>JAESUZ010004822.1:0-746623 GCA_017311185.1 Proteles cristata cristata
ATTAGCACACGGGTCCCCACACAGCAATACGACGGCCTTGTCCCGGCTGGGATCTTATTGATACGGTGAGCGGGTGACCGCCTCCCTCCAGGTCAGTCACCTCCCTGGCGAGTTGTCCGGAATCTTTCTGAACATGGCTCGAGGGCCCCAAGCCTCACGTTCTCCTGACGGCTTGGATCTGTGTATTCAGCCTTTGTTCAGCCTAATAAACTCTGAGTAGATGATCTCAGTTACCGTGTGTTTTTTCAGTTTCTCTTTGTTTTTAAGAAATAATGTCCTTTGAACCTGTTAGAATTTGAGCGCCCCCCCCTTCATTTTGATGCCTGTGACTGTCTAGCAGAGTGCAACCCTGAACAATGCCCAAGCCATCGAAAATACCTGAGAATTTGTGTTTACTTGGGGTGGGAGGGAGGTTGATTCCATCCAAGGAGCTCAACACGCACCCTTTCAATTCCCAGTGCTTTTCTCGAACTGTAGGGTACAGAATACCTATGGCGGCCTTCTCCTCCTCCAGGCGGGAAAATGGACCGTAGAAATCACGTTCCCAGGATGATGAAGAGAGGCTGGGATTCGGGCTGCAGTAGTTCAGCTTCTAGATGCTCTAGCGACAAAACCAACTGCTGGATGGGAGATAAGGGGTCACCGCCAAAGGAGTCTGGGGGGACGAGAGCGGACATTAGGACCCCGCCCCGCGCCAGGCAGTGCTGTGGGTGCTGGGTGGCCACAGGCTGTGCCCAAGCCTTGGCATGCGGGGTGGCAGCGGAGCTGGCCGCAGGGAGGGCCGGTGCGCAGGGCGCGGTTGCTTGGGGAAACCGCAGAAGCCGGCCTGGCTGACGGCGCTTGGAGCAGAAATAGAGAGGCCCGAACCTGCTACGGCTGTGCCCTGTCCTTTCACATCTGTGCTCCCAGGAGCTGACCTGTGTGGTCCGCTGGCGCGGCTGAACCTCTTAAAGATAACAGCCCTTCGGGGGCCCCTGCGTGGTTCAGTCAGCTGGGCTTCCGACTCTTGAGTTCGGTTCAGGTCATGAGCTCCTGGTTCGGGAGTTCGAGCCCCGCGTCGGGCTCTGTGTTCACTGGGCAGAGCCTGCTTGGGATTTTCTCCCTCCTCTCTCTAGTTGCTCCTCTCCTGCTCATTCTCTCTCTCTCTCAAAATAAATAGATAAGAACTAAAAAGAGGAGAGCCCTTCACTCGCAGCCGCCCAGCCTGCGTGCAGGCCGGTTCGGGGCCCCCGCTGGCCATAAGGTACATGTGCAAAGTAGGAAGAGGCACCCTTGCCTCCAGGGAGCGAGACCCCACGCCCGCCCTGGCCCTGGCCAAGCCCCCGGGTTCACCCCTGCTTCCCAGCCCGCAGTGGTTTCATCCTCAAACCTCCAAACTGAGGCTGTCGCTAACGTGGTTCCTCGTGGGCTCTCCAGCCATGGAATGGAAGCAGCCCCTTCCCATTAGGTCCCGGGGAGTGTGAGATCGACGCTCCAAGGGCGCCCATGGGGAAACAGAGGCACGGAAACCCGCAGGGTCACTTGGGTCCCCGGACCTGCAGGAAAAACCCAAGACGTAGAAGCCGCTTTTAGAACCCTCGAGCTGAAGCCGTTCGGTCCAGCCAGCTCACGTGTCTTCAAGGGGTTTGGCTCCAGGTTACCTTTCTTGCCGTCCCGGGATGCAGATGCGGTGCCGGCCGAGAGAGCGCCGGGACCGGGGCACCTTCTTCCTCTGTCCCCTCTCTGTCCCCACAGAGTGCAAAAGGAGCAGCTGGAGGCCATCTTCAAGCTCATGAAGGATAACAAGGAGACGTTTGGGGAGATGACGGACGGCGACGTGCAGGAGCAGCTCCGGCTCTACGACATGTAGGCCGCCTCGGCCCACGAGGCCTCCACCCTACCTGCCGCTTTCAGCAGGCTCCTCTCTCTCTCTCTCTCTCGCTCTCTCTCTCTCTCTCGCGTCTGTAGCTGTAGAGGTACTACACCACGGTGTGCGGTTCTCAAAACTTAGGCGTGCTTTTCCAGCAGCAGGATTGTTGTCTTTAGAATTAAACTTTTTTTTTTTTTTTTTTTTGCCAAGAGAATGTTCCCTACGGCTTGTGTCCGTGCAGTCCCAGAAGCTTCCAGAAAGCCTTCTGAGGCAGAATGAGAGCGCACAGCGCCCCTGAATCCTTCCCACACCCGTGTGCCTAGGGGGCCGTGCCCGGGCGCTCTGAGCAGCCTTTTAGCAAAAACTCTAACTCGACACTCACCTTCCACACTGAGCAGACCCGTGTCATCAGAGTTGGGACCCTCGAAGGGCTTCCCCCCGTGGACGCCTGAGACTCACTTTACACAGAGGCTCGTTTGAGTGTTTATAATGTCCCCAGGGTCACGCTACCTGCTAGAGGTAGAAGAAATCCAAGGTGCGACATGGGGCCTGCCTT
The DNA here is from genome assembly GCA_017311185.1 of Proteles cristata cristata. Classification (NCBI taxonomy): domain Eukaryota; kingdom Metazoa; phylum Chordata; class Mammalia; order Carnivora; family Hyaenidae; genus Proteles; species Proteles cristata. Next base: position 2,406 of record JAESUZ010004822.1, read on the forward strand.
TAGGGAGACCAAAGTCCTTCAGAGAAGACAGGCGTGTGTGCAGGGAGAGAGCGTGTCCCTAGGCAGCATTCAATAAAACGCCAGAATGACCTCAGGGGACAGCATCCAGGACACGTTAGGAGGTGGTCAATCTCTGGGATTCCCAGGGCTCTAGGACACAGAGCATAGCGGCGGCTCCTGCCTGCTTCACGGGCCATTTCTGTCCACCACCACCACCCCCTCACCCCCAGCAGGAAAACTCCTAGCCAACCGCAGTGGAGGGGGCTGTTCCAGAGAGAGCCTGTGACGTTCGTATAAATATTTTGTACTTGCTGAAATAAAGCTACATCAACACAGCGAACTCCAAGCGGCAGTGGCATTTTGTGCCCCTCACATTAGAGATTCCGGGGGTGGGGGTAAGTCACTCTCCTTCCGTCCTCTCCTCTGGGTTCTGGAATTCCCCTTGCGCACCTCCGCTGCCTGCCACTCATTCCTTACACTTCCTTCCCGACAGTCTGCACCGGAGGGGGAGGTCTGTTCTCTGTTGTTCTACCCAAATGTCAGTGCTTAGAAAAAAAGAAAAAGCTTTTGGACACTGCTTTTTACCAAAAAATGTGATGTTAGAGTTCTTTGGTCGCGTTGTCACCTCCCAGGGACCCCCTCCATCGGTGGCCGGCAGGGCCACCTCTCCCGGGGCTGGGCTGCCCTGCCGATGGCATCGCCCCGGGGCCACTTTATTGGCTTTCCTCCTCTCCTGTCTGCCTGGGCCCCTCTTCTCTGATCACGCCAAGCAGGAGGGACTCGTGCGTGCTTGAGTCCAAATTCCGACAGCTGTGGGAACAGTAAACCCAAGGAACTTTCATATACGTGCATCAGCTATGAGGCTCCAACAGCAAGGACAGAAAACTCTAACTCTGCTGGTTCGTTTTTATTATTTTTTTTAATGTTTATTTATTTTTGAGAGCAAGAGAGAGAGTATGAATGGGGGAAGGGCAGAGAGAGGAGACACAGAATCCGAAGCAGGCTCCAGGCTCTGAGCTGTCAGCAGAGAGCCCAGTGCGGGGTTTGAACCTACAAACGGTGAGATCGTGACCCAAGCTGAAGTGGGACGCTCAACCAACTGAGGCACCCAGGCGCCCCATTTAATGAGAGGAGAGCTAGGTCACGCGAGGGGCCCAGACTGGCTGCAGGCCCAGACTCTCAGGGCCCAAACCACAGTCCCTGTGGCCCAGTCTTCGTCACAGGTGGGCTTTTGTGGCCAACTAGCTCTTCCTGCGGTCGCGAGGCAGCCGCAGTTCAGGTGTCCCGTCCAGAAGCAGGAAACGGGACACCTTTGGCTTGTGTCTCTAGGAGTTAGGGAACCCACGCAGGTGCACGCCCCCCCCCTTCTGGTCCCAATTGCCCAGAATATGTCACGTGTTCATGCCTCAACCAATCAATGAGGAGTGAAGGGCTCTGTGAAGAAGGGGCAGGGGAGGTGGTTACTGGAAAGACACCAGGACCACTGTCACCTGCTGGGGACTTGGGAGCCTCTGAAGTTTGCTGCCTGCACCACCCTGCACACCTCCTGGCTGCTGGTTCTTCCCAGGGTCCACACTGGGCCCCTGGTGCTTTGAGGAAACGCTGCTGGCTCACTGGGACTGTTGGGTGGCTCTGACGCCATTTCCAGATAAGCTCCCCCTTCCGTTTACACCATTTCTGTCACCTCCTCTGCCTCAGTGGGACACCCTCGAATCCATCTGTGGCCAGGACCCATTTCAGATTGACACCCCTCTGTCCCCACCAGACATCAGTATTGCTCCGGGTCAGGAACACCAAAATGCCTTGGACAAAATGTACCTGCAGATTCGGAACCCGCTCTTAGAAGTTTCCCGAAGTCGATGGCGAGAATGTAACCCACAGCCACAAGGTAATACCCCACCCTGCAAGCTGAAGCCAAGAGGAGACCCCCTTGCTCGCAGTGGTGGCTGGAAGAAAAGACCTCGACATCATTAGCGCCACTGAAAAGTGTCAGGTATGGAGGGAAGGCAGGACACTGCTGGCGTGTCACCGCCACACAGGGCCCAGAGCCGCAGGGGCTGACAGAGGCCAATCTGAGGAACTCTCTCCAGTCTGGGGTTTGAGAGACTATCGGTGCCCAGAGCGTCCGCCCAGCCACTCTCAATGCCTCCCCTGCACCCCTTCACCACTCAGCCCTGGAGCCCTGCACTCAGGCTGGCCTCCCCAGCTGTCACAAAGAGCAGTGGCCTGTCACCCATCACACCCATCATACACCTCCAGTGGGTTAAAACAGCCAAGTCCACAGAGAGTTCATTTCTATTTACCAAACTCCACATGCTAGAAATGTGGAGGGCTACAGTCCTTCAAAATGTCCATTGTAACTGCCACCATGCGGACAAAATTAGTTGTCTCCTCACTCTCTGTACTGAAAATGGCCAGGGTGAAGAAAACATGCAATCTAAGCAGCTTTAGGAGTAACCTAAAACCTAGAGTAAACTTGACTGTGAACTCCTTGTACACATAGCTCTTTTTTTCTCCCATTTGGGTGATTTGTACTTGTTCTCAATATTTTTTTAAGTAATCTCAGGGTGTCTGGGGCTCAGTTTGTTGAGCATTCAACTTCAGCTCAGGTCATGATCTCAGTCTGTGAGTTTGAGCCCGAATCCGTCTCCCTTCTGCCCTCCTCTTTCAAGTCAACCGATTGGGGGCGCCTGGGTGACTCAGTTGGTTAACCGGCAGACTTCAGCTCAGGTCATGATCTCTTGGTTCGTGGGTTCCGGCCCCGCGTCGGGCTCTGTGCTGACAGCTCAGAGCCTGAAGCCTGCTTCAGATTCTGTGTCTCCTTTTCTCTCTGTCCTTCCTCCCCCCGTCCCAAAACAGACATTTAAAACAATTTTTTAAAAGAGAGAACACTTTCAAAAATAAATTTAGGGATGCCTGGGTGGCTCAGTCAGTTGAGTGTCTGACATCAGCTCAGGTCATGATCTCCCGGATCAAAGGTTCGAGCCCCGCGTCTGGCTCTGTGCTGACAGCTAGCTCAGAGCCTGGAGCCTGCTTTGGATTCTGTGTCTCCCTCTCTCTCTGACCCTTCCCTGCTCACGCTTTCTCTCTCAGAAATAAATAAAACATTAAAAAAATATATATTTTAAAAACATATTTAGGGGCACCTGGGTGGCTTAGTCGGTTGAGTGTCCGACTTTCGCTTAGGTCATGATCTCGCGGTTCGTGGGTTTGAGCCCCGCGTCGGGCTCTGTGCTGACAGCCAGCTCAGAGCCTGGAGCCTGTTTCAGAGTCTGTGTCTCCCTCTCTCTCTGACCCTCCCCTGCTCACGCTGTCTCTCTCTCTCTCCTAGAAATAAGAAAACAATATTAAAAAAATAAAATAAAATAAAAACATATTTAAAAAATACATAGATATAATGCTACCTAGTGCTGACAACCCACTTTCTCCATCCATTCCCCTGCTGATGGACATTTGTGTAGTTCCCATCTTTTGCTAATTCAAATAATACCACTGTGAATAAACCTTTGCCTGTATGGCGTGCATCCTGTTTGTGGAAGTGTATTTTCAGATCGTGACCTGAGTAGAGATCAAGAGTCGGTCACTTAACGGACTGAGCTGCCCAAGCGCCCCTGTTTGGGTTGTCTCTTATTTCCTGCATTTCTTGTGAGATTAGTCAGGAGGGGCAGAGAGACAAGCCTATGCCATACTGCCCAGACTGGAAGCCCCTCAGGACAGGCTGAAGGGCTTTTGGTTTCTGGAAAGTCTGTGCTATCCAGATGTTCGGGAGGGGGGAGGAGGGGAGGGAGTCGGCAGAGCAGTGGGAGCCAGGTGGGGAGGCCTGCGAAGGCAAAGGGTGAAGGGCCCTAGAAGGAGGGAACTCAGGAAAGCCTGGGAAGCCCATGAAGGGTGTGGGGGGAGGGGAGGAAGAGGAGAAGGGGTCCCCTGAGTCGGGGGAAGGGGTGGACGGGTCTCTAGCACTGCCAGCAAAAGGGACAGGGTGCAGGATGCAGGGCTCAGGGTGGGCGGGGCTGGTGCCCGGTGCAGGCAGGGAGCCAGTCCAGCAGTGTGTCCGGGGTCGCGCCAGCAGCAGATAGGGTTGGGGACACTCCCTCCACCCCCACCCGCGACAATGGCCAGCCCAGCTAAGTTTTAATTTACATTTTTCTTGTTACGAGAAGGGCTGAGCATCCGTTCAAATATTTAGGGGCTCCCTGCATTGTTTGCCCTGCAAACTTCCGTTCTTGTTTCTTCCTGTTTTCTACTTAATTCCCTCCCTTTAACCTTCGCATTAACGCGGACAACACGGCAATTTCCGAGGATGTCGGCCATCACTCCGGGTACAGCGCCCCTTGGTGCCCAGTCCTGGCCCTAAACGTGGAAGGGGGTGTTCTATTAAGGAGTCCACAAAAGCTAGGTAGTTCCAGGAAACTACCAAACTCAGGAGTCTTCAGGAAAATCACAAGCCTACATTCCCGCTAAAGAAAATTAACCAAAACACTCAACACAGCCCAAAACCTCATACACCTGAATTTAGCGTCCTTTTTATAGATAGGAGGCGCCCGGCACCTAGAAACGCGTGAGTGCCTCAAGCTATCGCCTTCCACGACCGGTATCCCTCCGCGATGCCTCAGTGGTTGGGGCACCTGCCAATCTCTCGCGAAGGCAAGGCTCTTGACTCCTACTGGGTACCGCATCCTCCCATCTAGCCAGAGCCCGCCTTCCCCCGACGTGGGACGTCCCGGACGTCCAGTCGCATTTCCTCAGTGACGGACAGGGGCACTTGTCCAATCAGAAGTGCTATCTGGTCCGTCCCGCCCACAGTAGGCCCCGCCCACGGCAGCCCCGCCCCCGCCCCCGCCGCCTGTAGGGTCTGGCCTTTGCGGTGACCTTGCTAGGGGTTTGCAGCTACCCAGGCGCTCATTGTGCGCCTCCGGGCGTCGCCACTTCCTGGCTCCAGTCGGGAGGTCGGGGCCCGCGCGAGTACCGCGCCGCGTCGGGGTGCGGCCTGGTGAGCTGGGCGGCCAGGAGCTGGCTCCCAGTTCTCTCCCTAAGCAGTGCATCGTGCTAGGACCCCCCACCCCCGCTCCCCGGATGTGTAGTCGCCCCGGTCCCTGCACCCAGGAGCGCACCGTCCCCACCTTCCCCCAGCACTGCCCAGCCCCGCCCTCCAGTGGCCCAGGGTTTAAGACAAACCTGTTCTACAGCTGAATGCAACACGCACACACATACACTTTGTTTTTCACATTCCTGGTTCTACCGGGCCGAAGGTAAAATCCAGCAGACCCTCCAGATCGCACAAGTGCGCGCACCCGTGTTCCCGCCGTGGTGCCTTTGGTATTGGGTTTACCTTCAAGAAGGCTCAAGGTGAGGGGCGCCTGGGTGGCTCAGTCGGTTAAGCGTCCGACTTTGGCTCAGGTCATGATCTCATGATTTGTGGGTTCGAGCCCTGCGTCGGGCTCTGTGCTGACAGCTTGGAGCCTGTTTCGGATTCTGTATCCCACTCTCTCTGACCCTCCCCTGCTCCCGCTGTCTCTCTCCCTCTCTCAGAAATAATAAGACATTTTTAAAAAATTAAAAAAAAAAAAGGGGGGGCAAGGTGAAACGAGACACCTTCCTCACCTGTGCCTGCCCTTTCCCATCATGACCCGGGCAGGTTTCCCTGGTAAACATGATTACCCAGCTGGGTTTACCAAAGCACCTCTGAGTAAGAGTGCAATCAAGTAGGACTCACACTTGACCGGAGCAATACAGTTGACACGTTTCTGGTCGGACACCTAAATCCATCCACACCCTAGCAGGAACACCCCCCCGCCGTCCGTCCATCTCCAATCTTTGGACCAGCCAGTGGCCTAGTTCTCTACAAATGAGAAAGAGGGCTACGCCTCAGACCACGCTGGGACGTTAAGAGTTACTGAACTGTTAAATAACTCAGTCTGCCATCAGGGTTTTTTTGAAAACCTCAAACACTTCTGTAATGACTTTAATTACTTTCTGTTGAACTCGGTCTCCAAAGGGGGCCCTGTTGTGCTGATAGGCATTCAGCTGCTTGAAACGCTTCTCATACTCACCTCAACCCTGTTGGGTGGTGTCTTTGCTTGTCTTATAATCAGCTTCAGTGATACCGGCAATGAAATTTCGGGACGGAAGGCAGCTGGCAAGGGGAATGGAATTAAGAAAATTGTTCTCAGAAGAAAAGGTTCACCGAAAGAAATGGGAGCAAGGGGACGAAGCACCTAAGATGCAAATTAGAACATTGAGCAGTGTGAATTGGCACATTTATGCTCCCAGACATCTATTGAGCCCGTCCGCATGCGGAGCACTATGCTAGGTGACGTAATGCAGAATGATTTGACTTGGTTTCTACTTTCGAGGCAAGGTGACACGAAGGTTCACCAACTTTTTGGAACCATGCTAAGCGCAGAGGACTGTGTGAAGTCTTGGCAACAAATCTCTGAAGGACGCAGTAACATTCTTCTTTGATGGAAGAAAGAAACGAGACCCAAACAATATTGGCAATGACCCAACTTAAAAATGAGCAAGGGTGGGGGAAAGAGCAAAAGATCTGGCCAAAAAGCACATGAAAATCATGCAACATGAGAATCAGCATGCAAATCAGCATGCAAATCAGCATGCAAATCAAAACTGTGAGCCACCACTTCACAGCCATTGGAATGGCCGAGATTAAAAAAAAAAAAAAAAAAAGACGGACGCCTGGGTGGCTCAGTTGGTTAAGCCCCTGACTTCGGCTCAGGTCATGATCTCACGGTTGGTTTGTGGGTTGGAGCCCCACAACGCGCTCTATGCTGACAGCTCAGAGCTTGGAGCCTGTTTCGGGTTCTGTCTCTCTCTCTCTCTCTGCCCCTCACCAACTCATGCTCTGTCTATCTCTCAAAAATGAATCGATGTTAAAAAAAAATTAAAAATAAATAAAATTTAAAAGAAAGGAATGGTAATCGTGGGATGTGATGGAAGTGTTAGCTTACACCATGGTAGAAATCATTTTGCAATGTATGTGTGGTTTTTTTTAATTTTTAAAATGATTTTTATTATTATTTTTTAATTAGAAAAGAATTTGTTTAAAGAGAGAGAGTATGCACAAGCAGGGGAGGGGCAGAGAGAGAGGGAGAGAGAGGACCCCAAGCAGACTCTGTGCTCAGCACAGGGCTCAATCCCAGAATTGTGAGACCATGATCTGAGCTAAAATCAAGAGTCAGACACTCAACTGACTGAGCCACCCAGGTTCCCCACAATATAGGTGTATTAAACCAATGCATTACACACCTTAAACTTACACAATGTTGTATGTCAGTTATATTTCAATAAAGCTGGGGGGGGAGACCAAAATACCTATGTCCACAGAAAAACTTGAACATGAATGTTCATAGCAGCATTATTCATAATAGCTAAAAGGTGAAAACCACCCAGATGTCCATCACCTGGTGATAAAGAAAATGTGGCCCAACCATACAATGGAATATGATTCAGCCATACAAGGGAACTAAGTACTTATGTGCTACAACATGGATAAACCTTGAAAATGATACACTAAGTGAAAAATCCAGACACAAAAGACCACCTTTTTTTTTTTTTTTAAATATTTTTATTTATTTCTAGGAGTGAGAGAGAGACAGCATGAGCAGGGGAGGGTCAGAGAGAGAGGGAGACACAGACTCTGAAACAGGCTCCAAGCTCTGAGCTGGCAGTCAGCACAGAGCCCGACGCGGGGCTCGAACCCACGAACCGCGAGATCATGACCTAAGCGAAGGTCGGACGCTTAACCGACTAAGCCACCCAGGCACCCCAAGACCACCTCTTGTATCATTCCATTTATAGGAAATGTCCTGAACAGGCAAATTGAGAGACACAGAAAGTAGATTAGTGGTTCCCTAGGCCTGGGGGTGGGGTGGCAAAGAGCAGTCACCACTAACGGGTACAGGGTACTTTGGGGAAGCGATGAAAGCATCCTAAAATCCATTGTGGCCAAGTGTGCACAACTCTGTGAATATACTAAAAGCCACTGAATTGTCCTCTTTATTTTTTTTTTAAATGTTTTTATTTATTTCTAGGAGAGAGAGAGAGAGAGACAGCGTATGCTCAGGACTTGCAGTGAGTACCCGGGTGGCTCCCCCATAAAGTCTGTTGTGTTTGGACACCTCTTCAAGCACCTTCCACATTCTCCCTTTTCTGTTTGGACTCGGCCCTTAGGGCAACCTCGAAGTGCAAGGAAGACCCCTCAACCAATGGTAAATAGGAGCCTTGGATAATCGCCCAGGCTGCCATCTTTGTGTCAGCCAGCCAACATGGCTGCCTCGTGGAGCCTCCCTCCCGCCTGCCCCGTGTCAGTGTCTCACCTGTTTCCTCACGCCTGCCTCCTAGGGACACTTCCCAAATAAACCTTCTGCACCAAGTCCTATCTCAGCTCTGCTTTCTGGGGGTCACAAATTGAGACACGACACCCACATACTAAAGGTACAAAAATCAGGGCTGGATATGCCCTCATTCTTGATCGACAGGAAGGGGGAAGAATGGAATCAGACTGGTGATCAAAGAAGATCTCAACTTGAACCATAACGTTGGTTTGTGTGTATAAAATACCCGCGGAAGGGGGTCAGAGCAAGTCTCCCCAGAATGTTCCACTTTGGCAGTTGGGGTATTTTGAGCCAAATGCAATCAAGACCTGCAGACTCAGGAGAAACTTTAGACTGTGTCTTAACTACCTAGAAGAATTTAAATTGGAGGCCTATCCCAGAATGGGAGATTTTACAGAGATTAAGTTCATCTGAGTGATCCGTCGATACGGCAGGGCAAACCTGTAATTACCAAGGCACCTGTTCTTTTTCTTACTGCGCTGTGAGTTGCCCTCCTCCCCTGGGAAGCCCAGGATTCCATCCCGTTCCTCAGCTCAGGATGACATACGCACCTCATTTGACCTTTCTGTCTTTGAATCTCTCATGGATGTGGGGCTCCCATACATATGAAATTAAATGTGGTTTTCTCCTACTAATTTGTGTCATATCAATTTCATTTTTTATTTTATTATATTTCTAGAGAGAGAGAGTATGGGAGCAGGGGAGAGGGGCACAGGGAGAGAGAGAGAGGTTGAGAGAGAGAAGCCCAAGCAGGCTCTATACTCACCCTACTTAGGGCTTCCATCCCATGACCCTGGGATCATGACCCAAGCTGAAATCAAGAGTTGGATGCTTAACCAACTGAGCCACCCAGGCGCCCTTCAAGTCTCTCCTATTAGCTAACAGTCTACCCTCCTCTTTTTTTTTTTTTTTTTGTTTCTTTTATTTATTTTTAATTTTTTATTTTTAAGATTTTATTTTTAAACAATCTCATACCTAACATGAGGCTCGAACCTACAGCCCCAAGATCAAGAGTTGCGTGCTCTACAAACTGGGGCACCCAGGCACCCATTTTTCTTGTTTGTTTTAAATGACACTGATTTAATAGAGAAACCAGGTCACTCATATGTCTTCTAGAATAGTTCACCTTCTGGATTTGGCTGACGGTGCCCTCAAGTTATGGTCTTCCCTAGTCTTCTATACCCCGTATTTCCTGCAAACTGGCCGTTAGCTCTAAAGCCTGTTGTTCAAGCGCAGTGTTTGGGGCCATAGTCTATGACTTATTTGCACTTTGCCAGTTGTCCCAACAAGGTGGGTTTTTTTTTAAAAAACGTTTATTCATTTTTGAGAGAGAGCGTGAACGAGGAAGGGGCAGAGAGAGGAGAATAGAGGATCCGAAGCGGACTCCGCATTGACAATAGAGAGCTTGATGGCGGGACTCGAACTCACGGACCGTGAGATCATGACCTGAGCCGAAGCCGGATGCTGAGCCAACTGAGCCCTAAGTATTTTCTTCTTCAAACAATTTGGAGCCCACTTCTGATCCTCTGTCCCCTCTCTCTCTGCCCTTCCCCTCCTTGTGCTCTCACTCTTGCTCTCTCTCTCTCTCAAAAATAAATAAACATTAAAAAAAAAAACTATTCCAGGATCCAATCCAAGAAATTAAACACTGTCTTTGGTTCTCTTATTTCCCTTCATCTGCACCGGCTCCTCAGTCTCTTTGTCCTCCGTAACCTTGACATTTTTGAAGAATGCAGGCCAGTCATTTACTAGACTCCATGAACTTCTGATGTGATTCATCTTTGATAGCTTCCTTGTTCTCTGGCATAACAAGATGTCCCAAATCCATCTGTCCATTTCCTGCTCTGGAGCCTAATCGGCTGCTTGTCCAGAGATCTCTGGTTTCTTTCTGTGGAAAATGAGATTTAGAGAGAGGACTGAATTCCAGTGCCACCGCTGGTGGTGGAGGCCAGATGTGAGGAGGTGGGTGCTCCAGGCGGGTGTGCAGCAGTGGGGGTGGGGGCTGGCTCCGGACAGGTGTGCAGCAGTGGGGGTGGGGGCTGGCTCTGGGCGGGTGTGCAGCAGTGGGGGTGGGGGCTGGCTCCGGACAGGTGTGCAGCAGTGGGGGTGGGGGCTGGCTCTGGGCGGGTGTGCAGCAGTGGGGGTGGGGGGCTGGCTCTCCAGCTGCACCCAGGACCCCAGCAGGTGGGGTGGAGGGAGGGAAGGAGGAGGGAAGAAGGTAGGAGGGGCAGGAATCGTAGTTTCAGGCCGGCCTTGGAAGACCAGCTTTCCCGACCAGGAGAATCAGGAGGACATGCGACCCTCGTCCGTTGGAGTGGCTTTGGGTGTAATCCTGAGTTGTTTACCTACTCATTTTTTATGACAGGCTTTATTTTATCTTGCGGCCTGGAGGATCTACTTGCTTTTCCTTATCTAACATTACTGATTTACTGTAGTAACAGAAATGCAAACACAGAAACCGGGGCATCAGGAGGCTGTCAAGGGAGTGTCAGAACACCGTAGAAGCATGAGGTGGCTAAGTGACACTGAACGCCGGTTAGAGTTAAACAATTAATGCACAGTGCCCCTGAGGACCTGCTTTGTCCCAGGCCACGCAGCCCGCCTGTTGTCCTCAGAGGCGATTGTCCTCAGCACAGTCCTTCCCTCTGTGGTCAGAAGGGCTCCTGACTCACCGGGAACTGCCTTTCCTATCAGCAAACCTCCCTCTTATTCTTGTGAATTCCCTGAAAGAACAAACTTCTCAAGTGATATGCGATCCCCTTTGTCCCGGCTTCCTCTGACCCATACCGGTCTGAGGGGTCACAACCAGAGATCTCTCAAGTTCAAGGCCTACCCTTGGGGTGCTAAGGAACTGTCACTGTTGGCTCCTCGGTGTCCCAAATCGAAGGGTAGCCGAGAAAGCTCCAGGCTGTCTGAGAAAAGGGTCTCTAGGGACAGAACTGTGAGTGTCAGAGGGGCAGGCGGCGTGTGCTCCAGACAAGAATTTGAGAGCAGTTTCACTGAGCCTTGGGGGTTCGGGGCAGCACCACGAAACAATTCTCTGTTGGCTGGCAGCCTGTCTGTGCCAGTTCCCCGCTCTGTCCCTTAACGGCCCCTTGGCAGGCTCAGTCACCGCACCCAGTAACACTCAGGTTGGCTCTGCTTCAAACTGCACTTGCTTATCTGGCTCAGAGCTCGGTGGCCTCCCCCCCGGACCACACTGGGATGCCGACCGTGGCTGCTGGCAGAATGGGGACCCTGGGAGACGGGGGTTTGGTGGTGCCTTCCGCCCCCTTCTCTCCGCAAGGCCTGGCTTCCCAGCTACCCCTCCATCACCGAACCGCCCTCAGAAAGGTCAGCCTAGTCTTCCCTGACCTCACAGGAGTCTACTTCCCAATCTCTAAGATTTGGTTTGGTCTAGAGGCCACCTGGACAGCCCATGGGGCGTGCCCTTCCTCTGACCTTTGTGCTTCTTATGGAAACTCGGGAAAATACCCAGGCTTTTCTGCAGCTTCCCGGGGCCACAGGAGACTGGCATGGGGGCACCCCCATCCTCGTTCCCAGCCTCACACAGTGTTTTCAGACTCCGTTGGCTTGGGTCAGTCTTGCGAGGATTCTGCCTTCAGAAATCTCCAGACTGGAAACAAGAGCCTCGGTATCATGAGCAGTCTGTGTGTTCCCCTGTATGAACTCCAAGCCCCTAGGGGACGTGTGTCAATTTTTCGCAAAAGCGACTGCCTCCCAAAAGGTGCGTGCTGGGGGAAGCCCCATGCTGCAGGTGCTGCGCTCAGGAAGCAGGAGTCACAGGCTGCCCTGCCCACCCCACTGGTGGTCTTGTCTACATCGCTGCCCCCACCCACGGCCACTTGGCATCTCTGGTCCTCAGCTTTGAGTCTTGGCCATAGTCCCGGAACAGCGCGGCGAATGCTACTCAACACCTCGGCATATGTGACAGAGAAGCTGGATTTTGACCACTCCCCGGAGCTACTGGGCTTACTCAACCACCATGACTCGTTGGTGCGGCCACGAGGAACTTCCTACTCAGAGCCTTTGGAGGAAGGCCAGCCCTTTTCCACTTTCAAGGTACCAGTCAGTCTGTCTGAGGGCCTCATTTTTGAAATTTGAAACTTGGGAAGAAGGTTTGAGTCAAAACTCAAATATTAGCCAAAAATAGGCTGGTATTTTGAGTCTAGAGAAATGGTATTTTCTTCTTAACAGACAGGGCACAGAAGGGGCGCAAAACCCCAGAAGGAACATCTTTCATGGACATCCTCCTAGGTTGTTATCGCAAGTACTTCAGATAAAGACCCTCATTTACCCTCTGTCTTCTCCAGAGTACGTGTTACGGGTCTTGGCATAGGAAAGTTTTATAGCACAAAAAGAATCCTTGGAAGTGTCGGATGCGTGGATTGGCCATGTTATGCAGGTAACTGTTGTGGGGCAAGAATTTCCTGCTCCTTTCAAGATCCTTCTGGCTGAGCTAAGAGTCAACTAGACATGAGACAGATTAAGGAGCAAATCAGATTTCATTGTGTACGTCTGGAGAAGCCACACGTACGTGGAAATTGCAAAGACAGGCACCAGGAAGTGTATCTGTCACCCTGAACTAAGGAGGAGGGGGTAGGGATCTGGGACTTGAAACGGAAGGAATGCAATTCTCAGGAAGAGGAAAACCAGTAAATGCTCTGTGTGCAAATGTGGGTCGGGCCCCTCAGAAATAATGCGACAGAGAGGACTTTGATCAGACAGGCCCTGCTGGGTCCCTCCCTGTCTAGCCTCCCTGTTCGTATCCTAACGAAGTTATCTATGGTGACAGCTCTGTCCCTGGAGCGGGTCCTCTGTCTAAGTTCTCTTTAGGCCATTGGGTGGGGTGTGTACCCGGAGATAAAGAGCTTTCCCTGAATCTGCTGGGTTTTGATTACTTTGAAATTAAAAAGAATCTTCTTGCCAAAGCAGTCCGCCTTGGGGCGGTCTGGCCTCAGGCCCCTTCATAACTTAAGTGAAATTTCCATTCTAGGTGTCCACCATAATAATAATGGGCCTGAAGAGCTTGAGGTCATTCTCTTCCCGAGCTCTTTTCCCGGACTAAGCTGAGCTCTTCTCTGATCACACTGAATCCTGACATCTAGGCTAAAACACAAGAGTCTTATGAGGTCTTACGCCAGTCTCAGCCCCTGGGAACTTCTCTCAGATGTTTCCTCCTTCCAAACCAATGTCACCAGCCCTTGGGGTTCTTACTGTGGTGCTCTTCAGCCACAACCATCAGGAAATTTTGAAAACTAGAGGTCTATGGCTTACAGGACCTGGAAATTACACCACATCCCTGAGGCCACACAGGTCAAGTGACAGAGAGTGCACAGGCCTGGAGTGCTGCTTTTACTGGGGGGGAGGGTAGGAGCCTAGGGATCAGGGGGCTCAGCCTTTCCTAGTGATTTAAAAACATAACAGCAGGACTTTAAAGTGAGGGGAAAGACCAGGCAAGCAGCCTCAGTGGTCAGTTACTGAAGTCAACCGAGATCTCTACAAGGAAGGAGCCTGGGGTGGGAAGGGGGACACAGCTGGCTCTTTATCAAGCCATGTGGCTGGCAATGTGTTTATTGGAGATAGCTGTCCTAGAAGCAGAAGCCTCTTTGAAGAGGATGCCTTCGCAAGTAAGGCTTAAATTAAGCATTTGGATTACAAAAAAGCCAGAGAAGAAAAAAGCCTGCCAAGGCTTACACTACGTATGTTATTGTGTATTTGTTTCATTTTGTTTTGTTTTCATTCCTTCGATTTGCCACACATTCACTAAATGCCTAGAAGCACATACAAATGAGTTGTGGTCCCTGGCTCAAAAAAAACCTCACTGTATTGTCAAGGGAGACGCAAATAAGACATGTAATAAACATGATCGATCAAATCTTGGTAGGGTGTATGTGAGTGCAAAGGACAGAGGAGCCACTTGGGGTACAGAAGGCTTAATTTTTTTTTTTAATGTTTTATTTATTTCTGGGAGAGAGAGAGAGAGAGACAGCATGAGCAGGGGAGGGTCAGAGAGAAAGGGAGTCACAGACTGAAACAGGCTCCAGGCTCTGAGCTGGCAGTCAGCACAGAGCCCGACGCGGGGCTCGAACCCACGAACCACGAGATCATGACCTAAGCGAAAGTCGGACGCTTAACCGACTAAGCCACCCAGGCGCCCCAGAAGGTTTAATTTTAATTTCATTCAACAACCCAAGAACCAGTTGATTCCAGAAGCTTTTGGAGCTCCATCAGACATAAGAATTGTCATCTAGTATATGAGTGATGATGTCGGACAAGACCCTGTCAGACACGGTAGAGCTCCATGAATGATTTGTCCATGAAGAAGAGTTCTACTCAGTTTCTCCTGCCTGCAGTGATTTCCAAACTTATGCTGGCGTATGTTCTGGGGAAGGAACAGAGCCAGTATGGAGAATTCCTCTTCAGCGTGCAAACTAGTGAGCCGCTGAACATCACAGACACTTATGGGGCTCGTTGGGACGTCTGGGGCCATCTGGTCAACCAGCTCCTGTTACAGATGACGTGTACTTCTTCACAAAGCCCTTAGCCACACAGTGGAGTGGCGGAAGTGCCCAAATCCTGGCCTGAGCTACTTCCCAGCTGAGTGGCTCGGGCAAGTTACTGTGTGTTTCACTTTATCTGTAAAATGGTAAAACGGGGATTTTAACTGTCAACTTCATTAGGTTGTGATGAGGAATAAGACAATATATGTAACTGCTTAGAACAGAGTCTGCCTTTGTGGGCTGTTATCCTGATACCATTAACGTGTGATTTGGTTAAAGTTATACAGCTACATCATGGCAGGCTGTAACGAGAGAGACGGGGTGGCGGATGAAATGCATTTGCTGCCAGAAAGAGCCTGCCAGCTGTGGAGCCCACCGATGTCCCATTAGAGCCCTGAGCTGCAGAAAAACAGCCTTCCCACCCCAAGAAGGAAGAGGGCTACCCAAGGATTAATAGACTTTCATTCCCAAAGTCGCCGAAGGTCCTTCTTATTATGATTTGGCAAACAGCTGCCTTTATTGGTGGCACTTGGACGGTTAGGTGATAAAGGTCTCCACGATAAAAGCATCATGTACGCCGTGAAATTAACTGTGCCCCTCTGAGAGCCAAGACCTTGCAAAAACATGAAAACAAGCAAAACGAATCTTCCTATAGACGTACTGAAAAGATTCAATTAGCTTCTTGTTTCTGACCAGCCTGCGGTTCGGAAATAGGGTGAGTGCTCTAACATAAACCACCAACAACAACAAAAGGAAATGTCACATAAATTCAGGTGAGCTGGTTGATCTCAACACTCAGCCTGCCAGGCAGAGAGGAAACTTTCGGAGGCCGTCGGGGTGTAATTCTATTTAAGATTCCGTACTACAAGCATAAAAGAAACTGTAATTAGTTTGCTTCTTTTCAGAGACCTGTTTGTTTAGATGGAATATTCTACTGACCGTGACATAAAGAACAGGGGAGCACAAAGATCAAGGTGAAAAGCCTGAAAGAAAAGAAAAGAAAAGAAAACAGAAAAGGAAAGGAAAGGAAAGGAAAGGAAAGGAAAGGAAAGAAGAAAAGAAAAGAAAAAAACTGGTTTTGGTCTGATTTGGGTAATGCCCTCTCTCTTTGCTTGCTTTATCAGGACCTGGGCACATTCAAAGCCTTGCCCCGTGGTTGCATGCGTTCCTCTCTACCTTCCTTGCTTTGTTATGCCACTGTCTTCCTTCGTATTTCTTTGCTCTTCCCATAAATAGCTCCCCAGATTTTTGTTTCCCAAGGCTCTACTTTACTTCCGCCTTTTAGGGAGACGTTTGAAACGTTTGGGAGAGAGCGTCCTAGAGAAAAGACCAGGAAAGGGGGAGAACGTTAGGTACCGTAATGACCATATGATGCTTATTACGCAGGAATTCAGGACTCGAGCAGAACAATAAAAAGAACGCACCATGAGTGCTGTAGTCAGCAGAGCTGCCTGGTTACTTGGCATAAAAAGAAATCAGTATCGCTCTCAACCTTCTGGAGCCTCCAAAGTCCCCTCCCTCCTGGCTGAGAAGGTCAGGCTAAGCCTGGGGGCCCTGGTGTCCACCCAGCAGCCAGGCTGAGCCTGTAGAACGTTGTCCAGCTCGAGCCCCCCTCCCGGCCTGCTCATCAGGCCCAGAATGAACCGAAACTCCTCACCAAGACTTGTAAGACCCACATGCTCAGCTTTCCTAGGGTAGGAGCAAACACAAGTGAAAAATAAGAGGCTTAATTCCCCTGTTGAAAGTAAGGCTAGAAAGCTCTTTCCCTTCTCCCTTTTCTTAGGGCATTCGCTTTAGAAAATGTGAGTTCTTTCTCTGTTTGAAATGTTGTGAGTCTTTTGAAGGCTAAAGAACCCTCTTGCTGCACGCAGGAAGGTCTTTCTCAAAGACTCTGGAAGCATCTCTTTGAAATGTGATCAAGGAAGATAGCACCTCCATCGCCCAGCGTCTGTGGGCAGCACGAGCCCTATTTCTCTTCTTTTGTTTACAGCTGGTGAGCCCACGCAGCTGGTTTTCCCGACCACCGAGTGGAGATAGGATGAACTCTGCGTGCCAGGTGCACTGTGAAGCCCTCTCACCGGAGGACCCGTCCCTGCTTATGTTGTAAATGTGCTCTCTCGGCTGCATCCAAGGGCAAGGTTTCTTTCCGTCGTTGCCATCTCTTAGAGGATTGCCTGCAAAGCGCATTGAATCCGGGTTTAAGGTTGTTCAACAGCAAAAGTGTTTTCTTTTTTTTTTTTTTAATTTTTTTTAAATGTTTTATTTATTTCTAGGAGAGAGAGAAAGAGAGACAGTGTGAGCAGGGGAGGGTCAGAGAGAGAGGGAGTCACAGACTCTGAAACAGGCTCCAGGCTCTGAGCTGGCAGTCAGCACAGAGCCCGACGCGGGGCTCGAACTCACGAACCGCGAGATCATGACCTAAGCGAAAGTCGGACGCTTAACCGACTAAGCCACCCAGGAGCCCCAGCAAAGGTGTTTTCTTTCTCGTCCACCTCTGCGGAGAGGGTTTTGGGTCGGGAGATGTGTTTTTAATTGTATTTTGCCAACACTAGCTGCCCCTCCCTCCTGGTCCCTCGTTGGCTCAGCTCCAGCCAGGCATTTGGTCTTTGTCTGTGCCAAGCAGTTCCCGACTCTGGGACCTTACATTCCCGTCCCTTTGGCTCAGCCCGGGGTCTGCCCATATCTTCCTCGTGGCCCCTGCCTCCTCCCTTCACCCGCTCACTCCCCGGGGAGGCTGTCCCTGACCCCGGCTCTCACCCCTCCCTGGTCCCCTTCATAGAACCCATCACTGTCTGTTTATCAGAGTCTCATCAGCCTCTGCCTGGCAGGCAGCCTCCGCGAGGTCAGGACCTCATCTGCGTGTCTGCAGCACCACCAGGGCCCTGTGTTGGGGAGGTATCATCAAAAATCAATCTCCTGCCAACCCAGAAAAGGCTCTCCACAAAGCTGCCTTCTACACGGCAATTATTAACGCCGCAGGTAGCCTGCAGTGCCATTTGGCCGTTAATTCGCTCTGGGCAGTCAGGGCTGGCTGTGGGCAGGATGGAGTTTTCCTGCGTAAATTACATCCTCGGCCTTCCTGGAGCTGCCTTTTTAAGGTTTATTTATTTTTGAGAGACAGAGAAACAAAGCACAGGCGGGGAGGGGCAGAGAGAGAGGGAGGCACAGAATCCGAAGCAGGCTCCGGGCTCCGAGCTGTCAGCACGATGACCATCTTCCATCACGGAGTCACCCAGGAGCCCAGCATACAGTCGTCTCTCAGTAAGTGTGAAATAAACAAATTCACCAGGAAAAACTTGGTTCTCGCGTCATATTTCTTTCAGATCGTGCTTGACACTGGGGCACCGGCCGCAGCGCACATCCCCCTTCCCATCAGACGAGTTTCTCCACGAGGAGAGGAGGTGGGAAGGATAGACGCGTTCCCACGTGCTCAGGAAGGGCAGGCTGTGATCTCAGAAAATGGAGTAAGATTCTTCTTTGATAGTGAGTCTCCGGAGAACAGGAAATACTGTCCTTGCGTCCGAGACTAAAAAAATGTCGAGGAGGTCCATCAGGGTCCACCTGGCCTTTCTAGCCGCCTCCACAAACACCGCAGTAGCCCAGAGGGCTCTCCACAGGCTGCCTGACCCAGACCCAGTGTTCCAAAATGAGCACACCCCTGACCGTGACTGCCCAGGAGGTAGGACACTGTGTATAGAAGGAGGCTATCTAGCACAGTAGTGAATGCTTGCCTAGGGCGCCCTTGGTCATCACTTCCTTCATTAGACAACACGGACACAGGAATTAAAATTCTATCTTGGGGGGGGCGCCTGGGAGGCTCAGTCAGTTAAGCATTCAGCTTCAGCTCAGGTCATGGTCTCGCGGTCCGTGGGTTTGAGCCCCGCGTTGGGCTCTATCCTGACAGCTGGAAGCCTGGAGTCTGCTTCGGATTCTGTGTCTCCCTCCCTTTCTGACCCTTCCCCGCTGTATGCATGCACTGTCTCTCTCTCCCAAAAATATACAAATATAAAAAGAAAAAAAAATTCTCTCTCTCTCTCTCTCTCCCTCTGCCCCTTTCCCCTGCTTCTCTCTCTAAAACTAAAAATATAAAAATATATTTAAAAGCATAAAAATAAGATCTTAAAATAATAATAAAATAAAAATAAAGCTAGATTGTTGTGATGGTCGCACCATTCCATAAATATACTAAATATATATATTATACTATACTATGCATAACTATACTAACTATATATAATATACTAAAACCCAAGGTGCCTGGGTGCTCAGTCGGTTAACCATCTGACTTCGGTTTAGGTTGTAATCTCACGGTTCCTGGGTTCAAGCCCCGTGTCGGACTCTGTGCTGACAGCCTGGAGCCTGGAGCTGCTTCGGATTCTGTCTCCGTCTCTCCCTGCCTGTCCCCCACTCAAACACACACACACTCTCTCTCAAATATAAATAAAACATAAAAAATTAAAGTATATATATATATATATATATACCCATACTAGAATCCATTGAATTATACACTTAAGCGGGTGAACTATATAGTATCTATAAATTACATTTCAATCGGGCTGTTTTCTTTAAAAAAAAAAAAAAGTTAAGAGTGGGTCTGGTACAGAAGATAGAATTAGAGAAGGCAGGACATATAGTGGGGGCATTGAATGCCACTTCTCCTAACAAACGGACCTCTTGCCATTGAACCCAGGATTCCTCTAAGTCATCAAGAGTCTCTTCCAACAGAGGGAATCCAACAGCTGACAGTTTCCAGAAACTCTCATTCTGGAATGACTCTAAGGTACACGTACTCTGAAAACACTGCTGTGTGTCAGTGGGAAAGGGTGCATTGTGTACCAGACACCCCTCCAGCTTAGCTGATTTCAGCCTTCCACGGCCTTTGAACTATTTTACAGCTCTGTAAATTGCAGGCAGTTGATAGGCATGTCTATAGAATGTTCCGTATCTCTGTGGAAAAACCCATTTTGCCCCCAGTTGCAATTCATCGTTAACAATCCTTACTCTATATTAATTTGTGCCTCTGCCCTTCTCTTTTATTTATTGTTATTTTTTAAAGTTTATTTATTTATTTTGAGAGAGACAGAGAGAGTGCAAGTTGGGGGAGGGACAGAGAAAGAGAGAGAGAGGGAGCATCCCAAGCAGGCTCCGAGCAACCAGTACAGAGCCCGACGTGGGGCTCAGACTCACAAACTGTGAGATCATGACCTGAGCCGAAGTCAAGAGTCAGTTGGCCAATGGACTGAGCCACCCAGGTGCGCCTGTGCTTCTCTTTTAAATCAGTGTGACACCTGCCCGGTTTGCTTATGAGTAGAATAAAATCTTTAACATATATTCATGTTTCATAACTGTAGAAGAGTTGCAATCTCACCTTTTTCCAAAAATGACTTTTTACCAATTTTGTCTGCGTGTAAGGCCTCGTGCATCCTGCCGGGTGGTGTATAAAGACTAAAGTCAAAAGCTCTCAAGAGGAGAGGAAAAGTCCACCTTACCTAACGTGAAACCGTGGGGATGGCTGGAAACCCATTTGGAAAGTCTGTTTCCACTAGAACCCGTGTTTCTCTGGATCTCACACCGCACACAGCAGTGACCTTGGCTGGAACCCGAGAACCAAGAAGCTAGACGTCTGGATTATCCGCACCCCCCTCCCACCCCCTCAGCGGGCTTTGAGAGCTCCCAGTTCAACCCACACCTGAGGTGGTGAGCGGCACCGACCGTGTTGGGTGGCTCAGCTCGCACCCAGGAGCCCATCTAGATGTCTACACTCCAAGGAGGGCAGAGAGAGAACACTGGCAGCCAGAGCCTTCTCCAAAAGCAGGGGGTGAGATGAAAGAGATATTCCTTGTAATCAAACCAGTGCTGAGGGTAAGAAAATGCCTTCCCCGTGTGCACTTCGTTTGCTTAGCATTGCAGATGGGCACCAGGGCATAGGGTAATTGCTTGTACCAAGTGGACCGGAGAACTCTCATCAATGAAGGGTTGGTTAAAGCAGAGTTATGACTTGACCCGGGTCTATTCAGAAAATATTTGTAGAGTCGGTGTATAGAGTCATTTACAGGTTAGGTGTGTTCAGGGAGAGAGGGAGGCTGAATCAGTAGTGAGAGGCACTTTTCTGCTCCCTCCCAGCCCCTCCCTTGGAACAGTGCCACGAGTCTGGCACAGGGGACGGGGGCAGATGAAGCCCATCGTGAGTCTCTCTTACTCGCGGCCACTCAGAAGCATGTTCTTACCCTTTTCATCCCGCCTGCGGAAGGCGGTTTAAACATTTATTGGTGCGTGGCCTGGGTGAAGGCCAAGGACGCTGGGTACAGGATGGGAAGCTATGCGATTCCGCCAAGTGCACTGTGCCGTGTGTGAATAATGAACCCAGGTCCTGAGACCTTCCAAGCTTATGATCCCGAGTCGCGTCTTTTCCATTTCAGCTGCTGGAAAACACCTGCGTGATTGAACATCCTGTAAGCGATATTTTGAAAATTAATAACCCGTGGGTTTTACGAAGGGCTGTGTCACACCGTTTTCTAAGACTTCTACAGCCGATCTCGGTGTTACTTCTCTGAGTTATACATTACCCCTAGGCTTTATGCTTTTTGTTCTTCAGATCAAAACAGAGTTAATGATTTCTCAGAGGTGTCGCTATGCAGCAGATAAGGATGCAAACTGTGGGTCAGGTGGAAGGGTCCCAGAGCTGATGGCTCGCTCTGTGATCTGGGGCAAGCTGCCTGCTCTCAAAGGCAACGTCCCCAACCACAAACGGGGGTTGATATCACTAACGGCTTGGGTGTCTGTGAGGGCGGTACTGCCTGTGCACCGTTCACAGTGCCCGGCTCGGAGCTCTCACCTGCTTATGTGCCACTCGTTGTTGTCACGGTCATGACTCTGGATGAGACGCAGGGAAGGTTGAGCCGAAAGACGGTAAATCAGTGGTTCTCAACTTGGCCACATGTTGGGATCACTTGGGGGAACTCAAAAATTACCCCTGCCTGGAAATACAGCCACCCCTTGGAGATTCTGGTTTCATTGGTGGGGGGAGGGGTAGAGTCGGGGCGTTGGATGTAGTAAAGCTTCGCAAGTGATTCTAATGTGCACCCAGTGCAGAGAGCTACGACTCTGAACAGTCTGAAGATGAGATACTCTCGTAGCTCTGATCTACGGCTGCACAATGTTCTTTTAGGAAAGACTGCTAAAAGGTCTCAAAGCTAAGCAGATTCCCCATACCTTCCTTATAAAGGTCATGTTGAACTTGGGGGCCGTTCAAGGTGCCTCCAGACCATGCACTTGTCCAGGGTCCCCAAGGGTTTGGAACCCGATAAAAGTGAGGTTCCATATAACGTGTGCATGTCTCTCATAAAGTTCTACACGCAGAAATTGGCTTTGGAGACAAAGAGAAGGAAAGTAAACTTGTTTGAACAAAAGGAGTTTCTCTTCCTTCAAGCCACGCCAGCTTATAAGCCTCCACAAAGCAGGGAAGGCAGCCCCTCCTTTCGCTGGCAGACTCTGATAGACTCTGTGCCTACCAGGGTGGTTCATAGTCAAGACAAACGGTGTGCACTCCCTGGCCGGGAAACCTAAGCACTTAAACCACCCGCGGTCCACATCAAAGCTTCATGACATCCAGAACTTTCTCGCAGCACCGGAGCCACCGCCATGAGGAGCTGCCTGCATAGACTCGGTCGTCTGGACCAAGCTGTCCAGTGGCTCTTTCTTTTGGCCATGCTGCTCTCCTTATTCTTCATCCTGCCTTCCTTTATTAAGGAACCCAATACGAAACCTTTCAGGTAAGGTTCTGACCCCTTTCCAAATGCCTCAGAATTTATTAGAGGGAACGTGAAAGACTCTAGTCCAGGGAGGTGTGGAGAACCGCTTCATCGTCAGGAATGTTGTCAGGAAACACTGCAAGAAAGCTCCTAGGAGACCCCTGGGGGACAAGCAGGTGTCAGGGGTGGGAAAACCAAAAGGTCCGGATGCCTTGGGGCTGGCAGAGGGCACATGTGGGCAGGAGTTTGAGAACTATGCGTCTGGGTCTCTGGAAGGTGTAGACAGAAAACGACTTCCCCCTCTGGGACCGTGAGTAATAACAAGCAGCTTCGGGGTGAGTTCCTACATGCCACTTGCTGTGTCCTAAAGCGAAAGATTTACCCCACGGATTCCACTCCCTTCAAAATCACGCTCTCCCGGGGCGCCTGGGTGGCTTAGTCGGTTAAGGGCCCGACTTTCGCTTTGGTCATGATCTCGCGGTTCGTGGGTTCGAGCCCCGCGTCGGGCTCTGTGCTGACTGCCAGCTCAGAGCCTGGAGCCTGTTTCGGTCTGTGACTCCCTCTCTCTCTGACCCTCCCCTGCTCACACTGTCTCTGTCTCTCTCTCCTAGAAATAAATTAAAAAAAAAAAAACATTAAAAAAAATTCAAAATCATGCTCTCCCTGCAGAGTTTGTCAGAAAATGACCTCTCCCTTAGCTTGATTCTGGGCCCCAAGTTCATCCTTCAAAAGGACACTGTAGACCAGTTTTCTTATAAAATAAACACATCTCCGGCAGTGGAAGATCCCTTTCTTTCCATACCGAATTTTTTTTGAATGGGTTTATGTCGGGGTGCCTGGGTGGCTTAGTCGGTTGAGCGTCCGACTTTCGCTTAGGTCATGATCTCGCGGTTCGTGGGTTCGAGCCCCGCGTCAGGCTCTGTGCTGACTGCCACCTCAGAGCCTGGAGCCTGTTTCGGAGTCTGTCACTCCCTCTCTCTCTGATCCTCCCCTGCTCACACTGTCTCTCTCTCTCTCTCTCCCCTAGAGATAAATTTAAAAAAAAAAACATTAAAAAAAAAAAAAAGAATGGGTTTTATGTCACTGTTCTTAAAATTTGGAATACAGGCTCTCATAAAGTTTAGAAAGATACAGAAAGGTCAAGCAAGAAATGAGGGTCTGCCCATTACACCCCCATCTCTATCCACCCTTCTGGTGCGGCCACTCTTGATTCTTTGGTGTAGATATAAATGTCCCATCATCATAGCCAACATTTCTACAGCACCCACTGTATGCCAGGCTCTGCTCTAGCGCTTACTGTGTATTAACTGATTAGTTCTGAGGATGGTGAGTCGACAGAGACACAAAGCTTAAGGAAACGCCCAAAGTAAACCCCTCCAGGAAGTCACAGGGCCAGAATCCCAAACCTCGCATCCTGCTTCCATAGTCTGTGCTTTTTACCTGATGCTAGACACGCCCTTGCAACAGATGGGCAAAGAGATAGTGGGTAGAGAGGTAGACACATAGGCGAATAGGTAAGCATCACACTCAACATGTTCCACAGGCTGACTTTTTAAGCCAACACTATGTCTTGGATATCCTTCCTTCCACGTCGATAACACAAGTCTAGTCCCACCTTATTCACTGTGCATGATACAGATGTGAGTTTATTGAACCAATCTCTAGTGGCTGATGCTGGGTTCCCACTCCTTTCCCACACACCTTTGTGCACTTATGCAGGTATTTCTCTCTCTCTCTCTCTCTCTCTCTCTCTTAAAGTTTATTTATTTATCTTGAGAGAGACAGTGCACAAGCAGGGAAGGAGCAGAGAGAGAGGGAGAGAAAGAATCCCAAGCAGGCTCTGCCTTGTCTGCACAGAGCCCGAAGCAGGGCTCGAACTCATGAACTGTGTGAGATCATGACCTGAACCAAGGTCAAGAGTCAGCCGCTCAACTGACTGAACCACTCAGGTGCCCCACTGATGTAGGTATTTCTGTAGGTAGATTTCTAGACGGGATTGCCATAGCAATGGGTATGTTCACATTAAGTGTCGACAGATGCCATCAGATCAACTCTGAAAAAGCTACAGTAACAGGTGTGAGTGTTAACTCTCTCCTCAGTCACCACACTGGATCGTTAATGCTTTTGAAGTTTTAAGAAACTGAGAGGTAAAGGGGTACCTGGGTGGTTCAGTCGGTTGAGCGTCCGACTTTGGCTCAGGTCATGATCTCACAGTTCGTGGGTTCGAGCCCCATGTCCAACTCTGGGCTGACAGCTCAGAGGCAGGAACCTGCTTCAGATTCTGTCTCCCTCTCTCTCTCTGCCCTTCTCCCACTCGCGATCTCTCTCTCAAAAATAATCAAAATGTAAACAAAAATAAATTAAACTGAGAGGTGAAAATATGTTTCTCTGTTGAATTAGCATTTCTCAGGCCACTGTGAATTTGAGGATCCTCTTACATTTATTAATCATTTGTATTTTTTCTAACCGAGGCAGCCACACTCACTTGTATTTTTCTGTGACTGACCTGGTCATATCTCTTGCTCCCCTAAAAAAAAGAAAACTGAATTATTTCTCTTTTATTTACTTATAAGAGTTTCTCTTTTATTTAATTATTAAGTAAACCCCTATTTAATAATTAGGGATAGTAACGCTTTCCTATCATATCATTGTATCATCCTATCATTGTAACAAGACCTCAAATGTTTTCTTCAGGCTAATATTTGTTCTTATTGCCTTGTTCATGCTCTCTACACAACTACTTTTTATGGGGATTAAATCTATTTATCTTTTCCTCTATGGCCACTGGCAGTTGTACAAATTTGGCTGTCCCACCCCAAAATTATACATATGGCCTTCTATATATTTTTTAAATTTAAATTCAAGTTAATGAAGATACAGTGTAGCCTCAGCTTCAGGAGTAGAACCCAGTGATTCATCACACATAACACCCTGTGCTCATCCCAACGAGTGCCCTCCTTAATGCCCATCGCCCATTTACCCCACTCCCCCACCGACCTCCCCTTCACCAACCTTCAGTTCGTTCTCTGTATTTAAGAGTCACTTAGGGCCAGCCTCCTTCTCTGTTTTTATCTTATTTTTCCTTCCCTTCCCATTGCCTTCTGTACTGCCTACTAATATTTTGTACTTTTTTTCCCCTTAAGCTTAAATAGTTAACCTATCTGAAGTTTATTTTTGTGTGCCGTGTGAATCCGGGTTTGCATATGCTAAATTCTTCTGATCACAAGTGACAAAAATCCAACTCAATCTAGCTTCAGTAAGAAGACCGGAGAGGGAGGGGCGCCTGGGTGTCTCAGCCGGTTAAACATCCGACTTTGGCTCAGGTCACGATTTCACGGTTTGTGAGTTCAAGCCTAGCAATGTGCTGAGCCGTGCTAACAGCTCAGAGCCTGCAGCCTGCTTCGATTCTCTCTCGCTCTCTCCCTGCCCCTCTGCTGGCTGTGCTTTGTCTCTCTCTCAAAAATATATAAACATTAAAGAAAGTTTTTAAAAAGTAAAAAAAGACCAGGGAGGGAGAGAAGGTCAGAGTATTACATTGTCCCTTGCAGAAACATGTTCAGAGGGGGAGTGGGCTGCTGGAGACTTGCTCTTAGTGACCCGGATGCCTGGGCTCCTTCCCCAGCCAATGTCATGTGCCCCGGAGTTAGGGGGAGATGTAAGCAGACCGATGTCTATTTCTGGTCTAGAGATTTCTGAAGGCGGAAGGTGGGTGGAATTGTCCGTGGTGTAAGGTATCTGGTCGGAAGGCCCTGGCCTGGGCCTTCAAACCCCGGAGGCTTGGAGGGCCATTCAGCCTTCCTGTGGTGCCAGGAGGGACCACGGCCCCAGTCACCCGCTGGGGCCAACTAACGGGACATCCACTCCAGAGAAGTGTGAGGGGACACCGAATGCTGTTGGGGGCATTCATGAGGGGACCCTCAGCACAAAGGAGAGCCCCGCCCCAGGGAAGCCACACTTCCGGACCCTACCCAGAGCACCATGTCAGCAGACAGAAGCCCCCTGAACCTCAGTGTGAGCGAGGACACCGCGTGTCCCCAACTCTTCCCAGACAAGTGGTCCCTTGAGTAATAATCTGGAAGAGCCAGGCCTTCAGGAGGAATGGAAGGTCTACTCTGCGCCTGACGAGGATTCTTGCTGCCTGCCACCACCACCCCCAGCTTCCCTCACCTCCCCTACCTCTCCTGCCTCACCTCTGCCAGGCCTGGGTCTCCGGCTCTGACCTGGTAGGCTGGGGGGAGGCAGGTGGGAAAAACTCTGAACCAGTAAGGACACCTGTAACTCGGATGAGACTGAATTTGGGGTTTAGGTGGGTTGTTCTTTTTTTTTCCATCTTTTCTGTAATTTTTTTTTTTTGGACTGGGTTTTAATCATCAAAGGTGACTGCAAAGCTGTTGAGTCACCATAGGCATTAGAGCCTGGGAAGGGGCCACACACCGAGACGTCTCAGTGAGTGGTCTCTCCTTATTACGCTGCAAACCGCAGGGCAGAGAGTGAGCGCCTCGAGAGCAGAGGCCCCTGGAGGAGAGGATGTGTCTGATGAAAGCTTCGGTGAGACGCCGGGAGGCAGGCAGGGCTCGGATCAGGCGTGTGCGGAGATCAGGATAAGCAAGGAGGCCGAAAGCGTCCTCTTGGCTGAGCCTCGGACGGCAGACTCTGCCTT
Organism: Proteles cristata cristata; assembly: GCA_017311185.1. Classification (NCBI taxonomy): domain Eukaryota; kingdom Metazoa; phylum Chordata; class Mammalia; order Carnivora; family Hyaenidae; genus Proteles; species Proteles cristata. The sequence goes on from JAESUZ010004822.1 coordinate 29,674, forward strand.
GCGGGATGAGGGGCTCGCTCTGGGGAGCCCAGCAAGGGCACCGCGAGCGGGTGGGGCCCAGGGTTGATGCAAGAGGCTTTTAGATGGGGAGGCGACCACATCAGAGTAGTGTTGCGCAATGACGAGGCTGCCCCAGGGGAACAGGATAGATGGGAAGGGAGGTGTGAGTCACCACCACTCTGGCCTGACCCAGGGCAGGAACCAAGGGACAGACTTCAACAGCAGATTATCCTGCGCGAAGGGAAGGACTGGGCCTGGCAGATGCCCTCACAGGCAGATTTAGTCATTGGAACATAAGGCGAAGCGGATCTGGGAGGGGTGGGGTAGGAAGAAGTGGGAAATCAGGAGGCGCTTTGAAGAAGAAGGGGTGGGAGAGGCAGGCAAGTGTGCAGTTAGAGAAGGGGCTGGGGGGTGGCCCACCTGTCCCCACAGTGCTGCCTGCGCAAAGGGTGACAGTAAAATGAGAGATAAAAGGAGGTCCTAAAATGCCAACCCAGGTGTAGTGTCAGCGGCTTCTGAAGGTCCCTGTTCAGGAGAAGTTTGCATGTTAATAACGCATCATTATCATCTCAGAGCTGGAGACTGGCCCAGACCTGAACCTGTGCTCACGAGCTTTCTGGGGGTTATTTCCTTTTTTTAATTTTAATTTTTATTTTTTTAGCATTTATTCATTTTTGAGAGAAAGAGAGGGACAGAGCGTGAGTGGGGGAGGGGCAGAGAGAGAGGAGGAGACGCAGAGTCCGAAGCAGGCTCCAGGCTCTGAGCTGTCAGCACAGAGCCCGACAGAGCCCGACGCAGGGCTCGAGCTCATGAACTGCCAGATCATGACCTGAGCCGAAGTCAGAGGCTTAAGCGATTGAGCCACCCGGGAGCCCCTCCGGGGGTTATTTCCAATATTCACCATCATCGCCCAAGATCAGCACTTCTATTCTTTTATGAAAAAAAAAAAAGGCTCTGAGACTCCAAAAGGTTAAGTCTAATCCCACTCAGCCAGGAAGTGGCAGACAGAGATTTGGACACCAGGGATTTAGGCTCCAAAACCCATGCTTCTCCACCCCCTCCCCCACTGTTGACTCTCAGGAGACTCAATGTCCGATGGAGGGGAGGGCCTCACAAGAAGCAAGAGAGGGCGTGTGATATTATTAGTCCTGATAGACACCCTCCAATTTAAGTCCAAGGTGATAAGCGCTATGGGAGGAAATTGAAAAGAGTAATTCCCTCCAGGGGGCAAGGTAAGGACAACATCCTGGTGGCATTTGCAGAGCGCCAGCGGGCTGGGTGACGTGTCAGCCCGAGGAACATCGCACACTAAGGAGGCTCAGAAGCAGGGGAAACGGTGGGGGGCGGGACGTGTTCAGGCGCGAGGGACCAATGACTAATGTCAATTATGCTGATAGGGGCTCAGCGTGCCAGGCAATGGTCTCCAAAACCCGCAATTACTGACCACATATCAAGCCTTATGGGCAGATACTATTATCAACAATATCCCTCTTTTACAGATAAGAGCGGTTAGGCAACTTTCCCACCCGAGGTCACCCTTGTCACTTAAGTTCAGACACAGGCCAGCTGGCTCCGGAGTCCATGCTCCATGCCACCACCCAGGCTGGGGGCACAGACCCCCCATCCCTCCACCTCCCCCATCCCCCCGCCCCGCCTTCCTCTCTCACACCCATCATAACATCATAACGTTGTCACGAACCCAAAGTTTATTTGTCTCCCGACAGACTGCATCTTACTTTTCTCTCTTTCCTCAGTAATTTGATAAGGTCCTGGACACCGGCTAGGTGTAGCACAGTGTTATTTTAATTTTGTTTTTCTAAAGTTTATCCATTTACTTTGAGAGAGAGAGAGCACAGCAGGGGAGTGACAGAGAGGAAGAGAGAGAGAGAGAGAGAGAAGGTCTACCAGGATCCCTGTTATCAAAGAAGAAGTATGACGAGGGGCAGCGGGGTGCTCGATCCCACAAACAGTGAGCTCATGACCTGAGCTGAAATCAAGAGTCGGACGCCTAACCAGACTGAGCCTCCCAGGCGCCCCTGCGAGGTGCTGTTTTAAATGCTTGTTGATGAAAGAGTGAATGCGTGGCCCTCGATGGACCAACAGTTTACACTTGATTCTACGGCCATGAAAAGCTTCACAGGAACAGAGTAACTTGGATACATTTGTGCATTGTGCAGATTCGTGCTTACTAGATTGTACGGTAGACGGTGGGGGGAAGGTGGTGTTGGGGGGGGTTAGGTTAGAGGCTGTTGTAGTGGTTTAGGGCCCAAGAGCTCTGGGCAGAGAACGGCATTAGGAAGAAAGGACTGAATAAGTCAGATCAGCTGGATTTGGCAGCAAACAGAATGCAAAGGCAGTGGAGAGGAAGGACCGAGACACAACTGTATGATTTCAAACCTAGGTTATTGGACGACCTCTCCCATCTTTGTAATTTGGTCCCAGCCTCCAACGCGCCCCCGGGTAGGTAGATACAATCTAAGACCCTGTCTCTACCTGCCAGGCTTCCCTGGTCTGGAATGAATTTGTCTTCAAAGATTCTATGCCCTGTTTTGGCTTTAGAGTCGACTGGTACGAGGGAGCTGTATGGATTCTCTTTTTCATCTTATTTTGTTTTGGGCTGAGAAATAGAACTTTCTTTTCTATAACGTCCTGGTTTCCGATCCCAGAGTCCCGTTCATCGAGCTGTGGGGAAACTTGGTCTCGGCCGTCCTCACCACCTCTGCGGCCACCCCAGGATGATGTCAGGGGCTCCCGGATGCCTGAGGCCGTGCCAGGGCCCTGGTGGGGGCAGCTCGTTCACAGCCATCGTGTGGCCGTTGAGACGTCCATTGTCCCTGCCTCTCGGCTCTTTCATGCCCACCTGGCTTAGGTGGGAGAAGTTTCTGAGACTGTCGAACTATGGTTCTGTCTCCCAGGTTCAGTGCACAGTCGTTTCCTTTCAGGGGTCCCATTAAATCCTAGGAACATGACAAGAAGTAGGGTTCAGGCGGGGCACCTGGGTGGCTTAGTCGGTTAAACGTCCGACTTTCGCTTAGGTCATGATCTCGCGGTTCGTGGGTTCGAGCCCCGCGTCGGGCTCTGTGCTGACTGCCAGCTCAGAGCCTGGAGCCTGTTTCAGTCTGTGACTCCCTCTCTCTCTGACCCTCCCCTGCTCACGCTGTCTCTCTCTCTCTCCTAGAAATAAAATTTAAAAAAAATATTTAAAAAAAAAAAGAAGTAGGCACCCTCCGATCTCGGGGTCCAGAGACCCCTCTCTTCTCTCCATCCTTCTCTCTCTCCTCTTTGCCCAGAGTAAACTTTCTAGGGAGGGGTGGGGTGGGAGGAAACAGACAGGTCCTTTTATCTATTTCACCAAATCCTCTCCCCGCTTAGCGTCTTGCAGGGAGTCCTTTACTTTCAAGTTCTTATGGGGGCGCCTGGGGGGCTCAGTCAGTTAAGCGTCCAACTTCAGCTCAGGTCACGATCTCACAGTTCGCAGGTGTGAGCCCCGCATCGGGCTCTGTGCTGACAGCTCAGAGCCTGGAGCTGCTTCGGGCTCTGTCTTCCTCTCTCTGCCCCTCCCCTGCTTGCGTTGTCTCCCTCTCTCAAAAATAAATAAACGTTTAAAAAAATCTGGTTTTTATTGGCCACACGTGTCCACGGAGACAATGAACATGGGGCTCTTTTTTTCTTTAAATTTTTATTTTTGAGAGAGAGAGAGAGCACGCGCAGGAGCAGGGGAGGTGAAGAGAGAGGGAGACACAGAATCCGAAGCAGGCTCCAGGCTCCGAGCTGTCAGCACAGAGCCTGACACAGGGCTCGAACCCCCGAACTGTGAGATCATGACCTGAGCCGAAGTCGGACACTCAACCGACTGAGCCAGCCAGGTGCCCCAGACCTGAGTGTCTTGTAACCATATCTTTCTCATCTTTCATCCCTAACAGATAGTCCTAAATGCCCAGCATATAATTACCACTCAATAAATATTTGTGGAATAAATGCTGCATTTGTTTTCAAAATTTCATAGAATTTTCAATAAGATGTCTCATTTACTTTTCATGGTTTCCCCTTTAATTTAAGAAATGTGTGTATTAAAGGGGCACCTGGGTGGCTCAGTCGGTTAAGTGTTGACTCTTGGTTTTGGCTCACAGTTCGTAAGTTCAAGCCCTCTATCGGGCTGGGTGCTGACAGCATGGAGCCTGCTTGGGACCCTCTCTCTCCCTCTCTCTCTGCCTTCTCTTGCTCATTCTCTCTCTCTCTCTCTTTCAAAATAAATAAATAAACTTAAAAAGTTTTATTAAGGTAACATACAAATTTTAAAGTCAAATAATATTTCAAGATTTACATCAAAATAGAGTGGTCCCCATGACCTTTCTCTACTCCAAAATCCTGATTCCCAAGGTCACTACTTCATTTCCTTTTTCTGTTTCTTTTGGTACTTACCACCCTATTTCTAAGTCACATGCCTATCTGCTACTTCTTTTTTTTTTTTTTTTTAATGTTTTTATTTATTTCTGAGAGAGAGAGACAGCATGAACAGGGGAGGGTCAGAGAGAGGGGGAAGTACAGAATCTGAAACAGGCTCCAGGCTCTGAGCTGGTTGTCCGCACAGAGCCCGATCCAGGGCTTAAACCCACAAACCATGAGATCATGACCTGAGTCGAAGTTGGAAGCTTAACCGACTGAGCCACTCAGGCGCTCCAACTACCCACTACTTCTTGACTGCTCAATTAAGTGGTTTAGCTCTACATGAAGTATCATTTACCCATGACCTTAACGCCTGTCACCCTTTTAGGTTTTCATCTCTGGACATGTGAGCCCAAAGGGGATATGATGGGGACTCTGACTGTCACTGTGTCTCACTATATGTTAGCAATTGACCCAATTCAACTAGAGTATATTTGTATAACGTTGTATTTTTCCGAGTGCCTTTTAAATATTTATTTATTTTGGAGGGTGGGTGCAGAGAGAGAGGGAGACAGAGAATCCCAAGCAAGCTCCAAGCTCAGCGTGGAGACTGACTCAGGGCTCGAATTCATGAACTGTGAGATCATGACCGGAGCCTAAGTCAAGAGTCAGATGCTCAACCGAGCCACCAAGGCGCCCCCAAGTGCCTTTTTTATACACTGGCCTGTGAGGTCTTTACAACACTATTGTGAGAATAGCATTAAGAGTTCCATTTAGGGGCACCTGGGTGGCTTAGTCGGTTGAGCGTCTGACTTTCGCTTGGGTCATGATCTCGCAATTCGTGGGTTCGAGCCCCGCGTCAGGCTCTGTGCTGACTGCCAGCTCAGAGCCTGGAGCCTGCTTCAGTCTGTGACTCCCTCTCTCTCTGACCCTCCCTGCTCACGCTGTCTCTCTCTCTCTCCTAGAAATAAATGGAACATTAAAAAAAAAAAAAAGAGTTCCATTTAAAGTGTCTATCAACAGATGAATGGATAAAGAAGATGTATATATATGCAAGGGAATATTACTCAGTGATCAAAAAGAATGAAATCTTGCCATTTGCAACAACATGGATGGAACTAGAGCGTATTCATTATGCTAAGTCAAATTAGTCAGAGAAAGACAAGCATCATATGACTTCACTCATATGTGGAATTTAAGGTACAAAACTAATGAATATCAGAGAAGGGAAGCAAAAAATATATAAAAACAGGGAAGGAGAGGGGCGCCTTGGGCAGCTCAGTTGAGCATCTGACTTCAGTTCAGGTCATGATCTCACAGTTTGTGGGTTCGAGCCCGGCATCAGGGTCTGTGCTGACAGCTCAGAGCCGGGAACCTGCTTTGGATTCTGTGTCTCCCTCTCTCTCTCTGCCCTTCCCCAACTCCTGCTCTGTCTGTCTCTCCCTCTTTCTCAAAAATAAAAGAAAACATTAAGAAAAAATTTTTTTTTATAAACAGGGAGAGAGACAAGCAATAAGAGACCCTTAAATACAGAGAACAAACTGAGGGTTGCTGGAGGAGAAGTGGGTGGGGGGTGGGCAAGGGGCATTAAGGAGGGCACTTGTTGGGATGAGCACTGGGTGTTATACATAAGTGATGAATCACTAAACTCTATCCCTGAAATCATTATTTCATATATGTTTGCTAACTTGGATACAAATTTAAAAAACAAACAAACAAACAAAAACCCGAAAAGCAAAAATAAATAAATAAATGAAAAGGCCACTACATTTTGTCAATCATGTGCAAAATGAGAGATAAACTTTTTTTATTTGAGGTAAATCTTAGTAAAATGTAAGTGCCTCATTGGTAACAATTAAATATTAATGACACATTTCCCTAAATATTATAATAAAGGTATGTTTGACGTTCTTAGAAAAAAAAAAAAGAAGAAGAGTCTCATTTAATGGATGAGAAAACAGAGGCTCTAAGGGTTCTGTGTCTTGCCCAAGATCGCACAGCAGGCTGGTTAGTGGCCAGGCTGGAACTCAAGCGGTGACTTTCTGCCGCGGTGAGCTCCGCTGCCCGCTTTCCAAGTGCCAGGAAGTTAGTTCTCTGTCAGTCTCAAGTTCAACGCCTGCAGATAGCCAGCGGCGTTCAGGAGGTTAAGTCATGGCTAGGTGACAGCTGTAACACTCCAGGTAGCTGCCATCATGTCACCTCACAGGAGACCGGCGGCTCGCTCTGCTAGCGCCGCCCCGTGCCATCAAGAAACGGAAACGGAAAGGGGCGCCTGGGTGGCTTAGTCGGTTGGGTGTCCGACTTTCACTTAGATCATGATCTCGCGGTTCGTGGGTTCGAGCCCCGCGTCGGGCTCTGTGCTGACTGCCAGCTCAGAGCCTGGAGCCTATTTCAGAGTCTGTATCTCCCTCTCTCTCTGACCATCCCCTGCTCACGCTGTCTCTCTCTCTCTCCTAGAAATAAAAAAATAAATAAAAATATTAAAAAAAAAAAAGAAAGAAAGAAACAGAAACGGAAAGAGCCTGATCCCGAAGTCCTTAAATGCGGCCACCGCTGTGGGGTTTTCTGTGGAGCTCTTCGTGACTCAGCAGAGGACGGGTGGCTGCTCAGTGCGCCCCTTTGCTCTTCTCCTTGGGGATGGGGAAGGGGAGGAATGTCCTTCCCCCTGTCCCTCCCAGGTCGCTATCTCAAAAATGCCAGTATAAAAATGTCACCTGATCTCGGGCTAAACCCTGAAACAAATTTTACTCACAGGTGTGATTATCCGCAAAAGAGATAAGCTAAGTACCAGATGCAGGTGACAAAAATGGACTTTGCTTTAAGCAACCTTGGGGCACCTGGGTGGCTCAGTCCGTTAAACGTCCGACGTTGGCTCGGGTCATGATCTCACGGTTCTGGGTTTGAGCCCGGGGTTGGGCCCTGTGCTGACAGCTCAGAGCCTGGAGCTGCTTCGGATTCTGTCTCCTTCTCTCTCTGTTCCTCCTCTGCTCATGCTGTCTCTCTCTCTCTCTCTCTCAAAAATAAAGATTAAAAAAAAATTAAAAATAAATACATAAACAACCTTGGTTCATAAGGGTTCCCCAGCCAGCGGGCCCCAGGGTCTTATCTTGTATCTGTGATTCTTTTTTTATTTTTTAATTTTTTTTTAAATGTTTTATTTATTTCTAGGAGAGAGAGAGAGAGAGACAGTGTGAGCAGGGGAGGTCAGAGAGAGAGGGAGTCACAGACTGATACAGGCTCCAGGCTCTGAGCTGGCAGTCAGCACAGAGCCCGATGCGGGGCTCGAACCCACGAACCGCGAGATCATGACCCAAGCGAAAGTCAGACGCTTAACCGACTAAGCCACCCAGGCGCCCCTATTTTTTAATTTTTTAATGTTTTTTTATTTCTAGGGGAGAGAGAGAGAGACAGCGTGAGCAGGGGAGGGTCAGAGAGACAGGGAGTCACAGACTGAAATAGGCTCCAGGCTCTGAGCTGGCAGTCAGCACAGAGACCGACACGGGGCTTGAACTCACGAACTGCGAGATCATGACCTAAGCGAAAGTCGGACGCTTAACTGACTAAGCCACCCAGGCGCCCCTCGTTTTCATTTTCCTTGGAGAAATGCTAGCTGTAGAATTGCTGGATCATCGAGGAGGTTTTCTGAGCTCTTTTCTCTTCCTTGCTAAAATAATCTCTTTTTTTAATTTTTAACATTTATTTATTTTTGAGAGAGAGTGAGAGAGCACACACGAGTGAGGGAGGGGCAGAGAGAGAAAGGAAGAGAGAGAATCCCAAGCAGGCTCAGCATCAGAGCCTGCCTTGGGGCTCAAACTCGCCAACCCTGAGATCGTGACCCGCGCTGAAATCGAGAATTGGACGCCCAACCGACTGAGCCACCTGGGTCCCCTGATGAAATAATCTGCTATTCCTAGTGGCTTTATTGGTGGCTTTTGATTTGGGGTGTTATTGCTAAATTTCAGTTTGGACGACTTCTTCCACATGCGAGCTCCCCAAACATCCCCTACATTATCGCTTAGTAGACACAGCTGACTGCTGAGCAACGCGGTTTGAACCTCATGGGTCTGTTTATACACAGATTTTCTACAGCACCCCCTGTGCGTATATTTTCCTTCTGATTTTCTGAATGACATTTTCTCTTCTCCGGTTGCCTTGATCGTAGGAACAGGTATGCAATACATATAACACAAAATATGTGTTGATTGACTTGTTTGTGCTCCCGATAAGGATTCCCGTCAACAGCAGGTTATTAGTAGTTGAGTCTGGGGGGGAGTCAAAAGTTACATGTGGATTTTCGACCGTGTGTGAGTTGGCGCCCCCAACCCCCACACCCTTCAAGGATCAACTGTGCTCTCTTGTCAACCCTTGTTTCATGGCATCAAGGATAAATAAACCTCGAACCTCTTAGCTCCCAGATCCCCCCGGGACTTCTATAGTTCAGAATTTGGAGGGTCTCCCGTCTCTGGAAGGGGCTGCAGGAAGGAGTGTGTGGTGCTCCCTCTGCGGGGCCAGCGCGACCGCGAGGCAGAGGGCCCGCTGTCTGGGCTGTACCGTGTCTAGGGCAGAAGACCGCCCTGTCCCACCGTTTCCCTGTCCACAGCCACACGAAGGTGCTTGCAGTTTGGAAGGAAAACTTCTAGACGTCTCTTGCGGTTTGGGCGTGGAGGGGAATGCGAGGCCGGCAGCTGGGCGGCCAGAGCTGTCTGCTCTCAGGGTTAACAGCTAGGCCCTGGCCGTGGGCCTCGAGCCTGGAGCTTCAGCTCAGTCGTGACCTTGAAGGGGAGAAGGGTGAATCTCTCAGGCTCTCCAACCTTTCTACCTAAGAAAGGCGGCCCGACTCCATCAAATGTATGTTCTGGACGCTCTCAGCTTTCCTTCTCTGCATGGGTGGTGCTCTTCCAGAATGGGTACTTCCAGGGGTGTCTCTCCAGCTCCTGAGCCCAGAACCCCTCCTTCTCTTGAGACTGTCTTCCTCCCACGCTCAGGGTGGACCCCAGGTGGCCACTTGCCGTGTGACCCGTGTCACTTACCATATGGCCAGGGATGGAGAAAGGACCCACGTGAGACCGCATGAGCATCAACAGTCCCCGGAGCAGGTGACTTGGGGCGGCCATATCCTCCACCACCATGCGGGCTGCGGAGCAGAGAGAAGAGAGAAGGCTGCGAAGAACAGAAGTAGGGACAGGGACGAGCCTCAAAGAAAAAGTCCAAGTTCCAGAACCTCCTAGAGCCTCAACCATGCCTTGGTCTTGGGCTCAAGATGTTTTCTCTCCTTATGATAAATCTCCCTGCCCCCACTTTTTTTTTTTAAAGTTAAAAATAGAAAATAGGGGCGCCTGGGTGGCTCAGTCGGTTGAGCGGCCCACTTTAGCTCAGGTCATGATCTTGCGGTCTATGAGTTCAAGCCCCGCATCGGGCTCTGTACTGGCAGCTCAGACCCTGGAGCCTGTTCGGATTCTGTGTCTCCCTCTCTCTCTGTCCCTCCCCTGCTCACGCTCTTTCTCTCTCTCTCAAAAATAATAAATATTTTAAAAATAGAAAATAAAACAAAAAAAGAATAAAAGCTTCAAATCTGGAAGGCGATTAGCTTTTCCAGGCTACTCCATGTCACAGCCCAGCCCTGCCTCACGGCCTTTCCTTCCCTGCTGGTCTGGGATAGCTCTCGTTCAAGTCATTTCCTTGAGCCATGTAACAAAGGCAGGGGCGTTTGCTGAGTGAGGCCAGGTAACAGCGTGAGTTCCCAGGAGGAGCGACCCCACTGCCAGCCTTTCCCTAACAGCCTCCAGAGGAGTTTGAAGGTCAGAACAGAGAGCACCCTTCCTGGGGGATGTGAACAAGCGTGCCAGGTACCAGGGGTCCAGGTACCTGGGGTCCAGGTACCAGGAAGCACGGCGTCCGCCTACAGGGGCAGCCGTAGTGCAGAGGGAGGCCCCGCGCGAGGAAGGATAAACACGGGTAATCTGCTTATGGTGTGTACCACCTTGGGCCAGCCCCGTATTTTTGTAGGGATCAAAGTCTCCTGTGTTTTCCACCTGTAATAACAGTGACTGTGTATTCTGAGGGTTCAACGTCTGTGTCTTTTTCAGATTCGTATTTCCGGGGCTTACAAAGCACATTGCACATACACAGTGAACATCTGTTGAATGAGATGTTCTTCTGCGTGTGTGTATTTCAGATTCTCTTCCACATTTGTTTAAATCCATTTCAAAGGGTGCCTAGGTGGCTCAGTAGGTGCTCAGGTCATGATCACAAGGTTCGTGGACTCGAGCCCCGCGTCGGGCTCTGTGCTGACAGCTCGGAGCCTGGAGCTGCTTCACATTCTGTGTCTCCCTCTCTCTCTGTCCCTCCCCAGCTCACACTCTGTCTCTCAAAAATAAACAAGCATTAAAAAAAAATTTTTTTTTTAAGAAACAGAAAGCCTTTTGAAAGCACTGATGTGATATGTCACCACGGCGGGCTTTGTAGTAAGGGCTGCTTAGCGTGATTTCTGCCTCGTCCCCCCTCGGAGTTTGCTATTTAGGGAAGAGTTGATATCTCCATTGAGCGAATACAACTCCAAAACACGCCCAATTCGATGACACACACAGGTTCAGCATTCACGTTGTCCCCTGGACGTAGAGCTCGGGTCAGGCTACCTCCCAGGGCTTCATCATGCTCACTCATTTCCTGACACGCCAGGGTTACGACCTGGCATTTTATCTCTGTGTTGATCCGTCATCCCCTTTACATCCTGGGTTCCGTGGGGGAAGGACTGGATTGGGTGAGCTCATCACCCAGGCCCAGTAACTAGCACAGCGTTCATAGGAGACGCTACAGAAATAGTGGCTGCATAAAAGAATAAACGAGGGGCTGTGGAGTTGGGGGTGGGGGGAGGGAAGGTGGAAGTCAAAGCTGCAACCAGAGAAGTGGGAGACCGGACTCAGGAGAGCCCCCAACTTGAACATGACAAATCAAGAATGAGTGGGAACGAAGCACCACAGTCAGGGAGAGAGGGCGGATCTTATTTGGCCCAACCTGTGTTTTGTTTTGTTTTACGTTTATTCATTTTTGAGAGACAGAGTGTGAGTGGGGGATGGGTAGAGAGAGGGAGACGCAGAATCCAAAACAGGCTCCAGGCTCCGAGCTGTCAGCACAGGGCCCGATGTGGGGCTCGAACCCGCAGAACTGTGAGATCGTGACCTGAGCCGAAGATGCTTAACCTCCTGACCCGCCCAGGAGCCCCGCTGAGTGTGTGGTTTGCACCAGATGCTAACCGCAGGCTGTCAGTGAATGCTCACAGCAGACTTTTCTCAGAAGCAAAAGGCGGCAGCCCATTTTACAGAAGAGAAAACCAAGGCCCAGGAGGGTAAAGATTTCTCCCAGTTGCGCTGGCTAATTCTCACTCAGGTCTGTTTGGCTGCATGTTTCATGCTCTCTCTTCTCTCTCCGTGGCCCCAGTAAGTCTGTGATATGTGGCTTGGAAGAAGAATGATGGAAGCAGACAGAAGGGAGCTGCTCGGGACATGAATGACCGTGATAAGCCAGGGAGGGCCGGGACACGTACAAAGGGCAGGAGTTAGGGACACCCGGAAATCCATCAGGGGGATGGCCAGGTTACCAGAGAGAACGATGCTTCCTCCCAAGTCTCCCAGCAGTCCCCTCAAAACCTGTGAGCACAGAGACCCCACCTCGAAGGCCAATGACAGAGCCCCGCAGGGCGGAGGACCCACGCTTTTCTCGGCAGAACCCCTGAAGCTAATTTGCATACATTAAGTGATACTCTGACAGCCTCACGCAAAAGGAGAAAATAAAGAGAAAGTAAATCTAATCCCTGGAGCCAAAGCCCTGAGTGCCCCAAGCAAGGCCAGGCACCCTGAATAACGACGAAGCATCATAGGGTGGCATTCAGCTCACAGGCCCCCCACTGCCTGGCGAGGGCACCCTCCCCACCCCCATCTCCCACCTGAAATTCTTCAGTAGCTCCTCCTGGACGAGAAGACCAATCATGAAGTCCAAACTCCTTAGTCGGGCCTACAATGCAAACAGTAATCCGGTTCTCCCTACCCGCTTGGGCCCGTCTCCTGCCCAGGCAGAGCGCCTTCCCTCGTGCCCACCGAGCCCGCACGCCTTTCTCTCCCCCCCTCCAACCCGGGGCGAGACTTGTTCCGTGTCGTAATCACACAAATGTGTAGTCGCTAGAACCCCCTTCCCCGCGGCTGGGAAACACGGCTCGCACCCGGCGTGTCCAGCATCTAACATGAGATGTGGGCTCTTGACAAATGAGTACTTGCTGAGTACGTAGATGTTTCCTGATGGTGCCACCACACACCCGTGTCGTTAGGCAGGGTTTGAAGTAAATACTTCAGGCAGATCTTTCAGTCCAGGCCGGCAGCCATAGTCTTGACATGAACGCATCTTTTCCTATTTCCTCATGAACAAGGTGATCTTGGTTACCTACCCTTCGTTTAAAAAAAAAAAAAAAAAAGATGGGGCACCCGGGTGGCTCAGTTGGTAAAGCGTCTGATGTCGGCTTAGGCCATGATCTCACAATTTGTGAGTCTGAGCCCCACATCGGGCTCTCGCATCGGGCTCTCTGCTGTCAGCTCAGAGCCCACTTCAGATACTCTGTCGCCCTCTCTGTTCCTCCCCCACTTGTGTGCGCGTGGGCGCTCTCTCTCTCTCTCTCTCTCTCTCTCTCAAAAGTAAATTTAAAAAAAAATTAGAAGGATCGGGGCTCCCGGGTGGCTCAGTCAGTTGAGTGTCTGACTTCAGCTCAGGTCACAATCTCATGGTTCATGAGTTCAATCCCCATGTCGGGCTCTGTGCTGACAGCTCAGAGCCTGGAGCTGCTTCGGATTCTGTGTCTCCCTCTCTCTTTGACCCTCCCCTGCTCACACTCTGTCTCTCTGTCTCTTTCAAAAATAAAGAAACATTTAAAAATTTTAAATTAGGGGCGCCTGGGTGGCTCAGTCAGTTGGGCGTCCAACTTCGGCTCAGATCATGATCTCACAGTCTGTGGGTTCGAGCCCCGCGTCGGGCTCTGTGCTGACAGCCAGCTCAGGGCCTGGAGACTATTTCAGGTTCTGTACCTCCCTCTCTCTCTGACCTTCCCCTGCTCAAGCTGTCTCTGTCTCTCAGAAATAAATTTTAAAAAATGTTTTTAATTAAAAGGATCTCGCTACTAGGGTGCATGGGTGGCTCAGTCGGTTAAGTGTCTCAGGTCATGATCGTGTGGTTCGTAAGTTCGAGCCTCGTGTTGGGCTCTGTGCTGACAGCCCACAGAGCCTGTAGCTTGCTTTGAATTCTCCCTCTCGATCTCTGACCCTTTCCTGCTCACACTGTCTCTCTCTCTCTCTCAAAAATAGATAAACATTTTAAAAATTAAAAAAAAAAAAAGAAAGAAAGAAAGAAAGAAAAAGAGAAGGGGTCAACAGATAGTAAGTGACAAGGCCAGGGTCACAGTCGTTCCTGGAGCAGGTGGAGGGAGCGCTGTCCAGGGTTAGCAATGTCACCTCGGCTCCTGACACCCGGTTCCCAGAATCAGCTCCAAGCCACCACCGCAGTCTCTTTAGTGGTCACAGGTAAGTTTCCAGACTGATTGCCAGCAGCTTAATTCGGGGTATAGATGGCGATACTCATGTCTTGTGGTTTGAAGCCTACCGAATGCACAAGAAGAAATACCACTTATGTTCCAACCTGTTGATCTGATCCTCGGCCTTAACCAAAGTGTACTTCCGTCCCTAGGCATCAACACGTGGATGACGAGGAGAGGTCTCCAGAGTCACCTCACCAGGCTGCACGGCAGGCACCCCCATGGGAAGGAATGATGATGGCTCCTGCGTCATCATCAGCGCCGGAGAAGAGCGAGCAGATGCCCGGGGCCCAGACCACGGCCCACCCCGCCCACGGGGGCATCAAAGGAGAGGCCAGTGGGGCCACCTCCCCTGAGCCAGCCCCACCGAGGGGTCAGGAGTGGAAGGACACTGTGCTGGACACGCTGTCCCCGAGAGCACGGGACAAGGGACTGTCACTGAGGAGTCAGGACAGAGGGGCCATCACAGGAAGGCAGGACCAGAATGGGGAACCCACAGCCACCAGGACGGTGCCCTCGAAGCCTCCAGCCAAAGCGGCCACCTCGGCAAGGACACCCACGCCAGAAAGCCAGGCGCTGGCCACCCCAGGCGCTGGGTCGATGAAAGGAGCGGCCTCAGCCATCACCCGCCGCGCGGAGACAGCCCGGGCCAAGCCACCCTCCACCCGTGTCCAGGGCCGCACCACACAGAGAAACCCAAGTCTGCGGGCTGCCAACTTCAAGTCTGAGCCCCGGTGGGATTTTGAGGAGCAATATAGCTTTGACACGGGGGCCCTACAGACGGTGAGTGCGGCCACTGGCTCCCTGCTCTTAGCCCTGAGCGCACAGTCCACCCCGCCTCCCTAAGCGCCCAGGCTCCGCCCCCAGGCTCTGCCTGGTCCCTCCCAGAGCCCTCCGCTACCTGGTTTTCACCCCATCCTGGTGGGGGCAGGAGGGGAAGGTGGCCCCGATCCTGGCCACAGCCTGCCCTGGAGCCCCGAAGGCCTGGAGGGTCCCTGAGCAGCGTCAGAGAGTCCTCTTGGCTCTGGAGCCCGACGTCCACACCTGCATCTTCCATCCTCTGCAGGGGGAGGGGTCGAGGGTTGAAAGGCGGTGTGGAGGGGCAGGCGCCGGTCCTGCTGCCCAGCCCTAATTCCTGGGAATGCCTCGTCTTCCCCGCACAGATAATTCCCCAACCTTCCCTCTCTCCCTGGGCTCACACCTACCGGAGGGAAGTGTTCAAAATATGCATATTTACACAGATAACTGCAGCCTCACCCAGGAAGCCCTCCAGGCTCCCAGAGTCTCTATCCCCCTCCCACCCACCAAGATGCATTCCTTAGAGGACCACGAATCGCCTGTTCCCCGGAACCCTCAGGACCATGGCGGCCAGGACAATGGCGAGGGAGGGTCAGCAGAGCCTCCACAAACGATAGAAAAGGCAGAGCCTTCCAAACTGTGAGGCCCACCTTCTGCCCCCGCTCCCCGCCCAGCCCCTGGCCGTGGCCTTCCTGGGCCTGTCCCTGCCTGACCCACCTTCCTGCATGTAGACCTGCTCCGACTCAGTGAAGGTCAAGGCCTCCAAGTCGCCCTGGCTCCAGACACTCTTTCTGGCCAACCTCACCCTCTTCATGGACTCCAGCAACTTCAACCAGAGTGAGTGGGACCGTCTGGAACACTTTGCACCTCCCTTTGGCTTCATGGAGCTCAATTACTCCTGTGAGTCTTCCCTGGGGTGGGGGCTGGGGTGGTAGCCGGGCCTCCGACCGCCATGGCAAGGGGGCAGCTGGCCTCTGCCTCTGGGCTGCCTCTCCCCTGGGGGCCGGCAGCCCTGGAAGCAATGATGGGCTGCCCCCTGGCCCTTCCAGGGCTCTGAATGCGAGTTGAAACTCACATTGTTTCAGTGGTGCAGAAGGTTGTGACCCACTTCCCTCCGGTGCCCCAGCAGCAGCTGCTCCTGGCCAGCCTCCCTGCTGGGAGCTCCCAGTGCATCACCTGTGCAGTGGTGGGCAACGGGGGCATCCTGAACAACTCCCACATGGGCCAGGAGATAGACAGCCACGATCACGTGTTCCGGTAAGCTGTCCGCCCCCAGGCTCCCATCCTGACTCCTTCCTACAGAGACTGACTCTTCTGAGAGATCGGATCGGGCGTTCTCCGCCTGGGTCTGGAAGGTGGAATTCCTGGGCTCCCCGGAGATCCCCTCTGCCTCCCCCATTTCCCCTCTCTCGCCCCCACCCACCTCTGTGCGTTCCCTCCTGCACTCACGGGCTCTGTCTGGCTCTGTCTCTCTGCGTAGATTGAGTGGAGCGGTCACTAAGGGCTACGAAAAGGATGTGGGTACCCGGACGTCCTTTTACGGCTTCACTGCCTTCTCGCTGACCCAGTCACTTATGGCCTTGGGCGGTCAAGGTTTCCGGCACGTGCCTCTGGAGAAGGTGAGCGAGAGGGACGGGCCTGCCACACACAGAATCTGAAGGAGGGAGCCGAGCGTCCTGGGTCTGGAGTCTGGTAGGTGCAGGCTCTGGCCCTCCGAGGGCGGCCAGGCAGAGCTCCAGGGAGCGAGGGGGCAGGCTGGAGTCGCAGCCAGGCCGCCCCAGCCCCTGGGCCTGAAGGCGGGACTCTGGGGCCACACACTGTCCTTGGTCCTCAGCATGTCCGCTACCTGCACTTCCTGGAAGGCACCCGAGACTATGAGTGGCTGGAGGCGCTCCTTTTCAATCGGAGCCTGGAGAAAACTGGCCTTTCCTGGTTCAGGTACCCCCTGTCCCCTCCCCCCTCCCCCAGGCAGAGCCATGAAGGGGGTTGGGCAGGTGGGCACAGCCTTAGCTCTCACTGGGGGATGGGGTACCAGGCCCACATAGCAGGAGGCGAACCTGAGGGACCCGTCCCCGCCCGCAGGCACAGGCCCCAGGTAGCTTTCCGGGGACACCTGCCGCTGGACAGATACCTGTTGCTGCACCCGGACTCGCTGCGGTACATGAAGAACAGGTGCGGGCAGGTGAGGCGCACGGCAGGGGCCGGGTCCCTGCGGGCTCCGCAGCCTCCTGACAGCCGGGGGCTGGGGTATTTCACAGGTTTTTGAGGTCTAAGACCCTGGACACTGTCCACTGGAGAATCTACCGCCCAACCACCGGCGCTCTCCTGCTGCTCACGGCCCTTCAGCTCTGCGACCAGGTGAGGCCCCGGCGCACGAGCAGGGACACCTGGGGAGACAGCTTGTGGGCTGTCCCTGGACGTGTCCACATGGGACGGGACAACGGCCGTGACGGAGCAAGGGGGGACAGGGGTGAGGAGTGGGGGTGAGTGTGGCTACGTAAGTGTACATCCAGCGATCTGCATCCAGACCTCTAGGGATGGAGCCAAAGTTCAGCCCCCCTCCTTCCCCCCCCCCCATACACACAGCCCACGAGAGTGAGCCTGAGAGAGAGCAGCAACTTCGGGCCTATCTCTCCTCTAATTTTATGCAGGTGAGTGCCTATGGCTTCATCACCGAAGGCCACGAGCAATTCTCTGATCACTACTATGATAAGTCCTGGAAAAAAACAGTCTTTTACATCAACCACGACTTCCCGCTCGAGAGAACGCTCTGGAAGCGGCTGCATGATGAAGGTATAATCCGGCTGTACCAGCGTTCCGTCATTTCCAAACCAAAGGTGTGACGGGAGCCAGGACAGCAGCAGCCTCTTCATCCGTCCCAAGGCACGGGGCGGAGTGCGGGGTCTTGAGACTTTCCGCCATTTTCCCTGGGCTCGGGCCAGGCTCCAAGCCCCTCCAGACTCCCCAGGGGACACTGGCACCAAGGAGGAGACACTCCCAAGGTGGCAAATGACTGAGGTTTTGGAGACCTTGGAACATTGCTACGGGCTCCTTTCAAAGGAAGGACAACTCTTATCTTGAGACCAGGGAATTTGAACTAAACGGGGTAATGACTGATCAATACCACAAATCCCCGCCCCCTTCGCTGTCCAGAAGATGCTTGACACCGGGGCGGGGGGGTGGGGGGGTGGAATGCCTGAACCTATGGACGCACATGGATCTGGCCTTTTGGGTTTTTTGCCTGAAAAACCTTCAAACCCAGCGAGGAGCCCATTGAGGGGCTTGAACTCACGATGCTGAGATCAAGACATTCGCTGAGATCAAGAGTCGGATGCTTAACTGATGGAGCCATCCAGGCGCCCCTAGATTTGCTTTTGAATTCTAAATCTTGTACTTAGCAGCTGTGAAATCTTGAAGGTCTTACTTAATTTCACTGTAGACTGTCTAGAGGATCCTTCCGGGGCTTATCATATCCTAGAAGGATCTACACCTTTCCTTGTCTTTGAGCTATTTGGCAACTCTCTGGGTTGTGGACAACTGATAGTAAAAAAGAATGATTCTTGTCCATGAAGATGCAAAAAGTCTTATATAATGAAGACACAAATAATGATTCCCCAGTGGCTGGTGACCCCATTTCATACGTACAAGCAAGTTCATTTTAGCATTCCTGGTTGCCCACATGTGTGTCTGTACTTTGGACTGTCCTTTGAACTAGTATTTACATCTCAACGGTTCCTTCGTTAATTAATAAGTTAAATAAAATTCTTGACATGTGTTCATTTTACATTTGTATGAGAATCACGATTTTACCCTTAAAAACACACTCTTTACCATGTCCTTAGGCCACCATTTTCTAATCTGTGACAGGACTTTTACGGTATCCATTTCGCAAGGATTTAGGAAATTACTGTATGTAAAAAGCCTGATGCTCGGGGACCCAGTGTCCTCCCCTTTCATTCTCTATCCTCCCATCGTCCAAAAGTTTCTCAAATCCCACGTGGAGAATTTGGACCAAGCCCACGGCATTTCACTTCATCTTATCCCCGCTGAGCTCTGTCTCCAGGATTAAGATTCTGAAGCCCAGAAAGAATTCTAAAGATGCTAAACCGAATAGAGGTCCTTGATGAAGGAGGACACGGAGGGCCAAAAACAAACACAAACACAAAAAACAAACACAAGCTTTCTTTCAGACTTCATGCACAGGGTTCAAAAGTTAATTGATATCAATTAGGACAGAATTTGCTTTGCTCAGAAGGGTTGCAGTACCAGCTCTGGGCAGCAGGTGGCAACATCTCGCGACCCCTTGTCTGGGAGGCTCAACTTGTCTTTTTCAGGTTTTCCTAGCTATTCTTACATGTTTATCCTTCCGTGTGAATTCTAGTATCCGCTTAAAATCTAGGAAAAATGTTTTGGTATCTTAATTGTAATTGCATTAGATTTATAAATTTACTTGGGGAGAGGGACATCTGGATGGCTCCGACGGTTGGGCCTCCGACTCTGGCTCACATCGTGATCTCACTGTGAGTTCAAGCCCCGTGTGTCGTGCTGACGGCTCGGAGCCTGGAGCCTCCTTTGGATTCTGTGTCTCCCTCTCTCTCTACCCCTCCCCTGCTCACACTCTCTCTCTCTCTCAAAAACAAACATTAAAAAAAATTGTGTAATAAATAAATTTACTTGGGGAGAACTGACGGATGTGTTGAGTTCTCTTTGCCAAGAGCAAGACCATCCTCCATCTGTCCAATTCCTTGTTTGTGTCTTTCAGTATTTTAATGTTTTCCTCATACAGATTTCGAACTTTCCTTGTTGAATGCAGCACTCAGTCTTCTATCTTCTTTGTTGCTGTTGAAACAAAACATGCTACAACATGATATATCCGCTCCCTGGTTATTATTTATGTTTGTGAAGGCTGACAAATGCTATCATAGCATCTGCACATAGACTATTTTCAAATTCTTTATGCCTCTAATTTATTTCTCTTTCCCAAGTCTTTCGACTGGTATGTCAGAAATGAGCCAACACAATTTACTCCCCTTTGGATCCAGATAAACGAGACTCAGCCTTTATGTTTGGGTTCGCCTGAATTTAAATTTGAGGAAGTAGATTTGGAGTTCTCTGCTGATAGTATAAGACAGGACGTGCTACAAAGTGTCGATAGAGTAAGGCAGTAGAATATAAAATTAACACATCGAGATCAATAGCTCCTTGACCAAAACAAATCCTTTTCTGTAGGAATTTACCCTGAATGTAGATCTTCAGTAATACAAAAATAAATATGCACAAGATTATTCAACTTCAGGATTGTTCAAAAGCACAAAATATTGGGAAATGCTGAGATACTTAAATGAAAGAGGGGCGCCTGGGGGGCTCAGTCGGTTAAGCGTGTGACTTCAGCTCAGGTCATGATCTTGTGGTTAGTGAGTTTGAGTGCTGCGTCTGACTCTGTGCTGACAGCTCAGAGCCTGGAGACTGTTTCTGATTCTGTGACTCCCTCCCCTGCTCATATGCTCACTCGCTCTCAAAAATAAATAAACATTAAAAAAATTGTTTTTAATGTAAGAGATCTGAACATGAAGAAGGATACATCTGTGCAACAGAGGACGAGGCAGCTGAAACAAAATGAGGAAGATCTCTGTGGACTACCATGGAGTGGTTTTAAGGGGGGGTGTGTGTATAGTTACACATATTTTTTAAGTTTAATTACTTATTTATTTAAACAATCTCTACACTCAACATGGAGCTCAAACTCAGGACCCTGCAATCAGGAATCTCATGCTCTTCTGACCAAGCTAGCCAAGGTGTCCCTCTGGGTATATTATTAATTTAAAAAAAAGAAAAACTAAAGACAAAGGCTATTTATACTATTTATACCTTTTATATAGGAAATAATTAAATAATAATCACGTATCTGCTTATTTTTGCAAAAAGAAAGACAAGGAAAAGACACCAGAAACTAGTGAGGCTGGTGACCTATGCAGGGTGTGGGGTTAGAAGTTTTTCTTTACACTTCAGGGCTCTTCCTGCCGCCTAAGAATGAAATTGACATGACACAGATTAATAGGAGAAAATGTCCTTCAGTTTCATACATATGGGAAACTCACATGGAGGAGAGGTTCAAAGACAGAAAAGTAAAATGAGGTGTGTGTGCCGTCCTGAGCTGAGGAATGGGAGGGAAGTCTGGGCTTCCCAGGGGAGGAGGGAACTCACAAGGCAGTAAGAAAAGCAGTTGTTTCATAATTAGATGTTTGCCCTGCCACACAGACGGGTCACTCCAGTAAAATTTATCTCTGGTAGGACCTCTTATTCTGGGAAAGAGCTAACGTAGATTCTTCTAGGTAGTTAAGGGAAGGTCGAGAATTTCTCTCCAGCCACAGATCTTGATTGCCTTTGGTTCTAAATAGTCCACAAAGGGGCACATTTTGGAAAGACTTGTTCTGAGCCTCTTCAGGAGTAGAACAGGGTGGAAGGGATGAGGGTGTAGAACAGGGCGCGGGGAGGGAGTGACACTTCTCTAAGTATACCTGTTGGCATAGTTTCCCTTTGTGCTGTTAAAAAAACAAAATCCAACTGAGTAAATTTGAAGAGCTAATTGGCATTTCTCAGCAACTGGGAATTGGGAAGCATCCCATCTAACAAACAAACGGAAAGGAACTCCCAGAAGCTCTGCAAAGTAAGAGATGTGGGCAGAAGGCGGTTGGTGGGAGGGGTGCAGTTTCTAACTTCAAGCGAAGTTACCTTTATTTGGAGGGCAAGGGTGGGGGTTCATCATGCAGATCACCTCACTACTGCTCATCAGGATAATTACCGATGGTTAAAAGTCTCAGGTCACATTCCCCGGGAGGCAAATCTGCAATTACATTAGATATTAAGTCTTCGCTTGCTGACGTGGCTTAGCACAAGTGACTCTATTTTGAGCATGTTGTCTCTTTTTTTCCTTTAACAGAAGCTTAATATTTAATATTAATTAAAAAGTATTAAAAATCAGCAAGGAGGGGGGGGAGGGGAATCCTAACATGGAATACGAAGATAAGTAACTGGAAAAAAATGAAACCTAACTATTAAACTATTATTTATAGTTTAACGCCTGGGTGGCTCAGTCAGTTAAGCATCTGACTCTTGATCTCAGCTCAGGTCTTGATCTCAGGGTCGTGATTCAAGTCCTGCTTTGGGCTTGAGTGTATTATGCTAAGCAAAGTAAGTCAAATACCATATGATTTCACTCACATGTGCACTGAAGAAATAAAATAGATGAACATATGGGGGGGGAAACAAGCCATAAGAGACTTAAAAAAATTTTTTTTTAATGCTTATTTACTTTTGAGAGAGAAAGAGAGAGTGTGAGTGGGTGAGGGGCTGGGCGTGGGGCAGAGAAAGGGGTGGGTGGGGGACACAGAATCTGAAGCAGCTCCAGGCTCTGAGCTGTCAGCACAGAGCCCAACGCGGGGCTCAAACCCACGAACCGAACCGTGAGATCATGACCTGAGCTGAAGTCAGACGCAACTGACTGAGCCACCCAGGCGCCCCTAGGGACTTTTAAAGATAGAAAACAAACTGAGGGCTGATGGAGAGAGGCGAGTGGGGGCTGGGCTAGAGAGGAATGGGCATTAAGGAGGGTACCTGCGATGAGCCCTGAGTGTTGTATGTAAGTGGCGAATCACTGAATTCTACTCCTGTAAAATAATTACGCTGTGGTTTTGCAAAAGAAAATATCCTTGCCTGGGGCGCCTGGGTGGCTTAGTCGGTTAAGCGTCCGACTTTCGCTTAGGTCATTATCTCACGGTTCGTGGGTTCGAGCCCCGCGTCGGGCTCTGTGCTGACTGCCAGCTCGGAGCCTGGAGCCTGTTTCAGTCTGTGACTCCCTCTCTCTCTGACCCTCCCCTGCTCACGCTGTCTCTCTCTCTCTCTCCTAGAAATTAAAAAAAAAAAAAAAAAATCCTTGCCCTTGGCCAATAGACTGAAGAAGGGATATTTAAGAATAAAGAGACATCACGTCTGCAACTTGCCTTACAAATTGTTTAGGGAACATGGTTCAGGAAAGAGAGAGAGGAAGAATGATAGAGGCAAATGTGGCAGCATATTAATGATTGGGAGATCTGGAGGAAGTGACTGTTCTTACAACTTTTCTGGAAATAGGAAATTATTTCAAAATTAAAAAAAAAAAAGAGCAAGGATGCTAAAAATGTAGGATTTCTGTCAGGAGCAGTATGGTGGGTTCACTACTGTATAAAGCCTTCCTACGACTAAACAGCTCATCCTGGATAATAAATGTCTGTGTAATGCCTTGCTGACTTCACAGTGAGGGAGGTCTCCTTTCCTATGCCACCCATGCTCCTCACCCAATCTTCAAATTTGAGCCGAAACCAGAGTTGGGAATAGACAGCATCCAACACCCAAGAAATACAGACTTTCTTCAAGGACAAATGTCAATGTCAAGACTTCATCTATAGAAATACTAGGCCTTGAGCCAGTAGCTGGGGTTGGGGAGCTGACCTGACACTCTCGTATTAAGCTGAGATAATAGAAGGAGAATGAAGGTTGTAGAACTCCCTGGCCACCAGGTGAAGCAAATACAAATCCTCTGTGGAAAGGGTCGCCTCCAGTTGAGGCCCCCAGGTTTCCCTTACATTAAGTCAACAAAACCCAAGCACCTCCCCGCCCCTCACCCAAGGATTTCCGATATTGGAGTAAGCAGATACAGAATACAAGGTGCATATGTACAAAATCTTTGAAGGAATTTTTAAAAATGCAATTCCCAGAAACGGGGCACCTAGGTGGCTCAGCTGGTTGAGTGGCCAAATTCAGCTCAGGTCCTGATCTCGCAGTGGGTTGGTTCGAGCCCCGCATCAGGCTCTGTGCTGACAGCTCAGAGCCTGGAGTCTGTTTCACATTCTGTGTCTCCCTCTCTCTCTCCCCCTTGCCCACTCACACTCTGTCTCTCTCTCACACACAAAAATAAACAAATACATAAAAATGCTTGAATCCAGGGGGGCCCTGGTGGGCTCAGTCGGTAGCGCGTGCCGCCCCTGATCTTGAGGCCGTGAGTTTGAACCCCATGCTGGGTGTAGAGACTGCTTAAATAAATAAACTTAAAAAAATATTTAAAAAAAAATTAAAAATACCCTACACTTCAAGGAGGAAGGGGAAAAGGAGACCATGAAAAACCTTAATCCCTTAGCGTTTTCGTCAGCTACCATCATGTGTGTGGCTTGTGCGTCCAAGAAACATACAAGCCCCAAGGAAAGGAAATAAGGCACATGCTTTTGGGAAAGGGAAGAGCCTTGAGCCTGAGAAAAAGGCGAAATCCCTTTCTCTAGCGTTTCTAATGCAATAGTTGAGCAATCTCCTGACAGGCTGACGGAAGCAGACTCTGGCACGAATAACAGACTCTCGCAGGGAACTCCCCTACATCCCCTAGTGTGGCCTCGTTCAGGTGATTGGCGGATGCCTGTGCCCTTCTCTGGAGGGTTGCCCTGGGCTGACGGAACTCTGCACCCTGCACCCCATTCCTGGAAGCCATCATCTCATTGAGGGAGGGAGTACAAAGCCCTCCCCCTTGCCGAGGTCGGGACGATTCTGTGGTGAGGTCTCTGCTTGGACTCCCGCGTCCAGACTGTACCTGAGACCTCTTCCCTATGGTCCCTTTCCTCGCCCTTCTTCCAGGTATTTCCAGGAGAACTTCTCGATAAACCACACGGCTCCAAATCCCTGCCTCAGGCTCTGCTTCTGGGAAACTAACCTGAGACAGTGGTTGGGCAGTCTTGAAACACCACTAATTCTAACTCATTCTAATCACTTGCCCACACTTGCCAATTCACTCTAATTCTGGAGGTGAATCAAACACTTTTAAGCAGCCGTTACTTTGCTATATCTGGTCCCACAATGTTAGCCAGTCATTCTTTCTTGCTATAAAGACGCTCAACCAGAAATACATTCCGAACTGGCTTTCTTGAAAGCCCAGCTATCTCACAAATTTGAAGTAAAATTTCGACAGGAAAATACAGTTCCAGGAGAGAAGTTGTCACACTAAACGGCTCGCACCCTCTTCCTTGACCCCTTCCGGTTTGGACCAAGAACCCCAAGTACAAGTTCATACTTCCAAACCCTGAGGCCTCTTCCCACCAGGAGTCACCTGGGAAGAATGCCGAGCCAGGGCCAGGAATGGAGCCATTTACCAGTGGGTGGAGTCTCGGTTTGTGCTTTCAAGGTTGGGGCCCACCCTGTGCCCCGAATCCCTGTCTCCCTCCTTCCCTCCTCTTTCAAGAGTCAACCGATTGGGGGTGCCTGGGGGGCTGAGTCGGCTGAGCATCAGACTTCGGCTCAGGTCATGATCTCACCATTCATGGGTTTGAGCCCCACGTCGGGCTCTGTGCTGACAGCTCGGAGCCTGGAGCCTGCTTCGGATTCTGTGTCCCCGTCTCCCTCTCTGCCCCTTCCCTGTTCATGCTCTGTCTCTCTGTCTCAAAAATAAATAAAACATTAAAAAAATAGGTTAAGGTAGATCTCTAACACCACACCCAATTTCCTGTTTTGTCCATCTCTGTTCTGCCCCAGTGCTACAGAGATCAGGAGAGATTAAGAACCAGGATGGAGGTTCATGTTATTAACGGAAGGGTTGATGTTTACTTAGGAGAGGATGGTGGCTCTTGGAGCTTCTCCCCACGGCTGTCCTCACATATCCTGTTGACCTGTATGCAGAGGTTAAAGTCAAACCTGTGTGTTCCCAGAAGGAGGAAAAGTACACCTGACCATGCCTAAGGATTTATACGTGTCCACAGAAATTGTCTGCGAATCAATAGATACTGAAACATGGCATTCTCCGGGTCATCACATCCGGGGTAGATGCACAGGCCGCAGTGTGCAGGCTACCTGGGATGGGAAGCAGGAAACCACAGGCCTTGCGCCCACCCCGTTCACACGCATGCACGTGCATGCACAATGCACGCACACACATGCTTCCTCATGATCGCAGAGCCCATAGCACACCCAGGGTGATGCATGGCAGTTTCCACCATTAGCTGGTCATTAAGTGCAGGAAGAAACATGGCTCTGCACGCCTTTGCATTTCCTGTAGGCACCGTGCTCCGTTCCAATGAAAGACAAACTTGGCAGAGCGGAACCCCTGTCACAGACAGGGAATTTCTCGCCCACGGAGGCAGGCCTAGTGATCTGGACCTGCTTTGGGATTATCAGAAAACTGCAGGGATTAGCAGTATTTCAGAGTTAGGGGCTAAGGAAATCAGAAAAATCACTCGGGGTGGTGGGGGATAGGATTTGCCAAGGGAGGCTTGTCTACAAGGTGTTTGGGGACAGGTAGGGTTCTGACTTCGGCAAGCAGAGCATCAATTATAGTCCCTGGCTGGGTGTAGAGCCTCGCACATCACCTGCCTCTCGCTGGGGGGATTTATGGACTTGCAAATACTCCCACGCAGCCCTCGGAGCCTCCTTCTCTGCCTTCCCGTCCCCCAGCCTCCAGTGCTGGCGGCTAGAGTCCACGTCAGGCTAATTCTCTCTTCTTTTGACGTAACCTGTTTTTGTCATTGGGAGCTTCTTTGTCCCTGGCATTCTGGAGTCCCTGGCATTGCCAGAAGGGGCCACCATGCCTGTCTTTGCAGAGGTAATACCCCTTGGGGGTCCGAGAGCCCTTCTAATCTGCAGGCCCAGCTCCCTTTCTCCCAGATCAGGAAACTCTTTACCATTTACCTGCTAATGTATCTTTTCACCATCTTTTCCGGTGTTCTTTTCTTCCCTAGATCTGTCCTCCCTTTCTGTCTGTTTTGTAAATCACATCTTTTTTTTTTTTTTTTGAGAGAGAGAGAGACAGAGCATGAGCAGGGGAGAGGCAGAGAAGGAGACACAGAATCTGACGCAGGCTCCAGGCTCTGAGCTGTCAGCACAGAGCCCGACGCGGGGCTCAGCCTCACAGACCACAAGATCATGACCTGAGCCAAAGTCAGATGCTTAACCAACGGAGTCACCCAGGTGCCCCCATATAATTCACATCTTAAAAACATGGGGCGCCTGAGTGGCTCAGTTGGTTAAGTGTCCGACTTTAGCTCAACTCATGATTTCATGGTCTGTGAGTTCGAGCCCCGCATCGGGCTGTGTGCTGACAGCTCAGAGCCTGGAGCTGCTTCAGATTCTGTGTCTCCCACTCTCTCTCTGCCCCTCCCCCGCTCATGCTCTGTCTCTTTTCTCAAAAATGAAGAAAGATTAAAAAAGAAAAACGGGGACAGAGGGTTCTGCCCTGTGTACCAATTATTTGGGTTTCAGCGAAGACTACCATCTTTTTTCAGACTGTCTAGTGAATTTTTAAATGTATCAATCATGGGTTTTGTTTGCTGTGGGTTTAATCCCAGGACTTTTTTTTTAATGTTCTTTTTTTTTTCTAGGAGAGAGAGAGAGAGACAGCGTGAGCAGGGGAGGGTCAGAGAAAGAGGGAGCTACAGACTCCGAAATAGGCTCCAGGCTCTGAGCTGGCAGTCAGCACAGAGCCCGACGCAGGGCTCGAATCCATGAACCGCGAGATCGTGACCCAAGCGAAAGTCGGAAGCTTAACCAACTAAGCCACCCAGGCGCCCCTTTTTTTCATGTTCTAATAGAATCTCCACGAAAAGCCTCACATGACCGAGTTGGCCCTCCCATCGGCCCTCCCTTGCTCTCCTGCCGCGGGTGGTCATGGTTGTTCAACTTGACCTTCCTGCCTCTGGTTGTGCAACCCTTCTAAATTAGCTGCTCTCTTTGGCTTGCTCGGGGCTCCATCTTTCCTCGGCGACCAGGCCGGCCGTCTAGGATGCAAGAAGTGAGGTAAGAATATCAGTTTCCACATTTCTGGGCCAAAGGGGAGAACGGCCACTTCCCGGGGCCCCCTGGCAGCACCGTCCCAAACCAGCTGCCTGGGAAGCTGCCTTCCAGGTCTCCCCAAATCCGAAGGCTTAAAAGATGGCCACATGCTTGCTCGTGATTTCATGGACCGGCCACCAGGGCTGACCCCTCTGCTCTGGCCCGGGGTGGCCCCACGCAACTGCGGACGTCCAGGGGCTGGACTGGGGCTGTGGCCCATGATGGCCTCGCTCCCCTGTCTGGTAGGTCAGGCCGGCTCCTGGCTGGGCCTCTCCGTCTCCTGGACGTGGTTGCAGGGGACCCCAGAGCACATGAACAAAAGCTACAAGGCCAGGAGAGGCCCATTATCAGAAGGCAGATGTCATTTCGGCCACATTCTACCAGCCAAAGGAAGTCACGAAGCCAGGCCAGAGTCAAGGCGCCAGGAAACAGCCTGGCCCTCTCGTCCGGGGGAGGGTGTCAATTTCCAGTGTGGCAGGACCCGGGTGGCCGTCCAGTAGCGATGTGCCCGCTGACGGGGGGTCCACGTGGATGGCGCCGCTCTTACGCCGTCCGCTGCCTGGTGGTGCGGGGCAGACGCAGGGCTTCCCCAAGAAGGACTCCGTCTTTCTCGTGGCCCGGTGTCTGTCCCCAACAGTCTGTGCGGGGCCAGAACAGCCCATTGTCGGGGGCTCCCTCCGCTCCTCGAAGCGCTGCAGTCACAGTCAGCGAGCCCGGTCGTCTTTACAAGGTTGGTATTATTACCGCTCCCACAGTACAAAAGACACGGGGCATACAGAAATAAGAGCTTAAGGAACTTGTCCCAGCCCACACAGCAGAACTGCGATTCTGGCTTTGCAACCCACCTTCTGGAACATTCTAGGCGTCTGGAGGTATCCCCTTCCTCAGCGTTCCTCCTTCCTTCCTTGTCTCATCCACGGAATTCGGGGGGGATAGAGGCTGGAGCGCACCTCCCTGCCTCTCTCTCTTCCCCCCTCCCGACTCCCCTCCCCCGGCTGCCACTCTGAACTAGCAGAGCATCGAGGCCAGCAGGCAAGGCTTGGCAAGGACATCTGAACCCCAAGGGTTCACTGGGA
Source organism: Proteles cristata cristata (assembly GCA_017311185.1). Lineage (NCBI taxonomy): Eukaryota > Metazoa > Chordata > Mammalia > Carnivora > Hyaenidae > Proteles > Proteles cristata. The sequence goes on from JAESUZ010004822.1 coordinate 58,342, forward strand.
AAGGAAGCAAGGAAGCATTTGGTTTCAGGGCTGAGGTGCGAACTGTCACCAGGGACCAGGTGCAAAGAGAACTCGGCTGATCCTGTGCCCTGGGAGAAAGGGCACCCCCACAGGGGTTCCCAAAGAGGAGTCTGAGAGGATGGGGCAGGCGTGCGCAGTTTCAAGGGACCGGCCGAAGGCCACTGGTTCGCACTTCCCTCACCACACACCCTACACAAACACACACACACAAAATGTCAACGCATCCTCATTTCCTACGCCCAGCCCTTGTTGGGTACCCTCACAACACATACAGTTGAGTCCGAATAGGTGGTCATGTTGCTAGGCAGCCGAACTGGGTCCAAATCTTTCCACCAGGACTGTCCATTAGGGCCAACACCATGTGTCGCGGCTATCAGGTATTTGCACACATACCTGTTTGCACTCCATTTGCTAATGTCCAAATGACACCAGTCCATTTGCTAGCGGACGTTTATATAAATCACATCAGCAGCTGGCTGAGTGAACGGGGAGAGTTGGAGGGCAGATGGGTGGCAGGGAAGTGAATTAGAAGCCAACTATAATCCACACGGCCATCGGGCCACTTGGAGTGGAGGTGGAGACATGAGCTCAGATTTGCAAAATAGTCAGCATCAAGATGGCGAATGGCGAATGGCTTCCATTTGGAATCCAAAGTAATACACCAAAAAGTCATCGTGAAATTTTCAACATCACAGACCAAAAGATAATAAATCACTATGATCTATCCTGAAATAGTTAATGGGTTAAAATAAATACAATATTACGGCATCATACTTAAGATGAATGATACAATCATTTCACATTCTGTAATTTTAACATTTTTGTTTCCTAGTGTTACCAAGACCAATTACAATTGTGCAAAATTTATCAGTGACACTGTGTGATGCAAGTGGGCAAATCATCTATTATCAAAATGAGTTTCTTGTGTTTTCCAAAATGACATTAATTTTTTTCAAGAAGTTGACATTTTCGAGAGGTTGGGGTAAAAAAAAAACCCATCCCATTAATAGGTCTATAGAAAACAAATATAAAAAAAGAAACCTTTTAACTCTTGAAAAGCATTAGGCTCTAATTGTTTGATTCACAAGTGCTAATCACACTCTGATCCAGAACATTCAGCTGATATTTAAAATTTGGTCATCACATGTGTTTTCTTTTTGCAAGTGCCGTTCTACTCAGCTTCCATTCAGTGCATAAATTTGTCTTTTTATAAATTCTTGAAATACAACTGGGACAATTTTCATCATGGCTTTTTTTTCCCCCATAAAACACTTAATCATCTGAAAGGAGTTTTGATTGAAATGACAACACCAGCCTCTGATACATAATTAGAATATCTAATAAATTTTGATTAGAAACTGGCTTGAAATGCAGGCCACTTCAGATACTGAAAAATAAGAATTGATTTTAATAAGAATGTTTTTGTATGAAGATGCTTACACAAGATTGTTTCAGAACGTGGAGAACTTGAAGTTTTAAAGTCTTCTTGGTTTTATAAAGCCATAATCTACGTCGTAAGTGAAAAGTATGTTATAGATACTTTTCAAGATGTTTTAAGTTTATTTATTTTGAAAGAGAGAGAGAGAGGGAGGAAAGGGTGGGGTGTGGAGGAGGAGACAGAGTTGAGTACAGAGCCTGATGTAGGGCTCGATCCCACGAACCATGAGATCATGACCTGAGCCAAAATCAAGAATCAGATGCTCAAATAACTGAGCCACCCAGGCATTCCAACTCTTCAAGATTTTTTTTAAGTTTATTTTTTTCAAAAAATTTTTTGTTTTAATGTTTATTCATTTTTGAGAGACCGAGAGAGACAGAGCATGAGCAGGGGAGGGGCAGAGAGAGAGGGAGACACAGAATCTGTAGCAGGCTCCAGGCTCTGAGCTGTCAGCACACAGCCCAATGCGGGGCTTGAACTCACTGACCAAAAGATCATGACCTGAGCTGCAGTCAGATGCTTAACTGACTGAGCCACCCAGGTGATCCCCAACTTTTCAAAATTTTAACTCAACTTAATGATGACCTTATATGTGTTTTTAAAAAAAAATCTAATGAAGTATATTACACATGGAGGCAAAAGAAAATAAATTAGCATCTTATTTTAGAAAAAACTCAAACATGCACAAAAGTAGAAAGAATAGTGTAATGAACTCCCACTCTCCAGCTCATATTAATAAAAATTAATGTAATTATTAATATAATTATCAACTCATGGCCAATCTTCTTTCATCGGGGCCTTCATGCCCTCCCCACTTACAGTTTAGACTGGATTATTTTAAGCAAACCCCACGCACCATATTGTTCATCTGTAAACACTTTAGTATGTTTTACTAACAGATAAGAACTCTAAAATAAGCACAATACTATTACCATATCAAAAAACGTTAACAATTCCTTAGATTTGCCAAATATCAAGTTTGCATTTCAAATTTCTCTGATTCAGTAGAATTTTAGGATAACAAATCAACAGTGAAGCCAACAGTGAGTTAAAAACCATTGCAAGGTTAAAGGCACAGACTGAAAGTGAAGAGTGGAAAAACATTTACCATGTAAATGGAAATGAGTTAAAGAAGTCAGACTAGCAATATTGACATCAAACAAAATAGACTTTAAAACAAATTTTTTTAATGTTTATTTAGTTTTTTTGGGAGAGATAGAGTATGAGCAGGGGAAGGGCAGAGAGAGAGGAAGACACAGGCTGGAACCCACGAACCGTGTGATCATGACCTGAGCTGAAGTTGGTCGCTTAACTGACCGAGCCACCCAGGCGCCCCTAGACTTTAAAACAAAGACTGTAGGGGAGCCTGGCTGGCTCAGTCAGTTGAGCATGCAACTTCGGCTCAGGTCATGATCTTACGGTTCGTGGGTTCGAGCCCCACATTGGACTCCGTGCTGATGGCTCAGAGCCTGGAGCCTGCTTCGGATTCTGTGTCTCCCTCTTTCTCTGCCCCTCCCCTGCTCACAGTCTGTCTGTCTGTCTCTCTCAAAAATAGACATTTCTTACAATTTAAAAAAACGACAAAGACTGTAACAAGAGACAAAGAAGGATCTTACTTTATGATAATGATCAAGCCAACAATAAGATATAACAATTGTAAAAACCATTGCAAGAGATGGATTTCAGGGTACCCCTGGCTGGCTCAGGCCATACAGCAAGTGACTCTTGATCTTGGGATCAAGAGTCTATATCTCCCTCTCTCTCTGACCCTCCCCTGCTCACGCTCTCTCTCTCTCTCCTAGAAATAAATAAAAATATTTAAAAAAAAATCATTTACAGTATCTAGAAGTGGTCCTAAGCGTATACACAAATGATAAAATATCTATTGAGGAAAATCCACTAAAATTTGAGAAGAGTGTGCGGTATCTGAGCCCAAACTACCCCCACTCCAGATCGGTGCAGCCGAGAACACAGGACCCCCTCTCCCCTCAGCGCCCTGTCACAGGACTTTCTTCAAGGGAGGGGAAGGCCACTGGCGTCTGTCATCCTGTACCAGCTACCTGTGGCTGAGGCAAAGTTTGGGCAAGTGTGGCCAAGAGGTGGGGACTCGCTTCTGCTCAGCTTCCACTCCTGAAATGGAGACTCCACCTTGAGTGTGATGTCACCAAGGATACAGAGGGCTTGGCTGTGGCTGTCCTGGCTTGTAAGGTGGTGGCTTCGTGCCGAGAGGCAAGCTGCGAGGACCGGAGGCTACTGTCTCCCCTCTGTCCCATGCTCCACTCCTAAACGAGGGCATCACTCAGACAGAAGCACACCACTGTCCCCCACCCCAGCTCCAGAGCCCTGGCTCAGAGATTTGGCCCGGGACAGAAGCAGGCTATAAAATGCATAGGTCCTGGGGCGCCTGGATGGATCAGTCTGACTCTTGATCTCAGCTCAGGTCTTGATCTCAGTGTCATGAGTTCAAGCCTGCACTGGGCTCGAGGCTGGGCATGGAGCCTACTACAGAAAAAACATAAAACAAAACACACGCACACACACAAACTCAACCATATAAGGTCCTAATCTCTTCCTAGAGGAACTGGCTTTATTTGCAACAGAAGGTGGAGAAGGTCAATCGTAAGGTCAATCTGGTGAAAGGCAACTGGGAGAAGATTGGTAGATTTTTTTTTTTAATGTTTTTTATTTATTTCAAGGAGAGAGAGAGAGACAGCGTGAGCAGGGGAGGGTCAGAGAGAGAGGGAGTCACAGACTGAAACAGGCTCCAGGCTCTGAGCTGGCAGTCAGCACAGAGTCCGACGCGGGGCTCGAACCCACGAACCGCGAGATCATGACCCAAGCGAAAGTCGGACGCCTAACCGACTAAGCCACCCAGGTGCCCCGAGAAGATTGGTAGATTTGATGAAGCTATAGGTTCAAGAGTAAGCCAGCTAGTTTGCAGGAGAGAACCAGGGAAGGGGACAGCTCACAGCGGCCCTCCTGAGTAGGAACACTAACCAAAGGAGCTACTCCTTCCAAGGAGCCCAGGCTGGAGAGCAATTTCTGCCCCAGGGCATTGTTGTAAACCAAAGAGCAATCAGATGGCAATTCAGGGAGCTTAAGGGCTGGGTTGGGTCAGGGAGAGAGGTGTAGAGAGCCCAGCCCAAACCACAGCCAACCCAGGTGACATACCCCCCAATCACACCTCCCTATGGGGAAACAGCAAAGGTTTAAGACTTTAGGGGAATCGGGGGTCAGAAAGGGGTTGGCTTCCCTAAAATAAGCCAGCCAATCATTGAACAAGCAAATAACAAACCTGGGATGGAGAATGGGAGTCCACTACCCAAAGTTGCTACAGTAGATTTTTAAAATTTTTTTAATGTTTATTTATTTTTGAGAGAGAGAGAGAGAGTGTACGTGGGGGAGAGGCAGAGAGAGCAAGGGACACAGAATCTGAAACAGGCTCCAGGCTCTGAGCTGGCAGTCAGCACAGAGCCCGACGCGGGGCTCGAACCCATGAACCGTGAGATCCTGACCTGAGCTTAACCGACTGAGCCACCCAGATGCCCTGCTACAATATATTGTCTTAAATATCCCGTTTCCATCAAAAGGGTAGGAAACAAGCAAAAGAAGTAGGAAAGCAAGACTCTGCTCTCACTCTGGAAACAGATCAGAGCAGGAAGTGCCTTGTGAAAGTGGCCAGATGTTAACAGAGATGGAAAAGTAACCATGAGGACACCGTCAAGTTCAAAGGCAGATGGAGCACGTGGAAAAGGTCTGCTCCATCGGAAACGATGAAGGCCTCTGCTGGCCTCAGAGGGGACAGTTTCAGGGGGGTGACCAGATGCAGGGAGACACGGAGACGGCACAGACTTCCCCTGCCCCTCCCTACCCAGCGGGAAGGTAGTCGGGGGTAACCAAGGAGCGGGAACCGGCTGGTGCAGAGAGCCCAGCTGGAGCTGAACACGGAGTGGCACCATCCTATTCTGGAAGGAGAGACTCCTGGCGGTGCTCAGCCAGGCCAGAGCGCGGGAAGCAGGGAAGAGGGGACAGTGCACAGGCAGGTCTTAGAGCATGAATCCAGGTCGGAGTTGTGCAGAGCAGAAAGCCAGGAACATAGGAGAGTCTGGGCTATGATCCAGGGTCATAATCTGTCCTGCCTGGACAGAAGTTTCGGGGCTGATGTGCTGGGAGGCCCTGGAAAGGCAGAGATGGGGGATGGGGCTGTGTGAGGCTGCCAATGAGCAATGAGAATAACAGGTAGACGGCTGAGCGCCTTGGTCTGAGCTGGGTGGTAAAGGCACTGGAGCTGAGGGCGCCTGAGGGGCTCAGCAGGTTAAGTGTCTGACTCATGATTTCGGCTCGAGTCATGATCTCACACTTTAAAGGATCGAGCCCCACGTCGGGCTCCAAGCTGACAGTGCAGAGCCTGCTTGGGATTCTCTCTGTCCCTCCCCCACTGCTACCCCCCCCAATAAATAAACTTTAAAACGAAAGGTGTAGGGGGTAGACTGTACTCATTGACACAGATTGGGGGGCAGCTCCCACACAGGAGGCGAGCAACCCCCCCAATCCCTTAAGGCTGGAGTCCAGGCAGGTGGAGGCTGGACCTCAGTGAGGACCCAGGTGGTAGATTTAAAGATGGGAAGTTGGAGAAATTAAGAGTTGGTTTTGGGGGCGCCTGGGTGGCTTAGTCGGTTAAGCATACGACTTTAGCTTAGGTCATGATCTCGCGGTTCGTGGGTTCGAGACCCGCATCAGGCTCTGTGCTGACTGCCAGCTCGGAGCCTGGAGCCTGATTCGGAGTCTGTGTTTCCCTCTCTCTCTAACCCTCCCCTGCTCACGCTGTCTCTCTCTCTCTCCTTGAAATAAATAAAAAACATTTTTTAAAAAATAAAGAGTTGGCTTTGAACGACACTTTAGATGAAATGGACATCATCTCATGGATGGATATACACAACAGATATACAGAGAGAACATTCCATCCAAACACCGTGGAACATGCATTCTTTTCAGTGCACACAGAACACATAATAGGTGACAACACACTCCATCAATTCAAAAAGACCAAAAATTTAAAAAAAAAAATTTTTAAAGAAGAAACGAATAGTGGTTCCCTTTGCCTCCATAAAGTAGAAGAGGCTTTTACTGAAAGCAAGGGTGGGTGGGCTCAGAGAGGGCCTGATGGCTTATTAAGCACTGCGGGGAGACAGGTGATATCTACAAGGACTCTGATGACCAAAAACTGAAATAAAAGACTTGAAATCATCAATTCCAAGTAGCGCCTGCCAAGGAGGTAGGAGGTGGGGTGCCTGGGGGGCTCGGTCGGTTAAGTGTCTGACTTCGGCTCAGGTCATGATCTCATGGTTCGTGGGTTAGAGCCCCACATCCGTCTCTGTGCTGGCAGCTCAGAGCCTGGAGCTGCTTCGGATTCTGTGTCTCCCTCTCTCTCTGACCCTCCCCTGCTCACACTGTTTCTCTCTCTCAGAAATAAATAAAACATTAAAAAAAAAAAAAAGGTGGTAGGAGGTACAGCTCGCTCTGAGTCAGTCTTGAACACAGGCTAGACCCTGCCCTTTGCAAGAGCCAACCCTCACCTCTGCGAGCCCCATGTGGGAGGTGAAAGAAGCCGGACTGAAAGACCCATTCCTGCCCACAGGCGCAGGCCCCGGAAGCTTCTCTGGCTGGCTGCATACCTGTTGCCTTGCCCAGATTTGCTCCCACAAATGAACAGGTGATGGTGGATCTTCCCAGAAGGGAGAGGCTCCCTCTCATCCCTGAAGATCTCACAGGTTAGGGGGGGCCTAAGGCCCTGGACGCAGCCCGCAGGAGAATATTACTCCCCTCCCCCCCACCCCCCATCTACTGCTCACTTCTGCGGAGGGCCCTGCTTCAAGACCCCAGGGAGCCAGGGCTGCCCCGCCCTTATAGGTGACGCCCTTTCTGGCGACAACAGAGGCCTTGCCACGCCTTTCAGGTGGTCCCTCTACCACCGAGAGCCCCAGGCTGGCCTGGGTTTGTAAAGGAACGCTGTGCGAATGAGGACCCTGGCGGCCCCGGACGGTCACCAGATTAGGAGAGGGACGGTCTCGGCTCCCCCCACCCCATCCCACCCCGGCAGACGCCCTACCCACCTCGCCCCCGCCCCCTCCGACGCAGGGCCGGTTCTTCCCTTCTCGCCGCCGCTCCCCAGCGGTCCCGGCGAACCGCCCACCCCCCTCCCATTTTGCCAGCACTTCTGACCAGGGCCAGACCGGCAGCTCCGGAGGGTCCTTCCGAGGTGAGCCTCGGGGCCGCAGTCTCCCCGGCGTCCGGCGCCCGGAAAACCACGGTCAAGGGCAGAGCGCGCAGTGCGCGGCCCACCCGGCAGGTGGCGGCGTCTGCCCGCGCCCCGCCCCCCACGGGGCCCCCAGGACCGCGCCCGCCCGCCCTTGACCGCGGCAGGAGAGTGCCCCGAGCAAACCCCAGTTCGTCCGGGTGCCCGCTGCCCACGTATTCGGGACAGAGGGCAGCTCCGGGCGCCAGAGGGCAACGCGTCCGCCCCCGGGACCCGCCCCGCAGCCCCCGAGGGTGCAGAGCGCCGGAGCGGGAGGGGAGCGGCGGGGCGGGGAGGCGCCGCGGGGGCAGGAGGAAGGCAGGGCGGGTGGGGCAGGGCGGCCGCCTGCAGAGTCCGGCCCGGCCCTCCCGCGCCTCTCCCCCGCGCCCGGGACGGCGGCAGACGGGGCGCCCGCGCGGGTGAGGGCTGCATGGGGCCCCCGCGCGGCCCGCTCTTCTGGCTGCTGCTCCTGCTCACGGCTGCCTGCTCGGGGATCCTCTTCGCTCTGTACTCCTCGGCGGTGGGGCCCTACCTGGGGCCCCGGTCTGGAGCCAGGTAGGGGCTGCGGCGCGGTCCGACCGGAAGGGCGCAGGGGCCGCGCGGGGCGCCCAGCCTGGGCCCCCCAGTAACGCCCGCCGCGTTGGCCTCCTTGGGGCCGGGGGGCCCTTTGTCCCCAGAGACTCCACCCGGGCGTCCAACCTGCGCTGCCCGGTCCCCACAACCTTTGGCGGGGTCCGAGAAAGACCTCGCACCTGGAGCACCGGCCTCTGGCTCCCCAAAGTCCTGTGGGTTCGTCCCCTCCGGCCCTGGTTGGAAACTCTTCCTATTGTCCAGATTTGGGGTCCGATAAAAAACAGCCCCGTGTTTGTCGGGAACTCTCCCTCACTACTGGTCCGCTTCTCCGACTCTGCTTTTGGGGAAGGGACCCCGTCCCGGTTCCGACGTCGCCGGGACCCGCAGTTCGACTGTGGCGGGTGGCCTCTCCTCCCCACGCCCCGCTCCCTCTGTCCCCCGCGCGCCGTTGGCTCTGTTCCTTCTTTTGAGAAGCACCGTCTGGGCGCGACCCCGCGACGCGGCGGACTCCCCGGGGGCACGGGCGGATTCGGGGCCGCACCCGAGGTCCTCTCCTCGAGCCCTTCTGGCCCCACTGCCGCCCGCCCGCCCAGCGCACCTTGCGTGCGCTTGAGCCCCGAGGGAACCCTGCGAGCCCGCGCCCTAGGCGGTCATGCCCTTACTGAAGAAGCCCCCGAAGGATTCGGTTTTACGTCTGGGAGGCGGATCGAGCTGTGCCAGAGGCTGGGTTAGGAAGGCCGCCAGGGCCCCCGCAGCCTCACCGACCGGCCTGGGCGCCCAGGCTTTCCCTTCCAGAGCCCCTTCCCTCCTGCGCCCTCCTCCCTAAACCTCGCTGCAGGCACAATGGGATGCCAGCAAAGTCTCTATCTTCTCGGGGAAACAAGGTCAAAAGGCATCTAAAGTTGCAAAACAATAGAAAACACGTGCAACTCGTTAGGAGCCCAGGCCGTTTAGAACAAAGGGCACTCTAGCGGCTGGTACCTGGAGTTCCTTCAGCTCCCTGCAGCCCTAAGTTGCATAAGGCGAAGCCCGGAAGTAAGAGAATCCTTTGTGAAATTTACATAAAAGATGTTTTGAAACACATTTAAACATCCTTTGAAAGTATCTAATAAACTTTAAATATGAGGTTGCTGAACAGACATCCATTATGCCTCCACAAAGTCTTTAAAGGTCTTTTCATCTTTTAGAAAGATGTAAACCCGCACATTCCCCGCATGTTTGCGGGATGGCCTCCCTGTAGGAGGTGGATATTTCATGCCCAGCTTGGCTGGGTGAGGCTGGGTGGGAAGCCCGATGGTATCGGGAGGCAGGGGCAGGCCCCAGCGTGGGTGGGAAAGCAGATGGCCTGGCCAGAGAGTAGGGGGGCGGGCGCCGGGGACCCCGACTTCTGAGCCTGAGGCCCGGCTGGCATTGCAGGTTAGAGAGTGGAATCCAGCCCAGGAATTTACCCATGGCAGTAGAATCTGGGTCAGCAGTTTCCAGACATCAGGATAGCTAGACTTGGGGGCTTTTTATGGGGGCGGGGCCGATGGTGAGGACAGATAGAGGCTGCCGTTTACCTGCCGGTTACCACCTGTTGTTAACGTTATTTGAGGTTTTTTTTAAGTTTGTGTATTTATTTTTTTGAGGGAGAGAGAGAGAGAGCCAGTGAGTGTGAGCTGGAGGGAGGGGAGGGGCAGAGAAGGGGGGGGTGGGAGGGAGACAGAATCCCAAGCAGGCTCTGCACTGTCAGTGCAGAGCCCGATGCGGGGCTCAATCCCACAAACCCCAAGACCATGACCTGAGCGACATCGAGAGCTGGTTACTTAACCAAGTGAGCCATCCAAACGCCCCCATATTATTTCGTAAAAGAAAAGACCTGTGAGGACCAAGAAATTCCTAAGAATATGATCTAAACGGAATAGGTTGAGTTCTATGAAAAACGCACGACAGGGGCGCCTGGGTGGCTTAGTCGGTTAAGCGTCCGACTTTCGCTTAGGTCATGATCTCGCGGTTCGTGGGTTCGAGCCCCGCGTCGGGCTCCGTGCTGACTGCCGGCTCAGAGCCTGGAGCCTGTTTCAGTCTGTGACTCCCTCTCTCTCTGACCCTGCTCACGCTGTCTCTCTGTCTCTCCTAGAAATAAATAAAACATTAAAAAAAAAAAAAGAAAAGAAAAAGAAAAACGCACGACAGTGGTAACTCTCTATCTACAGTTTGGTTTTCCCTGGACTCAGTTACCCCCAGTCAAGCCAAGTCTGGAAGCGGATAATCCTCCCTCTGACATAGAGTCAGAGGTCAGTAGTAACCTAATGATAAGTCACAATGGTTCACCTGACTCCGTCTCATCACCCAGGCTGTTTTATCATCTCACCTCATCACCAGAGTGGTGAGTGCAGTAAGACGGACATTTAGTGAGATCCCATTCATAGAAGTGCTATTACGTTACACCGTTATAATTGTTCTATTTTATTATGTTTTTTAAAACTTTGAACATTTATTTATTTTTGAAAGAGAGAGAGACAGATTGCGAGCGGGGGAGAGGCAGAGAGAGAGAGGGAGACACAGAATCTGAAGCAGGCTCCCGGCTCTGAGCTGTCAGCACAGAGCCAGACGCGGGGCTTGAACTCAAAAATCACGCTATCATGACCTGAGCGGAAGTCGGCTGCTTAACTGACTGAGCCCCCCAGGTGTCCCTGTTCTACTTTATTATTAATTATTGTTGTGACTCTCTTCCTATGCCTGGTGTATAAATTAAACTTTATCATATGTATATGGATGTAGAGGGAAACACACAGTATGTACAGAATCCAGATGCACACAGTCGTACGGAGGTCGGTACTGACCCTGGTTTCGGGCATCTGCTGGGGGTCTTGGAACGTATCCCCAGGATAGGGAAGGACCACTGTACAAGGTCCTATTTCTCATCAGGCCGGGAGAATACCCAGGAAGGGCAGATGTGGGCCGGCCCCCTTCCTCACTCCTTCCTGGCTCTCCAAACAGGTATCTAGAAGCCCTTGGATTCCTAAGAAGGAGGGAGAAGTCACCGAGCATTGGGGGGTGGGGGGGATGCCCTGGAGATGGGCAGGGCTCCCTGAGGCCGGGGTGTTCAGGACAGCAAAACAGAAAAGGGGTGAGGCCTCTCCAGCCTCACCCCTGCAACCCTATCCTTGGGGTCCCCAAGCCTGCCCTGGCCAGCAGCTCCTCACCTGTCCCCGCTTACACTGGAGCCTCCTGGCGGAGCTCGGGGCTCCTCCCGCCGGCGGCAGGCAGGGGGTCTGAAGCCTCACGCATCCCGTGATCTAGGGAAGTTGCTAGATCACAGGATACTAGCTAGTTACTAGGAGGCGTAGAACCAGTCAGATCTGAACTGTGGGGGTGGGGCCTTGGGCTCCCTGGGGCTCTCTCTGCCCCTGAGGCCGAGTGCCATGGTCCCCGTCCTATCCTGGAGCTTTGGAGAGGGATGACAGGTTTGGGGTGTGTGCGGGCGCAGGTGGCCATCAGAGCGGGGAGAGGGAAGGATCATTCCAGCTCTTTCTGGCCCGCCCCCTCCTGGGCCCCATGGAAACCTGAAGTGAGGCGGGTCACAGGCGCCTCAGCTGGCTCGCACCTCAGAAGCAAGTAACAAAAGGCCTTTGTTTCCTTGCAAACTGCCGACCCAGATCCTCCCCACCTGCTTCTCCGTGGGTTGGAGAGGAGGCGGGAGGCTGGGAGAAGCCCCGACACCCTTGGGAATAGGCAGGGGCCCCTGTTCCTTCCGTTTGCTCTCTTCCCTGATGCAGGGGTGCAGGGGTCGCCTGGGAGTGGGGAGTAGCCGTGGAGGAGTAACACCAGCTCCTTCCCTCCGTCCCCAAGGGACACTGTCACAGCTTGTCACAACAGGGCCCTTTTCCCGCTTCCTTTAGGTCACAAGAGCTAATACTTAGAGGACACTTTGTGAGTGAGAAGGATACAGGTTCTCTGTTTGAATCCTTCCGACAACAGGTCGTGCGATACGGTTATTAGTCGTTACCGCTATGATTATGTGATACGATTATGTGGTAGTCATATCACTATGATTACATCCGCGGCACAAATGCAGAGAGTTCAGAGAAATGAGGCAACTTCCTAGATCACAGGGTACAAACCTAGGGGGTGAGGCTTCAGACCCCAGGCCTGCGATCAGCAGGAGCCCAGAGCCCACCCCAAGGCAAAGGGGTACCTGACATCTGGGACCTGATGCCTGCCTCTGGGGCCTTGGCAGGAGGTCCCTCTGATGGCGCCAGGGGGCTTGGCAAACTTTCCTGTGTTAGGTTTTCATGCTTTACCCGCCATCTCACTGTCCTGTAAGCCCCACGTTTCTGCCGTTTGCCATGGGATTTCTTGATTTCTGGCATTTATAGAGCTGAGCTAAAGATTATAACGGAATGATATTTTTTGTTTCCAAAGAGAGAGAGATGGGGCAAAAATCAGAGCACAGGAGGATCAAAGGAATGACACCTTTGACCTTGACCTTGTCAGCTCCCGGAGCTGAGTCCAACGCCTGCTTTACTTCCTCCTCTCCCCCAGGAACGCCACATCGTCCCCAGTGTTCTTTGGACGCAATGCATCAAACGCTGAGACGGGAGAGGTAAGATGGTCCACTCTTCTGCCAGTTTCAAGCATCTTCGAATTCATAGGGAGGAGGCGAAAAAGAAAAGCGAACCAGAACATTCTTGTAAGGCTGCTGGGCCGGAGCACTCGGGAACCCCTAAACCATGAAGCTTTGAGCTGAACAGCCAGCCAGAGCTGCCCCCGAGGGTTCCCTGTACCCCAGGAGCAGAGAAGGGGTACAGCCAGGTGACAAATCTTGGGGAGATCCGGTGATTTATCTTGAAAAGGCCTGTGAACTTGACATTCTACTCAGAATGCCTTTTTTTTTTAAGATTTCTTTTTTTTTTTAATGTTTAGTTTTTGAGGGAAAGAGACAGAGCTCCAATAGGGAAGGGGCAGAGAGAGAGGGAGACACAGAATCCAAAGCAGGCTCCAGACTCTGAGCCGTCAACACAGAGCCCAATGCGGGGCTCAAACTCATGAACCGTGAGATCATGACCTGAGCCGAAGTCGAACGCTCAACTGAGCCACTCAGGCACCTTTTAAGATTTTATTTTTAAGTAATCTCTGCATCCCAGGTGGGGCTCAAACTCATAACACCAAGATCAAGAGCCTCAGGCTGAGCCAGCAGGGCGCCCCTCAGAATGTCTTTTTACTATAAAAGTCACATTTAAACTGTCTGCCATGGAATAAACAAGCAAACCCTGGGAAGGTGCCGCCGGCTTGCCGGGGTGGGGGTTAAGAACCTTTGAGGCCCGGCTCCGTGAGGAATGGTCAGCATTAACTGTGGGCTGAAGCACCGCCTGAAACGTGTCACCCACTTAATTCTGTCACTTAAGCTGCTCAGCAGCTGTGTCCTATGGCTTTTACGGGTGAACAAAACATGGCCCAGAGAGGTGGAGTACCTAGCTCGGGGTCCCTCCGGGAGAAGAAGTGGTACTGGAATGGGAGCCTCTGCTTTGACCCCGGGCGTGGCCTCTGAGTCACTGAGGAGCCCAGACAGCCCCACCCCCTCCAGGCGCTGTGGCTGAGCAGGACCATGACCGTGTTGTTCTGAATCGATTCGGGTTTAAGAGTTGTCTTCAATACCCTAGAAGCCCAACTCGGACTTGTTAGGACTTGTTAGCCGAGGCCTCAAGGGAGAAGATTTCACTGCATCTAAAACATAGGGAACAGCTGAGCTGTTCAGGGACGGAGCAAGGAGCCCTGGGCAGGTGAGGGGGTCTCCATCTTGAGGACAGAGGCAGGGTAGACACTTGGTCTGCGGGCTGAAGAGAAACCTCTAGCATCTTATGGGTGCTTCTGGGTCATCTTTATGTCTCTGAACGTTCTTCCCACCCTGAGCTGCTTGATGTTAACAGACATATCCCCGCCTGGTTTTAAAAAAGGATTCGAGATGACTTTGGGGTATGCATAACTAGGCAAACATATAAATAGAATAAAATGAAGAAATGGCTGGAGGGAAAAATAAAGGTAGGAGAATAAGACAACGTCATGTAGATAAGTGAATGAAAAATATGCCACAAGGTGTAAGGGACGGGCCACGTATCTGGCCCTGAGCTTCCTAGCAGCCACAGTGAAAAAGGAAATAGCAAGCCAACTGTCCTAACGAAGCACAGCCCTTCCCGATATAAAAACTGAAGAGTTTTCTCCTGGCATCTTGTAAAGAAGGCCCTGGAAAACATCCCGAAGAGAAGCTGAAGAGTAGTGAAATTTATACGGTCAGTTTGGCTACAATGCTTGCTTTGAAAACCTGAATTTGTTCCAAGGACATTGGTTATCTTAGGAAACAATTGGAGCGTAACACAAATTCTGTGTTTGCTTCTGAGTGATCTGTCCTTGAGAACGCTGACGTTAAATGCAGAAAACCACACCCCTCCAAAGGGAGCCACGTAGGAATCGACAAAATACACACACGCGCGCCCTTCAGACACGCACCTCGCTGAGTGTGCTGTAGCCCTCTTCCCACTACTTCACAGTAACTGACAGGCTAACGCGGGCAAACGTCGAGGCTTTTCCAAGGTCAAGTGCCACATGTTTAGTGGAACGTAGTAGATCTTAACCGCCGGGCGTACAAAACTGTGCTTCCGTCTTTGTTAGGCTCCCTTTGTTTTCTGCATAACCAGCAAAGCTTGTGTGCTGTACCACTAATCCCGTTTTCCAAAAGCCCTGTGGCTTGACTGTAGTTTTGCCCGGTGTGGTCGTTTCTTGGCGTCCATGGGGCACATTATAGCAGAAATGATCACACAGCTCTTTCCTGCACTCCATCATCCAACCAGCCCTTCGGTGGGAAGGGCGGCCCCACCCAGGTCAAGGCTGTGGGGGATTCTGACACTGGGGTCCTAGGCAGATGGGGTTGGAGCCTGTTCAGTACCTCACCCTCCCTCGAGGAAACACTATATCGTTTCCTAGGGCTTCTGAAACAAATTAGCACAAACTGGAGGTGGAGGCAGGTGACTGGGGGGGGTGGGGGGCTCCTAAAACAAGAACAATGGATTCTCTCACAGTTCTGGATCCCAGATGTCCAAAATCAAGGGGTCAGCAGAGCCACCTTCCTGAAAGTTCTAGGGAAGAATCCTTCCTTGCCTCTTCCGGTTTCTGTGGCTTGTGGCCACGTCATTCCAGTCTCTGCGTCTGTCTTCACACGGCTTTGTAGGGACACCAGTCATTGGATCTGGGCCCCCCCTAAACCCGTATGACCTCATCATCCTGATGAACTACATCTGCAAAGACCCTATTCCCAAATAAGGGCACATTCTGAGATTCTAGGCAGACAGAATTTGGGGTGGGGGGAGGGGGGGAACACTGTTCAACCCAGTACAGGTACCGCCTGGAAGGAAATGGTGGAAATTTTCCCGGCAGCCCGCTGCACACACATCTTACGGCACTGCCAGAGCTGGGGTTTGGACCCAGGCCGGAGCTCCTCCACTAAGGGACAGGCGAGTCTTAACCCATTTTTGTGCAGAAATGCCCCAGAGTTTCTCTAAGTGCGGAGTAAGGGAGTCCATCAGGCCGTGGAGATGCGGCGTCGAGAAGAGAAAGGGCTGGGCAGGATAAATCCAGAAAGCTCCGACCCTCAGCGCGCTGCCGTGCCGCAGATCAGCTCAGCTGGGGGGTCTGGGGGTGAGCCGGGTCTGGAGGGGAAGGACAGCTCTTCTCTCCCCAGCTCCCCGTGGGGCTGCAGGCTCCTCCTGGGAAGGCTCCCACCCCCGGCTGATGGAGCTCAGCGCCCTTCCCTCCTGCCCCGACAGAGCCCGCACTGCCGGCACTCGCTCTACCTGGCCGTCCAGAAGCACCCCCGCTTCCGGGCCCTGTTCAATCTCTCCACTCCAGTGCTGCTCTCGGGGGGCCTCTTCACCCAGCAGCTCTGGCACAGCCTGAGCCGGCACAGAGCCCCCTATGGCTGGCAGGGGCTCTCTTTCCAAGGTACCCGGCGGCCGTCGCTTCTCCCCCAGCCCTCTGGCCCCGGCGAATCCCTTCTCCTGTGCAGACCCTGCCCTCACAGCACCCCCACACGCCCCACCCCGTGGCCCTTTCTTCCCAGGAAGGTCTCAGGGCTCACCCCCGAGCGGTGTGACTCCTGCCGGCCCTCCCAACCTCGTAAGCACCACGGGGTCAGGGAAAGGGGCCTGGCTGCACCCGCTGGCCAGCTGTCACCTTCTGGCGCCGAGGTCCAAAGGTGGCCAAGCACAGGCGCTACGGGGCCTCAGACAGTCAGAAAGCCTGCTGGCGGTGGGAAACTGCCCAGAGCCCCCCCGCCCCGTTCCATCTGCACCCCACCCTCAGTTCAGCCCGTGGGCCCACTGACCGTTCACTCTCCCCACCTCCCCCTGCCCGCCGCCACCCTCGGTGCCCTGGGAGGGGCGGGTGTCACACCTCTGGCAGGTGGGGTGCCAGAAGCAGTCTGGGGGAGGCCCCGACCCACATGACGTCCCTCCTCTTAGCGCCCCACCTTGTCTGGCACCCACAGCCATCAAGTCCACCCTGAGCCTCCTGAATGACTCCGAGAGCTCCCAGCTGTTTGCCGCCTCCAGGAAGCCACTTTCAAACTGCATTCGCTGCGCAGTGGTGGGGAACGGAGGCATCCTGAATGGTTCGCGCCAGGGTCAGAACATCGATGCCCATGACTACGTGTTCAGGTGTGTGGGCCAGGAGCCAGGGGTGTGGCGGGAGACGAGCTGGAGAGAGGGGCTAGCCCCTGGGGGAGCCCCGGGCCAGCACCGGCCTCGGGAGGTAGTGACAGACAAGCGGCCGGACAAAGGCATATGTATAGACAGGCTCTGAAGACGGAGTGTGGGTGCCGCGTGCGGGGGGCGGGGAAGGAACCACCACGGCCGGATGTGCCCATTTCCCTTGAGGTCTGGAGGGGCAGGTATGGGCCTGGCGACCCATGCTGGTGGCGCCCTGGGGAGGGCATGGTCTGCGCAGAGGCCTGGGGACGGACGCAGCAGATCCAAGTACAGACACAGCATGGTGTGACCGTGAGGGACCTCTGTTTGGACCAGACTCAATGGCGCTGTGATCAAAGACTTTGAGAAGGATGTGGGCACCAAGACCTCCTTCTATGGTTTCACTGTGAACACCATGAAGAACTCCCTCATCTCCTACGGGAGCCTCGGCTTCACCTCTGTACCACAAGGCCAGGTGAGGCGTCCGACGGGCGTGCAAGGCCACGGACAGCCAGCGCCGTTGTTCCCAGAGCCCCCTCCGTGGGGCAGACCTTGGCCCCGGCCCAGGAGACAGAGAGGCTGTGCCAGGGTCCTGGGTGCCTGTGGTGGGCCCACTGAGGAGGGGGATCTGGGCAGGGACACCCATAGTTTCAGGCAGCGCGGGGCTCCTCTGGGGTAGAGCGCGAATGGCTAGCGTTTACTGAAAGCTTACAGGGTGCCAGGCGCTGGACCTCTACCATGTCTGTCCCATTTTACTGATGAGGAGACTGAGGCCACGTGCCCTTCATTCAGCAAGGCGGCAGCAGGGCCAGCTGCCCATTTTCCAGATGCGACATGCCTGTCCAAGGCCCCCACGCAGCTGAGAGAATGGAAACCAGGCCCCTCTGGCCACCTTAGTGCGAGGGACCTGAACTGCCCTCCCGAAGGACGAGGTGTGCCTTCCCCATCCCACAGCAGCCTGTGAGGGAGACAGGTTCAAAGGGACTGAGCCTCGGGGCGCCTGGGTGGCTTAGTCGGTTAAGCGTCCGACTTTCGCTTAGGTCATGATCTCACGGTTCGTGGGTTCGAGCCCCGCGTCGGGCTCTGTGCTGACTGCCAGCTCGGAGCCTGGAGCCTGTTTCAGTCTGTGACTCCCTCTCTCTCTGACCCTCCCCTGTTCACACTGTCTTCCTCTCTCCAGAAATAAATAAAACATTTAAAAACAAAACAAAACAAAACAAAGGGACTGAGCCACCTGCCTGGGGGGGCGGGGGGAGGCAGGCAGAACCTGAGGCCGCCCACTGCCTCCAGCTCCTTCAGCCACACCCATTTGTGGGAACACTGCCCCTCCCTCAAGAGCAGTCCCAGGAGATTGAGTTTCTAGAAGCTTCCTCCTTGGAGCAGGAGATTCAGGAGTGTCCTAGCCACAGCAGGACCTCGCTTAGCTCATGATAAAATGAAACGGAGCAGCTTTATTTGTGATGTGGCCACCGTAGGAATGAGCGATCACTGTGCTGATGAATTATCCCAGACTCAGTCGCTTTAAACAGGAAAGGTCTATTATCTCACAGTTCAGTGGGTCAGGAATCCGCAAACAGCCTAGCAGGGTGGCTTTGGCTCAGGATCTCACAGGTTTGCCGGGATCAGCCAGGGTCGGGGTTCAGTGGGTTAAGCGTCTGACTTCGGCTCAGGTCATGATCTCACGGTTTGTGGGTTCAAGCCCCGCGTCGGGCTCTGCGCTGACAGCACAGAGCCTGCTTGGGATTCTCTCTCTCTCTCTCTCTCTCTCTCTTTCTCTCTCTGTCTCTCTCTCTCAAAATAAATAAAACAAAAAAACAAAAAAACTTGAGGCCAGAGTCAAGATGGCCCCTCTCAGGCTCCTAGAGTGTCCTCGGGTCGTGGCAGCTAACTTCACCCAGAGCGATCGGTCCCAGGGAGCGAGGAAGCTGCAGTGTCTTTTATGGCCTAGTCTCCAAGGCCACATGCCATCATCTCTTCCACTTCTTTCCATTCATTAGTCGCTCAAGGCAACCTCGAGTTAGCTTCAGCTCCTGAAAAGTACGGAAGGATTGGGGGCCAGGGGCTAAAACCGCATGGGACCTGAGAGCGGGGATTACAGGCAGAGAAGCGAAATTCTCCCGTCAGCGTGGGTGGAGGGCAGGGGTGGGGGGTGCCGAGGGAGACTGGCTCAGTGTCTGTCGCCCCAGCAGGACCTACGCTATATCTTCATCCCCTCTGACATCCGCGACTACGTGATGCTGAGATCGGCCATTCTGGGTGTGCCTGTCCCCGAGGGCCCTGACAAAGGGGACAGGTGAGCAGGGTGCGGGCGCAGGGTGCGGTAGTGCTGGGGCCCCCCTGCTTGCTCCCCGGGCCCACTGTCAGGCAGGGAGAGTGGGGGAGGGCAGCAGGGAAATCCCCAAGAAGCCGACAGGGTGTTGGGCATTAGGCTCTTGCTTTCCTCCCCACGGAAAGGCCCAGCGACCCTGCCGGTCCCCAGCAGCCCCCTCAAGGGCCGCTTTTCTGAATGGAGCCGGCAGGCCTGGCCGGTCAGCTTCCCGCTGCTGTCCCCATCGCCCACGCGGCGCCCGGCCCGCGGCTTTGACTGCACCCTCCCTCTCCTGACCCTGCTGTCCTGCTGAGCACCTTGTGTCTCAGACTGAGTGGGGGCGGGAGGGGGCCCCGCCTGGTGTCCATGCCTCTTGTCCTGGTGGGCACCCCTGGGCACCGAGCCCGTGCACTGGGAGAGCAGGGGACACGGGCCCAGTGTCGTGCAAAAGAGAACAAGGAGCGCTCTGCCTTTTCTCCCCGACCCGCCTGGGCAGCCGTCTGTGTCCCGCTCTTTTGAACCACGTCCCGGCCTCAGCTGAACCTTCTCGCTGTGGTGCTGGGACAATCCCTTGTCCCCGAGTCAAGTCCTTCCAAACCCGCGCCGCCTCTGCAGCCGCTACGACCAGCCCCCCTACCCTGGTGCCCCCCGGACATGTCAGCCACCCCCAAAAAAAGCAGCTTGTGAGGTCCTTAGGGGTTAAGCCCCCCGAGGCCCCGGGGCCGCTCACGCTGGCCGGCCACCGGCCCACCCCCTGCCTGGGTGCCACCCAACAATCGCCCGTGATGCGGCACCTGGTCATGAGAGTGGGTTTTGTGACACGGGCGGGACCGGGCTCTTGGGGGGCCCGGCTCAGGGACATTGGTCGGGTGGTCACGAGCCTCCCCAACACCAATGAGCTCCCCCTCCCACACCCCCAGTCCGTCCCCCACCCAGTCCCCTTCCCAGTCCCGGTCCAACCACGTCAGCCCTGCCGGCCAGCAGCCCCTCCCCAGCTCCGGGGGCTCAGCGCCATCTCCGTCCCCCACCCGGGGGCCTTCCTCCCGCCCCCCCTCTCACCCTCCCACTCCCACTGCCTCTCAGCCCTCTTCCCGGGCGTCCTCCCTGACCCCCAGCCCCCACGGCCAGCATGTGCCCCGAGGCTCTTCCCAGGCCCTCACCCCGCCCGCCTCCAAGTCTCCCTCCCAGTCGGGCTTCAAGTCCGTCTCTCGAAACTCTTCCCAAACCCCTCCCATACCCGTCGCCAGGTCCCCCTCCTACAGCCCGGCCACCTCGGCCTCCTACATCGGGCCGGTGCGGGGCATCCCCTCCTACATCGCCCCCTACGTGCCCCGCTTCCTGAGGGAGCCCCCCTTCTTCCAGCCCCCCACCGTGCCCCTCCCCCAGAACCAGTGCTTCCCCTGCCCGCCCCGCGGCCGCGAGCCCGCCCGGGTGCCGGAGTCCCTCTACTTCCCCCTGCTGCCCCCTCCGCCCCACCACCCCCGCGTCAGCTGCTCCTACCCGACCCCGCCCGCCCTGTTCACGCCCCCCTCCTCGCTCTCCTACTCCCCACCTACCGAGGTCCTGGTGAGCGGGAAGCCGCACGTGGTGCCCACGGTGCTGCCGGCCACCTTCTACACGCCCTTCTCCCGCTACTACACCCAGCCTCGCCCCTACCGCGTGCACCGCCGCAGGCCCAGCGTCTCCCCTCTCCCCTCGCTCCCCCACCTGTCCTTCGACGGCCCGGGCCGCTCTGTCCACTTCTTTCATGGGTCCTAGGCCTCAGACGTACTTCGGACCAGAAGCCTCTGCTGGGAAATTCAAGCTACTGCATCCAGACTTCATCAGCTACCTGAAGGAGAGGTAGGTGCATGCGGGCAGGGGGGTGGTGCGGGTGCACGAAAAACGGCCCCCTGCCAGCCCCCTGCACGCCAGCCCCCCAGCGCTGTAGGCCCCGGACGGCCACTTGCTGTGATGTACAGGGAGAGCCAACCTGTATGAGGCCCGAACACGCAGCCCGAGGGGCCCGTGGGGATCAGCCTGGGGGCGGCAGCCTGGTCTCCTTCCCCCCTCAGTCCCTTGCCCTCCCCCCCTTTCTGGAGACATTCTGGTTGTCACTAGGTACAAGCCACTAGCCAGTAGAGACCAGAGATGCAGTTGAGCATCATTACAATGCACGGGGCGTCCTTGCATCAAAAAACGACTTGACCCAATGTCAATAGCACTGTGGTTGGTCGCAAAGCCCCCAGGCTGGCGCCACAGAGAGCGGTGAAGCTTGGCGGGCTGGGGGGTGGGGGGTGGGGGGTGGGGGTGGTGAGGAACCAGCTCAGAGAGGCTGCGTGGTTGGCCTGGCACAGCTCAGAGACCTCAGTCGTCGGTCACGAGCCTCCCCAAGCTGGGATGCTAAGGCTGAGGTCAGGCTCACTTCTGGGCTCGGCGAGTGTGTGCACCCTCCCCGCCCCCGGCCGGGGGTCTCAGGCGCCATCTCACCAGTGACTCTGGTCCCAGCACCTGGGTGCCGTGTCCGTCGCGTCCCACGTAAGGGATTCCCGCTTAGCTGAAGTCTGGAGATAGAGCCTGGGGACAGGGCTCAGGCTGAACACACAGGCCGCCTGGTGCCCTACCCCACCCCCACCCCCGCCCCGGCGAGTCCCTAGCCCCAGGGGGCAGGCAGGGTGTTGCAGGGAGGAGAGGGGACTTAGGCGGAGCTCAGGCTCCCAGAGTGGGAGGGCGCCAAGGCCTATCCCGTGGTTTTCTGCACGGGCCTGCGCCTTTCTCACCCCACTCCGTGACCCAGACTTTCGCATGTTGGGTTCACCTGGGTTTTTCCTTAGTGGGGAACGACTGCACTAGCACAGCCGGGAAGCCCTGGCCGGGAAGCGAAAGGGCAGGGCCATCGAGTGAGTGAGACCTGACCCTCTCTCTCGAGTTTTGATGGCCTCTCTTTGCCTCCAGGTTTTTGAAGTCAAAGTTGATTAACACAAATTTTGGAAACCTATATATGCCGAGTACTGGGGCCCTCATGCTGCTGACGGCTTTGCACACCTGTGACCAGGTAAGGGGCCCTCTCTTTCAGGAGCCCACAGCCGCAGAGGACAGGTGTGGGTGGGACCTAATGTGACCCGTGACCCCCCTGCACGAGGCCGGTCACCCCCACCGCCGCCCCCGACCTGGAACTCCGCCAAGGAAGAGATTTCCCAGCTGCAGGAGCGAGCTGGTCTCCGAAAGGGGCAGGAGGAAGTGGGGTGAATGTTCGAGGGTCCTTTCCAGGACAGCTCGGGGGCCGGCCTTGCCTTCCTCCGGCGGCCCCCCTGCCCCAGCCCTTCTGTCCTTCACCCTCTCTTCCCCCGCAGCCCTTCTCCATGGCACTCAAGGCTCACGTTATCAAGCTGTTCTTACAGAACCAAAATCTTCACAGAAGTGGACAGGGATGCATCCTTTTATGAGTATGTTCTAGAACTGAGCTGGACAGCAGGTGTAGCCTTCCACGCACAACCTTTGGAATCAGCGCAGGAGATGTCCCCAGTGTACTGTTGCCCACGGGAGCCACGTGGACACAGCCGTGGAACAGTGTTCAGTTGCCCACGCTTAAGCCAGCAGGGGGCGGGGGCCCCTCTCCACGATGCTGCTCCCCACCTTTTCCCTGTTGTGAAGCAGCAGTCTCTTGACCATGTTCCCATTAGAACGACAGGAGTAGTCATGAGCTTTTGTCTCCGTTTTGGGCTTAATAACGGAGACAGCGGCTTTGACCAGTTGACATCACAGACCAGAGTTTAAACCCAGCCCGGCCACTCAGTAGCTTGTGACTGAGGACATGATTGTTTCCCTGTTTGTTTGTTTTTTAAGTTTACTGAGGAGGAGGGGAGGGGCAGAGAGAGGGAGAGAGAGAATCCCAACCACCAGACTCGGTGCTGTCAGTGCGGAGCCTGACACGGGGCTCGATCTCACGGTGAGATCACAACCCGAGCAGAAATCAAGAGTCGGACCCTTAACCGATTGAGCCACCCAGGCACCTTGAGCTTGAACTACTGTTTGTCTGTCTTCAGCATGGCATCTGGGGGTGGGGGGTGGGGGAGAGACCGTGCTTTTCCAAAGCCCCATCCCTTCCAGATCTGTCTGCACGTAGCTCAGGAAACACTAACTCAGTGACCATCCTTGCCTAGGTTAGTGCCTATGGATTCATCACAAGCAACTACTGGAAATTTTCTGACCACTACTTTGAGCGAATAAAGAAGCCACTGATATTCTACGTCAACCATGACCTGTCCCTGGAAGCCACCTTGTGGAAAAGCCTGCACAAGGCTGGCATCCTTCGACTGTACCAACGCTGACCCTCAAGGGCCCGCAGAGCTGTGGCCCTCACCCCCCACGCGGCCAGAGCTGCCCTGACTGTTCAGTCTCTGAGAAGGGCTCCGACTCTTTCTCCTCCAGAGGACATGAAGAGTGGACTGGTGGCCGTCACTGGGGCGTGTCCATTGCGGGTCACCCTCATTTTGGTCTTGGTTCCTCCAAGTCTCCCTTCAGGGTCTGAGACAGACATCCTGACCCTGGAGAAGGGAGGGCCGCTCTGCTGGGCATCTCACGGCAGAAGGGAACACCAGAGGAGACTGGGAGCCTCCCCAGCAAAGGGCCAGCATACTTCAGAGCGAAGGATCTTCGAAGCCAGCAGCTGGCACCGGGCCACCGGAGGGGAGCAGCCACGGCATCCCCACCGACCAGCAGTAGCCTGGGCGCGCACGCGCTCCCCAGCCGACCCCTGCCACCAGCATGTCCAGCTCAGACTCCAAAGCAATTAGACTCTCAGACATACCTAAACCACCTGAGGACACCCCCACTTCCTTCTGCCCCGGGATGTGACCAAATGGGAGCGCACACGAGGCAGAATGTAATCTGAAGCCGGTTAATTGCATAAATGATGGATGACCATTTTTGTCTTTTGTGTGTGCTGGGGGGCGTAAAAGGGGGACCTGGGGCAGGACAACCCAGGAACCGTGAGGGAGTCCTGGTATTGACCGGGGTCAACAGCACAGAAGGCTGCTTGCCGGAGGGACGTCCCACTGGAGATCAGCCACTGCCTTGCCACCCGGAAATCATCAGCAGATGGCCCCTCAGCTTCACATCAGGGCTTTAATAAATCTGGACTCAGTTGATTGGCAATTTCATTTGAGGCCATTTACATGGGCTTCTATGGAAAATAAAAGTCTCAACTCGGCCCATTATCACCATAGAGCCCCTCAGGCCTGGATTTACTGGCCCGACTAGTAACCTGGTGTCTGATCTGCTGTATCCGGCAATGCTGGGGTGGGGGGAGGGGGGCGGTGCCCACAGGGCTGGCTGGCAAGTGCCTTACCAACATGGCACGGATCACCACTGGCCAGTCCACCAGCACCCAGGAGCTGGCCTCCGGCTTGGTGATTTTGGGAAATCCTATCAGCATGTTTAGCGAGAAGGATGAACTGTCACCAGAATCAAAATCCTACTTTAGGGGTGCCCAGGTGGCTCAGTTGGTTAAGCGTCTGACTTCAGCTCAGGTCATGATCTCAGTCCGGGAGTTCGAGCCCCACAATGGATCCTGTTTCAGATTCTGTTTCCCTCTCTCTGCCTCTCCCCCACTCACTGTCTCTCAAAATAAAGACATAAAAAAAAAATCCTACTTTAGAAACTCAGACGGGATTAAGAGGCTTGGGCTTTCCTGAGCAAGGCAGCTACTTGAACCTACTTGAACCCACTGCTTCCTGCTGCAGAACAGTTCAGATTGGGAGGGAGGGGTGAGCAGTTCAGAACAGGAGGCCAAGTCCTCTCTCTACTTCAGCTAGAGAACAAACTGTCCCTTGGTCTTAAGGACAGTAGGGTCCCAAGTGTTTCTCTCTGGATTGGGTGGTCCAGACAGAACACCATCAAACGTGGGCTCTGTGGTACGGAGTCCGTCCATCCTAGGGTCTGATTCAGTGACCTTCACTAGTATAGAAACAGGACAGGCTTGCGAAGCCGGCACAGCCCAAGTTAGGACTCCTGACCACCCCACCCACCCCCCCGCCGGTGTCCATAACACTTTGTCCATGGTCCCGTCACATCCACAGCTATCAGAACCTCTGTCATCTGTCAGATGTGACAAGTGCTAAAGCTGCTTGTGGGTGGCAACCCGTTAAGAGGAGGAGAAAATCAATTTAGTGGGAAACTTAGGAAATAAAACATCTGCTCGCATCCTATGAACTGTCAACCCTCTTGACCAGTAATCCGTGAAACTGTCACTTACACAACACGGTTAGCTGAACAGGAATAAAGTCCCACCACGCGGGGCTCCATGTGAAATCCAAAATGTTACAAAGCCCATTTTTAAACACTTTTATTTGTGCTTCAAAATTTAAGGCCAGGACAGAACGTCAGGGAAATCCACCCTGAGAAACGCCCTCCAGGCAGAGCACCTGCCTCCCCTTGGTCCCCTGAACACAAGGCGCACACGCTAAGCGCTTTCTGCCACCATCGCCGCAGTCCTGCCGATCCACAAATTACACCCACGTCAGTGAAACGGGGGATGTTCTCAGCTGTGCCCTGACTCGGCCAACTGCTGAAGCCTTTCCAGGATAAAGTCACTCATGTTCTCTGGGTGCTTTTTGGAGACAAAGGCCTAACAACTCCGCAGTCACAGTCCTGGGGGGGGGGTCACTTCACGGGCACCAGCAACCAGCACCAGGACATGCTGCTCCGCTCGGCATCTCTGCGCAGAGAACCTGCAAGACCAGAGGAGAATCAT
The DNA here is from genome assembly GCA_017311185.1 of Proteles cristata cristata. Classification (NCBI taxonomy): domain Eukaryota; kingdom Metazoa; phylum Chordata; class Mammalia; order Carnivora; family Hyaenidae; genus Proteles; species Proteles cristata. The sequence continues at coordinate 84,427 of JAESUZ010004822.1, forward strand.
CCGCTAGAAGTGCCAGCAGGGGACTCACACCTGAAGGCTACACATTGTTTTTAATTTATTTTTTGTGTTTTATTTACTTTTGGAGAGAGAGAGAGAGAGAGATCAGGGAAGGGTCAGAGAGAGAGGGAGATACAGAATCATAAGACAGACAGGCTCCAGGATCTGAGCTGTCAGCATAGAGCACAATGTGGGGCTCGAACCCATGAACCATGAGATCATGACCTGAGCCGAAGTCGGATGCGTAACTGACTGAGCCACCCAGGCGCCCCTGAAGGCTACACTTAAAGACCCTAATTTAGAGAAGAAAAGGCAACAGGGGCAGGACGTTCTAACCAAGCACGAGGCCTGGGTGTCGAAGGCACCGTTGGGCAGGCCGGTGCGGCTCCCGGAGGGCTCGGAACTGCAGCGTGCCCTCGCGAGCCGCCACTCGGGGACCAGGACGCGTCTGGCAGGTGGCCAGTCTGGGCACATTAACAGCTGATCCTCTTCTGGAGGGAAGACATTTAAAAGTCAAAACCAAAGGTCTACGCAGGTCCCGCGGAGCAGTCAAACCCACTTGCAGCAGCCAGAACGCACGCAGCAGATCCCCCCACTCGCTAACGCGTCCTTCTACTTGGTTTCGCCTCAGGCTGTAAGCAGTTGGGGCCAGTTTTCAGGCTTATTAAATCCCACCCCACATCCAGCTTCCTTGGGGACCGAACAAATATGTGACCCTAAAGGGCCCACGCATACCTCCCAATGTGAACAGAAAAAGGCAATCTGCCCGCTTCAGGCCTGGCATTTAAACGGGAACAGCGCCAGACGCCGACCCGGCGCCTCTGTGCCACTTTCTCGCTCACGTGCCAGCCGGTCCGGGCCTCTGCCACCCGAGGCGGCGCCCACCAGCCCTGCCGCGGGACGTGACGGCAGATGACCCCGCAGAGCTGTGGGAGCCCCTCCCCCTGCTGGAAACAAAGCACCTGGAGACCAAAGCTCCGTGGGTGCCACCAAGGGCCTGTGCTGAATGTCACGATGTGACGCGGAGGCCTAGGCCCTCCGGCACTCACAGCGCCACCGCTGGCACACTCCCGACATTCCCGGCCATTCTGAAGAGTGCTTTCATTTCCTTGAAATGTGGGACAAGCACTCTTTCATCGCAGTTAAGAACATGACCCCAACCGGGCCACTTGCCCATTCCCGCCACCTCCTCTAGCCTGTACGGGCAGGACCATTAACCCAGGGGCCTAGAGCATGACCAGGCGGCCGAACCATCAGTTTTCCAGTTGTAGAGGGATGGGGGATTGGGGGCGGGGGGGAGGGTCTCAGCGGGGCAGACGCAATTCCCTCTGCAGTCCGTTCAGTTTAATCCCCGATAAAGCCTGAACTGTTTTTCCCTTTAAGTTTATTTATGAGAAAAAGAGAGCGTAAGAGGGAGGGGCAGAGAGACCGAGAAGCAGCGCAGAGCAGAGCCTGACACAGGCCGCGACCTCATGGACCATGAGATCACGACCTGAACCCAAGTCGTGTTGGAGGCTTAACCGCCTGAGCCATGCAGGCGCCCCGAGCCTGAGCTTGTTTTGAGAGCACAAGACAGACCCCAATGCCTCAGAATAGATGGGTTTCTCCTCAGCCGAGGTTTTCAGACAGGGATAACTGACCATCATCGGCCTGTGGGGCTTCTCAGGAAAAGAGAGACTCCTGAGCAACAGGGGAAGGGCCAGCTCACTCACTTCAGGCGAAGCAGTCCGCGCTCACGCGCTGCAGACACCTAGAGAAGCAAACAGACCCGTGTTACGATCTCCCCACCACTCGGCACAACCCTACACCCAGGGCAAACCCGACATGCCAGCCACGTCTGTCCGGAAGGTCTCCGCTCACACACCCCATCAAGTCTCTGCTTCGCGTGCAGGGCAGCGGACACGGCGCTGCTGATGGCATCTACCTCTAGAGGGATCAGAGGCCAAGGCGGCGACTGGACCTGGCGGGAGAAATTGCGAGGGAAAACCCTGCTCAAGATCCACACGGTAACTCCCAAGCGGCTCACTTTCAAATCAGACCTGAATTTTCTATAGAGCAAACCTGGGAAACTGAGTTTCAGACAACCACGTTCCACACAGAAAGGCCTCTTGGCCTTCAGACAGGGATAACTTTACATCATCACGGACTCAGCTTCCACCAACCTACCAGCTCCCGGGGCCGACATTCACAGCGCGTGCGGAGTGCAGGTTTGCCTACCAAATTCTGCTTTAGTTCCCTCACGAGCATTCGCAAACTTGTCTACTCTGTTAACTTTCCTTCAAAGGTAAAAACTGTTGATACCTAGTGCCTAGATGTACCCAGCATCCCAGACCTGACGGACACTTCCTGCCCTTTATTTTATTTTGTTAATGTTTTTTTTTTCTAATTTTTTTTAAATTTATTTCTAGGAGAGAGAGACAGCGTGAGCAGGGGAGGGTCAGAGAGAGAGGGAGATATAGACTCTGAAATAGGCTCCAGACTCTGAGCTGGCAGTCAGCACAGAGCCCGACGCGGGGCTCGAACCCATGAACCGCGAGATCATGACCTAAGCAAAAGTCGGACGCTTAACCGACTAAGCCACCCAGGCACCCCTTAATGTTTATTTTTGAAAGAGAGACTGGGCACGAGCACAGGAGGCGCAGAGAGAGAGGGAGACAGAGAATCCCAAGCAGGCTCCAGGCTCCGAGCTGTCAGCAGAGCCCGACATGAGGCTCGAACCAACGAACTGTGAGATGATAACCTGAGCAGAAGTGGATGCTCAACTGACTGAGCCCCCAGGCGCCCCCTGCTCTTTTAAAGACAGGATCTGCCTCAGCAAAAGTGCCTGCGAACAGAATATGGGGCTTATCTTCCAGTGTCAGTAAAATGCCCCGGTCAATGCGGTTACTTCTTCCAGGCAGCCCGTTCAAGGCCAACTGCACACGGGAGCCTGCTGCCAAGAGGCAACACCACACAAGGTCATTTCTCCTTCACTCACTCCTGCGTGCGAAAGGAGCCACAGAGCAAAATCAGTTTTTTAAGCAGAGGATTATAGATCTGCCCCAAGAGCTACTTAAAAATAGCCGGGGCTATAATCTTGGCCGCAGTAAAAATCCCTGAGCTCAAAGGAGATCAGATCTAATTTTTCCTATACAACTGTTCTTACTTACAACGACAACCCAATTCCTGGGCTCATGCATACCGGTGGCTGGAGGTATACATTGTAACTCTTTGTAGGTAGTTCGGCCTTATAGCCAGGTCTAGAAAGCAGTAACACTGTTTTACAAAGAACTAAAGCTCTGCTGGGGTTCTTCCCTAACTGGCTGAGACTAGAGCCCAGGTCTTTCAAGTTCACCTAATAGAAGGTCTGTTTCATCAACCTCAGCTCTGATGTTCTGGGGACACAGTCTTCTTCGTGGGGAGCTGTATTGTGCACTGCAGGATACAGAGTGCATCCATTAGATCCCATTAGCATGCTCCACCCCCAGTAGAGAGCCACCGGTCTAATCCCCCCCGCCCCCCGCCCTCACCAACTGGTCTGATCAGAACTCAATTATTTCTCAATTGAGACTGAAAAATGGTTTTAGCACCCCTACACAATCTGGCATATTTTTATGGTTCTTTATAAAAAAACAAAACAAAAACCCTAGTTTTATTAACTCTAAGCCTCGGTTCTTTACTCCGTAGCAAAGGAGAAAAGAATTACCATGCATAAGACTTGTTAGAAATAGTTTGATGGGAGACTCTTCGGCACAAGGAGCCTACTAGCAGAGGTCCACGCCACTTCCCTTCCGGGCAGTCACAATCCTGGGAGTCCCACATCCCTGAAATATAACAGATGGGACGCTAAAGGGACCCTAACTTAGGCAATTCTGTCAATGAGCTAAAAAAAAAAAAACCTTATTCCCATTAATAGAAATTTCATCACAAAAACCCTTATGCTCGATGGTTTTCACCGGGGCGCCTGGGTGGCTCAGCCGGTTAAGCATCCGCCTTTGGCTAAGATCATGAGCTGCCGGTTTGTGAGTTCTAGCCCCTAGCCACGTGGTTGGGCTCTGCGCTGACAGTTCCGAGTCTGATTCGGATTCTGTCTTCCTCTTTCTGTCCCTCCCCTGCTCATGCTCTCTCTCAAAATTAAAAAACATCCAAAAAATTATGAAAAACCCCAAAACTTAAGTTTTATTACTTAAAATTAATTTAACTTAAAATTAAGTTTCTTATGTAAACAATCTATAAGGGAAATATGGATAACATTTTATTCCAACAGAAGCAATGTTAACATTGCTTACTTAAGGGGCGCCTGGGTGGCTCAAGTGGGTTGAGCCTCTAACCTCAGCTCAGATCATAATCTCAATGGTTTGTGAGTTCAAGCCCCACAGAAGGCTCTGCTCTCAGGGCAGAGCCTGCTTCGGATCCTCTGTTCCCTCTCACTCTGCCCCTCCCCCGCTCGTTTTCTTTCTCTCTCAAGGATAATTAAACTTAGAACTTTTCAGGGAAGATGTCCTTTCACACAAGGATCACTTTGAATCATGCACAAACATCTCTAAATCCCCCCCAACCCAAACCCATTTCGTAAATCTCTCTTCCACCCCGTAGGCAAAGACCATTTTTATTCCAAACAGCGACACCTAGTGGCCCCAGATTACACTGGAAGAGACCCTGCTCATTTCCGGACTCTTGGGTCCATTTTTCTCACCCTAGCTGGATTTATATGTCTAACGCGTGTCCACAAAACTAAACTTAAAGCAGAATCCAGAGTGTGATGGGGCGCCTGGGTGGCTTAGTGGGTTAAGCGTCCGACTTTCGCTTAGGTCATGATCTCGCGGTTCGTGGGTTCGAGCCCCGCGTCGGGCTCTGTGCTGACTGCCAGCTCAGAGCCTGTAGCCTGTTTCAGTCTGTGACTCCCTCTATCTCTGACCCTACCCTGCTCATGCTCTCTCTCTCTCCTAGGAGAAGATAAAAAAAAAAAAAAAAGCACAAACCAGTGTGAGGCGGCCGTACGTGACAGGCCTTCACACCGTTTCGACTTCCTCGCCTCTGGTGACCACCCAGGTCCCGCCGGCACCCATTCTTACTCGTTTCGGGGCTCCATCCGTCACTTTAAAGCTTCAACCTGCAGGTCTGCGGCTCACGGTCTCCGCAGATGCCAAAGAGATGCCTGTGAGGAAGGAAAAAGTGAGCATGGAGGTTCGTTGTAAAAATTATCACTTTCCAAAATCCTGCGATCCCATTTAAGGCTAATTGTAGGATGCAATAAAAACTACCGAATGGGGACGTCCTCAAGACCCTCAGGGAGGAAGGACTCGGGTGGCCTCTCCGGGAACGGCCCTGGGAGGCCCGCAGGGCCGGCGCGCGGTGGCCGTGCGGCTGTAGAGGCTGGAAGAGCCTCCATGAAAAATAACGGCTCCAAAGAAGGGCCTGAGCCCTCTCCCTCCAGTCATGGGCCCTCAAACCATTCCGAAAGCGGTCTTTCACCCAGCATCTCAGCTAATCCCAACCACGGTAGAGGCGACGCCGGCTTATCGTGGCCTCTGAGCACAGGGAAGCCAAGTGAACCAGCGCCGGGTCAAGGAAGATCCCATTTCCGCACCACCGCAGCCTTACCACCACCAAAGACCCGAGACTGCTCGTCCCGTTCGGGCCAGACACAAGCCGCCATGACTACCAGCCACGAGGCCCGCTTCGGAGAGAAGGCGGAACCGCGCCTGCGCGCAAGTCTTCTTGGCAGTCTCGGCAGAGCTCTCGCGATGTTGAGAAAAGGCTCATGGGAAATGTAGTCCAGACCGCTGTCACTGGGGGCGGCAGCGTCCTCAGCGCGTGTCTCGAGCTACGGGTGAGATGGTGGCCGCCGCCAGGAACAGTAGAGAGCGCGGGCTGGGAGGCCTGATCTTTGGAGAAAACGAAAAATTGCCCTGCGGATTTCACGTGGGGTGGCGAGGGGTCATCTAGGTGATAGGTTGACGCGGCAGGTGAAGCTGGGGCCGGGTCGCGGAGGCCCCGGCGGCAGGGGGCGCCAGCGAGCAACGGTCAGACTCCCCCTCAGCCGCTCCCGCTTTAAGGCTTTAATTCCGACCGGGCAACAAAGAAATTATGAAAAGAACAGGGAATGGTGTAGAGCACACCGCCCCTTCTGACCGCTGTGTTTCAGGCCTGCACTCACTCTGGCTCTGCTTTTGAAATAACAATGGGGCGGAACAACGACTAGAGTCAGGGCCACAATTCACACCTGTTTGGAAATTACCTTAAATTTGCAAGCCCGGGAGCCTCTTCTGCATTAGCCTCTACCCATTCTCATCGATCCTTTTAGCAAGGTTCTCAGTGGCATTTAGTCTGGGTTATGCATTTCTGCATAGGGCCGTATGTCCCACGTGCTTACCTTCACCTTCCCACATTTGTTTATCTTTGCCTCCCTTAATTTTGATTGTCTGCTCTTCAAGGCAGGTGTACGCTCTTCAAGGCAGGAGAAGTCGCTCTTAATTATTTTTTTCTTTTTTAATTCCCTCATATCGCCTCGTTGGTATTCCATTGCCTCTGCTGGCAGTAAGCGCTCAACAAATAATGGTGGACTCACTTAGCAGTAGCTTCTGTCCTGTGAAATTGGCCCCGGAATCTTCTCTACCTTGCCCTTGAAGGCACTGTTTTGTGTAATCTAAAAGGAAGAGTGGGTTCTCTCCCTGTAAACTAAGTTCCTTTCATTTCAGACTTGGAGAGGGAATTTTGAGGGTAGAAGTTACAAGAAGCTGCTTGTCTGTAGGTGAGCGACCTCTGCAGACAAAACACTAGTAATAGCGAACACTTCATAGCACCTACTCTGTGCCGTTCACACTTGCGGACCCTCCGTGTATTAACTGGTTGAATCTCCGCCACCGCCCTGTGAAGTGCGCTGTCCCTACCCCCATTTTACAGAGGAGGAAATGCGAGCATTGAGAGAGAGGTAACTTTCCCAAATTCACACAAACTAAGTAATTGCTGGAGTCAGGGTTCGATCCCAGCCCTGCGGGATCTATGCTTTTAGCACTAAGTGGAAATGCACTGTGTATATCTAGGAATCAGTCGTATTACAAGGCTTTGGGGTGTGGGGGAGGGGAGCAAAGAGGGGTTTTGTGTGTTTGCAGGGGTGGTTAGGGATGAAATCACGGGGCGGGGTGATGGGAATGATGGGCACTGGTTCCACGACCTTGAGCCCCTCCAGGGCAGGAAGAGTGAGGATGGGAAGCTGCAGGGGCTGATGGGTGCAAGCCTATGAGGCTCTGGGGGCTCTGGGAGGGGTGTCTTGGGTCCCAGATGAGTTGCCACCTGGTGCGTGGTGAGGGGCCCGGGTGGCACGGTCCACAGCGTAATTCTGACGCTGACAAGACCCTTAGTGGAAGAGCAGCAGGCTCACCGCGGGTGGCCGGTCACGGGCGGCTGGGCGGCGGCCAAGTGGACGGAGCAGAAGGCAGTGAGCGGGCTGGTGGCTGAGCACATGTCGGGCACGCTGCCCGGCCAGTCCCGAAATCAGTGGGAAAGACAACAAAGGACGCATCGGATTTCTGAACTAGCAGGCAGGCGTTCAGAGCTGTTGAGACCAAAGTGTCAGTGTCGTGATCTCTTCTGCACTCAGTGCTGGTGAGGTCTGGGACGTCTGAGTTTTTATGTGCGGTGGAATCCTTATGTAGCCGTCAGTCAAGGCTAGGTGACTCTGACATGTCAGTATTTACTGACATGGAAAGAGTCACAGAGTCTAGCGGGTAAGTGACAGAAGTAGATTCCAAGCGGAACACAGCCAAAGATCTCGGTGCTGTGGCAGGACCTTGGCTCTGAGCACGGAGGTGGAATCCAGTCGGCTGGCCTGCGGTGTTAAGGTGGTGAGCTCAGAGTCCCATCCACTGATAGGATTTAAAATACAGTATCTGAAACCCACATGAATAGGAAACAGACTCTTTGGAAGATTGAGGCTAATTTCTCTCTCTCTTTTTTTTTTTAACGTTTATTTATTATTGACAGAGAGAGACAGAGCATGAGCAGGGGAGGGGCAGAGAGAGAGGGAGACACAGAATCCGAAGCAGGCTCCAGGCTCTAGAGCTAGCTGTCAGCACAGAGCCCAATGTGGGGTTTGAACTCACAAACTGTGAGGTCATGCCCTGAGCTGAAGTCAGACGCTTAACTGACTGAGCCACCCAGGCGTCCCAGTTAATTTCTTAACCTGGGAAAGAAGGGTAGGTTTATCCCAAGCGGCGGACGGCTTACCTCCGGGACAGCGGCACCGTGATTTACCGGAAGTTCATCTGTTCATCGCCAGCCCGCAGCTGCTGTTTCTGAATCTTACAAACAGAACAGAGCTATTGGACGACTTTGTGCTCCGGTGGAGGTAAGCTCCTCCCCAGCCCTAAGGGTGAACCTTGATTAGTCTGCACCAGACCCACACGGTAAATCTATTCCTTCTGCCAGGAATTCAGAAGTGGGTTTGTGAAGCAACTCTGCCAAGTTGGGGAAAGTTTTCTTGTTTTTAAAAACACCAGCCTCCCCTCTGGCTCTGGGACACTATGAAGATGTGACCGTAGAGGCTGCGGCAGCCCTCTTATATCCACGAGGCTTGCTTCAAAGCAGGAACCTAAAATCTGACATGGCAGAGGGGAAAACAAGAACGTGGAGTCTGCGCTGATGAACGGCTGAAATCCCAGTCCTGAAGCCCCCTACCTTCAGACCTTTTGTTTTGATGCGGAGACACATCTTTTTACATTTTACTAAGTTTCTGAACGCGAGAAGCATCTTACAAGCAATGGCATGTCAGTTTCAGTAGAACACGGAATGTGAGATTAAAAAAAAATCTCCTTGCTGTTTCATCCATCTTAAGTTTGGTGTTCTGTCAGACTCACAATCATCCTAAATTATCTGATCGACGTGTCCCACGTCTTTTTTGTTTAATTATAACTCTCTGAAAGAAAGCGTCAGGGCAAAATAAAAGGAGGGGCGCCTGGGTGGCTCAGTCAACTGAGCATCCGACTTCAGCTCAGGTCATGATCTCGCGGTTTGTGAGTTCGAGCCCCACATTGGACTCTGTGCTGACAGCTCAGAGCCTGGAGCCTGCTTCACATTCTATATCTCCCTCTCTCTCTGCCCCTCTTCTGTTTGTGCTCGCTCTCTCTCAAGAATAAATAAACATTTTCTTAAAAATTAAAAAAACAACAGTTTATTGAGGCCTGACTGACATACAAAAAGCTGCACATGCCTGATGTCTCAGACTTGAGGAGTCAGCACATTCCCTGTACTGTCTCTTCTCACTTCTGGTCTCTTATGATCACCCCCCACCCCTTTTGCAACCAAAGAAACCAAAGTGCAAAAAGGTGAAAGTAATCAGGAAGTGGGAGCATTGAGATCCAACCCCAGACAATCCAGCCCAGCCTCAAAGCCTGTGATCCTAACAGATCATGAGCAGGGAAGGGGCAGAGAGAGAAGGAGACACAGAATCCGAAGGAGGCTCCAGGCTCTGAGCTGTCGGCACAGAGCCCGCTTCAGGTCCTCTGTCCCCCTCTCTGTCTGCCCCTCCCCTGCTCAGGCGCTCTCTCTCTCAAAAATACATAAGACGTTAACAAAACAAAACAAAACAAAACAAAACAAAAAACCAGGGGCGCCTGGATGGCTGGTCGGTTAAGCATCCAACTTCGGCTCAGGTCATGATCTCATGGTTCGTGGGTTCGGGCCCCACATCGGGCTCTGTGCTGACAGCTCAGAGCCTGGAGCCTGTTTCGGATTCTGTGTCTCCCTCTCTCACTGCCCCTCCCCTGCTCACGCTGTCTCTCTCTCTCTCAGAAATAAATAAAACATTAAAAAAAAAAAACAATAAAATGTACCCTATTTATGGAGAAGAGGTGACCTTGGCATTGCAGTGGGTTTTTTCCTGTGTTTGCCAACAGCACGCATCTCACTTGTGTGCTCTGAAGAGCTGTTGCCTCTCATGAAATTATTGATTAATGGGTTCTTAAAAACTAAGCGTATGTGCAGAACACATAATACCCTGCTGACCTCTTCTGCTCTTTTCACGACACAGCTCCCTCTTCCCAGAAATCCTGCCCTCTCACAATGGTTGTCCTGCCTCTGCTTATATTGGTTGTTCCCTTTGCCTTGAAATTTCCTTTGCCTCAACCTTTCCTCTGCTGAGCAAATTCCAGCTCCCATGTCAATACCTCCTGCGCAGAGTCTCACCCAAGAAGCTGCCACAGTCGCGAGCTCTTTCCTCGGTGTGCTGTCACTGGCTGGTTTAACACTCTTTACCCAGACAGGCTTGGGGTCAAGTCCCAGCCCTGCCGATTCTAGCTGAGTAGCCCTGGGCTAATGACCTCCCCCTCGGCCTCAGCCTCTTTTCTTTTCCTTTTTCCTTTTTATTATTATTATTTTCATTTTTGTTTTATTTTTTTGAGTAGTTTATTGTCAAGGTGGTTTCTCATTTTTATTTTTTAATGTTTATTTTTGAGAGAGAGAGAAACAGAGTGCGAGCAGGGGAGGGGCAGAGAGAGAGAGGGAGACCCAGAACGTGAAGCAGGCTCCAGGCTCTGGGCTGTCAGCACAGAGGACTCAAACTCCCCAACCGCGAGATCATGAGCTGAGCCAAAGTCGGACACTTAACCCACTGAGCCACCCAGGCGCCTCTCAGCCTCTTTTCTTATCTGGACTTTTAGGACAGGGTGTGCAAAGCATTTCCACAGGCTTGGCACAAGGGAGCACTTAATAAACAGAACTCTTGTGGCACGTAGGTTGTTCAGTCGGTTGAGCGTCCGGTTCTTGATGGGTCATGAGATCGAGCCCTGCATCAGGCTCTGTAGTGATGTCGCAGAGCCTGCTTGGGATTCTCTCTCCCTCTTTCTCTGCCCCTCCCCCACCTGTTCTCTATCTCTGTCTCCACATAAATGAAAATAAACTTACGACAAGGATCGGGTCTTCATTTTTTTTTTCAACTCTGTATGTCCTCTTTATTGAGATATCATTTACATATAGTCAAACACATCCATTGAAAATGTATGATTCAATAGTCCAATAAGTGATAACACCCACAGAGCCACAACCGCAGTCAGGATTCAGGGCACTGTCATCACCCTGAAGGGCACGCCCACGCCATTTCACAGACTCCCGATCCAGCCCTGGCCCGAGGCAACCACTGACCTGCTTTCTGTCGCTGCAGATTTGTTCTGCCCGTTCTAGAATCCCCTATAAATGGATTCATACAGGAGGGTGTTCTTTTGTGTCTGGCTCCTCTCAGTGCTCCGTGTCGTGGTCCCCATAGTGGTCGGTTTCCTTTTTATTGCTGGCTGGTGTCCTGTCGTGTCAGCACTCAGCCACTTGTTTATCCATTCACCTGTTGATGGATACTTGGATTGTTTCCACTTTGGAGCGATTATGAGTAACACCGCGGTGAACATCTCCGTACAAGCCTTTGTGCGGACCTATGTTTTCATTCCTCTCGGATAACTTGCTAAGAAACAGCCAAACCGGTTTCCCAGCAGTGCGTTCCAGGGTCACAGCTGCCCTGCGCCTTCACCGACGGCTGTCCTGGTCGGTCTTCTCACGCATTCCGGTGAGTGTGTGCTGGTATCTCAATGTGGTTTTAATTCGCGTTTTCCCAATTTGCATTTTTAATTTGCGTTTCGTTTCCCTGATGACTCACACTATTGTGTATCTTTTTTGTACGTGTTCATTGGCCATATGTATACTCTCTTGTGGATTGTCTTTTCCACTGGGCTGTCTTCTTATTGAATTGTAAAACTTCTTTATATGTTCTGGACACAGGTCCCTTCTCAGATTTTTGCTTGGCCAACAGTGTCTTGCCAAGGATTTCGATCAAGTCCCAATTTATCCGTTTTGCTCTTACGGTCAGCGCTTTTTGTATTCTCGCAAAAGGACTTTTCCCTCTCCGTCAGATCACCTTCATGGTGTCTGTTTGGGGATCCCGTTGATCTGTGTGCATCTCCTTGGGGACGCCACGCTGTCTTCAGCTCTGACCTTGTCCCATCATCTGAAGAAGACCGCTGCGCTCGGCTTGGTCTCCCCTCCCTGTGCCACAGGCAGGGAGGTGTCAGAGGCAGATGCTGAGCCAGTCCTAGGGTCACCAGCCTGTGCACTGCCTGTTGTCAAGCATCTGTTTCTTCTACGTGGCCCAATTTCCTGATCGTCTGTGGCAGGAAGTCTTACTTCATTTCTGCATCTACGGTGCCTGGCACACACACGCTCCATAAATGTTGGCCGAGTGGGCGAGTCATTGCCAGCGACTCCAAACACAGCCCATGGTAGCCGCTGTTGATTGGGAGAGCCTGAGGGCCCCAGAGGTCAAGTGGTCCGTCCCCTTCATTTTACCAGATGGGTCTTTTTCTGAGGGTGGTCACTGGTCCTTTAAACCCTCAGCACCAGCCCACTTGGGTTCAACACATGCCTGGTAAATGGGGAGACAGTCCAGAGAAGGAAAGGTCATGTGACCAGGCAGTGGCCAAGTGGGCGCAGCTGGGCTTCCTCGGCCAGGATCTTTCTGTCGTCCTCACTGGCCGGTCGGGCACTGTCCCCTTCATGGCTTGGCTGACTCCCAGCACCTACCACAGGGTGTGTGTCTCGCACACTCCCAGTATGTGCTTGTTAAATAAATGGCCAAGGGATAAATTAAATAACTGATTTTAATGCGTCGTTCGCTGACTTCTGCATACGGCGTTAACCTGTGCCCATGCGCTCACCCAGCCCCCCCCACGCCTGGCCACTCCTGTCCAGGTTCAGAGGTCCTGGTCTGTCAGTAAATCTGTTTTGTTTTCATTTTCTCGGCCACCCTCTAATCTTAATCCCCACTAGGGGGCATATATACCGCACAGAGAGGGTCTGCAGTCCTGAGGTCCAGGGACTTGTTTCCAGCTTAAGTCAGCAGGTCCCACTTGACACCTCTTCCTTGAAGCCCCGCACCCTCCCCCTGTAAAAACAAACAGGCCTTTCCTTCTCAGTCTCCTCCCTCTCTGGCTGGGCTGGAGCCACTTACCTCTCCCCAGTGACAGGGCTCTGCCCCACCCCACCCCCAGGCGTTGAAGGAAGCAACAGAAGGTGAGGAACAACCTCAATGTCTGTCATCCCTCTTAATGGCCACCGCTTCCTCCCTGTGGGGGGCTGGGGGGGGGACAGATTCCCCAGGATCTAGCCTTTCGGGGCCCAGAGCCTGATCCAGCCTCGAATGAAGAGTGATGATGAGTGCATGCGAAGCGGGAGTACCCTGGCAATCCCCGCCGGGCCCACCCGCAGAGGTGTCCCTGGGGTGGGGCCACAGCTACCCCTCCTGGTGCCCTGGTAGACAGGTCACACCCAGGATGTCCTCAAGCCCCCACTCCAGTCCTCTACGCCCCAACACCTTCACGGGCTCTGACATCACGTTGCTCCGGCACCCTTCCTGGTGTCACTACTAGCTGTGAGTGACCTTGAACAAGCTCTGTGAACTTCACTCTCCTCATTGGGTAAATGAGGATAACACCAGTTCCTGCCTCATCAATGAGACCATGCATATAAATAAAGCACCTGGCCCAGTGCCTGGTACCTAATAAGTGTTTGAGACGCATTAACATTATTAATAAGATCATTAGTATCATTATTATATTACCGTAAACCTTGGCCGTTTTCCTTCTTTTGATGACTTCCCAGTGGCTCAAGGTCTTGGGCTTCTTCCTAACAGTGAGGTCCTGTAGTGGCCCTGCTCTTGGGCCACTGCTCTCGGGCTGGGGCCTCTGCTCTCTGCCCTTGCCCAGGACCACCCTGCCCACATCCACACAACCGCACGTCTGGGAGGGGCGGGGTACTCCCCATGGTCGCATCGGAGCCTGATGGTGACACAGGACAGTGGCGGCTGCTGTGTCTGCTTCCCTTGCCCCGCCCCCTCAGCCCGCCCCTGCCACCTCATTAGCTCCCTGGCCGTGTTCCAATCTCCAGGAGAGACTGGTAGCAACCCCGAGTCTCAGCCACACGAGGAGCAGACAGCAGCACCTCCCCGCTCCCCGCTGCGCCCTCGGCCACCCTGCAGCTCAAGCAGTCTTCTCCCTGTCACTCAGGCTCCGACCAGCAGAGAGATTAGCATGCAGACAGAGGACAGAGAAGCGTCAGGGCAATCGCCTCCTGTCTTCTCAGGGCAAAGAGGCATTTGGGAAGTGGAACTTGGCAGTTGGAGGGGAGGCGTCCGGGCCAGGACTCCCGCCCGAGGCTGGGACGGGGTCGTAGGCACCCAGAGACGACAGTGAAACTCCCTCGTACAGCCTGACTGGGTGCTGGGTCTTACCAAGAGCCCTGCACTGTGCTCTTTTTCAAAGATATATATATATGTATATTTTTTAATGTTTATTTATTTTTGAGACAGAGCATGAGTAGGGGAGGGGCAGAGAGAGAGAGACAGAATCTGAAACAGGCTCCAGGCTCTGAGCTGTTGGCACAGAGCCCGACGCGGGGCTCAAACCCACGAACCATGAGATCATGACCTGAGCCAAAGCCAGACGCTTAACCATATGAGCCACCTGGGCGCCCCCACTCTGACTTTTTCAGAATTGGCCATCACCCCGCTGTTGTGTGTGCAGAAAGACCACGGGCAGGAAGGGCTATGCAGTGAGGAAGTGGATGAAGGACTAGCTATTCTGAACCTTCTGTTGTTGGGAAGTTGGTTATCCAATAAGCGACAGGTCACTAAGCGACAGGTCACGAAGGCTGTGGCTCTGGCTCAGATATATTGAACGCTGACTGCAGGTGCTCAGCACTCTATGCGCATGATCTAATTTACCCCTTGCAACAATCGCTTCACTGTTCCCTTCCTCTTCTGAGAACCCCCAAGCAGGGATGTTCCGGACCCCACCCAAGGCCACAGACAGGGGAAGCGACAGGGGGAGCCGAGATTCAAATCCCGCGCTCTGACTCCAGACTCCTCGCTCTTAGATCCTGCCTTGTATTTCACGGTGGCCACCACCCTGCACCAGGGATGTGCCAGCCCTTGCCTCAGCTCTGTCTCCCTGGTGGCCCTTAATCCCCTCCTTCCTGGTATGTCAGTCTACACGAGCCCTCCCCCCCCACCCCCGCCCCGGGGCTTCCCTGCTCCCATTCCCAAGCAGCAGCTTTTTCCAAGGAAATGGGGTGGGGAGAAGGACTCAGCCTTTTGGGGACATTGGGCCCACCCCCTGCAACGGGAGGGAGATAGATAGTGGGCTGAGGAAGGAGCACCCCAGGCCCCGCAGCCTTCTGCAGAGGAGTCCTCGGCGGAGGATGCCCACTTCCTGCGGCCTGAGCTGCAAATGTGCGGGCTGTGCAGTGCGCCCAGGGGTGGGAGAGGCCCCGGGAATAAGAGGCGAGCGTGGGCCGGGTGTGCGGGGAAGGTGTAAACACAATCTGCTCCCACCAGAGCCAGCCTGCTCCACACGGGAGAGCCCCCTGCCAACCGGGCCCACACAGCACCCCAGCTGCTTCTCCCCTCCACCCCCCCCCTGCAGCCACCAGGGCCAGCGAACCCATCCCCCGTGCCCTGCACCCCTTCCCCTGGCGTCCCCTCCCTTCTCCCGGGAAGGAAGCCCACAGTCTCCCGAACAGGCTCCTAGGAGAGTGCTGCAAAGGGGTGTCGCTTCGTGGATGTGCGTCTGGGCCATGAGCCAGCCCCTGTCCAGCCAGGGTGACCTTGGCCTGACAATTCCTCAGACTAGTGGAAGCAGACAGGGTGACTTGGAAATGGCAGGGAGCAGAGGCGGGGCTGCAGTGACAGGAACGCGGCAAACAGAGACCAGGGTGAGCTCAAAGGTAGGGGCGGGGAGCGCAGGCTGGGTCCGTGGCCCGCAGCCCGACAGCCCCATCACTGGGCAAGGCGAGGCCGCGCGGGAGAAAGACAGGCTGACAGGCGCGGAGACAGGTTGTCAAGACCTCTGGAGCCCGGTCTGTCTCCAGCACAGAGCTCCTTTCCCTGCTCTGACCCTTCCCCTGACTCCCCACCTGCCCTACTTCTAGAGGCTTCCGCGGCACTGCCAAGTTCCCAGCCGTAACCTCGGCCCCTCTCCACTCGTTTCAGCGTGGATCCCCCCTGTCTGCGGCATCTCCCCCTTTCCTTCCCGCAGATGTGGAGTCAGGGCCGCGGAGGGACTGCCTTCTAGAGAATTCCCCCCAGCTGCTGCCTCCTAAAAGCAGGGGCAAAGGCCAGCCAGGCTAAGACGTCCCTGGTGGGCAGTGAGCCTGGATGGGAGGGAGGGGTGCATGTGTAGGCAGGGGTGGAGGCGGAAGGGTGGCTTTGGAAGATGAATGGCTTCCAGACAGTTGAGAGCAGCTGGTCTGCAGGGTCTGCGCCTGGATCTTGGGGAGCAGGAGCGGAAATCTGCTTTTATCTCTGCTCTGGATCGGCCAGGACTGCGAGGAGCCGCAGCTGGGGGCAAGGGAGGCTGCCGCTGTTACTGAGCAGTCAGCAGACTGACAAAAACGAGTGTCATGCTTCTCCCCTTCCCACATGCCACTGTCCCTTTGGAACGCGCTCACACGTGCACACACACGCACGGAAAAAATCACGCTCAGGCAGACCAGCGGAGGGATGCCTCCTTGCAGCCACAGGCTGATGTGTCACAAATCCAACTGGCATTTCTGGCCGATCATTTCAGCAGCGCAGTTAGTGACAGGGCGAGCTCTGGGGACCCGGGAAAGGTAAGTGCCACAGGGAGGGGAGTGCCCCCGCGGCAAAGTGACATCACGCAGCCTGGGACGGCCAGCTTTGGGGGCTGCCTGAGAACCCCTTCTCTCACAGAGCGGCTGCCTGGGCCCTGGTGGGTAAGAGCGCGGGCTCTATAGCCTCCATCTGGGGCTGGGGGCCCCGGGGGGTGTCCCCCATTAACTAGCTAGATGCTACTGGACAGATTCATTCATCTGTGTCTCCTCATTTCCGAACTGGATACTAACATGTCCAATCTCCTCAGGTCATTGCAAGGATTAGATCTGTGAATGAGAAACCCTGCCACGGTGAACTTGAGCCATCACGTTGGTTCTGGGGCTCCTCGCTCCCTACCTGCACCTCCCTGAGCCTGGGCTGCTGGGGCCCAGAAAACTCCACTGAGTCCCTCCCCGGACCTGCCTCGAGGATCCTCAGGATCTCAGAGGAAGGGAGCTCATCCCAGAGCAATAATACCTCTGCCCGTCATGCCTGCCCCAGCCAGGCTTTGGCTGGGGGGCCCCACAACCAGGGCCCGGGGCAAAGAGAGGCCAGGCAGGTCCAGGGGCCGAAAGGGAGGGGTCTGCGTTCTCCATTGCTGCTCTTCCCCCACCCTCCTCCTCACTGCTGCTTCCACAGCGTCCTTTGTGGGGAAGGGGGCAAACCAGGACCCGAACTGAAACAGAAGACCAGACCAGATGGACCCTTCCTCCCACGCCAAGGCAAGGGCTTGTGTCGCAGAATGGGCATTCCAGAGCATCATCTCTCCCTTAGAAGTCCTCAGGCCCCCAGCGCGACCATCACCCCATCCCCAAGCCCAGAAAATGCTGTCAAGATCACACATCATTCCCTTAAAACGAACCCTTGCCCTGTAGCCTGGACCATAACGGGCTCAAGGTAGGAGCTGATGGGAGCCCACCCCCCTTATTCTCAACCACAGATGAGCACAGAGCTGAGGGCAGCCTGCTCTGCTCCCACTGGGCCAGGCCTTGCAGAATCTTCCTTCCTTGTCCCCAGCCCAGCCTTCTACCCTCCAGGGTTCACGGCCCTGCCCTACCTGCCTCTGCCAGCCGATCCCAGTCCCTGGGGCCGAACTCCGCCCGAAGAGATGAAGCCTTACTTCAGAGGCTCTTTCTTCCTAAACAGAAAAGCGCAGAAGTCAGAAGATTGTTGGGGATGACCTTTCCATGTTTCTGGACTTCCTCTTCCTCCCAACCCCTGCCTAGCGACTCACCCCACTATCAAGGGGTAGGAGTGGCCGGGAAAGTGGTTGGAATCGGAGAGCAGAAATTTCAGCCCTGATGCCACCCAGGCCAGCCGTTCAGGGCAGCCACTATAAGCAGGAGGTGTCAGATGCCCGGCCAATTTTTCCAATGAAATGAGTCCTGACAAGTCATTAGGCAACTACTCCCTTTGAGCAAGACCAGACCAGGCCGGGCCAGATGGTCCAGATTTGGCTCTGTTCTCTTGACAGGGGGCCCAGGCCCATTTCATGCAGAGAAGATGGACTGCCTGAATTCAGGGACCTGTCAAACCCATCGGCCCTAAGTCAGATGGATGACCTTGAGCAAGTAATTTACGCACCACGTCCCTCAGTTTCCTCCACATGAAGGAGATAGAAACATTCATTTTGGGGCGCCTGGGTGGCTCCATCAGTTAAGCATCCAACTCTTGATTTCAGCTCAGATCATGATCGTGGTTCAAGCCCTGCTTCCGGCTCTGCACTGACAGTGCGGAGCCTGCTTGGGATTCTCTCTCTCTCCCTCTCTCTCTGCCCCTCCCCGGCTTGTGTGTGCTCTCTCTCGCAAAATAAATAGAAAGAAAGAAAGAAAGAAAGAAAGAAAGAAAGAAAGAAAGAAAGAAAGAAAGAAAAGGAAAGAGGAAAAAGAAAGAAAGAAAAGGAAAGAGAAGAAAGAAAGGAAGGAAGGGAGGAAGGAAGAAAGAAAGAAAGAAAGAAAGAAAGAAAGAAAGAAAGAAAGAAAGAAAGGAAGGAAGAAAGGAAGGAAGGAAGGAAGGAAGGAAGAGGAAGGAAGGAAGGAGGGAAAGAGAGAGAGAAAGAAAGAGAGAGAGAGAGAAAGGAAGGAAGGAAGGGGACATGTGTCTTGTCAACCCTCTGGGACTGTTGAAATTTAAAAGTGAGTTAATACACAAGAGACTTTTGGGGAAGAAAAAAGCTCGGATCCAGTGTCAAGTAACAACAGGAGAAGAGTCAGCATTTACCAAGCAGCTACCTCGTGCCAAGTGCTTTACGATTATCTTAATTTCAACCTCACAAACCCCTCACACCATCCTCTCGTTAATCCCAGTTCATATGTCAATAAAAAGATTACATAATATTCCCAGAGTCTCTCAATCAGCAAGAGCAGAGTCGGAACTTGAACTCTGTGGACCTCCAGACCCAAACTCCACAGGGAGGACCAGTCATTTGAGAGCCTCCTCCGCGTGAGGCCCGGGGCTCACCATTTCGCCACGGTCCGCCCACGTCACCGGTATGAGTACTTGGGCACTATGGTGACCATCTCAGCTAGCCTAGATGTCAAGGAAGGGCATCACAGGAATGCCTGCTTCCGGCACAGGCCTGCTTCCTTCCCAGTGGGCCTGCTGACATTCACAGGCTGGGGGAGTCCCAGCACCAAGGAGGAATTAGGGGCCGCACATGGAGAGAGACTCCCGTTCTCATGGCGCCCCAGTCCCTGTGTGTCTTAAGGGGCGCTGCGGGCAGGTCCCTCACTCAAAGAGACACAGGGGCGCAACAGCTGGCAGGCATGCTGAGGGCTCAGCCATCTAAGCCCTGTCGGGAGACGCCTTTCCACCAAGGGCCCTGGAACCAAAGAGCATCATACTCTTTGTTTCATGACCTTTCGCAGGAAAGAATGTCGCTTCCCATAGGACTCCCACACCAGCAGGGGGTCCCCAGGCACAAAAGAACGTGCAAAACAGTACGTTCTTCATAAAGATCTGTTGATTTTTTTTTTCAGTGTTTTTTTTTTGACAGGCATAGGAGCCCCTGTCATCAACAGCCACTGGTCACCAAGGGAAGGAAAAACCCAGAAGTTCCCAAAACTTCACCCCTTGTAAAGGCCACATGGTTTCAGCCTATGGAAGAGTTAACTTTCTGGCCACTGGAGACGGCGTCCTGCCCGCAGGGGCCGCTCGGCCAATGGCGCTCGGTGCCGGTGATGTCATGTTCTTCCTGCGCCTTCTATTGGGGATTGGACGGCGAATCCTGCTAGAGGCTCAGGCAGAGGAGTCGCTGAGGCTGAGCGGGGGCAGCAGGGGAGGGGGAAGGGAAGGCGAGCAAAGCAACGTAGGGCTGCTTCTGCCTCATCCCTCTCTCCAGTCCCCCTGCACCTTCCGATAGAAGGGACCCTGGGGACCAGCCCACAACAGGCGGAGCAGCTGTGGCCCAGAGGAGAGGCTGGGGGCTCCCAGCGCCAGCTGGAGAAAACAGATATTCAGTCTGCCCAGCAGACACACAGGGAGCAAGGTGGCTGAGGCGAGGGGCCAGCATACAGCGCTCAGCTCACATACTCACTCCTGGTCCTCCCCAGGCACGGACAGGGGCGGGAAGAGCGGTAGCTTCCTAAGACGCCCCCTCCCTCCTCCACCCCACATTCTCTGCTGCCTTACCTGTCTGAGGACTGGAGGCCTGCGTCCAAGCTGCTGCCCATAACTGCCCCATCGAGTCCACTGGCCTCTCTGTGGGCGGGAGAAACGGGCAGGAAGGGCTGCGGGCAATACCCAGACCCCGACCCCCTCTCCCGCAGGACCCAGCCGTGCTGAGCTGTGGGCCTGGGAGCTTCAGCCAGAGTCTCCAATGAGCTGCAAGTTCCCCCTGCTCTGGAGGGGAAGCCTCTCAGGGACCCCCGGCACCCCCCTCCCAGCCTCCCTGGAGGTCCAGGCAACCTCTGCCCACCTTCGGCTTCACCCTCGTCCCACCCAATAGGGTCTCCCCCTCCTCCACCCAAGCCCTAGGGTCTCCCCCTCCTCCACCCGAGCCCATGGCCCGGTCAGCTTCTCACGGTTGGACCCGGTTGGCGAATCGGCGGCGCCAGAGCATGGCCAAGGTGCTGAGCAGGAAGAGGGTGGTGCACATGTCTCAGCCGCCCCATCCCCTCCCAGGCCGGGTCTGCAGAAGAAGGGGCCACAATGGCCCTGCCTGCTCTCACCAGCCGCTGCTTTGTCTGTCGGCTCCTGCCGGCGATGGATTAGGAGGCTCAAGCTGATTAGTGGGGTCAGCAGACCCGACCTTGTGCAGACTGATTAATCTCCCCAGGCCCAGGCTGTCCCCCTCTGTGGCAGGTAAATGCACCTGTCTGTTCTGGATGCAGATGGGATGTAGACGGGACGAGGACCTGGGTCTGGCCTTCAAGGGGCTTCTAGTCTGGACATGTGCACGGGCAAGTTACATAAATGCCCACCTAGAGTGACTTAGGGGAACAAAGGCATCTGCAGAGCACCGTGGGGGCTGTAGGTGTCAGGAGAGGAGCCGGGGGTATCTGAGTTTGCAGGTGCTCACGGAAGGCTGGGCCCCCAGACAGAAGACTCAGGCAGGGCTGCAGACTTGAAGGCACAGGGCATGTTCCAGAAACTGGAAGTTGAGGGGCGGCGGGACAATGATGTCACTGGGGAGGCATCGGGAGGGAGGAAGGGAGGAGAGCGTTGTTAGATGATGAAGCCAGGAAGACAAGGGAGGCCAGGGAGTGAAGGGCCGGCTAAGTGGTTCAGTTCTTCCCTCTGGACAATCCTCTCCAATGTCACCGACACCACACCTCCCTCCGTAAAAGACCAAATTTAAGCGTGCACTCAAGAAATAGGTGTACGCAGCCAGTTATAAATTATATGCTAGACTTCTGTGCAAATATAGTCCTGCCCCATAAACACAGGTAAAACTTGTAAAGGATGAGATCAAACTAAACAGAAAAAAAGATCGCTCCTACTCCCTTTCCACGGCCCAGTGGAAACTCTTGGGAAGGGCACTGTAATGGCTCTGGTGTCCGATCAGGGGGGTTCAGTGAGGTGGCCCGGTGCGGTGAGCTCAGTCTTGGCCCAGGCACATGGTCTGAACATCCCCCCTGCTTCATCCCTCTCTCCAAGTCCTCCCGAAGAAGAAGGCACTGGATTTTCCTTCCCTTGACTGAGAGGGAGGCAGTGTTGAGGGATCTCCTGCCCAAGATTGCAGGGGCGCCTTCACCCTGAGGTTCAGGGAGGGTGTATGTGGGCTCACAACTTCCAAACATGATTTTTTATTTTTATTTTTTTAGTTTTAAATGTGCATTTACTTTTGAGAGAGAGAGACAGCCAGTGCACCAGCTGGGGAGGGGCACAGAGAGAGGGAGACACAGAATCTGAAGACAGGCTCCAGGCTCTGAGCTGCCAGCACAGAGCCAGACACGTGGCTCAAACCCACGAACCTCGAGATCTTGACCTGAGCCGATGTCAGAGGCTCAACTGACTGAGCCACCCAGGCGCCCCCAAACATAATTTGTAAGATACATTACCCAAAGCCTAAGAGGAAAGCCAAGGTCTCCTGGTAGCTGCAGTGGGACATGAAGTTTGGGGAAGGGCAGGGTCTCTGGGCTTTAGGAGAAATGGACACTGGCGTCAGGCTTGGTCTGGGAGTCAGAGGGGGGAGCTGGCTGTCCCGGGTGCAACAGTTGCTCAACGGGTGGGGACCCTTCCGCTATCTGAGGCCCAGCCCCCACCTGTGGTCCAGTGGCGCTCACATCTCTCTGAGCGGGCCCGCAGGACAAGGACTTGTCTCTTCCATGCCCAGAACCCCTCCCTAATCGGAGCCTTGGTAGCTGAGATGTCTCCAGCGGCCTGGGCCTCCCCAAGATTCCCTGACACCTTCGCCCCAGGACCTCTTTGCGCGGCCAGCCGCCTCTCCTTCGGACTTCCCTCCACCAGGGCGGGGATTCTGGGCAGCGCCTGTTTTTTTGCCTGCCCGTGTCATTAATAAGCCACCCAGGGACTTTTTTCCGATGCCTTGGACGCCTTGTGCACGTACCGAGGGGGAGGGGATGCTGGCCGGAAGGACCGGGGGCCGCAGGCCTCTGGCGCTGAAGTTGGACAGCCGGCCCCCATCCCGCAGCGGTGGATTCCAGTAAGACCCCAGTCCTAAACCCGCCAGCGCAGGGGGTGGGGGGGAGGGTCCGGAGCTCTGGGGGTGGCGCCGAGGCCCCAGCGGCTGGCTCGCTCGGGGGAGGCCGGGAGTGAGCGTTGGCTCAGCTGGGATCCCGGCGCCGCTGGAGGGGCTGCGTCCGCCCCCTCGGGCAGGCGGGCGGGCGGCCACGCCGCAGATGCCTGGGAGTGTTTGACTTTGAGTCAGTTCCCCGCCGCGTGAAGGGTGCACACACGCACACGGCCCGGCACCACCCGCAGCGTGAGCCGGGACACGGTGCCCACCCGCCGCCCACCCCCGCCGACCCGCACCCCGCACCGCGCGCCAGCCCGGGGCGCACTCCTGTGCGGCCCGCGCAGCCCGGCGCCGCGTGACCGCCCCCTCCCCGCCAGGCCCCCCGGCGCTCCCACCACACCTACGCCCCAGCCCCGCCCGGCGGTCAAGGTCCGCGGTGGCCCGGCGGGCGCCGGCCGCGTCGCCCCCACCCCTCCCGGCCTTCACCTTGCCGGAATCGGCTCACCGACGCGGGGTTGGGGGTTTGGAGCGCCTTTATTTTTTTTAACATTTTTCCAGCAGACCACATCCCCGCCCCCCGCTCGCGGTCCCCCGCCCCCCGCACATATACCCTGCACACACACACACACACACACACACACACACACACACACACACCCGGCGCGCACAGACAGACACGCTCCCTCCCTCCGGCGCGCTCTACCCCTCGCTCGCCAGCCCGCCCGCCGCGCACGCAGCCGGTCCCGGCTCCCCGCGCCCGGCGCCCCGCGCCCCGCCGCCGCCGAGCGAAGCCGGGCTGGGCTTGGAGCTGCTCATGGAGAAAGTGCCGGGCGAGATGGAGATTGAGCGCAGGGAGCGGAGCGAGGAGCTGTCCGAGGCGGAGAGGAAGGCGGTGCAGGCTACGTGGGCCCGGCTCTATGCCAACTGCGAGGACGTGGGGGTGGCCATCCTGGTGAGGTAGGTGTCGCTCCGGCCCCGGCCGAGCCCGAGCCCGGGGGCGGGCGGGCGGCAGCGGCTCCCGGCAGGGGCGGGTTCGGCCCGGTCCCAGCTCCTCCGGTGCCACCTCTCCAGCTGAAATTGGGGCCGGGCCTGCCCGAGTGCAGGCAGTGTGGGGTTTCTTGGGGGTGGGCGAAGCCCTGGCTGAGCCGTCCTGGCTCTGGGCATGGGGCTCGGAACTAAGAGGCAGACGAAGAAGAGGGGCCCCCTCTCCCCCCACTCCTCTCCGGGGCCTCGGAACTCCAGGCACCGCCAGCCCCAGCCGTGCCTTCCTCACATGCCACCCCAACCGCCCAACCCGGCTGTCACAGACACACATTTCACCAACCCTTCAACTGGGGGCTCCCCATTTTAGAGGCAGGAAAACTGAGGCTCAGCCACGAAGGGGGACAAAGAGGAGCAGACCCCTTTCTCCAGCGCCGCCCCTTTCTGTGTTCAAAACCTCTGGGAAGGACAGAGCGAAGGGCCAGAGAATAGAGGTCAGAAGGAGTAGGTCACTGGGGTCTCCTTTTCCCAGCTGGCCCCTTCCTGCCCCTTGGGGGTGCGCGGGCAGGGAGCTCCCAGGTGAGGCACAGGTGAGCTGAGAAGCAAACAGTCCCTGGGGCAGAATCCTTGCTGAGCACAGTAGAGGGAAAGGAGGCTCCACCCTGAAGCCACCACCTGGGAAGGAAAGGCCATGTGTCTGGGGCTCAGAGGTTATCCAGGTACCACATGGCCCTGAAGCACACTGATTTACACATCTACACACCCCCGGCCACTCCGTTCTTCTATAGTTAATGTCCCCAACCCCCACAGGCTAGGAACTCACTATAGCTACGGACTGATGATGCTCTCTTCCCACACACGCTGATCCCTGGGGCCCCAGACCCGTGCTCACCCTCAACCCTCCGTCCATCCGGCAGCGGGATCTCCAACAGAGTCGGGAGTCTTACTATTTGGAGATAGGGTGAGCCCTTGCTTGTGGAAAGGAGTGTTGAAATGCATGCCCGGCTCCCTGTCCTGGCCCGGCTTTGGCTCCCGTGTCTCTCTCTTTTTTCTGCCTCCCCCAAGCCTGGGACCTGCCCAGCTCCAGGTCGATATGCCCAGATTCCAACTTGGAAACAGCTTTGGGAGGAAAAAGAGCAAGAAGCACTCTCGAGTGCCCCTTCGGAGGAGGAATGATTCTAGAGGAAGGGATACGAGTGTGTGGGCAGCTCCGAGGCCCAGAAACATAGGGGGAAGGAGGGGAGGCCAACGGGGGTTTCAGATCCTGAAGCCATCAGACGTTCTGAGGCACTGACCTGCGCGTGGAGCACCCACATAAGCACACGGTGGGTAGCGGAGTCACGGGTGCGCCAGGCTGCATCCCTGGAGGGTGGCCCTTAGCCGCGTACGTCGGCACATGCCAGCCCACCAGGCCTCGGGACGCACTCGGGTGGGCACGTGGGTCACCCAGAAGAAAGGAGGCGGAGTCCACGGGACGCCAGAGATTTTCTGTCCAGATACCTTGCCCTTTGCCAGGGAGGCCGGGGAGGGGAATGTGTCCAGGATCCAGCTCCTGGGATACTTCCCCAGGAATGGGGGTGCAGAAGAAAGAATCAGCCAGGGCTGTTTCTGGACAGGCAGATGTCTTGGCTAGATTTTCTTTCTGTGCACCTCTGCAATTCCCCATTCTTGACTCTTAGGGGGGCTGGGTTCGGGCTGGGGGAGGGGGGTGTTTACCTGAGTACTCAGGGCTCAATGAGGGGCCCACAATTAATCTGAGAAGGCCTGAGATAGCGGTTAGGTCTAGTCGGCTGGTCAGCCCAGGCCACACTTCGCCTGACCCACCCCTGTGCTGACGGGAGCCCAGCTCCTCCTTGCCAGACCCAAGCCTCGCCAGCCTTCCCCTCCTGGGTCCCTTCCTGCTCTCTGCCCCGTGACCTGTGAGTTGGGGGAGGGCTTGGTTAAGGGGAGTATAAGGGATAAGCTTCTCAGGTGTCCCAAAGGCCCCTCCCCAGATCCTGTGCCCCTGTTTTGTCACACCCCCCCCCAACTTCGCACACACCCACATGGACAGGGCCCCCGCGAGAGCCTGAGAAATTGGTTTTCTGACCTAACGCTCTCAGGTCCCCGCTCCCCACTGGGCTAAGGCCAGCTGCACCCCCACGCCCTGCCCCCCACCCCCGCCCCAGGAGTTAGCAGCCACGAAGGGGGTGGCTATGGTGGAGATGCTGTCCAGGAGTCTGAACCAGACCCCACACCTGCACTCTGACCCACCGACCAACTGCGGGCTGAGCGGGAACGCCCAAGCTCTAGAAAGGCTCCCCTCCGGGTTGTAACTCTGTGGCCTTCCCCCCCTCCACTCAGACAAGCCTATTTCAGGCTCTGCTAGAAACCCAGATGCCTCTGGGAGCTGAGAAACTCCCCAAGGCTGACTGGGAGGGTCGAAAGTGCATGTGGAGGGGCTGGGGAGAGAAGCCAGGATGAAGGAGCCAAGTGCGGCCCCTAGACTCCCCTGGTCCAGCAGAGAGGCCCCCTGGGACCGTCATTTCTTGGGGGCCACCACCTGGCCCTGGGTGTTGACCCAGGAGACCCACTGGGTTCCGGGCCACCATCTGCCTGGCATAGCAGTCGCTCTCCGAGGCTGGATGGGAAAGCTGTCAAGGCAGGGACTGTCTGGGCTCCTACCTGGCCCCGAGACCCACTTCGCTGGACCATCGCGGGCATGGATGCCTGAAACAGAACGGGGCGCTAAAAGCAGTGGCGACCTCAGGAGCATATTGCTGGATTAATGAGACCACCTAATAAGTGCTCAGTGAGCCTTCCCTGTTTTTTCCTCATCAGTAAAATGGACACAGTGCCTGCTTGGCTGTGGCAACTAAATGAAATAATAGGTGGAGACGTTTCCACGTTGTTACGCACCTGGCGAACGGCGATGGTTATGTTTATTGCAATACGAAATGCCCAAAGTCTGAGATGTTCATTCAAGTCCGGACTGGGCTCTTTACATTTGTCCTTCGTTACAGGACTCCTCCAGAAATTTCCAGCATCTTTTCAGCCTCGTTGCCTCATTCGGCCCCCCACCAGAATATCTGTGAAGTACGGAGCCCGAGGAGCTCCCCCTCACACTTTTGCAGACAGGAGGTTGTGAAGCGGTTTGCCCAAGGTCACCCTGGGTCTCCACGGGAACCGGCCACTCCCCCGCCAGCCAGCAGCCGCTTTGTCGCCTAGAGGGATGGCCTGGGCCAGATGCGCTTTCTGCATCTGTTCTGGCTCTTTGGCCAAAGGGCTGATTTGGCAAATTATCAGCTCTCTCTGATCGCAGAAGGGGGTATGTTGTGTGAGGTTCTGATTGAGTCTAGGTCTGTACCTCCCCCAACAGCCAGAGCCAGCTCTCCAGCATCTCCCTGCAGACCGCAGGGCCCTGGGCCGAGGTGACGGGTCAGAGGGTGTGTGAGAGCCGGGCTCCGCCCTTGGGCTGTGGGACCCAATCCAACAGGCAGAAAGGACAGAAGCAATAAAAGGTGTCAGGGAGCCCCTAATGACCTTGAGGGGAGAGCAGCAGCCCCGGGACCCTGGGGAGGCAAGTCTGGCAGACGGAGGAAGAGTGAGGAAGACGATCCACTGTGTGGACTGAAAGGCCAGCATGCTCAAGGAATGTTTTACCAGCAGGGTGTGGCCTGAAGGAAGATGGCTTGAGTTGGGACAGTTCGATCCCAAATTAAAGGACTGGGATCCCAGGTTAAGGACTTTGACTCTGTCGGGGCAGACAGTGGGGAGCTGGTGAATGTTTCTGAGTGTGAGAGCGACCTAATGAAAGCGATGTTTGACCCAATTAAGTGTATTAGACAATTTCAGATAAACTGGGGAAGGGGGAGAGAGCTAGAAAGAACGAGGGTCTGCCCCCAAGACGTGTGCCGGCTTGTTGGAGAGGAAGGATGGGCACTTGTGAAGTAATTACGGAGCCGCGAGAGGCGAGTAAGATGAGTCAACAGCTTTACATAGATTTTGGTTTTTTCTAGGAGAGAGAGAGAGACAGCGTGAGCAGGGGAGGGTCAGAGAGAGAGGGAGTCACAGACTCTGAAATAAGCTCCAGGTTCTGAGCTGGCAGTCAGCACAGAGCCCGACGCGGGGCTCGAACCCACGAACCGCGAGATCATGACCTAAGCGAAAGTCGGACACTTAACCGACTAAGCCACCCAGGCGCCCCATCGACAGCTTTAATTAAACCGGCCAATCAATATGTTCTGCAGACGGAAGGGGGAAGCAGGTAGTGAAGCGGGAGCAGACGGGCTGGCTGGAGAACTGGGCCTCTTTTCTTCCCCTCCATTGGCTGTGTGACCTGAGCGAAGTCACTTGGGCTTTACTTTGTTCACAAAGAAAGCTTTAGCTTTATCGTGATAAAGGCTGGCATTTACTGTGTGCTGAGGACTCCGCATGCGATCTCTCTGTACATCCCCATAACAAGCGAGGGACAACGATCCCCATTGCACAGATGAGGAAACTGAGACCCAGAAAAGGGCAGTCGCTTGCTCCAGGTCACACTGGCCCCAGATCCCAGAACTAGAGCTCTCGTGGTCGCTGCTGGGATTGGAGCGGGGCTGGAAGGGTGTGGAGGGTTTAGAAAGGAGCCCAGAGCAAGGAAAGCAGAGGCCAGAGAGACAGAGCCGATCTGTGCAAGTCTGGCAGATGGAAATGGCCAGGACCTGGTGGGCGGCTGCATATAAGCCAGCTCGGCCAGGCGGAGGGTCTGTGTCTGAGGGACTGCACACATGGTGGTGAAAATTACTGGTCCCCCCGCCCCACCCCACACCCCCAGCATCCTGGCCACCTCGGGGTGGAGCCGGGGCAGCCCCTCCTTCAGGCCTCACTTGCCTCCTTCCAGGTTCTTTGTGAACTTCCCGTCTGCCAAGCAGTACTTCAGCCAGTTCAAGCACATGACGGAGCCCCTGGAAATGGAGCGGAGCCCCCAGCTGCGGAAACACGCCTGCCGGGTCATGGGGGCCCTCAACACTGTCGTGGAGAATCTGCATGACCCCGAGAAGGTATCCTCTGTGCTCGCGCTTGTGGGCAAAGCGCACGCCCTCAAGCACAAGGTGGAGCCGGTGTACTTCAAGGTGCGTGGCTGGGTGGTGCGGCCGCTCTGACCACCCACCCTGGGAACCCTCTGGGAGTGCCCTGGGGAGGCAGCAGAGGTGACCACTGGGACATCCAGCCTCTTCCCCTGGAGTGGCTGTGACAGGGAGGGGCAGCAGGATTGGGGGGCAGTGGGGGGGCTGGGTGTCGAAGGTGTCGGGTCCCCAGAGCTGCCAGTCTGTCGTGTCGTGAATAATGCCCTCGGCCAGCCGCTGGAGAGGAGGGGTGCTGGGGGCCGTGGGAGCTTCGGGGAGCGGGACGCCCAGGCATTTACTTCCCCCTCCTCCCTTTGCCCCCAGATCCTCTCTGGGGTAATTCTGGAAGTGATCGCCGAGGAATTTGCCAATGACTTCCCACCGGAGACGCAGAGAGCCTGGGCCAAGCTGCGTGGCCTCATCTACAGCCACGTGACTGCCGCCTACAAGGAAGTGGGCTGGGTACAGCAGGTCCCCAACGCCACCACGTGAGGAGGGGTGAGGGTGGGCCGGGCAGCCCCCCTGCCATGTCCTCCCCTGCCCCCTGCCCTCCCACCTCTCCTGGGGCACAGGAGCTGACTGCCGGGGCGGGGATGCTTCCGGGAGGCTGGGTCCAGGGTCCGGGGTCACCCTTAAGAACAGGCATGATGGGAAAGGGCTGGCTTGAGCCCGGGGCCCCTGCTCGAGGCTGCTCAGAACAGTGGGCCTGGGACAGATTCTCCTCCGGGAGAGCCATCCCGTTCCTTAGAACCAGAGAGCAGCTCACAGCCCAGCGCAGCGAGGCCCTAATAGGTTCCTGGCGCGAGAAGGCTGGCTCGTCGGGCCCAGCGGCAGCCCATGCCATCTCCTGCCACTTCCTCCCTGGGTACCGGCCACGTGGGGGATGTTTTTCATCTAAGGCTGACCAGTGCTCCCCCCTGCGTCCGCCTCAACAGGGCTGCAGCCGGGAGAGTCACGAGGATGTGTGCACACGCACGCACACGCCCCAGCCCACGGGGGGCCCGCGTGGGGGTCACCGCCACGCGCACGATCAGGGGGTGTTTACTTCCAGGCTGATCCTGGAGGCCGGGTTCCCGGTTTCTGGGGATGGGCTCGAGGAGGGTGGCCTGCCTCGGTGGCTCCAGCTAAGTGGGAGCACGAGGGAGGGGAGGGCTGGCCCCTCGACGTGGTGGCTGGGAACACTCCGGCCTGCCCGGGCCCCCAAGGGGCAAGGCGGCTTTGGGAGCTCAATGGAGGGGCAGAGGCAGAGCTCCAGAAGGAAAGAGGGAGAGGAGCGTAGGCGGGAATGGGAAGCAAGGGTCAGCCAGCAGCTCGGGACACGCGTTGTAGAGAAACATTCCCAGCAGTTTCCCATGGAAAAGGCGCGTCTCCTCCCCGGGCTCCAAGATCTCCTGCTCCCAGGCCTCCGGGCCCAGCTCTGGGGGAGGTCCCTGGAGGGCGACCTTGGGAGGCCGGGCCTCCGACCTTCCTGCTGCTGACCACACTGGCCCCAGCTGGCTCCTCCCCCTCCCTTCCCCCCACGTCGGCACCACCCGGGGATGGTTGGTGGGGGGGAGATGGGGGGGGCTCGGGAACTTCTGGCTACAGCCAGGCAGCGACTCCAGATGTGCACAGCTGGGCTCTGGGCGGCCCCAGATCCCTGGGGTGGACGGAAAGCAGGCAGGAGATCTTTACCTGCCAGAGGAGATGCCGGCAGAGCCCAGAGCGCTGCCGGAAGCAGACAGAAGGGCCGGGGAAGTTCAGTGGGGGGGAAGGGGCTCGCCCTCCCACGCCTCTCCCCAGGCTGGCTTCTCCGCTGCGTGCCGGAGATGAGTTTGTTTACAGCCAGGAGACAAGACTTCCTGCTTCTAGAGAAAAGGGCTTTTTTTACAGGGGCCTAGAGGGACCGCAGAGGGAGAAGGAGAGAGAGCTGGCCAGTGCACGCCCCAGTGAATCAGAAACACATGGGCCGCATTTCCCGACACGAAGCCCTGTCCCCTCCCCCTCTTTTGCCCCAGCCGGACCCCTGGGATTCCATCTCGCCAAACCCCAAACACTAAGAAACCACCAGCAGCCCCGTCTGCCCGTCTCTGCTCCTCATGGAGTGAACGGGAATAGGCTACAGGGCCGGGCTGGCCGGGCCCCCACACCCATCTAGGCTTGGACATCCCGAATTTACGTCACTCCCCACCCCCCGCACCCCCGCCAGACATGAAAGGGCCCGTCCCTTCATCCCTTTGCACACTCTCCCCCTACCCAGGTCTCCTGAGGGCACGGGTGCGGGCGCCAAGAAGGCATGTGGCCCTGGGCCCCGGCCTACAGACCCCACCTACTGCCGAGGTTCAGATGGGGTGAGACGCTGGGAGGCACAGCAATCCCAGCAGGTCTCCATCCAGTTTCTCGAACCAGGGCAGCAGCTCTGGGCCGCCGTTTATGGAAGGGTCTCTGCTCAAGGGTGTGTGGGCCTTTTCTCATGGGTGGGGGGGTCAGGAGGTTGGGGGGTGCGGTGGTGAGTTCAGGGGGCCTTCATGGGCAGAGAATGCCTGTGTGTGGCAAGAAGCGTACCCAGCCAGGCCCACCCGAGAGGGGACACTCAGAATTCATAGACAAAGGGCCAAAGTGTTGGTTCACACAGTTGATGTTACCCCAGATGTTATCCACCTGGTGGAGAGAGAGCTGCGGTTCAGGGGGGCCGCCTGACTTGTCTGAGGCTGCCTGGCAGCTTCCCAGCAGAACTGGGGTCTAGCGGGCTCTGCCTCCAGGCGGCCGTGCCCTGGGCCTCTCGGCAGATACTGTCCTGCCTTGCCGTCCCCTGATCCCTCCCCCTGCCCCCCCCCACGTCCCCTGGTCCCACTCCATGGCCCCCCCTCCCCGGTAACCTCTCACCTCCGTCTCCTATCTCATCCACAGCCCACCGGCCACGCTGCCCTCCTCGGGGCCATAGGACCTCCCCCCTCTCCTTCCCCCCTCCCAGGCAGCACCCTGAGCAGAAGGCCGAGTTCCGAAGACCCTCCCTGGGTGCCAAGGAAGCTGGAGGAATCCCTGAGTCGTCTTCCCAGAAAGAGGCAGCCTCAGTCCCCACCGGAGCCGCCGGGAGGTGGCGCTGGCTGCCTGGCTGCTGACCCCAGCTCAGTGGCCTGTGGGGATGGGGGACCCTTCCTCCTTGAAGAGCTGGGCCCACCCTTCGTAGCTTTTCTACTCTCTGTCAGAGACCCGGCTGAGAAGCTGGCAGGAGCCGGGGGCAGGTCCGAGTCCCTCCGGGAATAAGCCAGCCCCGTTTCTGTCTGCACGAGCAGCATGCACCATGTCACCTACCTAGAGCATCACGCGCACACATCTACCATATAAACAGATATATTCTATATACAATCTATATATAAAATATATATATATACATACATATCTATACTGTGTATCTTCGGAGCCCAGAGGCACATGGAAGCCTGGGTTCTGCCCATCTGTGTGTGGGGCAGGGAGGGGTCCTGGTCATGCTTCTGGGCAGAGGACAGCGTGTTCTCGGAGAGATGGGGGTCCCACATCAGAGAGAATCGAGGTCCGTGGGCACGGTTGGGGTGACCCGAGGGCCTGGGTGGGCAGGGCTGGGGTGACCCAGCTTTGCCAGCAGAGTCCAGCCCGTTGTCTGACCAGCCTCCCCACATTCCTGCCTTCCACTTCCAGGTTAAAAGGATTTGGCTTTTCCCACTCCCCTGTCCGTCCACCCCACCCCCCACCCCCCCCCCAGGATGTGGCTCCCTGACTTGCTGCAGCCCCAGGTTGCAAGGGCGAGCAGAGGGCCAGCCCCGCGCGGGACAGGGGAGGGGGAGGGGCCGGTGGAAAGGAGCCTCGAATGCCACCCCCATCGGCCTTTGCTGCCTCTGCAGCAGAAGCAGGGCTCCACGCTGCGGTCAGAGATGACAGCCCAGATGCCGCCATCCTGCGGGCCTGGGGCCTGGGGCCTTCCCGCCCCTCCCCCCTCCCACCCCGGCTGCCGGCTGAGAGTTGGTCCTGTCCACCCATCTGGGTCAGAGAGGCTGGGGACCCCCTCCCCCCGTGTGTGTCCCTTGGTCACGTGTACCGTCCTCAAGGGTGTCTGGCTGCTGTGGCTGCTGTGCCTGTGTTCCCTCCCGTCCCCCCCCGCCTCGGCCCTGCGTTAACTGCCTGCCCTTTTGTAGTTTCTGATGTTTGTAACCAGTCCCAGCCGTGTCATTAAACAAACTTGCTCTTCCCGCGTCTGTGCCGCTCATTCTGTCTTTTCCTGCCAGCTGGCCCTCGTCTCTGCCTCCCCTCCTCAGGTCAGGGCTCAGGCCTTACTTGGGAGCCACTCAAGGGCCCGCTGTCCTGTGCCTCAGCCTTGGCTGGCCAGGGCCCCTCTGAGCTGGGGCCCCGACCTGTGCCGTCAGGAGCACAGGGCTGGGGACTGGAAGCCAGGGGGGAGGGGGGCAGGGGGAGCGCCAGCAAGGGTGTCTGTGCCTGTTTTAGTTTTTTTTAATGTTTGTTTATTTTTGAGAGACAGTGTGGGGAGGGGGGGAGAGGGAGACACAGAATCCGAAGCAGGCTCCAGGCTCTGAGCGGTCAGCGTGGATCCAGACACGGGGCTCGAACCCACAACCCGTGAGATCATGACCTGAGCCCAAGTCGGACGCTCAACCGACTGAGCCACCCAGGCGCCCCTGTGCTTGCTTTAAAAAGTCAAAGGGCTTTTACTCTATGGTTCTAGGAATCTCCTCCCAGAGGAGAACAGGGTAAGTCAGGGAGGAATCAGGGAGAGACTTTCAGGAAGAAGGTTCCTGCTGGTCTGATGGGCCAGTAAGAGAGAGAGGATTGGGCTCCCACTTGCCAGATGCGAGCATCCCAGGCGGGGAGAGGGAGCACCCCACCTGCCGCACCATTTACTGTGCGGAGAAAGGAAGTCTGCTGGTACCAGCCTGACACTTCTAGCACCTTCCCTGCGCTCTCCACTCCCACCCCTTCCCAAGCCCTGTATCCTGCACCCCACAGCCTCAGACTAGCCTGCCCAGCCCCCACGCACAATGGAAACAACAGCAGAGAGAGCATCAGCTCCCCAAGGAGGGGCCGTGAGGTCACCACCCCTGGGTGGGCTACAGGAGAAGCAGAAAGCAGCCTCCGCCCCTTGAGAAGACTCCAGGCGGCCTGGGAAGATTCAGCTGACAGACAGGAAAGTCTTATCTCCCAGACCATGAACTCCTTGGATGCAGGCTACGCCTTCAGTCTCCAGGGCCTGGCACGGCAGACCTGCTCGGGAGAAATCCAAAGACTAAATGAACACCACTCATCCCACTCATCGAAAGCAAGACCGGGACCCGGGGCCAAGAGTGAGCTGTGTGAATGAGCCTTAAGCGCAGGGCGGAGACAGCGGCAACAGCGCAAGTCCTTTCCAGAGAGGCTGCGCCCCGGGATAGAGCGCTGGATTCTGGAGCCAGCCTGTCTTCTAATGCTGTGTGACGTTGGGCAAGCTGTTTTGCCTCTCTGGGCTGTGTGATCACTTCTAATTTAAGATAGGAGTGAGGGGCGCCTGGGTAGCTTGGTCGGATGAGCACTTGACTCTTGATCTTGGCTCAGGTTGTGATTTCAGGGTTCGTGAGTTCAAGCCCCGCATCAGGCTCTGTGCTGACAATGCGGATCCTGCTTGGGATCCTCTCTCTCTCCCTCTCTCTCTGCCCCTCCCCTGTTCATGTTCTCTCTCTCTCTCAAAATGAATAAATAAAAAATAAAACAGGGGCACCTGGGGGGCTCAGTCGGTTGAGCGTCTGACTTCGGCTCAGGTCGTGATCTCACTGTTCGTGGGTTCGAGCCTCACATCGGACTCTGTGCTGACAGCTCAGAGCCTGGAGCCTGTTTCTGATTCTGTGTCTCCCTCTCTCTCTGACCCTCCCCTGCTCATGCTGTCTCTCTCTCTCTCTCAGAAATAAATAAAATATTAAAAAATTTTTTAAAAATAAAATAATAAACAAAAATAAGTGAACAGGGACATAAGCCAGCCATGGTGCTGGGCACGTGGAAGTTGCTGGGGCAGAGGGACTGGACTCTCAGGCCATTGGAAGCAGCAAATGGAAGGAGGGAAGGGGAGACTGGCCAAGATGAGTCTTGTGAGAGGAGGGGCAGGGATGGGAAGAGGAAGGCAGTGCATGGAGGAGGGAGCTCTCAGGAAGCAGGGCAAAGGACAGGAGGTGGAGCGGCCCAGGAGCCCGGCCATGTCCTGGGCCTCGTGGTCCCTGATGGCCTCAGGCTGAGCCCAAGCCAGGCTTGGAGGCTGCAGGGCTGAGAGGAAAAGGGGCACCTGTGGGCGGGGTGGGGGAGGGCTTCCGGGAGGAGAGACACCCCCCTTCACTTCACTTGGCTTAGGTGGTGAAGGGGCCTCTGAACCCCAGCGAAACTGGAATCATTCTGGAATGTGGCCCTTGGGAAAGTTTATCTCCTCTCCCCCACCACCTAGGGAGGGGATGTTGGCAATTAGCAACTCCCCCCAGACCTGGGCTAGACGGGGGTGGGAGGTGGAGAGTGGGTGGGGGAGGGACAAATCCAACCACCGCCAGATGGGCAGGGCCCAGGTGTCCCCCCGTGGGCTGTCCCCAGGGAAGGGGAGCAGTGTCTGGGCTTTTGTGCTGTACGCTCAGGGATAGCCTTGTCGCTGAAGAGCTAAGCAACTGGGCCAGCTCCCTCTGGCGCCCTCGGGCTGGGAGTGATGGGGTGTCAGGAACAGGGGTGCCCAGGCCCCGGCTCCTTACAGGGCAAGCGGTCCCGGCCCCGCGGCCCCGCAGCGCCCCCTGCTGGCAGATGGGCAAGGGCCTCACCGCGAGGCAGCGCAATGTGCGGATAACGACCTTCCTTTCCTGCTTTCCCTTCTCTGCGGGACCGCCTTCCTCCCTCGCTTTTTTGTCTCAAGACAAAAAGAAAAATGTGAGCCCTCCTACCTATTTATGAAAATATCTTCCCATATTTTGAACCAAGCAGTAAAAGTTAAATAAATGGTCTACTAGTAAAAAAGCAGACTATCTATAAAGCTTCATGGTGCCCAGGTTGTTGGCTCAACTTTGTCAACTTTATAAAGTGACTCACTTCTGGTGGCTGCATTATTCCAGCCTCTGCCTCAGGGCCACGTGGCCTTCTCTGTGTTGGCCTCAAAGTCGTGAGGCACCTGGGTGGCTCAGTCGGTTGAGCGTCTAACTTCAGCTCAGATCATGATCTCATAGTCCGTGAGTTTGAGCCCCGCGTCGGGCTCTGTGCTGACAGCGTGGAGCCTGGAACCTGCTTTGGATTCTGTGTCTCCCTCTCTCTCTGCCCCTTCCCTGCTCATTCTCTCTCTCTCTGTCTCAAAAATAAATAAACATTAAAAAAAAAAAGTCTCTCTGTGCTCCTCTTTCAAGTTCATGTCATTGTATTTGGCACCCAGCCTAAATCTGAGATAATGTCATCTGGAGATCTCTAGCTTGATTACATCCGCAAACACCTTTCTCAAACAAGGCCACATTCACAGCTTCCTGGTGGATGTGAATGTGGCCGGTGGGGACCTCCAGTGAGCCCACGATGCCTGCCTATAGGGGGAAGAACAATCAGGGAGCCACCGTGACCTTGACCATGACCTTGACCTTGTGCCTGGAACCCCTCCTCATCCTGTAAGCTAGACTCTGGCTGGGCCCTGCTGGTCTGACCGGGCCGCACCCCAGAAATTGTTAATCTCCAGGGTGGAAGAAGTCCGTAATGAATGTGTGAACAGAGAGGTAATTTCAGACCAGTGAGGACCACAGTCTCGGGGGCAGGAGGGAGCTCCTACAGATGGGCTTCATCTATTCTCCTCCAATGCCTCAGCGATACCCCTCATGACCCCATTTTATGGCCCAAGAACTGGGTTCAGTTAACAACTTGCCCACGATCACAAGGCCGAGCAGGAACTCCAGACTGACCCCGAAGTCTGAGCCCCTCAACAATGCAGCAGAGAGAAGCCTTCGCCCCTGGCCTGGACTCCTGGCCTGAACCCATGGCCTGACCTGCTACCTCTGCTGCTTCCAGAGTCTGTCTCCACCCGGCAGCTGGGCAATGCTTTCTCTAATTGTGTCAGCCCTGGCTCAGACCTTCCAAAGGCCTCTGGGTCCTAGACAGCCCTCT
The DNA here is from genome assembly GCA_017311185.1 of Proteles cristata cristata. Taxonomy (NCBI): domain Eukaryota; kingdom Metazoa; phylum Chordata; class Mammalia; order Carnivora; family Hyaenidae; genus Proteles; species Proteles cristata. The sequence goes on from JAESUZ010004822.1 coordinate 121,358, forward strand.
GGGGTCCAGAAGGCCGTATAGAAGGAACAGCTAATAATGGGGGAGGTTAGGGACACCTGGGTGGCTCAGTCGGTTAAGCATCCGACTTCGGCTCAGGTCATGATCTCACATTCATGAGTTCGAGCCCCACGTCGGGCTCTGTGCTGACAGCCAGCTTGGAGCCTGAAGCCTGTTTCAGATTCTGTGTGTCTCCCTCTCTAATCCTCTCCTGCTCACTCTGTCTCTCTCTCATAAATAAGTTTAAAAAACATTTAAAAAATTTTTAAAAACTAATGGGGGAGGTTAAGGAAGTCGATAAAGAAAGGACCTGGGGTCAGAGACTGTGGGGAGAGGTGAAAAGGCCCCACGGAGCTTCAGAGAGAAAGTGAGGGTGAGCTTTCACAGATCTGATGTTCTCAGTTTCTCATTCCCGAACTGAGGTCTGGGCCGCTGGTGGGGAGCCCACAAGTTCCCAGCTCAGGAGGAGTGGAGGGACCCAGGCTCTGGAAAAGACTTTGGGGGCCTGAGGGACAGCTTTTGTGTTTTTCAGGACAGAGTGTGGGCAACAGCATTTCAGACGGGCATCAGGAGACCCGCACGGGTCCAGATCTGCCCTGCCTTCCTGTGCAACCGTGGGCAAATCTCTCCTGTGCTGGGCCCAACTCAGGGCCCCCCAAGACGAAGGGCCAGATGACCGCTGGAGTCCATGGGCTCTTGAACTCTTCCTTTTTCTGCTGAGCCCAGAGTCTCTCCTGAGAGTTACTTCGAGGGGCCCTAGGGAACTGAAAGCTCTAGAGGTGACTAGCAGCCCCCAGGAGAGCAGAGGGTCAGGGCCCCAGGCCACAGTGAGGGTCTGGGAGGGTAAGGACCAGGCCCCAGGAGGAAGAAGAATGCAGAAGAATGTCTTTTCTTTTATTCTTCCTCCTTCTTCTGTTATTTTTCTTTTTCAATTACATAAGTATACATTTATATATTTTCATTGTAGAAGATTCTAGAAAAACGTTTTAAATTTTATTTAAAAAATTTTTTTAATGTTTTTATTTATTTTTGAGAGAGACAGAGTGTGAGTGGGGAGGGACAGAGAGAGAGAGCGAGACACAGAATCTGAAGCAGGCTCTGGGCTCCAAGCTGTCAGCACAGAGCCCGACACAGGGCTCAAACTCGTGAACCATGAGATCATGACTTGAGTGGAAGTCAGAAGCTCATTGGACTGAGCCACCCAGGTGCCTGTAAATTTTATTTTAGAGAGAGAGCATGCCCTGTGTGCATGCAAGTGGGGGATAGGGAGAGAGAGAGAGAGAGAGAGAGAGAGACTTAGGCAGACTCCATGCTCAGCACAGAACCCAATGCGGGGCCCCATGGGGGGCTCGAGCCCACAACCATGGGATCATGACCTGAGCCAAAATCAAGAGTCTGTGAATTTAAAGTAAAATATAACAATCTCTCTCTGGGGGCTAAAGAGTATCAGCTGCCCAAGAACACAGACACCCCACATCCCAGCAGCACAGCCTTGAGCAGATGACTTGAATTTACTGTGTCTCAGTTACTCATCTGTACAATGGGCGGTTGGGAGGATGAAATGAATTCATACATATACAGAATGCATTTGCGCCATGCCTGATACTCATGGGGAATCTTGAATAATTTATGCAAATGGGGCCACAAGGAAAGATGGGGCACATATGTCATGTCTCCTCCCCCTCCACCCACCACCACCCGCGTACACACAACATTGTCCCATTGGTTCACTTTCAAAAGCCAAGTCCAAAGATAAAAGTATCAACAAACAGACTGCAAAGCCTTAAATCTAGCACAGAGCCCTTCTGAGCACAGGGCCCTGTGCTGCTGTCCAGGTCACATGCCCATGAAGCTGGCCCTGCCTTGGGACAACAGCCATTGCCAATGAACTTGGAAGTGGATCTTCCTCTAGCCAGGCCTTGGGATGCCCACAGGCCGAGCTAACACTTCAATTATAGCCTCTCAAGATACCCTGAGCCAAAACACCCAGCTAAGCCACACCTCATTCCTGGGCCACAGAAACTGAAAGAATAGTGTGTGTTGCTTAAAGCAGATAATTCACTAGTGCGGCCGTAATTAAGGAATTCACAGCTGTCATTCTATAAAGTGGGTCTTTCCTTCCTCCAAAGTAGGACTGTTTGTTTACTTTAAAACACATTTCCTGGGGCACCCGCGTGGCTCAGTCAATTGAGGGTCCGACCTTGGCTCAAATCATGATCTCACGGGCCGTGGGTTCGAGCCCTGCGTTGGGCTCTGTGGGGACAGCCTGAAGCCTGCTTCTGATTCTGTGTCTCCCTCTCTCTCTGGCCCTCCCCTGCTTGTGCTCTGTCTCTCTCTGCCTCTCAAAAATAAATAAACATTAAAAAAATAATAATAAAATAATAAAAGACAGTTCCTGCTGAAAAGGCAGGAGAGATGCTTGAGATTTTCCCTTTATTCACCTTTTTTTTTTTTTTTTGAAAAAAAGTAAGCTCTACGTCCAACATGGGGCTCGAACTCACAGCCCCGAAGTCAAGAGTCACATGCTCTCCCGACTGAGCCAGTCAGCCGCCCCACCACCAGCTTTCAAAGTAAAATACTGATTTAATAAATTCCTCTCTGGGGGTCCCAAGAGCTTCTCTGGATTTCTCCTGTTTACATTTCTCAGGAACACACGACTTTTCACAATTCCATCACCTGTACTCATGTTTCTTTTTGATGCTCAGATTGTTCCAGTTTGGCCAGTGGGAGTCCCTTCCAGCAGGTTAGTGTGTCCTTTTGACACGGTGCCATTAATTTCTGAAATCCTCCTTGCTTTCTGCCACAAACAAGATGTCTCAAGGTCCTCACGCACTTTCCTTGCCCCAGACCCAGAGCCAGCTATTTTTCCAGGGAGCCTTGTTTCCTTCAAACAAGGGAGAGGAGCCTTTGTTTAGGCACTGAGATCTGGATGCTAAGGGTCTTCATGGTTTTAATCGGGATCCCCCCTCTGCCCCCAGAATCGGGTATATTCACTGTCCGTTTTCACATATTCTTCTTTGAATCATCTGTTCCTGTTTTGTGTACAATTTTCCTCTTATACATATATTTTTAAAGATTTTATTTTTAACAGGCGCCTGGGTGGCTCAGTTGGTTGAGCATCGGACTCTTGATTTTGGCTCAGGTTGTGATCCCAAGGGTCATGGGATCAAGACCTGCCTCGGTCTCCCTGAGTGGGAACCTGCTTGGGATTCTCTCTCTCTTTCTCTCTGCCCCTTCCCCTCCCCCTTCCTGCTTATGCACGTGCTCACTCTCTCGCTCTCACTCTCATTCTCTCTCTAAAAAAAGAAAAAAAGAAAAATTATTTTTAAGTAATCTGTATACCTAACATGGGGCTCGAACTCACAACCCCAGGATCAAGAGTCACATGGTCCCTAGTCAGCCAGCCAGGCTTGCCAGGTGCCTCTCTTATCTTGTAATTTTAAAATTGGTTTGTAGGACCTCGATATTGATCCTTTATCACTTATGTTCATCGGAAGCACTTTCTCCCATTTGCTGGGCTTTTAACTTTGTCAAGGGGCAGAAGTCTACAGATTTTATGTCATCAGATCTGTCGGTCTTTTTGTGTATGGCTTCTAGGTGCAGTTTCGAGGGTGGTGTGTCTTCCTACAGAGGCCTCAGCACCTCAAGGTTAGCTAAACGGCCTAATTTAACACGTCAAACAGCTCCCTAGTGGGGAACTGGGTAGACTGGAGTATTTGCTACCAAAGCCAGCGTACCCCACACACACCCCCGCCGCCCCCCAGGCCTCCACTGCCCTCCCAGGGTGTCTGCAGCCTCCAAGGTGAGGGAAGGAAGACGCAGCGGTGATCTGGGGTGGGCAGCATGAGCCCAGCCAGGATGTGGGAGGTAACATGGTTTCAAAGTAACATGCAGGGGCGCCTGGGTGGCTTAGTCGGTTAAGCGTCCGACTTTCGCTTAGGTCATGATCTCGCGGTTCGTGGGTTCGAGCCCCGCATCGGGCTCTGTGCTGACTGCCAGCTCGGAGCCTGGAGCCTGTTTCAGTCTGTGACTCCCTCTCTCTCTGACCCTCCCCTGCTCACGCTGTCTCTCTCTCTCTCCTAGAAATAAATAAAACATTAAAAAAAATTAAAACAAAAAACAAAAAACAAAAAACAAAGTAACATTCAAAGTCATTCCCAAAGACCAGTCAGAATGACCAAGCCTTGGCTGAGACTAGGATGCCCCAGAGGAGGGCTGATAAAGGGTTGAAGGCAGCACACGCTGGAGCAGGCTGCGGGGAGAGAGGTAGAGAGTTCAAGGTCACCGTGGGGGAGGAGCCGGCACCGGGAAGAGACAGTACTGGAAAGCATCTCTGGGCCCCAGGAGTCTAATCACATCAACCTCTGGACACTGGACGCCCCTGCAGTTCACCTGGGTGGCAGGCAGCTCTTAGGATCCCTGGGGTCTTATAACTCAGGAGCACCCAGTTAGAGAGAGGGTCACTGGTGCCCCTTTCCTGGCAGGGTATTCTGAAAGGAGTGCAGGATGGCAGAGAGGAGTTATTTAGGCTTTGGCATCTTAGCCTGTGGCCTTAATGCCTGTAAATTTAAGAGGGGCTGCCAGGTTTTCTGAAAAAAAAAAATAAAATAATAAAGGCAGCAAAGATGAATCTTGGCTTCCTTAGGTTTCCTAGACCAGGTGGGGCTCCTTGGTGCAGCACCCCTTATAAGCACTAGGTGGCGACTCTGCACCATCAATGCCCGCTGCCAGGGCCCCAGGAAGTACAGGTTCCCTTCTCTCCACTTCACTCCTGGCGCCAGCTGACTCTTTCTTGACTTTGCCCCCTAGAGCTGGGGGGGATAAACAGATAAACCCCCGAGCATAAATAGAGAGGACACCTGGGGTCCTGGGCTAACCAAACTCTGGACAGAGGGGATGCCTTTCTCATCCCTCTTCTCCACTCCGGTCCCCTGGCCCCCTGGCCCTATACCTTTGACCTAGACCATTGCAGTAGCCTTTCACTAGCCTTGCTACCTTTCTTTCTTTCTTTCTTTCTTTCTTTCTTTCTTTCTTTCTTTCTTTCTTTCTTTCTTTCTTTTAATGTTGTATTTATTTTTAAAAGAGACAGCGTGAGGGGCGCCTGAGTGGCTTAGTCGGTTAAGCGTCCGACTTTCGCTTAGGTCATGATCTCGCGGTTCGTGGGTTCGAGCCCCGCGTCGGGCTCTGTGCTGACTGCCAGCTCAGAGCCTGGAGCCTGTTTCAGTCTGTGACTCCCTCTCTCTCTGACCCTCCCCTGCTCACGCTGTCTCTCTCTCTCTCTCCTAGAAATAAATAAAAAAAACATTTAAAAAAAAGAGAGAGACAGCGTGAACAGGGGAGGGTCAGAGAGAGAGGGAGTCACAGACTGAAACAGGCTCCAGGCTGAGCTGGCAGTCAGCACAGAGCCCGATGCGGGGCTCGAACCCACGAACCGCGAGATCATGACCCGAGCCGAAGTCAGATCCTTGACCCACTGAGCCACCCAGGCGCCCCTAGCCTTGCTACCTTTCAATAGATCTTTATTATGTATTTTAAATCTCTTTTAATCACAGCTAACAAAGAGACCCCCTAATATTTTATTCCCCTGGACAAATACAAGGACATCCTTCAAAGGTATGTTATCAGAACATTTTGGCTTTGCTAACCTTTGACTTCAGGGTCGCTTTGCCCTTTTCTTCCGAGTGTCGCAATGTCTCACCTTCTGATCTGAATGTCACAAGTGATGGGATTTTGGAGTGATGGGGACTCAGAGCCAATGGCCAACAAAGAATTCCTGAGACATCTTCAGTGCAAAAAGGTGGGCTTATTAAAGACAACGGGAACAGGACCCTTGGGCAGGAAGGGCTACCTTATAAGTGTGAGGCTGACCATTTACATACTACGGAGTTGGGGGGAGATAAAGTCAAGAGGAAGTTTCTAAAGGGATTTTCTTATGCTAAGAAGACTAATAAGATACTGGAGGCCTGACTATTGTCAAGCTAAGTATCTAGTAAGGCACTAACAGTAGGGAGTTCCTGGGGAAATGTTATACTTTGTATTTGCCTCAAGTATTTGTCAATGGGCTGCAGGTTATAAGCAAATTTAATTTCACTTGCCATTTCCTTCTTGCCTTTGTTCCCACATCACTGTGGAGGGGAGGGTGATGCTGGGGCTCCAGGACACTGGGTCTAGAAGTTTATGGAAATGAGGCTATTGAGAAGATTGCCTTTTTCTTGTCATTTACTAAGACACTGGTCGATTAATAGAGACTCATGTCCTTCATGACTGTGATTTCTGTCAGTTACCCATTTTCTTTCCTTCCCTTTGTTCTTGGGCAGCCTGAGTGCCTGAGGAATGTCACAGATGAGGGTGGGGGGGAGACGGGGGTTAGTGCTAGCTTGTGCCTGGCCCTCAGCTGGCCTTGTGATCCCATCACCATCTGCAATGCTTGTCTTGCTTACCCCTGGGGATTGCTGTCAAGGTTAAAGATGCAATCATGTCTACGGAAGTACTTTTCAAAGAGTAAAATATTAGATACCAATTTTCCAGTTTAAAAACTCCCTGCTGTTTGCAGAACAGAATAAAAACATCTATCTTGACCCATCAGAGCCTCCAGCAGACACCGCCTGCCTTCCCACACTCGCCGCCCATCATCCTTCCAGCAGATTCTGTGATGCAGCCAAACCAGGGGCCAGAAATTCCCCTACTATCACCGGGGTTTCCTCACTCCTGAGTCTTTTTTCTTGTTCCCCTAGGAACTCCTTTTCTCGTTGCTACCAATCAAGCCCCTCCCGATGCCTTTAGGCTCATTTTAGAAAAAGCTTAGGCAGTGTTTTCTGTAAGTGAAGAACAAAATACGTGGCACATGGTATGAAAGGAAAAGCAAGACTCTGTCCCCCTCCGCTCCACCACCCTCCCACGCAGGGTCACTCCACAAACGCACTTCTGGAATGTTTTTGTGGATCTACCAGCAAATACATGTATGTTCTCTTTAAATGTAGGTAAATGAACTTATTCCAGGGACAGCTGGCTGGCTTAAACCTTAATCTCAGGGTCAGGAGTTAGAGCCTCACGTTGGGCATGGAGCCTGCTTTAAAAACAACGGAGGGGAGTCTAGGCGGCTCAGTCAGTTAAGCTTCCAACTTTGGCTCAGGTCATGATCTCGCTATCCATGAGTTTGAGCCCTGTGTCTGGCTCTGTGCTGACAGCTCAGAGCCTGGCGTCTGCTTCGGATTCTGTGTCTCCCTCTCTCTCTGCCCCTCCCCTGCTCATGCTCTGTCTGTCTGTCTCTCTTTCAAAAATTAACATAAAATTAAAAAAAAATAAATTTAAAAAATGGAGTTACACTAAACACGACCTTGCTCTTTTTCACTTACGATATTCTGAATGGATTCCACATGAGCTCACAGACTTGCCTCCCTGCTTTTAAACACCTGTGTAACCATCACCGCAAGCTATACCCCTGGTCTACTTGACGCCCTTCTGCCCGCCGGCTGCACGGGTGTTTGCAGTTGCAGCCAAGGCCACGACCAGCCTTCCTGTGAGAAGGAAAGCCGGCAAGAGCAGATAAAGAAGGCCAGCCAGATGTCCGAGGCTGGACATGCTTTTGGCTTCTGTACCCTTGCTTGCCTCTTGCATCAGCCAGCTGCCCACATAAGCACAGCTGATTCCCCCTTTTTCCTTGAGCCCCTGCAATCTCTCCCACCTGTGCAGGCAATAGAACGTTGCCAAGTCCCCGGATGCTAGCCAGGCATAAAAGAAGGTCAGTGCCAGGGCTCGGGGCTCAGCCTTTGGAGGTGACTCCGCTGAGCAGGCACCGGTGCGAAATCAACAGTCTTTTCTGATTCTCGGAGTGCGTGTTGCTTGTGTATTCCCGTGTGCCGAGGATTTGCTGTAACTCCTGCATTCACATCGCTAGGCAGTGTGCTCTGTCTCCATGGGACAAATCCCGGACATCAGTCACGGCCAGGAATCCTCTCCTCCTGGGGGCGCCTACAGTGTCGATTGGCGTTCTAGGCGTGACCACGTGGTTCAGGTGTCTGGAGGATTTGCTGGAGCCTGAAGTCAGATTGTGACTCAGTTCAAACCCCAGCTGCTCCACTTCATCTCCCTCTGCCTCAGTCTTCTCATCCCTAAAATGGAGATGATCATAATGGTACCACTCCTGAAGTTGTCACAAGGATGTGAGGACAAAGGCAAACAGAAATGTAGATAAAATTAAATTTCCTTATAACCTGCAGCCCATTGACAAATACCTGACATGGGCAAAAGATAACATTCCTCCAGGAACTTCCAATTGATTGTCTTCACGTTAATACCTTGGCGGGGGGTGGGGGGGGAACCCTTATCTTGACAACAGCCAAGCCTCCAGGATCCTGTAAGTCTTACCCCGTCTTTACCTCCCTCCAATCCCAAAGGATATAATCCATTGCTCCTCACAAGCCTAATGTAGCTTTTTCTACCCAGGGGTCTGTTCCTGTGCCTTAACAAAATCACCTTTTTGCACCAAAAATGACTCAAGAATTCTTATTAAAAATTTTTTTGAATGTTTAATTTTGAGAGAGAGCATGAGCGAGGGGGACAGGGGGGAGGGCAGAGAGAGGGAAACAGAATCCGAAGCAGGTTCCAGGCTCTGAGCTGTCAGCACAGAGCCCGACGCAAGGCTTGAACTCATAAACGGTGAGATCATGACCTGAGCTGAAGTCAGACACCCAACAGACTGAGCCGCCCAGATGTCCCCCCAGGAATTCTTTCTTGACTGTTTGCTCATGAACCTCACTTCAAACCACATCAGCAAGAGTTGAGATAACACATTATAGCCCTTAGATCAGGGTGATGGAGTGGGGAGGGGCAAGCTGAGGGCAGAGGGCAGAGTGCAGGCTAATAGCACCGACCCCCCCACCATGTGGGACATGTATGATGTTCCTTGGACTGTCCCAGCTACCCAAAACCAGGAAAGGACAAAAACACAAAACAAAACAAAAAAACAAACAAAAAGCAAATGGTTAAATTGACCAGTCTTCACCAGTTTATCAGAAAAAGCCAATCCCATCAATAGCCTGAAGTCCAGGAGCTCTACTGTCTTAATGTTAATTCTTTGTTAGAAGGAAAAACAACCTTAGCTTAACAGTATCTCGGCCTCCAGTAAGTATTTAGCACGCGAAAGTGTCTTTGGAAACCCCCTCTTGACTTTATCTCCCATGATTCCATTTTTTAAAAAAGTCACCCCCTACACTTTACAGTACAGCTCTTCCTGCCCACGGGCCCTGTTCCTGTGCTTTATTTAAATTTTAAAAAAAAAATTTAATGTTTTATTTATTTCTGAGAGAGGCAGCGTGAGCAGGGGAGGGTCAGAGAGAGAGGGAGACCCAGAATCCAAAGCAGGCTCCAGGCTCCGAGCTGTCAGCACAGAACCTGATGCAGGGCTTGAACCCAAGGACAGTGAGATCATGACCTGAGCCGAAGTCGGACGCTTAACCATCTGAGCCCCCCAGGAGCCCTTCCCTGTGCTTTAATAAAATCACCTTTTTTGCACCAAAGACATCTTGAAGAATTCTTTCTTGGCCACCAGCTCAGAACCCCATGAACCCTACCATCACCCCCACAGTTCATCAAGAGGAAGGACTCCAAATGGCCAGCTGCCCTTACCTTCCTGTTCAGTTATTTTTAAAGGTTGTTTGTTTGTCTTGAGAGAGAGAGAAAGCCCAAGCGGGGGAATGGCAGAGAGAGAGGGGACACAGAGGATCTGGAGCAGGCTCCGTGCTGACAGCAGCAAGCCTCCTGTGAGGCTTGAACTCATGAACCGCGAGATCATGACCTGAGCCTGGACACTCAGCTGACTGAGCCACCCCAGGGCCCCTAGCCTTCCTGTTACAGTGTGTGTGTGTGTGTGTGTGTGTGCGTTTCCACCTCCCTATTGAGTGCCAGCCCTTGGCACACAGGCCCTGATCTCGATCCTCTCTGCCGGCCCCCAGCCCCCAGGGATGTGGTGGGTAAGTGGTCCTTGCATTTGCTACGGGGTGGGGGTGGGGGTGGGGGGGGGAGCCCTCCAGCTTTAGTCCACTCCCCACCCCCCTGTCCTGGGGGATGGGGAGGAAGAGGTATGTCTTCCTCTGCATAATCCCCAGCAGCCAAGAGCCCCTCCTCCTCTTCCCACTTCTTAACTTCCCACCCCCATCCGGATTAGTGATAAACACCGCGGGAACTCTGTAAGGGGCCAGGGTCTTGGCTGTCCTCTCAGACCAACAGGACTGCTTGATCCTGGTCCCCACGGGTCCAGGCCCCTCCCCCCGGCCCCCAAGTAGAGTCTCCCTTCAAACTCTGCTCCTTGTCAGGCCAGGCCTCCCCAAGGTGGAAAGGCAAGATAAGAGCCGCCAGGGCGAGAAAGGGGCATCCGGACCTTGGAGATTTTCCCTGGCTTCCCTCGGCACAGTTTTGTCTAGGCTGAAGTGGGGAGGCTAGGTCAGTTAGGTCCTCTTCATGCCGCGGAGGAAGAAGGGCCCCCCTGGGTAGCCAGACCCAGGCGAAGGGGCCGAGAGGGCAGAAAGACGGGGTGGCTCAGTGCCAGTGTGGGGGCATGGTTAGTGGCCACACCACAGCCAGCACCCACCCAGCCCACACCCAGCCTGCAGATGGAATTGGGTGGGTCCTCGCAACGCCTTCAGGAGGGGATAGGTTCATAAATTTTGGCCCTGGCCACAGGGTAGATGCAGGTGGGACCCTCCCCCTCCCCCCACAACTATGGGCTCCTGTGGGAGAGGGTGAGAGCAATGCCACGTCCACGCCCCAGGAGAGACGCAGAGCTATGGAGAAGCCCGGCCACAGGGAGATCAGGAATCAAAGGCCAGCTTCTCTGGGCTGAGAAGGAGTAGAAATTGGCTCAAAATTGATGGGACATGGGGTCCCAGTGTGATAATAGTAACAAAAATAGCAATACTAACAATAGCAGCTGCCAACAGTTACTAGCACAGGCCAGGTGCCCTTCAAGGGGCTTCTTACAAGAGGCAGGGCCGGTTATCACCCCCATTTACAGAGTAGCAAGCAGAGGCTCATGGAGGTGGTAGGTTATCCAAGGCCACACAGATAGGAAGTGGCAGGGCCAGGATCTGAACTTAGGTCGTCTGGCTGTCAACCTCCACGGCCTATAATAACCACAGTAGTTAACACTCTGCGATGCACCGCTTCACTGCATCCCCACTACCAACCACGTGAGGCCAGGCAGGCTTTGCTACTTTGCAAATTAAGAACAGGCTCAGAGGGGCTAGGGCCTGGGCTGAGGCCCCCCTGTCCCCGAGGCTGGCCCCACCGAATCTTCGGATCCTGAGCCCTTTCCTCTTCTGCAGCAGGCACCGTGTGAGCCAAGGTTTTGCCCCATCAGGAAGGTTATGTGTCGCCGGGCCAGAGACAACGTGAGTTTTCTTTCACTGGGTCGGCCGGAAAGGAGATTCCCGGGGCCCCTCCAGAGCCCCCCGCCGCCCACGCAGGCACCCAGCGCGCGCTTCGCCCAGTGGCGAGCACTCCGGCCCGGGCTTCGTGCGGGGGTCGGACGGGGGCCGCACGGGGGCCGCACGGGGGCGGTGGAGCAAGACTCCGCCCCAGGAGGATGCAGGGGAGGGCAGAGATCAGAGGCTTCCTGGAGGCGGGAGCTGCCGCAGGAGTGGTAGTCATCGAGATTCTGCAAATGCGTTTCGGGGAAAGCGAGGGGCTAAAGGTTCGAGGAACAGGCCCCCTTGGCCTTGGACTGAGAAAGCTGGCGGCAGCGGGATGCGGGATGCGGGGTGGTCGTCACGGGAGTGACTATTCTTGGGGGGTGTCGTGATGGCAGTTCAGACCTAGATCATGCGCTTTGTCCCGGGAGGAGAGGTCGGCGCCCGGAAGACACCAGCTCCCGCAGAAAACCGGGTTCTCCCCTCAGGCGGGGACGCCCGCCCCCAAACCGGGGATCTGAGCCACAGAGCGGTGCGCGCGAGGCCCGGGCGCTCCTGGGCGGGCCGCCTGGTCCCGCAGCGACCCGGGCCCCGCCCCCAGGCCGCCCGGCCCCGCCCCCGACCGCCCGGCCCCGCCCCCTCCGCCCGCGCGCAGGTAGGGAAGAGGCGGAGCGCCGAGGCCCCGCCCCCAGGAGCCACCGCCCAGCCGCCGGCCGGCGCCGCTCGGAGCTGCGTCCCGGGAACGTGGGGCCGCAGGGAGGTGAGCGCGGGGTGAAGGGCGGAGCCCTGCACGCGGCGGCCGGGCCGCAGGCGTCACAGGGGTCCGCGGGGTCGGGCTCGAGCCTGGCCTGGGGCTGCTGTGCGGGGCCCGCGAGGGCGCCCGACCTGCGGAGCGCTCGGGCCCCACGTGGGCCGCGCCCGAGGCCAGAGGCCGGGGCTGGGCTCGGACGGGGCCGCTGGACCGGGGCTGCCGGTCCCTGGGGCTCGGCTGGGGCGAGACGCCCAAGGGGTCCTTGGCCACGGGTCACCAGATGTAGGGGACACGACGATTGAGCAGAAGTTTAAAGCCCCAGGAGAAAGAGAGGGGACTGCCTGGGTACAGGACCGCGCAGTCTCGCCTTCGTTTCAGAAGCGCCTGGAACTCAGACCCTTCCCTCCCCGTTCCCTTCCTGGACGAGCAGCGGGCCGGCGCCGTCGCCGAGGCGAAGTTTGTGCGTCCAGCCTCGCCAGGGTGGAAACAGGTGCGGGAGAGTGGATTCGCAGCAAGTCTAGGTCGGAGCTCAGAAATCGGACCCAGCAGTCCCTTCTGATGTTGCTCCAAGGGCCTTGGGCTAAGTGAGGGTTAGAAAGGGTTAGGTCTGCTAGACATGCTCTCCCATCCCAGGACAGAGGGGAAGCCAAGGTCTCAGCCCCCGCCTAACTGGGTGAAAGGCTAAAGGAAGGGGAAGGGTTGCCAAATGACCCCACACGTTGACTGGCTGCTGTTTCCCATATAGATTTAGGACCCCGCGTTCGTGACACTTACAGGTAAAATGATGAGCCCCCAGCATCTGTGTCCCTGCCACTCCGTAGGGAGGGCAGAGTGGATAGTGAAGCTTGTGGTTCTCAAGCAGAGGACTGATTTTTGGTGGCAGGAGATATTCGGGAATATCTGGAGACATTTTGGTTGCCACAACTCAGGAGAGGGAGGTGAGTGTTGATCACCACTGGCATCTAGTGGGTACAGGCCAGGGATGCTGCTAAAAACATCTTACAGTGCCCAGGACAGCTACCTATCAGAAATTAACCAGCTCAAAATGTCAGTGCTGGCCCATCAAGTCACTTATTATTGACTTCCCCTGCTTGCCTCGGTTTCCCCACGGGTTAGGGGAAGAACAGAGTAAACTTAGGTTGTGAGGGCAGTCATTCCCCTAGCATGAGGCTTCCTTTGGTGCCAAAAGCCTGCCTCTTCCCTGCTCAAACCAGGGGCCCTGCAGGAAGCTGGTCTGGGTGCTGTGGGGGAGGAGCCCAGTCCCAGGGGCTCAGTCTCCCGGGAGTGCTTCACCCCTAAGGCAGCCTCCCATGCGGGGTGAGCCAGGGCAGCCCTCTAGCTCAAATATCCCCCGGGGTGGTGGTGGTGGGGAGAATGGGGAGAGCTCTGTTCTCATAGATTTCCCCAAAGCTGGACTGCTGAGACAGGCATGGACGCCTGGTGCCATGTGACCTGCTGGAATTTTCCCTTCTAACCTGACACCTAAGTCTTCCAGTTATTTACACCAGGAAAATAACAACCAGGGACTAACAGGCTTCTAACTCCTTGTGGCTCTCCAATCTGCTTCCGCCCGGCAATAAAAAGGTCCTCTGTGGCTGTGGGAACCCTGATTAGCCCCCCTGGCTGGGACAGTGAGGCAGCCCCTGCTCCTGATGTTAGCCAAGCGGCAGGCCGAGGGGCAGACCCCAGTAGGGACGACTCCTTTGAGTTGGGCTCAGAAATGTTGGCCCAGTTCTCAGGGGATGGGGCTGGGGGCCTGGCCTAGAGGGATGGGATGTCCGTGCCCAGGACCCCAGGCCACCCCACTGCCCTCCCGTCTCATTTTCTGACAGTGTTCATTGCCCATATCCTGTTCACTTCTGAACCCTGGCCTCCTGGACCCACTCAGAACTCTGGCTGGAGGAGAGGGTGGGTGGCAGATTCTAGGGGTTTTTTTGGTGGGTTTTGTTTGTTGTCCTTGGCTGTTTTGCTTTTAACTTTGAAGGCCTGGAATGGCACTCCCATCTATTTGTTCGTCAAAGAAACCAAAATAGTGGCCTCTGTCTGTAGTGCGTCCCTCGTGGCACAAAGCAGCATTGAAGGCTTGTACAAAGCCATTCAGGGATTAAGCCGTAGAGCCCGATATTGAACCTGGGCCTGTGGTTCCCAAGCCCAGCCCCAAAACCTTGTGCCACCTGCTGGTAAACCTCCAGCTGGCTCCTATCTGGTTCGCTCATTGGTGAGCTGTGGCTCGACGTGGCATAAGACACACACACACTGCCCAGAGGGGCACTTCTGTTCTCGAAGGAGGGATTAGTCAATGCCACAGATACCTCGTGGGGGCCACCGGGGTCTGAGCCGGGCCCTTCGCCCTTGGCAGTGTTTCTACTGGTGGCTGGAGCCCTTCAGAGCTTGCCGTCTACCTGCGATCAGCTATGCCCGATGAGACGGCAGATAAGAGCAGGAAGAAGCCGAGGGGGTGTGTCTGTGCGGGCCTGTACCTGCTGGTTTCCAGGTGACTTCAGGATGAGTGGTGGCAGGGTCGGGGTGGCCCTAGCCTTCTGCCTGCCCCACGGTGTGACCCCTGGGGAGATGTGTTCTCTGGTCTGCCTCCCTCCCCACCCCCCACCCCACCCCCGCGCCCCATCTCTGCACATCCCTTCCGGTCTGTACCACCCACTTGGGAGCGCAGGCCTTGGTGTGGCCAGGCCACCGGCGGGGTTTTCCGGACTGAGCTCACACGTTCGTTCCCAGTTTCGTATCCGGCTGAGCCAGGCTGTGGAGAGGACTGGCCGGGACATCAGCGGCCACTGGGAGTGCAGGCTAAAGTCACCTGTGGTGACTGGTTTGGGGAGGCACCCAGGCGAGGCCAGCTCTGAGGATACAGGCCGGGGCACCTGGCCTCACCTGTCCCATCATTGGGGGGGGCGGTGCTCGGGGGACAAGGGCTTCTACCACACAGCCCATAAAGTTACCGTTGCTTCCCTGAGGGAGTTAGCTGGGGGGGGTGGGGGGGGTAAAGAAAAACCCATCACCTCATCTTCAGGGAAGTCCGGGAGGCCCTGTGTCCACATCCCGTCATCCTGTGCTCTTACCCAGGGACCCAGACACAAGTCATTTGTTTGCGGTTCAGATGCTGCCAGAAGGCATGTTGTGGGGGCGGGGTGCTAGCTAGGAAAGCGTTGGAGCTAAGCGGCCAGTGCCAACCAGGGATGCCAGCCGGCAGAGGGTGGGAGGAGGGGGGTTCCCAGCGCGGGGAGCCGAGAAGCAAGGCCCAGAAGCTGGCGGGCACAGTGGCCTAGGAGATGGTCAGTAGGACTAGGGTCACTTAGAGTCTGTGCCTCAGTTTCCTTCGCTACATAGTGGGCCAACAGTGGTCTCCCGGGATGAGCTGCCGTGAAGATTCCAGTGGATTCCAGTGGTGACACATGTGAAGTCTTGGGCGGGAGCTGCCGTGATAAAGGCATCACGCCTGCTGTTAGGAGCGTGGCTGTGGGCCCTTGGCACGGGCTCATGGTGATGACAGGGGCCTTGCCTCCTGGGCTCTGGGGGAGGCAGTGCTATAATTACAAGGTGTGGGGGGGCCGATCTGGGGTGGGGACCTCAACCTGGGGAGGCTGAGCGACTCCGGAGGGTGGGTTTCCAGTGGAGCCTTGGGCAGGGAATTGTTGGCTCCTCCCAGCCAGGGCTTTTCCCTGCCCCGCCCCCCTCCCCCCCAGCTTTTGGATGGGGGAGTGAGGGAGTCATGGAGGTGGTGATCCTTGGCTCTGCTCCCTCTGGCCGCGCCCTTGGGGCCAGGAACGGGTAAGCCATTCAGAGCCTTGGTTTCCTCCTCTGCCTCCCCCGTGTGGCCCCACAGCCAGTGCCTAGAGCGCCCTCAGGTGGTCCCGCCCCTGCCGTGCAGCAGGGAGCACCTTTGCCGGCTCCGGTGGGCCCTCCCCAGGTCAGGCCTCTGGGTGTGGCCCCAGAAGGCCTGAAACAGGAGGTGGGAGACCCACTGTGGGATGGGGGCCAGAGCAGGACTTGGAGGGGAAATAAGGCCTGAGCCCTTGATCTCACTTTTTCGGCCACTAATGACGATGAGGTAAGGGGAGCTTGAGCTTGAGAGAAAGCCCTTTGATAAGCTGGGAAGTACCAGCTAAGTGCCAGGTGATGTCATTTCTGCCTAGGGGCTGCTGGGAGGGGCTCCCGAGTCTCAGAGGCCCACACCTAAACTGGGTCAGGCTCCTGGACTCCTCGGTCACCACCCCAGGCCCATTTTGTGGCCACTTTGTCTCACCAGTTCCAGGGTGGCAGGAGACACCACGACCCCCTAAGTAGGGAGCCTTGGACAGGTGATTTGACTTCTCCGAGCCTCAGTTTCCCCACCTGTCAATCAGAGATCTGTTACCACTGGGGCTCTGGGCTCAGATGTAGAGACCAAGTGAGTGGCGGTCAACCAAAAAGAGGCTACCAGGGGCGCCTGGGTGGCTTAGTCGGTTAAGCGTCCGACTTTCGCTTGGGTCATGATCTCGCGGTTCGTGGGTTCGAGCCCCGCGTCGGGCTCTGTGCTGACTGCCAGCTCAGAGCCTGGAGCCTGTTTCAGTCTGTGACTCCCTCTCTCTCTGACCCTCCCCTGCTCACGCTGTCTCTCTCTCCTAAAAATAAATAAAACATTTAAAAAAAAAAAAAGAGGCTACCAAGTACTGGCCATCGCTAGTGCGCTGAGCGCGGTACATTCATGATCCCACGTCATCTCTGTTGGGTGGGGGAGGCGTCCCGCCATTTCACAGCAGAGGAAACTGAGGCTCTGGCAAATTGCTCCAAGTCTCCCAGCAGGGGGTGGCCAGGGCCGGGTTTGAGGGGTTTGAGTTCCCGTCTCTGTCCTCCCCTCCCCGCAGCCCTCATTCCTCAACAAGGGAATCCATGCTGCCCCAAGTGAGGGGGCAGAGGGGCTGCAGTGAGTAGGGATTTACAAATCCCCACCTTCCCCTGTCTGAGTGGCCTGGATCAGCCCAGACCCAAGTACCCTGAAGCTCTAGCAGCCATCGGGGCTGGGACCAGCCTCTTCCAGGGAAGCAGCGAGCTCCAGGGCAGGGTTCTGGGAAGTCAAGTTTATTAGCTCCCTAATAACTCTTTACAAGCTGAAAACTGTTGGCCTGGCACGCTCCCTCCCAGCTGTGGGGCCGGCCTGGGCCTCCAGAAGTGAGGGGGACCCAGGGCAGCCCAGGGCCTGACTGCTGGCTGAGTGATCGTGGGCATGGTGCCTGCCTCTCCATAGACTATGGTGAGCCTTTGTCCCTCAGCTGAACGTCCACCCAGATGAGCCCAAGCTAATAATGGTGCCAAAGCCACCTAGATTTCAGACTCCTGGGAGGCTTTGCATAAACAGACGAGGGTCAGAGATGTTAAGTGGCTTGCGTCCAGTTCACGGCATTTAGGGCTGGGCCCCTGTCTCCCCAAGTTGGACCGTGTTTGTTTAAGCTTGTATTTATTTTGAGAGAAAGAGCGCAAGAGAGAAGGGGGGAGGGGCAGAGGGAGAGACAGAATCTCAAGCAGGCTCTGCGCCAGGGCTCGAACCTCTGAACCGTGAAATCATAACCTAAGCCAAGATCAGGAGACACTTAGACTGAGCCACCCAGGCGTGCCAGGTGGACAGAGTTTTCACTGTCTGGAGCCAGGCTGCCGGGAGGTGGGTGGAAGCTCAAGACAGAGT
Source organism: Proteles cristata cristata (assembly GCA_017311185.1). Lineage (NCBI taxonomy): Eukaryota > Metazoa > Chordata > Mammalia > Carnivora > Hyaenidae > Proteles > Proteles cristata. The sequence continues at coordinate 139,185 of JAESUZ010004822.1, forward strand.
GCCCTGCTCTGGGTACCGAGTGTGGTCCTGTCTGGAAACAGCCTGGTGTCAGCCTGGAGTGAAGTGGGCCTGCCCTGCCCCCCAACCGATGTGTACCCCATCCTTCCCCTAACTGCCCAGCCTGTGCTAGTCCTCTGCTGGGGCCAAGGACCGGGGAGAACCCAATTGCCAGGGGCACCCGGCTGCCTCCTTTGGAAGAGCATGTGACTCTTGATCTCGAGGTTGTGAGTTCCAGCCCCACACTGGGTGTAGAGATTACTAAGAAATGATTATAAACTTAAAAAAAAAAAAAACACCAAAAACCAATTCCCAGTACCTCTCTTGCCTCAAGAAGGGCAAATCCTCTTGCATGTTTGAGCAAAGCCAAGTTTGCACCAAGCTCAGGTCAGCATGGTGTCCAGTGGTGTGCACTCCCTTTCTAGGAGCTTCTTCTGCCCTGGTGTCTGGCCAGGGCCTCTGCACCCCTGATGCCACTTCCTTTTTTTTTTTTTCCCCTGAAGTTTATTTATTTTGGGGGCGGCTGGGTGGCTCAGTCTAAGTGCCCACCTTCTGCTCCGGTTTCATGGTTGGTGGGTTCAATCCCCACATGGGGCCCTGTGCTGACAGCTCAGAGCCTGGAGCCTGCTTTGAATTCTGTGTCTCCCTCTCTCTCTGCTCTCTCCCTCCCCTGCTCATGCTCTCTTTGTCTCTCTCTCAAATATAAACATTAAAAAATTCTTAGTAAAAAAGTTACTTTTGAGACAGGCGGACAGAGGATCTGAAGTGGGCCCCGTGTGCACTGACTGCAGCTTTAGCTCAGTGAGCCCCACGTGGGGCTCAAACTCACGACCTGAGCTCAACGGGACACTGAACCAACCGAGCCACTCAGGTGCCCAGCCCCCCACCCCATGTCCCTCCTGACTCCTCCCCTTCTTCACTGTGATGCTCAGGGAGCAGCAGAACTGGGACAGAGCGTGTCACCTTCTCAGAGGGGGCTGGGCTGTTGGGTAGGACGCCCCAGGACCCTGTGCTCCCTGCCTTCTGTTGTCCCCAAGCTTCAGTTGGCCCCTAGGCTCTGGGAGCTGCCGCTTTCCTGGGAGTGTGGAAGGGAACATGGATCCCTGCTCAGCTGCTGTCCCTTGTGTGCCCCCACGAGCACCTTCTGGAGTCCAGAAAGTCCCAGAGGGCACCTTGGAGGGCAGGGCCCAGCACTGTGCCCAGAGTGCTGCCTGCCCCTGTATGTTGCCCGCAGCTGCTACGTCCCGCTCAGCCAGCTTCCTGGACGCAGGGCCCCCTCGGAGGATGGGGGGTTCACATCTCTGCCCGCCCCACCGGCATGTGGCCCCGAGAAAGCCCGATGGGTAGTACCTAGGGGTGTCGGGGTCTGCACCACTCTAAGAACTTGTGATCCCCACCCCCGACTCCCACAGACTCACACCCTCAGCCTGGAGCCCAGCGCCCGCTTCCCGTGTCTGTGGTCGGCAGCGCCACCTAAGCCACTTGAACTGGGTCAAGGGGAGTCCAGAACCTGGGGTCTGATGGGGGGAAGCCAGTAGGTGATCAAGCCCCTGGATCTGCTCTCTCCTCCTCACTCATTACCTTCTGAACTGAGTCTGAGCAAAGCCCTTAAAGGTGCGGCCGGGTGGGGGGAGAGACATGGGGGCTCTCTGGGCAAGGGTCCTCTGGGGGTGGGGCCTCTCCCTGTGGGGGGCGGGGTGCAGCTGGGCTGAGCGCAGGTCCCTGCATAGCTTGCAGTTTGTGTCTGCGGGCTTGCACCACCCTGGGGAAGTGGGTGCTGGCTGGGAGGGACGGAGAGGGCCACGGAGACTTCCTGCTGGCTTCTCCAACTTTGCCCAGCAAGTGACTTGGGGTTCAAAGCCTCCAAGGGGGACATTGTGATCCCTTCCCTTTCTGTCTCCCTGTGTTCTTTGTCTTCCTGAGTCCTGATCCCCAACCCTCAGAGTCTCCTCTGCACTTTCCTGTCCTTCGCTCCCGGCCCCACTTGGCAGGGCAGGGAGTGTGCGGGTGAGTCACTGGCCATCGGGAAGCCTGTAGGACGACTGGGTGACATGCCTGCCTTTACATAAGCTCCTGGACCTCGAGAGGAGCTAAAGCAACTTCCCGAGGTCAGCAGAGGCAGGGTTTGCCTGGGGGTTGCACAGTGGGCGAGGGCCAGCTTCCTCTTCGCAGCTTTCTAAAAACGACCTGGTTCCCAGAAGGGGTGAGGGAGGGGGAGGGACAAGCTGGTTTCAGTTTCTACGGCAGGGAAGCAGGGGGGAGAGGCCACTTCCTTGCCCTCGGCCGTCATCCTGTCATCCTGTGATTCATCAGGGAACAGACAGGTTCCCCCGCAGAGGGCCCCGAGCTGCCTCCCTTCCCTCTGGACTGCCCCTGGCCCGCTCACCACCCACGGCTCAAAACCCCGGGCCAGGTGGCAGTTTCTTTCTTTCCTTGGTTCAAGGGACCTGAGCCCCTCCCTGCAGGAAGGTCCTCTGAACTTCCTGATCCTGTCCGATCTGGTGGTTCATACCGATCTGCCTCTTTCCTCTACTGGAGGGGATGCTTGCCCCTTGTCCAGGCTCGGCCTCCGGCTTTGTCCCCAGTTCTGGCCACACACAGGCTGAGCCCTGATGCCAGCAGCTGCCGCTCGCTCCTGCGCTGGGATTCTGAAGATACCGTCCACCGTCGGCACGACCAGGGGAGCGTTCAGAAACCTGCCAGGGCGCCTCAGAGACAGGCGGGCAGGGAGGGGATCGGGTGGCCCCCTCCAGCGCCCTGGCTGAACGTGCACCGGTAGATCTGTCAGGAGACCTCTCCGGCCGAGGCCTGGCTGGGACTGTCGGGCTCGGGCTTAGCTGCTGGGGCCCAGCCCCACCGTTTGTGGGGAAACCACATTTTCTGTGGACATCAGTGAGTGCTTCTGAGTCTGCATTTCTGTCCTGTGTGCCCGATCCTGGCTGCCATCAGCTGGGTCACACCACTGCTGTGGGCATGGGGGAAGGGTAGCAGACCTGTCAACCCGTGAGCCCCTGGGGGTGATTTGAACTCTGCACCTTCACTCTTTATTGGATCTGTCCCACCCCACCCCATGATGGGCTCCACCCCAAGTCCCCTCTCTCCATCCAGGCCCCTTTGAGGTCTTCTAACCAGTCTGGGCTGGGGCTGAAGGTCCTTCTGGGAGAAGGCCCTGCCGAGGCCAGGATCCAGCTAGGGCAGGTGCCATTGGTCTCACTGGGTGGGACAGGCTCCCGGCCTGACGTGCTCCCCTGACTCGACCCTGAGGCTGGCTGCTGCATCGGCCCTGGGGGTCTTAGAGACAGCAGCAGATGTGACTGTGGGCCAGGAGGAAACCCGGTCCCAGGATGTCACAATTTCCTCTGCAGTGAGCAAGCATTTCTGGGGCGTGGGAGATATGTGGTGGGCGGGGTGCTCCCAACGCTCCAGCGCTTTCTCTCTGGGTTCCTCCACGGCCCCACTGCACTACCAGCCCTACCCTCTGCCCCCCACCGCCCCTAGGAAGGAACTGGGATTCTGATACATCTGCCCCCCAACTTCTGCACGAGTTTGGGGCCAGTCTCAGGAGCAGGCTCGCCCCTCCATGGTGGAGAGGGGCCGAGGAGAAGTGGTGTTTTGTACTAAATGTGTGGGCCTCGCGGGCAGCAAAGCTGGGCCGTCACCTTGTCTGACTCCCTTGCTTAGCAGAGAAGGAAAGAGGCCGGGGGGAAAGCTGCTTTGCAGGCCAGGATGTGGCCTGGCCCACGAAGATGGTGGAAATGGTCTTGGATACCACACTCCGCCCCAGGACGGTGCGCACGCAGCCCTGCCTCTGTTCTCCGGGGCCGGGCCTCTTCTCCCTGTGACCCCCAGAAGTGTCTTGGGGCCGGTCCAGTCTCCCCAGCCCCGCCGCCAAACGTTGTGTCTGCCCTTATTTCCGTCAAGACGGTGGCACCGATGGCCCTTGACACAGCAGGTCCGAGGCTGGGGAGTCCGGGCTGTGTGGGGGAGGGGGGAACAGGAGACCCGTGGGAGCTCATCCTGGGACAGCATCTGGTCACAGAGCCACAGCAGGGCAGAGGGCACTTCGTGGAGCCTTCCAGAATGGGCTGGGTGCAGGATGGGGGGAGGTAGTTTTGTCCAGGGTCCATATGGACTGACAATCTGAAACCATGCATGTACCCACTGTCCCCCCCCGCCCCCATCCCATCAGCCTTTAGTGAGGGCTTAACTGTTCCAGACCTGCCTCTGCCTAGGGCTGTGTCGAGGACACCTACGCACAAGCAGTGATGCCGGGAGAGGCAGGTGAGAAAGTGGTTGGTTCTGTCTGGTGACAGGGCAGACTTCCTGGAGGAGGTGACATTTCACCTGGTGCTGCCCAGGCAGATGAGGTGGAGCCTGGTGCGGCCAGGTGAGGTGCCAGGCTTCAGACAAGGCAGTGGGGGCTTGGGAATCTGTAGGGACAGCGGTGTATTAGGTAGGGGCCGGGGCAGGTTCTGAAGGGCACTGGGTGCTTATTCCAGGAAAATGTGAGTAGCGCTGAGTTCCAGAAGGATCCTACGTACTTGGTGACCTCACCCAAGCTTGGGCTCAGCAGCCCTGCCTTCCCAGCCTTCCTCCGCTGCCTGCCTCCCTCCTTGGGGCCAGTTTCATAGGACGGTGCCTGCCTGGTGCCCTCTCGCTGCACTGTGGTCTCAAGGGAGACCAAATTGGAGAACTTTCCGTGCAGGAGCCCCAGGTGAGGCTGTTGTCTGGGAGCTGTCCCCAGAGGAGACTCGAAACGGTATCTGAGGAGCTGGCCAGCCCAACGCTGAGGCCCATCTGCCCGTGACCTCTGAGGGACCTCGCCATCCTCTGCCAGCCTGGCCTGAGGGGTGGGGTCAGGACTGCCAGCACTTTGGGATTGAAAGGATGCCTGAGTCTCTCAGTCAAACCCGGAGCAGAAAGTGTCCTGGGCCCCCGGCTCTGCCCCAGATCCCCCTCTGGCACCCACTCCCCACCAAAAGCTCCTCCTGTGGTTGGAAGCCTTCGCTGCCCTGTGGAATCAGAGGGAGGGCGCAGACCTGCCCCCACAGCTCCCCATGGCAGCTCCCGGGCCCCTCTTGTTAACCCCAGGCCTCTGAGGAACAGCTCCTAAGTGCTGCTGAGTATAACTTTCCCTGTGGGCTGGACTCTACTCTGTCGCCCGCCCTGATTGCGTTTGGGGGTGGGGGGGCGCTGTCTAGCCCTCAGTGCCCTCTAGCTTTGGGCTGGGGGTGGGGGAGCTCCTGTTTCTTAAAGAGACCCAGCTGTTCCCTTCCTGGCTGTGTGAGCTTGGGCAAGTGACCTAACCCCTCTGAGCCTCCGTTCCCATCCACAGAAAGGGAACAAGGGGAGATGTCTGTTTTGAAAGGTGTTTTGAGGACAAATTGGGATAATGTGTGTGAAGGGCCAAGCCGGGCCTGGTGCACTTCTGAAGACGTGATCTGTCCTGCCCCTGGTAGCCGTCAGGGTTGTCTACTCACTGAGGGTCTGCTGCAGTGTCCCCTGGGTCCCCTGTGAGTGTCCTAGAGAACTCTTCACCTTCAGATGCTTAATTTTATGTTGTGTGTACTCGACCTTGATCAGTTATTTAAAGAACAAATACAACTTCTGTGGCGCCCGGGTGGCTCAATCGGTTAAGTGTCCAACTCTTGATTTCAGCCCAGGTCATGATTTCACGGTTCGTGGGATCAAGCCCTACGTTGGGCTATACTGAGTGTGGAACTTGCTTGGTCTCTCTGCCCCTCTTCTCCCTCCCCCCATCAGTAAACATTAAAATAAAGTTCTAAAAAAAAAAAAAAAAAAAGAACGAATACACCTTAAAATCATCTGCACGCTGCCTAAAATACCTGCCTTACTCTAATTGAAAGGAAATCTTGATCAGAAGACATCCAGCACTTTGTTTTTAAGTTAAATGTGTCTAGTAAAGTTATGTTGAAACAGAAAACAAGAGTAGAGACCGTCTGGATTTGGGATTCCCACCCCGGAGCTGGGGCTTACAGGGGGCTTTTTAGGTAAAGCCTCTGAGGCGAGAGCCCCCCAGCTGGGCACCCAGCTCACTGTCAGGAGGGGCTCTGATGCCAGGCAGCCAGAACCTATTCTTTAATGCCTCACCCGGGAGGCGGGTGGAATTACCCCCATTTTACAGTTGCAGAGACTGAGGTCAGGAAGATTAAAAGGTGCTTTGGTCCCAACATGCCTGCTTGAGTTTGCCCTTCCTTCCTTAGGAGCTGCGCCTGCCAAAGGAGCGGCCCTGCTTGGCCTGGAACCGTCTACCTTTGCACCTGCCCACTGAGCTGAAGCTTGGCCCCAGAGCATCTGCAGAGGGAAGGGCTAGAACGTACTAGAACATGCTCTAAAGACCCCTGCAACGAGAGCCAGGAAGCCAGTGAGCTCAGCCCAGATTTGAAGGTAGGAACCCGGGGAGCGGAGGGGAGCGGGGGTTGGGGGGTGGGGGGTGGGGAGGTGGAGGAGCGGTGGGGGCTGGACTCAAGCCGCCAGGTGCTTTGCCTGTTGGTTTGCTTTTCAACAAGTACGTGCTGATGCTACCGCCTGTGGGCCTGGGGCTCCTCTCGAGGTGGAGATGCAGCAGTGAACAAGGCAGAGAGAGGGAGGCGAGACTTGAAGGGAGGGGGTGGCAGAGGGCTGCTTCAGGCAGTCAGAGGGGGCCCCTTGGAGGAGGCGGCGCTCCAGCTGGAATCAGAATGAGAGGAAGGAGCTTCCTGTTCCACTGTGTGATGATCTGACATGGAGATGGAGGGCCGAGCACAGGCGGAGGCGTGACGTTTATGGAGCGCCTGCCTGAGACTTTTTTAAATAGTTTTATTGAGCTATAACTCACATTTAATCCACAGAAACTGCATCTGTCTACAGCGTACAACCCAGTGGTTTTTCGTGTAGTCACAGGTACGTGCAGCCCTCACCGTCACCTTCAGAATGTTTCCATCACTTCAGAATGAGACACCCCCCCACACCTTCAGCTGCTGTCTCGCCCCCTCCCTGAACCCTAAGCAACAGCTGATCTTTCTGTCTGTAGATCTACCTGGTGCAGACTTTTGCATGAAAGGGCTCCTAGAGTTCAAGGTCTTTTGTGTCTGGTTCCTTTTTTTTTGTAATGTTTATTTATTTTGAGGCGCAGGAGGGGCAGAGAACGCTAGAGAGAGAATCCCAAGCAGGCTCCCTGCATCAGGGCAGAGCCTGAGGCGGGGCTCAAATTTAGGAGCACTGAAGGGCGCCTGGGTGGCTCAGTCGATTAAGTGTCCGACTTCGGCTCAGGTCATGATCTCATGGTTCATGGGTTCGAGCCCGCGTCGGGCTCTGTGCTGACAGCTCAGAGCCTGGAGCCTGTTTCAGATTCTGTGTCTCCCACTCTCTCTGACCCTCCCCTGCTCATGTGCTCTTCTCCCTCTCTCTCTCTCTCTCTCTCAGAAAATAAATAAATAAATAAAAATTTAAAAATTTTTAAAAATTAAAAAAAAAGCAAACTCAGGAGCACTGAGATCACGACCTCAGCCGAAGTCAGGAGTCCATCACTTAACCGACTGAGCCACCCAGGCGCCCCTCACGTCTGGCTTCTTTGGCTTAGCATAACATCCTGCAAGTTCATCCCTGCTGGACCGTGTCAGCGCTCCCCTCCTGTTTGTGGCTGACAATTCCGTGGTGTATGCGACACATTCTGTTTGTCTGTTTGTCTGTTGATTGGCCTTGGGGTCACTTCCACCTTTTGGCCCTGATGAACGTGCCTCCAGGAACCTTCCTGCACAAGGTTCTGGGTGTATGCCAGGCATTCTGTTGTTTGATGCCCGGGGCGCCTCTCTTGGTGGGGGGAGGTCTTTCCCCCATTATAAGGGGAGGGCTTGGGTGACCTGAGGTCAAGTGCAGGCCTCCGTGCAGGTCAAGCCCAGACCACCCACCTGCAGTGTGCTTGTGACCATGACCCCTCGGTGTCTCCTAGCAGAGCCTAGCAGGTGTGAGACAATGAGGGACCTAGAGAGGTCAGGTCAGGCAGGGGCAAGGAGGAAACTAAGCGAGGCAGGGCTCAAAGCCCGGGTGAGAAGCTTGGACTTGGTTTTAAGGGAGAACAGGCCATTGTGGGGCAGTGTTGAGCAGAGACTAATATGGTATGATTGGTGCTTTTTTTTTTTTTTTTTCTGAGAGAGAGAGACAGACAGACAGACAGCGTGAGCAGGGGAGGGTCAGAGAGAGAGGGAGATACAGAATCTGAAACAGGCTCCAGGCTCTGAGCTGTCAGCACAGAGCCCGACGCGGGGCCCGAACCCATGAACTGTGAGATCATGACCTGAGCCGAAGTCGGATGCTCAACCGACTGAGCCACCCAGGCGCCCCTGATTGGTGCTTTTTTTTTTTTTTTTAATATTTTTATTTTTTATTTCTAGGAGAGAGAGAGACAGGCGTGAGCAGGGAAGTCAGAGAGAGGAGTCTGAGACTGAAACAGGCTCCAGGCTCTGAGCTGGCAGTCAGCACAGAGCCCAGCGCGGGGCTCGAACCCACGAACCGCGAGATCATGACCTAAGCGAAAGTCGGACGCTTAACCGACTAAGCCACCCAGGCGCCCCTGATTGGTGCTTTTAAAAGGTGGCTTTTGTCGCTGCGTAGAGGATGGTTGTGGGGGGAAGGGCAGCAGGTGGAGTGGTTAGGAGGGTGCCTGTGGTCCTTCGGGGGAGAGAAGATGGTGGCTTTGGTGAGGCCGGGTAGACATGGTGGGGACAGACAGATTCGGAACAAGCGTGGCTGCTGTGTCACCCTCTGTCACCTGGAGGGCTCCCGTGTGACTCCCTGAGTCTGTGCACACCCGGGGTCAGCACTGTGTCGGCAGGTGGTGTGGAGCCCCTGGCCTTGATCGAGGGAAGGAGAGACCAACCCTGCTCCAGCAGCTTCGGGAAGCCAGGAGTGGAAAAGCCCCAGGTTGGGGCAGCGTCAGTGAATTGTCACCTCCTACTGGCAGGGCCATTCCCCAAGATCCCTGGAAATTCAAGAGGCGCTTATCCTTCCGCCCAGCAACTCCGCTTCTAGAAGCTTTGTCTTGGGGTAGTGCTGGGGCAGACGCACAGTCTAGGTCTAGGCGGGGGTGTCGGTGAACAGACAGACCCAAGTCCAAAATGCCGGAAACACCCTCGACGGCCATCAGTCTGGAACTGATTTAGTCTTGGTACGTTCCACTCAATAAACCCTTTGTAGTCATCGAGAAAGGTAAGGTGGGGGTGCCCGGGTGGCTCAGTGGGTTAAGTGGCACCAACTCTTGATTTCAGCACAGGTCGTGATCTCACAGGTCATGGGTTCAAGCCCTGTGTCCAGCTCTGCGCTGAGCGCAGAGCCTGCTTGGGGAATCTTTCTGTCTGTCTCTCTCCCTCTCGCTCTGCCCCTCCCCCACTCTCTTTCAAATAGACAAACGTTTTTGTTTTTTTTTTAAAAAGAAGGATAAGGCAGCTCTGCGTGCATTGGTGGGACGAGACGCACACTCCCCAGAAGGAAAGGTTTGGTAGGAGTGTGTGTAAAACCCAAGTGCGTGTGTCCTTTTCCAGCTGCACAGAGGCTCCTTACTGGGAGGGGGTGACGGGCAGGCCACGGGCTCACTTTCTGCTTTATTGTCTTCTGGGTCTCTGCTGCTTTGTTTCTGCAGTGAAGCATGCGTCACTTTTATGGTTGGGATATAGCATTTTTCCTCCCTGAAAAGAAAGAAGGACCAGACAGGTGGCAGTTTCAGTTACCTTTGAAAAAGGAACCAGGCAGCCCAGGGGATGGGAACCAGCGTGGTGGCTTTCTCCTCCATCTGCAGGCAGGCTGAGCCGCTACTTCCCTGCCCGCACAGCCGTGGACCTCTTCTCCGTGGCTAGCGCCCCGCCAGGTGGCCCTGGAGCCTCTTTGTCCTCCCCCAGGCCCTGCCCCCAGATCAAAAGCAGCCCTCGGGCCCCTGGCCTACTTTGACAGGGCTGACAAGATGGCCAAGGTCACCGCTGCAGGCTCTGTCCTTTGCCCTCAGGCTCCTTCCTGGGTGTGGTCCTTGCCTGAAGCAGAGAGACCAGCAATGGAAGGAGGTGGAAAGGTGGGGATTTCCCAGGCCCCCTACTGGCCTGGAATGCAAATGATGGACTGAAATAGACCTTGCAATACCCCCCACACACACACCCCAAGTTCAGATTCAGTCTCTGCTGCGAGGTTCAGACCCCGGAGTTAAGTGTGACCGACTTTCTGCAGGTTGTTCTTAGCCTGAGCCACCTGCCCTGGCAGCAGGGTCCCCAGGTCCCCGCCTGTCTTGCGGGACCTCTCGACACACTTGTGCCCCTCTCCCCGTTTCCATTCCAGGCGCCCGGCCCCCCCTCCCCCGCCCGCCATGGCCTCGGCCGACGAGAACGGCGAGAGCGTTTCCTCCGTGTCCAGCAGCCGCCTGCAGAGCCGGAAGCCGCCCAACCTGTCCATCACCATCCCACCACCCGAGGCGCTGGCCCCTGGCGAGCAGGCTAGTATGCTGCCCCAGGTAAGGGGGCAGCCGGACGCCCGCCGCCCTGCCGCACGTAACAGCTGAGCCCATGCAGCACCGCTCGGGCGGAGGAGGCCCCTCCTGGCTGAGCCCCAGCTGCCTGGGTAGCCCCTGACTGAGGCCTGTGCCCCTTCCTCCCTCCCCAGACGTCACAGTGAGTGGGCCCTGTGCTCAGGAGCTGGGTCTCCCGGTGGCCAGTAGCCGGGGGTGTGCGGTCCTCAAGAAAGCCTCCCGGTTCCACCCAGGACGCACTATTTCCCTTTCTGTGCGAGCCCCTCCACATCACCACCCCCCCGCCCCCAGGGGCGAGGACTGTCAGACTTGGGGGAAGGGGCCCTGTGCGCTGGGCATCAGCGGCCTGACCCTGCAGCGCCTGGCTCCTGTGGAGAATGGAAATGAGCAATGTCACCGACAGGCTGGACCAGCGCTCCATAAAGGGCTCATTGAGAGCGGGCTTGAGGCAGTGTCCTGGGGCATAAAGGGGTGCTGTGTTGGTGCCACCCACTCACCCTGGGGGGCTCCTTCATGTACAGGGAACCAGGAGGGAGTGCCGGGAGGGAGCTAGGAAATCACGCTCGGGTTCACTGAAGAGCGTTGGAAAATGGTGACTTGACAGGTGGAAGGAAAGCAGCCCAGGGCTCGTAAATCAGGGGGTGAAGCTTGTTCTCCGTGCTCTCACGTAGGGAGCCAAAGAGCCAGGCCAGGGCGCGGGCGCCACCAAGTCCCAGCCTGTTCCCCCACAGAGGCCCAGGAACCCAGCCTACGTGAAGAGCGTCAGCCTCCAGGAGCCACGGGGAGGACGCCAGGAGGGCAGCTCGGAGAAGCGCCCTGACTTCCGCCGCCAGGCCTCCCTGTCCCAGAGCATTCGAAAGTGAGCACCCTTCCCGGCGCCCCCATCCCCGGCAGCCCTGCGGACCTTCTTTGGACCTTTCCTGGGTCCCCTTCCTAGAAGGAGCAGGCAGGCCTTAATGAGCAGCCCTCCCTGCGGGGCTAGAACGTGAGGGTCCGTTAACACCGTGTTGTGGGGGGAAACTGAGGCCCCAGGGCGGCGTGTGCCTCAGCACCTATCCCCCTACCCACCGCACGTGCATGGCATCGCCTCCCACATCCCCTCCCCTGCACACAAGTGCACCGCGCCCTTCCACCTCACGTCCCCCCCACACGTGCGCTGTCCCGCTTCGGGGCTTCGTCCCCACGGTGCGCCCACACCCGCGGCTCCCGCAGGGGCACAGCCCAGTGGTTCGGGGTCAGCGGCGACTGGGAGGTGAAGCGGCAGCACTGGCAGCGGAGAAGCCTGCACCACTGCAGCGTGCGCTATGGCCGCCTCAAGGCCTCGTGCCCGCGGGACCTGGAGCTCCCCAGCCAGGAGGCGCCATCTTTCCAGGGCACCGAGTCCCCAAAACCCTGCAAGATGCCCAAGGTGGGTTCCGTGGGGGGGGTGGGGGCAGGGGCGAGGGGGGCCGGCAGTGGCAGGCGACCCACCCCAGGGGCCTGATCTGCTCCCTCCTCCCTCTCTTCCAGATCGTGGATCCACTGGCCCGAGGACGGGCGTTCCGCCACCCAGATGAGGTGGACAGGCCCCATGCCCCACACCCGCCACTGACCCCCGGGGTCCTGTCCCTCACGTCCTTCACCAGTGTCCGCTCTGGCTACTCCCACCTGCCCCGCCGCAAGAGGATGTCTGTGGCCCACATGAGCTTTCAGGCGGCCGCCGCCCTCCTCAAGGTGAAGATGTCCCTGCCCAGCCCCCCACGGCCCCTCCGTCTCTCTCCCCAGAGCATCCCCCGGAACTCACCCGGGTGCGTCCCTCTGTGCCAAGGGCAGCGGATGCACGGGATTACCTGGTAGAGGGAGGGGCCCTGCCGCCCGGGGCCCGGCCCATGGCCTTCCAGCCCCAGCGCTCTAGGGTTTGGGAAGCGGGGTTCTGCACCCCCTGGGCCGGGAAAGTCAGAAGGGAAAGGTACACGCACCGCCCGCTCGCCAGAGTGTACTTGGCCCCTGTGATGTGCTGGACACAGGGGCTGCAGAGTGAAACGAGCCAGTGTCCCTGCCCTGGAAGAGCCCGCAGTCCCGAGGGGACACATGTCCCCAGTCCGCGTGATGAGTGCTGGGGTCTGTGCAGGAGACGGGCTCGTGTCAGGGAAGGGCTCGTGCAGAGCCCGGGAGGTAGGAGTGGGTGTGGCGCGTCGGGGCCAGAGAGGTGGGCAGGGGCACAGTGTGTGTAGCCCGAATTTGGGGGCTGGGGGTGCAGAACGAGTGGTAGGGAGTTCGCTGCCCAAGCCAGAGGGCAGGAAGTCAGCAGGGAGAGGAGCGTGGCCAACTGGCGGGACAGCGCTCCGTTCAGGGCTACAGAAGGAGGTGCTCTGCCCAGGGAGGATGGGCTTGACGGTTCCTTGGGGGGCGGGGGGACTGATGCCCATGCCTCTGCCATCACAGGGGCGCTCGGTGCTGGATGTCACGGGACAGCGGTGCCGGGTGGTCAAACGCAGCTTTGCCTACCCCAGCTTCATGGAGGAGGACGTGGTCGATGGGGCAGACACATTTGACTCCTCATTTTTTAGTAAGGCAAGCATGGGGTGAGGGCCTTGGGGACAGGGTATGGGGTGGCCTGGGAGTCAGGAAGAGGGGACCTGGCCTTGATCATGCTGTGCCAGGAGCCCCTGACAGTCCAAAGGCCCACTGGTGAGATGGGATGTGCCGCCCCACGGAGCTCCTGGGCCCCAGTCCTACTGTCGGGGACCTGGCGGGGCAGAGTGCCAGCCGGGAAAGTCACCGTCAGGGCTGCCAGGCACGTGTCCGCCACTTCCCTCCCAAAGAGCCTGTCCAGGCTTTGTTCTGTCCTTGGACTGAGCTGTGGGGAGCAGCTTTGGGGACAGTGACTCCTCACACTGTCTTTGTGTGTGTCCCCCGCTCCACCCCACCCCAGGAAGAAATGAGCTCCATGCCCGATGATGTGTTTGAGTCTCCCCCACTCTCGGCCAGCTACTTCCGGGGGATCCCACGCTCGGCCTCCCCCGTCTCCCCCGATGGGATACAGGTCCCTCTGTGAGTTCCGGGCATCCTTCCTCCCAGTGGAGGGAGGCGGTGCAGCGGGCTGTGGCTCCCCCAGACCGCAGGTCCCTCCCAAGCCCCCTTCTGGGAGGTGCGGGGTGGGGGTGGGGGGAAAGGGGCAGCAGTCTGACAGCCCTCCCCCACCAGGAAGGACTATGGCCGAGCCCCAGGGCCCGGGGCCAGGCGCAGCAAGCGCATCGCCTCCAAGGTGAAGCACTTTGCCTTTGACCGCAAGAAGCGGCACTACGGCCTGGGCGTGGTGGGCAGCTGGCTGAACCGCAGCTACCGCCGCAGCATCAGCAGCACCGTGCAGCGCCAGCTGGAGAGCTTCGACAGCCACCGGTGAGCAGCGCGGTGGCCGGCTCCGGGAGATGGGCTGTGCGCCCGGCTCTCAGGCGCCTGCCGGCAGAGGGGAGGAGGGCCGAGAGCCACCCACGGAGGTCTGGGAGCTTCCGGCCTCCCCAGGACCCTCTCCTGCAGCTCCCGCGCGTCCGGGCACTTGGCGAGCACCTCCCGTGGGTGAGGATGGCGGGGACAAGGCCTCAGGGTTTTGCCCTACAGGCAAGCGTGTCACCTGCGAGGGGTCCTAGGGTGCCTGCTGCCTCTTCACCCTCCCTGCTTCCTTGGCCTGTATCCTCAGCCTGGCTCCTGAAAGCAGTCAGTCGACAAGCATTCGAGCGCTGTGACACGGGCCCCGGAGCAGCTCCGACAGGCACAGGGAGGGCACGGTGGGCCAGAGGGACAGATAGAACCGTGGACTATGAGTGAGGGGGGCGTGAGGCAGGATGCGCAGAGACCTTGGAGGAAATTAGAGGATTGGAGAGTGCCTCACAGCGTGCGATGGGCAGTGACCCGATAGCCGTTAAGCCCCAAATGGTTAAAAAAAAAATTAAGTAATAAGTGTAGCGGGGCGCCTGGGTGGCTCAGTCGGTTAAGCGTCTGACTTCGGCTCAGGTCATGATCTCACAGTTGGTGGGTTCGAGCCCCGCGTCGGGCTCTGTGCTGACAGCTCAGAGCCTGGAGCCTGTTTGAGATTCTATGTCTCCCTCTCTCTCTGACCCTCCCCTGCTCACACTGTCTCTCTCAGAAATAAATAAAACATTAAAAACAAAACAAACAAAAAAAGTGTAGCAAATGTCCCAAGGAGGACAGAGAGTGAGAGTGAACTGGTGAGGAGGGGCGCAGCCAGCATGAGCAGGAGTTAGCCCAGTAAAGAGCGATGTGAAGAGCATTGCTGACAAAAGAAGCACCATGTATAAGGCCCTGGGGTTGCAAGGATCATGGTTTGTTCCAGGAACTGTGAGAGAAATTTGTGGGTGGGCACAGTAATAAGGCCTTGCAGCCAGCAGGAGGCAGTGGTGTTAGACTTAATTCCAAGGTGGCAGGAAGCTGGGAGAGAGACACGTCGGGGTGCATTTTTTTTAACGCTTATTTATTTTTGAGAGAGAGGGCGCAAGCTGGGGAGGGTCAGAGGGAGACAGGATCCGCGCTGATGGCAGAGAGAGGAGAGAGCATCAGCAGGGCTTTCACGAACTTCAAGATCACGACCCGAGCTGAAGTTGGACGCTTCACAGACTGAGCCACCCAGGCGCCCCTCTAGGGATGCATTTTTTTTTAATATTTTTATTTATTTCTAGGAGAGAGAGAGAGAGAGAGACAGACAGACAGACAGCGTGAGCAGAGGAGGGTCAGAGAGAGAGAGGGAGTGACAGACTCTGAAACAGGCTCCAGGCTCTGAGCTGGCAGTCAGCACAGAGCCCGACGTGGGGCTCAAACCCATGAACCGTGAGATCATGACCTAAGCAAAAGTCGGACACTTAACCGACTAAGCCACTCAGGTGCCCTTGTAGGGATGTATTTTAAAAGTCCCTGTGGTGGAGGACGATTTGGAGGGGGGATGAGCTCGACAGGCTGAGGGCTGGGATGTGGGTTCAGCTCTGCTGACCCAAGGCCTGTTCCCCAGGCCCTACTTCACCTACTGGCTGACCTTCGTCCACATCATCATCACACTGCTGGTGATCTGTACCTATGGCATCGCGCCCGTGGGCTTCGCCCAGCACGTCACCACCCAGCTGGTGGGTCAGGCTGAGGGAGGGGTGCTCCACTGGTGGGGGGGGGGGTCCCACCTGCCTGAGAGGCATCAGGGTCATCTGCCACTGAATCCCTCCACCAGTGGCCTCCCTTCACTATATAGCTCTACCCCTAGGCTCCACCCCTTGGGCCCTACCCTGGGACGGGGAGCCCCCTGACCCCCCTCCTTCTGCCTCTGCCCCAGGTGCTCAGGAACAAAGGTGTGTATGAGAGCGTGAAGTACATCCAGCAGGAGAACTTCTGGATCGGCCCCAGCTCGGTGAGGGGCCCAGCGGGTGGGACAGCCCCTGTCCAGGCAGGGTGTCGGCTTGCCCAGGGGGTCCCCTCAGGGGAACCTCAACAGAGTGGCCAGCTCAGGGCCCACACTTACTCTTTGCCCACCCCCAGATCGATTTGATCCACCTGGGAGCCAAGTTCTCACCCTGCATCCAGAAGGACCGGCAGATCGACCAGCTGGTGCTTCGGGAGCGAGACCTTGAGCGGCACTCGGGCTGCTGTGTCCAGAACGACCACTCGGGCTGCATCCAGACCCAGCGGAAAGACTGCTCGGTGGGGCCAGCCCTCCGCTTGCCATACCTTCGGGAGGGTCCCTGGAGGACAGTGGCCTCATCATCCCCTCCCTCCTTCCTCGCCCCACACACCCCTGCACGCAGGCTGGCACAGGGAGGGTGCCGACTTCCCCAGCCCTGGACGAGTGGGAGCCGGGTCTCGGGAAGGTCAGCCGGGGGTGGAGAGAGGTCTGGGAGATGGGTCTGAGCCCTGAGGACGAGCGGAAGAGGCCCCGTCCTGGAGGGGCCCTCGGCCACTCCAACGGGGGCGACGTTGGCTTAGTCATAACCAGCCCTCCTCCGTCCTCCAGGAGACTTTGGCCACTTTTGTCAAGTGGCAGGATGACACGGGCCCCCCCATGGACAAGTCTGATCTGGGCCAGCGGCGAACGTCAGGGGCAGTGTGCCATCAAGACCCCAGGTACGGCCCCAGGGTGGCCCACACCGGGGCCCTGAGAAGACAGGTTTGCGTACCCTGCCCTGTGCCTCCTGCAGGGAGTGTAAGGCTTGGGGTGGGGGACACAGCTCCTCATTTTGCCCCCCCACCCCTCCCTCCAGAACCTGTGAGGAGCCAGCCTCTAGCGGCGCCCACATCTGGCCCGACGACATCACCAAGTGGCCAGTGAGTGTCTGGGGTGGAGCTCGGTCAGGGAAGGGCAGGGAGGGGGTGCCTGGCGCTGCCCAGGCCCAACCCAGTGTCCACACCGGCAGATCTGCACGGAGCAGGCCAAGAGCAACCGCACTGGCTTCCTGCACATGGACTGCCACATCAAGGGCCGCCCGTGCTGCATCGGCACCAAGGGCAGGTGAGCCAGCCTGGCACCTCACCCCGGGAACCCCAGCGCCCGGCACCCCGTGGCACCCAGGCCCCAGGCACCCCGGCACCCCCCTGCACCTGGCACCCCGCCCAGGGCTTCCTCTTATCCTCTGTCACCACCCACCACCCTGGGCCAGTGTCCTCCCTCCCTGGTGGGACACTGGGGTCACCCGTAGTGTCAGGATGAAGGGAGCTTGTCCCAGAGCCAGGGTCCCTGCTGAGGGGCCCCCCCTTTCTGCCAGGGATGCCTGCTGTGGCCGGGCCGTGGGCACAAGGTGAATGGGCAGGAGTCCTCAGGGCCCTGACGCATGCCCTTGCCTCCTTGGCCCCCCAGCTGTGAGATCACCACCCGGGAATACTGTGAATTCATGCACGGCTATTTCCATGAGGAGGCAACACTCTGCTCCCAGGTGAGGCAGGGCCTGGCGGGGCCCTGAGCGGGAGGAGGCGAGCGCGGCAGCCTGCCCGAGCTGGCCTCATGCGTCCCCTCCTGCAGCGGGGGCCCGGCTCTGCCCCCCTACAATGTCAGGGCTCGCTGGGTGGAGGGCACTGACCTCCACGTGCTTGGCCTCAGGTGCACTGCTTGGACAAGGTGTGTGGGCTGCTGCCGTTCCTCAACCCCGAGGTCCCAGATCAGTTCTACAGGCTCTGGCTGTCTCTGTTCCTCCATGCGGGGTAAACGACCCCTGGCTGCCCGCCCCTCCCCCCCAGGCCCCTGTGATGTCTGCCTGCCCCACCCTCCCCCAATCCCCAAAGGGGGGCTCCTAGGCCAGGGCAGGCTGGCACAACCCCCCAGACCCCCTAGGCCCTGCAGTGTCTGGCTGGCAGCCGCAGGCAGATGCCCGATGGCTGATGCCTGGTGCGCCCCCCTTGCCAGTGTGGTCCACTGCTTCGTGTCTGTGGTCTTCCAAATGACCATCCTGCGGGATCTGGAGAAGCTGGCCGGCTGGCACCGCATCGCCATCATCTTCATCCTCAGCGGCATCACCGGCAACCTCGCCAGCGCCCTCTTCCTCCCGTACCGGGCGGAGGTAGGGACTCAGAGGGGGCAGGGCAGGGAGGGCCAGCTCTGCTGCTTCCCACCCTTCTGCCCACTGTTCTGCCAGGGGACACACGGCCGTCCTGTGCCAGGCTCAACAGCAGATGGACAGCTAAGCTGTGGGCTTATTGGCTGATCCTTAATCCCCGGGTGCAAGGAGCAGCAATGCCCCTGAGTCTTGCTCAGGCATCCCCTCCAGACCTTCCCAGATCCTGTCCCTCCCTTTGTTCACCTCTGCTTCATTCTTCTGCGTGACCATGACCCCTGCCTTCCTGTCACATATCTGTGGGCTGAGCTGCACAAAATCGCCAACATGAGACCGCTCTCGACCCACAGAAACCGCAACAGGATTCTGATCAGCTCAACCTAACGCCGTTGGCTTGCTCAGTGTCTGTCTGTCCCACCGTACGCTGCCTGGAGCGGGCTTGTCGGTTGCGCTGATTGCACTGACCACCCACTGGGCACATAGCAGGTCCTCAGAGTTTGTAGAAAGTGTGGGTGCCCGCAAGCCCAGCTTTGGCCCAGCAGCTGCAGCAGCTCCCTGACGTGCCCCCTCCGCCCCAGTTTTGGGGTCCCCGTGCCTGGGAGGAGCCCACCCGTAGGCTAACCCAGATCCCGGGGCTCCAGCCGGCCCAGCCCGGGCTTCCCATGAGGCACCTCGAAATGACCCTTCTCCCCTCCCCCGCCAGGTGGGCCCGGCCGGGTCGCAGTTCGGCCTCCTCGCCTGCCTCTTCGTGGAGCTCTTCCAGAGCTGGCAGCTGCTTGAGCGGCCCTGGAAGGCCTTCTTCAACCTGTCGGCCGTTGTCCTCTTCCTGTTCATCTGCGGCCTCCTGCCCTGGATCGACAACATCGCCCACATCTTCGGCTTCCTCAGCGGCCTGCTGCTGGCCTTCGCCTTCCTGCCCTACATCACCTTCGGCACCAGCGACAAGTACCGCAAGAGGGCCCTCATCCTGGTCTCGCTGCTGGTCTTCGCCGGCCTCTTCACCTCGCTGGTCATCTGGCTCTACGTCTACCCCGTGCACTGGCCCTGGATCGAGTACCTCACCTGCTTCCCCTTTACCAGCCGCTTCTGCGAGAAGTACGAGCTGGACCAGGTGCTGCACTGACCGCCTGCCCCCCAGCCGGGGCATCGCTGCTGCCCACAGGGCGCTGGGGGCACTGGGGCCCCAGGCCGCACCCCTGAGACCCGCTGCCAGGGGGCCCGGGCTCTCCCTCCACCAGGCCAGACAGTCACAAGGGCGGGGTCCCCCGGGGCAATGATTTCTTTCCCAAGGTCCTCAGGCTTTGTCCGTCCCCCGACTCAGCCTCCGTTGGTGTCTCCTGGCCACACACACGCACACACACACACACACACACACACACACACACACAGACACCATCACTGTGAGCGTGCCCTTACTCGGACGTGGGCAGGGTGCCCACCCCTGCCTCACCATGCCAGCCTTCCTGCGTGTTTCTCCTCCCGTCTCTGCCCTAAGAGCCCATGTCCCTCGTTCATCGGTGGCCTGGTGAGCCTGCCCTTAACGCTCCTGGAGGAGACTTGTGGGAAAGGCTTTGCCGTGGTCTGGGGCAGAGAGAGAGCACCGAGACCCGGTTAGGCGGGGAAGCTGGGAGCCTCTGCTTGTTCTGAGCACACGGAGGCTGTCCCCTCTGTCCCTCCTGGCCCTCCCTTCGAGTCAGTGTTCTGCCTCACGGGGCTGGCTCTGAGAAGGCCGGCCCTGCCCCACTCTGCCTCACTCCTGCCCAGGTTGGGGTGGGGGCTGGGCTACTCACTCCTGCCCAGGTTGGGGTGGGGGCTGGGCTACTCACTCCTGCCCAGGCTGGGGTGGGTTCCCAGGGGTTGCCCAAGGCTCGGTCAGACCCGTTTTTTACTGGTTTATATTAAGGTTCTAATTTTTAAAAGTAACGCTAACTTTATATATGGATGATGTCTCAAATGTATTAAATGATATTCTTTAGAAATTTCATCTTCGGACCCGAGGGGCTCTAGCAGAATGAAAGCTGGAACTTTATTTGGGGTGCGGGGTGAGCCCAAGGCGACAGTGGAAAACTTGCGGGGGATTTGGTCGGACCAGAAACCAGGTTTGGGGCCCCAGGGGGGTCCCTTGAGAAGGCGGGGTTAAATGCCTGGGCCCCAGGGGGCCGTGAGGGTCTGGCTGCCCCCAGCAGAGATGGTGGAGGGAAGGCAACCCCCGGTGCGTTCACCGTGCCCCACGCACAGCCCTCGCCCCACATCAAGAAGCCACATGGAATGTTATGCCACGCAACCACTTTATTAGAGGGGAGAGACTCAGGGTGTGTGAGACCAGGGGTGGGGGGTACATGGGGTGAGCTTGGGGTTGGCCCCTGCTCTTTCCTGAGCCCAGCTATGCCTCATTCTGGGGCTGAGGATGAGAAAGGGAATCGTGATGCTGGGGAGAGGAAGGGCCTTCTGAACACCAGGCCCGTCCCGTGAGGATGAAGGTGTGGCCTGCCGGGAGGCTCTGCCGTTGGTTCCTGAGAACAAAGGAGTCGCTGGGGTGGGTGCAAGGCCACCGCCTGCTGTCCCCCGTTACCAACCTCTCCCCACCTCTGGCGATTTGGAATGCAGGGGGTCCAGAGAGCCGCCCAAGGACAGGCTGGGAGGGAGGTGTACCGCCTCCGCGGTTGCCAGGCAGCTGGGCTGGGGACAGAAGGGGACATCGGGGCTGGGTGGGAGCCCCCAGCCTGCCTTCCCAGAGCTCCAGCACCTGGCTGCGGGCCCTCTGGGCATCACAGCCAGGTTGGAGGGGGGTGAGGGGGTGAGGGCCGGGAACGCGGACTTCAGCAGCCGCTGTTCCTCCTCCGGGAGGCATGGTCCCGCATGGAGCGCTGGAGCTCACTGAAGGTGTAGGAGCCCAGCTTGATGGCGCACCGGCCCACAAGGCTGAAGCCGAATTTCTGGTAGAAGGGCACCAGCCTGTCTTCACACATGAGCACGGCCCGGCGCACAGTTGGCTGGCCGCCCAGGTAGCGCAGGAATCGCCACATCAGGATGAAGCCCTTGCCTTGCCCCCGGAAAGTGTGGTGCACGGCCAGGGCGCGGAGGTGGGCAGTGCGGCCCCCAGGCCGGTGCAACTTCATCGACTCCTGGGGACAGGCAGGGGAAGTGAGGCCAGCGCATCTCTGTCAACACCTGCCTCCCAAACCAGCCCCACCCAGCCAAGAGCAAGCTCCTCTCGGGTGCCTCCAGTCGGGGCTCCGTTCCTACCCATGGAGGGCCCCAAATTGAGAACTGTACTCTCAGCCCCATGAAGGACCCTTCTGGAAGGCCTTTGAACCCCCAAGAGGTGGGTCCTTTTGACCCAGGAGAGGACCAGAGGAAGAAATCCCAGCCCAGGGGCTCCTCTGCCTCCCTCTAGGCTAGAGAAGCCGGGGCCTGGCGGTGGCAGCCTCCCTCCCGGAGGCCGAGTCCCCCAGCCCCGTCCTGCCCTCACCTGAGTGAGTCTCTCCTGGTCCCAAAGTGAGGCCATGATGAAAGCCACAAGGCGACCCTCCTGGAACCAGCCCATGGATAGCTCAGGACACAGGGTCAGGAAGTGCTTGATCTCATCCGGGTACAAGGGGCAGATGCCCAGGACAGAGATGAAGGCTGGAAGAGGAGGTACGGCAGGTGACTCAGTGGTCCCCATGCCTCTGGCCGCTGCACACCAAGTGTCTGCTCAGAAGCCCAGGTGTGGTTTCCCAGTCCCCTCCCCCATGGGAAACCAGGGGATTCAGGGTCCTTCCCATCCCTGCTTTGTGTGCGTGTGTGTACGCGCGGGCGCACACACACACACTCAGTCTGATACTCCCGGGCTCCAGCCACCAAGGACAGCGGCTCCTACCCATGGGCAGACCCTGTGCGGGGCCCACTCACCTTCACGCTCAATCTCAAACACGCTGGTAGCGTCCTCTGGGGTGAGGCAGCGAAACTCGCTGGCGGGAAGCGTATGACTCCGCTGGCGGCCTGGGGCCTTTGGAATCCCAGGCTGCGGGGGTGAGGCCTCGGGCTCCAGGGGGCTCGTGCTCTGTGTGGACATCCTGGATGCTGGTGCCTCCTCGGGGTGCCCCAGCTTCAGAGGTGGCCAGAAAGGGCCCTCCAGCACCTGTCAGAGGGGAGCGAGAGTCAGGGGCATGGTCCGCATCTCCGGTAGGGGCCGGCCAGGGGGAGGGCGTCTCTTGCCTCTTGTAGCCGGACCTGGGGTCAGGTGAG
The DNA here is from genome assembly GCA_017311185.1 of Proteles cristata cristata. Taxonomy (NCBI): domain Eukaryota; kingdom Metazoa; phylum Chordata; class Mammalia; order Carnivora; family Hyaenidae; genus Proteles; species Proteles cristata. The sequence goes on from JAESUZ010004822.1 coordinate 161,439, forward strand.
TCCCAAAGCAGATTCTGGGGACTGTAAACATCAGTGCCCTCTCCCCTCCTGTCCCTTCTCAGTCAGAGGTACCTGCAGAGCAGCCCTTCCTAACCCCCAGGTCCGGCCTCCCTTCCCTCCAGGGACATCTAAGCCTCAGGAGGCGGTGGGCAGGGTGGGCAGGGCTCCGCAGAGCCTTGGGCACCCGACACTGCCGTCCAAGGTGGGAGGGGGGGCCACTGACTACTTCTAACACATTTGTCCTGTCCGCCCAGAAGGAGACTTTCTGGACCTTCGGGTGAAAGATTCCACGGCTCCAGCTCTTGAGGTGGATTCAGCCCTTGACACTGGAGCAAAAGACCTTTCATCAAAGTGGGTTCTCAGGGAACCTTCACATCTACTCAGACGGCCTCAGACTGGACGGTGCGCACCCGGGGAAGGCATCAGGCGAGCAGCAGTAGCCTCAGGGAGCAGGGAGTGGGCCTGGGGAGCATGGGAGACCCCCCTGCCCTGCCCCTGGCTCACCCGCCCCCTGTGGTGCTTTGTCTCTCCCTGGGATGCCCTGCGGATTCTTAGAGGAGGCTGTCCTTCCCTTACAAAGCCCCTGGCTTCCCTATGTGCCTTGACCCTCCTCCTCGTCTCTTCCTCCCTACATCCAGGAGTCCCAGGCCGGGCATCTCCTATTCCTGAAGGCTGGGAGCCAGGGGCAGGGGTCCCACTTACCAGCTCCCTGAACGGGGGCCCAGTGTTCCCACCACAAAGCCGATCCCCCTGGAGGTGGCCTGCAAGCACAGGAGCCGGGAACTGGGACTCCCCCGGCGTGCAGCTTGCCTTCCGCAGCAGGTGTCTACGGGGAACATGTGATGTTCTCACTGATTTATAATCCCTGTCCCGCCTCTGTGTCATACCCGCAGGACAAAGCCAGCAGGGTGTTGGGCACAGTGCTCTGTCCCTGCCTGCTGAGGGTCAGACATCAGCACAACACACTGGGTACACAAAGGATTACTGTGATTGATTAAGGCCCCAGAATGTGGAAGGAGGAGCACAGGGCTAAAGCCTCAGGGGTCCGGTCTAATCCCTGCCCTGGCCCTGCGTGGCTGGGACAGGCATTCACCCTTTGTGCTCCGGAGGCTTGGGGTCTTCCATCTCCTGCAGGCGATTTGTAGTGCCTGCTGTGTGCTGAGCTGCAGGGAAGAATGGCCTTTAATCCACATGACAGCCCTGCCCAGTACTAACCCTGCAGGGAAGAATAGCCTTTAATCCACATGACAGCCCTTCCCAACACTAACCCCATTTTATAGAGAAAAAAACTGAGGCTCAGAGAGGTTGAATAACCTGTTCAGAGCCCCCTGGCAAGTCACTGAGGCAGAAAAGGCAACCCCAGGGGCGCCTGGGTGGCTTAGTCGGTTAAGCGTCCGACTTTCGCTTAGGTCATGATCTCGCGGTTCGTGGGTTCGAGCCCCGCGTCGGGCTCTATGCTGACCGCCGGCTCAGAGCCTGGAGCTGTTTCAGTCTGTGACTCCCTCTCTCTCTGACCCTCCCCTGCTCACGCTGTCTCTCTCTCTCTCCTAAAAATAAATAAAACATTAAAAAAGAAAAGAAAAGAAAAGAAAAGGCAACCCCAGTTCTGTCTCCTAAAGCGAAGGGAGCAGTGAGTGGCCCATCGGCCTTGGGAGGAAATGCCCGGATCTCAGTGAGCCTGGAGAGGCAGGCAGGGCCGGAGGCAGCAGTATTCAGACCCTGCTGTGTAGACAGTGGCAAGCCACTGGTCACAGCCTTCTGTGTCCTGCTCCCATAAACTACCTCCTCCAGGGAGAGTATAACCAGCATTTCTCTTTCGAGAGTGCTCTGGGGAAAAGCCCCAGGTCCAGAAGTAAGAGTCAAAGCTTCATGCTCACCGCTCGCTCACCCCCTGTCCCGAAACCAGCCTAAAGAAGCAAAAGGTCCTTAGCGACTCATGCCCCCTGCCGTCACCCTGGTACTTGGCCTGGCCTCCCACACCGGCCATTACCCCGAGGTACTTCAAGAACGCCAAGGTGGTGCAGCCGCCACTTTGGAAGACTCTTGCTAAAGCTGGACCCGTGCCCTGGGACCCACAATCCCACTCAAACACCGAAAGAGCTAGAAGGGTCCCCAACTGGAAGCAGCCCAAAGGACCATCCATGCTAGAAAGGACTATGGAATAAACGCAAACTGAAGGATCATTTGGCAATGAGAACAAACGACCATGATGACACAGGGCATCCCCGAGGACACTCCCCCCAGTGAAAGAAGCCCCCAAACAAGGATTTTGAAGCAGAACCCACGAGTCTGTGGATTGTTTCTGTCCTAATTTGTGGTAGAAGTACCGGCTGCCCAAGGAAGGGCTTCTGGGGTGCTGGTCATGTAACATTCAGTTCTTAAATTGAATGAGGGAGGTGAAAATTCATTTTGTGGGAAATTTGGGCCTTTTGTGTATGTGCGTACACTCTACTTGAGGTTTACTTAAATATTCCAGAGATTCTTCCATCAGTTACGCCCGCTCCAAAATTCCTTAAATACCAATGACCTTGGCTGCACCCCGTGGCCAAAGCTGCCCCTCCCCCCGGGGGTGGCATCAGCACCTGCTGTGAGTTTTCCCTTGGGAATCTTGAGCCCCAGTCAATGGTCTCCTGGGACTCCTTCTTCCCCACCTCCAGGACCTCAGACATGCAGACTTCCCTTCTTCTTCTTCTTCTTCTTCTTTATTTTTCAATTGTTTTTTTTGAGACAGAGAGACAGAGCACGAACTGGGGAGGGGTAGAGAGAGAGGGAGACACAGAATCTGAAACAGGCTCCAGGCTCTGAGCTGTCAGCACAGAGCCTGATGTGGGGCTCGAACCCACGGACCGCGAGATCATGACCTGAGCTGAAGTCGGACGCCCAACCGACTGAGCCACCCAGGCGCCCTTGCAGACTTACCTTCTTTCCCTCCAGCTCACACCCCTCCTGCAGCCTTAGCACTTCCCTTGCTGGAACCCACCCCTGTCCTGCCCTATCGAGGCCTGGTTTCTAAGCCTGCACTTCAGCACCGCTGCAAAAGGAAGGCCTGCTCTTGCCATGGTTCTGGAGCCCTGCCTGCGTGGCTCTGACACTGGGGTCCCCAGCCCAGCCCAGATGCCCACCACAGGCACACCCCTATCTGTGGGGTCCCTTCCTCCCAGGGCCTCTCTGCTGCGTGAGGCCCAGCAGAACCCCCAGAGCTTAACATGCCCCCCATCCCAACTGCTACCAGGCACTCCCTGTCTTTCCCCTTCTGGGGACCCACAACAGACCTCTCAGGACTGCCTAGAAGACCTCCTCACGCGTGGCTTTAGGGCCTGGTTGGGGAGACCTGTCCAGGACTGGGGCTGGGCACCTCTGGCCCCAACCTCAAGGTCTCAGGAAAGGCCTTCTCTGTCCTTCTTAGACCCTGTGGCTCCACTGCACCCCCTCATGCCCATCACTACCCCCCATCACCACCAGAGAAGAGGAGGCTGTTGAATCTGCCTCTCTTTTGATTGACCACTGTATGGCCCAATTCTTTCTGGAAAACACCTCTAGACACACGGAACCTCAGAGACCAAGACAAGACATTATACTAAACACGGCTACTGGGGGGCCCAATCCCCTAAAGGGGCAAGGGAGGGAGGGGGAGGGGGATCTATCCCCATCAACTGGAAGGGGATGACAATATACCATCAATGATGAGAAGGAAAGAGATGATTGAGGGGCACCTGGGAGTAATGAGGACAGAGAGGGATGCCCTCTGTAGTGAGATCAAGAGAAAGGTCAAGAGTGACTGCATTTATCTCTAGTCCCAGCCTTGCTGAGGGATAAACGTGGAGGCATTTCAGAACACCAACCACTTCTGGACACATCCTTCCCCACGAGGGGCTGTCATCGAATTCATCTGACCAACAGAGTAGCCTCAGGGGATGTACCTTGTGAATAATGTTGCCAGATTTAGCCAATAAATATGGAGGAAGCTCCGCGAGTTTCAAATTTCAGGTAAACAAATTCTTTTAAGATTTTATTTTTATGTTTACTTTTTTCAGTGCAAGAAGGTGATTTTATTCTATTTTTTTTTTTACTTTTTTAATTTTTTTTTTTTTTTTTAATTTCTGAGAAAGACAGAGTCAGCATGAGCAGGGGAGGGTCAGAGAGAGAGGGAGACACAGAATCTGAAACAGGCTCCAGGCTCTGAGCTAGCTGTCAACGCGGGGCTTGAACCTATGAACCGTGAGATCACGCCCTGAGCTGAAGTCACAGGCTTAACTGACTGAGCCACCCAGGTGCCCCATGCCTACCAGTGTTTTTTTTTTTTTTAATTTTTTTACTGTTTTTATGTATTTATAGAAGAGAGAGAGAGAGAGAGACAGCGTGAGCAGGGGAGGGTCAGAGAGAGAGGGAGTCACAGACTCTGAAACAGGCTCCAGGCTCTGAGCTGGCAGTCAGCACAGAGCCCGATGCGGGGCTCGAACCCACGAACCGTGAGATCAGATGACCTAAGCGAAAGTTGGATGCTTAACCGACTAAGCCACCCAGGCGCCCCATGTTTTTTTTTTTGTTTTTTTTTTTTAAGTAGAAGTCTGCCCCCTGCAATATTTGGGACACACTTATACTAAAAGTGTTGATCCAAAATTCTGATCCCCACCTGAGAGTCATGCAACATTGTATGTCAACTTTATTCAGATTTAAAAATATATTTGTTTTAATTCTGATTTAATTGGGCATCTTGTGTTTTTTTTTTTTTTTTTTTCTGGCTAGTCTATCTGTGAGATCTGAGAAAGGGAGAGGTCAGGACAGACTGGGAAAAGCGCAGTGAGGGAAACAGGAAGAATTGCCTGCCTGCACCAGGGCACAGGGAGGAAGGCGCCCGAGCCTCGGGCAGGGCTGAAGCCTTTGGGTTTCCAAACCCCTATCACACCCATTATGGTGTACGGCTCTAGTCATTACTGTGCCCATCCAACTCCCCCGGCTCCAGGGCTTCTCATGCCTGGCCACACGCTGGAATCATCTGGGAGCTTTAAATAATCCCAAGCCTTGGGTCACCCGCCCCTCCTGAGATTCTGATTTTAAGTTCTGGGCTAGGGCCTCAGGAACGTAGACCCCCACCCCACCCTCACCAGGGGCTTCCTCTGTGCAGGCGGGCCTGACACCACTGCTCAAAGTACACATTGTCCAAGGGGCGCCCGGCTGGCTCAGTCAGTAGAGCATGTGCCTCTTGGTCTGTGGGTCATGAGTATGAGTGGAGTTTATTAAAAATTAAAGATATCCTGACCCATTGGCAAGACTTTCCCCATCCCCCATCTCATCCCTCCCTCCCCCTCTCGGTCACCAGCACCGTCACCTGCAATGGCTCTGACGCACCCGCAGAGCCTGGCACAGTGTGGCAGCGAGCATCCACCCTGGCCCAGGGTCTCTGGGAGCTTCCCACATGGGGGTGCACCTGCTCTGCTCCCCTCCTCCCCTCAATGTGACAATGGCCCAGTTCCCACCACAGGGCCCAGGGGAGTCCACCTGGGGGAGACGGAGAAGTGGGCCCCCTGAGAGACGGGGCCCAGAGACACTCTGATGATGTCTCTGAGACCCCGATTTTCCACGCAGAGCAAGGGAAAGGCCCTAAGGGGCAGGAAGGCAGCCCTCTGTTATGTCATCTGTACAACCAGTTGCATTTTTAAAATGTTTATTTATTTTTAATGTTTATTTATTTTTGAGAGACAGAGAGCAAGTGGCATAGAGCAGAGAGAGAGCATGGGAGACAGAGAATCCCAGGCAGCTTCCACGCTGTCAGCGCAGAGCCCGATGTGGGGCTCGAATTCACAAACCGTGAGATCATGACCTGAGCCATAACCAAGAGTTGGACGCTTAACTGACCAAGCCCCCCAGATGCCCTACTAGTTGCGTCTTTGGGTGGTCTTGAGGGCAGCTTATTTCTCTTAACTCCTTCCCTGGACTCCGGATCTGCTCTTCACACCTCGTTGCACTGAGCACATTTTATGTTACTGAATTTACCTTTTCAAAGTTATTTTTTTTTAATGTTTTTTATTTATTTTTAGGAGAGAGAGAGAGACAGCGTGAGCAGGGGAGGGTCAGAGAGAGAGGGAGACACAGACTCTGAAATAGGCTCCAGGCTCTGAGCTGGCAGTCAGCACAGAGCCAGATGCGGGGCTCGAACCCACGGACCGTGAGGTCATGACCTAAGCGAAAGTCGGACGCTTAACCGACTAAGCCACCCAGGCGCCCCTGAATTTACCTTTTCAAACTCAGTCTGTTTCGGGCAGGCTCCCAGGAGACAGAAACTGAGATAGTGGATTGGTATGCAGGGTCCCGCTAGGGCGAGCTCTCGGGGTCAGACCCTGTCAGGGAGCCGGAAGCAGCCCTGGGCAGAGGGACAGGTCAGCCATGGTGATGCCGCTGCCATAGAGGCCTCAGCCCAGCCCGTGGGAACTCGGGAGCCAGAAAGCCTTTCAAGGACGCCCAGATTGAATGAAGCCCGGGGGCAGACCTTTTTGCCCTGCATTGACCTTGGTTGAAACAGCTTCTTGAGCTGAGAACAATCCTGCCAGCCAAGGGGTGGGTGCTCTGGATCCTTCTCTCTCAGCTGCCAAGACCCGCCCTGGCTGTGTGTTAGCACCAACTTCCAGGGTCCTTGCCAGGCTGATAAATCCTGCCGTGGGGAGAAGCGGTCCCAGAACTACGCACTCACCTTATCCAACTTGATGTTCTGCCTCTCTCAGCCCAGTGTCCTTGACTCCAGTCCCACGTTCTCCCAGTTCCCGTCGGTACCACCGGCTGGCACCTTCAGGCCCTTCCAGGTCCAGCCTTTCTCTTCCCTTAGGTGACCCAGCACGTTACCAGCCAGGCTATGCTGTGATTTAGACCCAGCTATTGATCTGGTCCAAAGAGAGGAAGTAGAGTAGGTCCTTGGGGGGTAGCGGTGGGGAGAGTTGGCACTTGTCTTATAAGGAAGAGACTTGCTTTCCAGCAAGGAGAAAGCACTAAGCTGTCACAGGCAGGAGGGGCCCACACCTGTGAGGGTCCAGAAGGCTCAGGGAGATTTTCTCAATCTTTGAGATTTTCGAGTGCAGTGACCCAGATATCCCCAGATGTCTCAGGGTCGCCCTTCTTCCCAGTGAGTGTCCTCCTTGGCATAGCTGACTCACTAAGGTTGGGAATTCAACCTCCCGGTCTCACTAAGTCCAGAACCTGATCCCCTACTTTTCTCTGTTCCCTAGCCTCAGGAGGCAGGTTTCTTAAATTAAAAAAAAAAAAAAAAATTTTAACGTTTATTATTGAGAGAAAGAGAGAGACAGAGCATCAGCAGGGGAGGGACAGAGAGAGAGGAAGACACAGAATCGGAAGCAGGCTCCAGGCTCTGAGCTGTCAGCACAGAGCCTCATGCAGGGCTTGAACTCACTAACTGAGATCATGACCTGAGCTGAAGTCGGACATTTAACAGAATGAGCCACCCAGGCGCCCCTAGAATCCCTTTTAGGGTCTGTCCTCTAGGACCACACTTGGCACCACTCATGGGTCCGATTACGCAGGAAACAGACTTAAAGATTCTGAGGATGTTTACTGGGAATGTCGTCAGGCAACAAGGTCGGCAGAAGTGGGCAGAGGGAGAAGTTTAACCTTGATGAGGAAGTTCCAGGACCTCAGCTGATCCCAGGGGAAGCTCCGAAGCTGGGGTGGCCATTCCCAGGTGTCTTGAATGGAGGTGAGAAGGCCAGGCTTTGTTCCTCCTTAAGGACAGTCATCGGATGGGTGAGGCACCTTCTTTTGGCCAAGGGTGATCTTTGGAAAGGTACCAGCAGCCAGTGCCTGGCAGTGGGGGAGGGGGTTCTTGGGATCTGAAGGTGGATTTGAGCTGCACACCACAGTGTCCACTGATGCTCGTCTCCCCAACAGGCTTTATAAGCCCCTGGAAAACAGAGCCTGGGGTGGAAGTGTGGCATTGTGTCCGTCCCCCCACCCCCCAGTGGGTGTCTATCACCCAGGTGTTGATTCTTCTGTTGAGGAGGATGGCATTTAGCTTCTTGACTTCCTGTGGATTTATTTTGAAGCCTCATTTGCATAGACAGGCTGGTTTCACTGCAGGGCCAAGCGGAGCCCCGTCCTTATTTGGGGTTCAATATCTGACATATTACACAGGCAAGTTTCCTCGGGAACTTTCCAGACCTTTCTGGAACGAAGATGTCAAAGGCAGGGAGGGATCGCCACCTTCTGGACAAAGAAGGGACCTACGGCTCCCTGAACATATGGAGCCCTGCTGTCCAAGAGAAAGGTCACGTGTGAGTTCCACATGTGATTTTCATTTTGTCGTGGCCACGTAAAAAAGAGCCAAAAGACACAGGTGAGCTTGATTTTAGTAATATATTTTATTTAGGGGCACGTGGGTGGCTCAGTCAGTTAAGTGTTGGAGTTTGGCTCAGGTCATGATCTCGCGGTCCGTGGGTTCGATCCCCGTGTTGGGCTCTGTGCTGACAGCTCAGAGCCTGGAGCTGCTTCGGATTCTGTGTCTCCTTGCTCTCTCTGACCCTCCCCGACTCATGTTCTGTCTCTCTCTGTCTCTCAAAAATAACTAAACATTAAACATTTAAAAAAATAAAATTATTAATAAGATATTTTGGATTTTTTTTTTTTGCAAACAAGTCTTCAGAATTCAGTGTATATTTTACACTTACCTCACATGCCAATTAAGACTAGCTGCATTTCAAGTGCTGAAGAGCTGCATGTGGTTAGGGGTTACCACAAAAGACAGCACAGATCTAGAGACTGAAGTCTGAGGAGAGAACGAGAGTATGTGCGTGTTCATGTGTGTGTGCATGTGGGGTGAGTGTGTATCTGTGAGTAGTATGTGAACGTTCCTCTCCATATATAGGAAACAACGAGAACAGGGCACTTGAAGAAAAACAGAGGTGTCAGGTCCCAGAGCCCCAATGACACATCTAGGGCCATTGGGGGAGGTTGGCTGGTTTTGTTCAATCACTCAACAAAAATCTTTGGAGCACTGGGCGCCAGGGTGACTCAGCTGGTTGAATGTCCAACTCTTGGTTTTGACTCAGGTGACGGTCTTGTGATTCGTGGGCTCGAGCCCCATGTTGGGCTCTGCACTGATGGTGTGGAGCCTGTTTGGGATTCTGTCTCTCTTTCTGCCCCTGCTCTCTCTCTCCATCTCCATCTCAAAATAAACAAACAAATAAATAAATAAACCTTTGGAGCACCTACTATGTGTCAGGCTTGTGCTGGATGCCGGGGTACAATGATGAAGAAGAGCCCAATAGAGAGGAATAAACACAATCACACAGGTGTTACAGATAAGTGGGGGGGCCTAAGCAGGGGAACGGGTGCTTGGAGGACTTTTTAGATAAGAAGGCACAATCTGGGTTTTGTGAGATGAAGAGAAAGGAGTTCTTTAAAACTCCTGGTAAAACAGGAGTTGAAGTCGAGACATAAAATCTTCCAGGCAGATGGTGAACAAGTGAAAAGACACCAGGCATGAAAACTTGGGGTCCTGGAGGAGGGCGCCCAGGCTGGAGCGTGGAGCATGTGCGTGGGGTGTATGGCTGGAAGACAGGGTTGGAGGTTAAGTAGAGGAAATTGATTCTAGAAGAGTTACCTGGTGGGCCAGGAGAGCCAGAGAGAGATGTTAAGCCAAGAAGTCGGATGATCGTGTCTGCATTTTCCTGCTTCCTGGGGACAAGGTGGCACATAGTTTAGGCAGCAGGGTGACGGGTATATGGGGGTGGAGTACGGCCCAGGGGAGGGGCATGGTAAGGAGGCTACAGCAACAGCGTGGGCAAGAGATGGGGATGAACTAACCCCAGCAGGTAACTGTTTCTCGGGCTGGAACACTGAACAGGCCCTATGCCATCTATTCACCATGTAAGTTAAATTCTCAATAGCCCTAAGAAGTAGGTACTATTATTATTCTTATTTCACAGAAAGGAAACTGAGGCCACACAGTGAGTCAGAGGCAACGCAGGCTTCAAACCCAGGTCCGTCTGATTCTGGGACCCTACTCCGAGCCATGCCACCAGGACACCTCCCCACCTCCCCAGTGGAGCCGCTCTGGAGCTGGGGGGTTTGGGAAAGGGGTAGAGGGGCCATGACCTGGGCTTTGATTGCATGTGGAACTTAAGAGCAAGTGTTAACCCCCAGGTGGCCAATTTGGTGCCCAGGGAGGTGATGCTGCCATCAACCTGCGTGAGGAGTCTGGGAGAAAAAAACTGGGTTTGGGGGAAGATGTCACTTTGGGGCATTTGGCTGGTCATCCGGGAAGTACCCATGAGTTGCTGCTGAGGAGAAGGCCCTGGCCTGGCGATCTGGGACTTGGTGGCGAGGAGAGTGGCATGATAGACTGACAGCAGCCCTACTATGCTTCGAGCTGGTCTGGTGGATTTGCTGTCCTTGGTCCCTGTATCCACAGGAAGGACGGACATGGGGTGGCCCTGCCGACCCTAAAAACTCCACTTAGAGTCAGGAGTGAGAATGGCCAAGAGCCAACCCATCTGGGTCCTGATCCCAACTGCCCTGCACGGTGATCTGGAGCAAACTCCATGGTTCTCCCGGGCATCAAGACAAAAAGGGGTAAGGCTCTAAAGGCAAGAGGGACTCCTTTAACTCCCAAAGCCCATGATTGCGGAGTAACCCAGAGCTGGAGCCTCAGGCAAGGACATTTCTCCTGCCCACCACTGGGGTGTGGGAGGGCTCCCCAGGGAGCTCCCTTCCCCCTCTACCTTCCCAGCTGAAGACCCCAGGCACCCTAGAGCCTCCAAACAGGTACTCCAGGATAAAAGCAGTTCTTTGGACCTGTCTGGATGGACTCGAACAGGGAGGCTTGGAGAGGCCAAGCAGGCGGGGGCTCCTCCATGGGGCAGTGTGAGGCCCCGAGGCCCGTGCACACTTCTTAACCCAGTGGCAGTTTAAGATAGGGATAAGGCAGGGCCTGCTTCCCAGAGATCAGTTCAGGCTGCCGTGAGCTCTGATGCCAGCCCTTTAGCAAGGGGAGTGGCCACACTGGTTCAGTTTCTTGTAGGCGTATTTGTAAATCAGCAAAATTCTCCTGAAAAGAATCTCTATTCCCCAAGAAGGGCTGAGTATTCAGGCCATGAGAGGACCATGAGGTTTCTCCACTGGGGAATGAAGTTTTTTTTTTTTTCATTCAATAATTATGAGAATAAAAACTAACACATTGTTCCCATCCCAGCTCACCCCCCTCACCAGTGTGTGCGGTGTGCAGACTGTGGCTGGGGGCTCGGGGACCAGGAAGGAGCCAAGCTTCAGACCTTGGCTGGAGCATCTCAGGTCTGAGTGACGTTGGGAGGAATATGTACTGAGCCTCTTCCTCTAAAAGGACTCTGATGCAGCTCCAGCTGGGGGCGACGCAAAAGGCTGAGAGGGAGCACCGGCAGCTACTCGGATGTGTGGGCCGGGGATGGGAAACTGACCAAACGGAGGGTCAGGAATCTCGGGCCTTTGATACCACTTGATACGTTACATCATGGAGCACCAAGACAGGTGCCAGGCACCTTACTAGGTACTGGGTTGACAAGCATACCCAGGACATGATCCACATGCTCACAAGTGGTTTTGTTCACAAGGGAGAGATCATTGTTTGAAACCAAAGACTCTTACCTACAACCTAGCAGATTCCTGGGGAAGGGGGCCAGCAAGGGGTTGGCATGATGCTTCACAAAACGGGGGCTCATACTTCCTCTCTCACAGAGGACTAATCTATGTAAAGCACTTGGTATAGTACCCGGTATTAAGTTACAGCTCAGTAAGTGGTAGCTATTATTAGCCATTATTACAAGAAGCCGCAGAATAAACATGGTGCATCTTCCTGGAGTGCCAGTTTTGCTCAGTGATTAGGGAGGAAGGACATTCTTTTTATATTAAAACAGACACAGACATAAGCTAGAGTAGGGTGCAAAACTCACTTGGATTTTCTTTAAAAAATTTTTAAGTTTATTTATTTACTTCAAGAGAGAGTGCACAAGCAGGGGAGGGGCAGAGAGAGGGCAGGGGACAGAGAGAATCCCAAGCAGTGCCGTCAGTGCGGAGCCCAATGCGGGGCTCGAACCCAGGAAGTTTGAGATCGTGACCTGAGCCCAGATCACGAGTCAGCCACTTGACCGACTGAGTCACCCAGGTGCCCCGTCGCTTGGATTTTTGACACCAAAGATACTGAGCTCATTATTGTCCTGCTCTGTCAACCTACTTGCTTGCACCCCTCCACCCCTGCCCCATCCCTTGATAGACACAGGAACTAGAAAAGCCTCTGCAGTTGGAGCCGGGAAACCTGGGTTCCAACTTGGCTCTGCAGGTTACTGTGTTGTGACACTAGGCACTGAATTCCCTGCGTCCTGTTTTCTCCCTGATAAAATGGGGGTAAGTACACCTATATCCAGGGTTGTGATAACAAGATAATGTATGTGAATGTGCCTGGCACAGTACCTGGTGAATAACAGGTGCTCAATAAATGTTAGGTTATCAGGGGGTGAGGGGAAAGGGCTAAAGGGGCATAGTAGGTGACCCAGAAGCGACTTATTGCTGTTAAGCACCTGGGTGGCTCATTCGGTCTTTATGGGGGGGGGGGGGACTGAGTCTTTCGAGCAGATTCCAGATAGCCATTCATACACCGTGGTCTGGAATGGAAAGGCCATGGTTTGAGTCCAGCGTTGCCCCTAAATTGTATCCTAATTTCCCATCAGCTCATTTGGCCACAGTTTTTTCTATATCTTAGTATGCAGGTTTTCTAAGATTTGGGTCCATTGACAACGACCCCAACCCCGGTATTACATCAAGATTCTAGAAGCACTTGGCTCAGGACACGTTATATACGTAGGCCGCCATCTGTGCTCCATGTATGTTCTGTCATGACTTTTCCACGAGTGTAGTTCTGTATCCTTGGTGGCCTCTCAACTGCTCAAGGAACAGGGACTCTGTCTTTGTAACAGAACCCAAATACTGTACTATTGAACCATTTTACTAATCTGTCATTGGTGGCCTTGCAGAAAAATGAGAAAAAATGATTTTGACTAGGAAAGGCCAGGGCCATATTCTTAGTATTCTAAATTTCCTTCTAAGAACCCATTAGGAATCTGTCCTCTGAGAATGTATCTAAATATTTTTTAAGTTTATTTATTTATTTTAAGAGAGGAAGAGAGAAAGAGAACCAGTGGGGGAGGGGGAGAGAGGCAGGGGTCAGAGGATCTGAAGTGGGCTTGGTGTTGCTAGCAGAGACCCCAATGCAGGGCTCGAAACCACAATCCATGAGATCATGACCTGAGCCGAGGTCAGACGCTCAGCTGACTGAGCCACCCAGGTGCCTTGAATGTATCTAAATCTTTTGGAACTTACTTCTGGGACACATTAGCATAATTACTTTTTATATTTACTTTAATTAATTTAATTTTTAAGTTTATTTATTTATTTAGAGAAAACATGAACAGGGAGGGAGGGGAAAAGAGAGGGAGAGAGAAAATCCCAAGCAGGCTCTGAACTGTCAGCAAAGAGCCCCATGTGGGGCTCCAACTCACAAACCAAGAGATCATAACCTGAGCCGAAACCAAGAGTTGGAGGCTCAACTGACTGAGCCACTCAGGCGCCCCACTACTTTTTAATGTTTTAAAATGGCAACATGGAGCAAACCATAAGTATAGCAGTTCTACCTGTCTAGACTTTTAGTCTAGGAAGGGAGGGTTGTAATATTGTAGCCATGGTTAAGCTTTATTTAAAAAAAAAAAAAAACACTTTATTTTTATTAAGTGTATGTCAGGCACTATCCTATTTCCTTCAATCCTCCCAATTGCCCGATGAGACACATCCTGCTATTATCCACCCCTATTTTACTGATGAGAAAATTAAAGTGAAAAAAAGTTTATCAGTTTACCTACTTTTACAAGATTAGGACGTGGCAGTGCCAAATATTGGAATCCATGGGTCCATGCCACTCCTAACTATCTCACTATCCTACCTCTTGCTATGCATACTAAGCCTCATGAAGCTTTGAGCCCCCTTACAGGGGTTTAAAGCCAAACCATAGGGGCTACTAATGCTTGATTATCTTTCTGATCTTTCTCTGGACCTCCTTCACTAACCCCTTGACCCATCCCCGAGGAGTCATGACCTTCCAAGCTGTGCGTGGAATGTCACTCTGGATACACTCTATACATATCTTTTATAGCCTTGCTTGCAAGCTGCCTTGGAGGTGCTTTTTAGCTAGTTAATATGTACACGTTTTTTCTGTCCAACCGGATTGTAAACACCTAGAGGACAGGGACGGTATCTGGCTCTCTCCTACCCCTCCCAGTGCGAAGGACCAGGGCTGGGGACGCCGAGGAGGCTCTTCAAAGGTTGCTGACCATCCTCCGCCCCACCTCGGCCACGCCCCTGTTCCTCGGCGACCACTCCACGTCCTCCTCCCGGGTCCCCCCCCCCACCCGGTCCCGCTCCCATCACTCGCCCTCCCTCCGGCGCCGCCCCTCCCTCAGGAGCTCTACCTTTTCCCCGCCCCCGGCAGCATCTCCAGCGTCCCCTAGCGACGAGGCAGGAGCTCCTAGCAACCGCATCTCGGTTCCCAGACGACGGCGGCACGTAGGGCCACGTCAGCGCGCCGTGGCCCCGCCCCCGCGCCGGCTGGCCCCGCCTCCCGGTGCCGCGTTCACCGCCGCCGCTGCCGCCGCCGCCGCCGCCGCCGCCCGAGACTCGCGCAGAGCAGTTATGGCGGATCCCGCAGCGCCCGCGCCCGCTGCCCGGCTCCCGCCCAGGCCCCGGCCGCGGCCCAGGACGCGGCGCCGACCCCGGACGCGCCCCCGCCCCGGCGGCGGCGCCCGCCCCGGACTCGGCCTCAGGGCCGTCCTCGGACTCCGGCCCCGAAGCCGGCTCGCAGCGGCTGCTGTTCTCTCACGACCTGGTGTCGGGCCGTTACCGCGGCTCGGTGCACTTCGGGCTGGTGCGCCTCATCCACGGCGAGGACTCGGACTCGGAGGGCGAGGAGGACCGCGGGAGCTCGGGCTGCTCCGAGGCGGGGGGCGCGGGCCACGAGGAGGGCCGGGCCAGCCCGCTGCGCCGCGGCTACGTGCGCGTCCAGTGGTACCCCGAGGGCGTCAAGCAGCACGTGAAGGAGACCAAGGTGCGGCGCGCGGGCCGGGGGGGCCGGGGGGGCCGGGGCGCCGTGGGGACCGAGTTGCTGCTGCAGGGGCCCCAGGCCGGGGAGGGGAGGCGCGCCAGGCGCTGGCCGGCGCGGTGCCACCGCAGTGGGCCGAGGTGGGAGGACGAGCCACCGCGGAGGGGACGCCCCGGTGCAAAGTCATTGCACCAGCGCCGGGCCACCGGGCGCCGCGCCTCCCCCCCCCTCCCCGAGGGGCTGCCGCGCCGCGCCTGGTGGGGTGTCGGCCTCGCGCTTCTGTACGTGGACCCGCCGCCGCGGGGGAGCCCCTGGGGCTCCGAGGCACGCTCGGCGTGACACCAGTGCGGCGTTTCGCTGACCCCCAAGGAGCTACATACTGCATTGTGCATCCCGAAAGGAAGGCCGTGCCGGGTCCGTGCAGGGAAGGGTCGTGGGCGTTCCAAAGCGAAGATAGAGGTGACCATCTCGGGTCACCAGTAAACCCAAGAAGTTCCCTAAATGACAGAAGGCGTTATCAGGGGCACAGACACCCCAACCCCTCTCTCTCTTTTGTAAACCTTGTTGCCTCATTTTAATTGCTGCGGGAACTTTGTGAGTAAAATCATTAACAATCAGAGCCGTGATATTAATAGTCCGGGGGAGTTGGGGGGGGGGGGATATGACAGCTGTGACTGGAATTGATGACTCCCAAGTGCAGTTGGACTTCTTGAAAAAAAATACTACAGAAGCATGGATGGAGAAGAGCCACCCGTTTGGAAGCCCCAAGGGGTTCTTCCTGACCCGAGGCCGCGAAGCAAACATCAGACTCCCATATGGTGTTGGGGTGAGGCCGGTGAATATTGCAGGTTTACAAGCGAAGGGGTTTATCATCTTAAACCCCGAAACCTTGAACCAAGGTTGGCTTGGTGGCGTCTTAGGTCATGTTTTCCTGAGTGCGAATTCCTATCAGTGATTCACACACGCGCGCACACCCCTGTATCTTTCACCCCTTCTTCATCTCCTCCTTTTCCTCCCCTTGAAGAAAACATTTCTAAGCAGGAATCGGGCCTGTGCTGTTGACTGGTCTGATTTCGGGAGGGGGGGGGGCGACTGGAGAAGTTAATCTGGGTTTCTCACAAGCTGGGAGACAAAGGCCACAGGGGAATGGGGCCTCGGGCCACCCTACAGAGGGGTCTGTGGTAACAGCTCTGCCAGTGGAAGAGGCCCCTCTCCCAGGAAGAGCCTGTGCACCATTTCCTAGCGGCACAAGTGCCAGCCGTCGTTCTGCTTGCCAGTGCGCACGCACCCCCAGACCCAGAAGGCCGCACACAGGACCCTCTGGCTTCCCCCGCAGAGAAATGCAAATCAAGGCCCTAGCTGCCCTGACTCCGGAAGAAAATGAACAAGTTTGTGTGCCTCCCCTCCCCCCAAAAAAGTGGAAAATACTACTTTTCATAGCGGAATGCTCGTTAAACATTCCCATCGGAATGGGAAGACTTGCGCTCTTTATGCCGTGTTCCTGCGCCGTCTTACTAGCACATGGTGGCTCATGTCTTTCTGTGGGTTTTTTGTTTTTTTAATTTTTAATGTTTTTCCCTAACCATCTTCTCCAGAGGTTTGTGACTTTCAGAAGGCAGCTCGTTTCACTGTGTCATGGCCTCCTGCCCCGGGACTCAGGCTGGCAGGCCAAGCTCACGACCGCGAGCTGCCATGTTTATCAGTAGTTGTTCCTGTTCATCTTGACTTTGGTGGTTAACTTTGTTTACAGTTACATTCTGCCAGCCTCCTTCCACCATGTGTAATTATATACAAAGTTTGACCTAAAGCACCTACTTAGGAATGGAAGAGAAAATAACTTTATTTTGGATACATTTTGAAGCTGGCCTCTTGTGATTTGCTTTGAATTTGTTGAAACCCATTGTGGCTCCAGTGGTGGTGTTTTCCTCGCCACCATAGTGTCTGTAGCTTTTGAGCTTAGGGGCATAGGAACCTTAGAAGTGGTGGCACGTAGGTGCCCATTTGTGGATGGCAAGACCCAGTTCTTATAGGACTTTGAGATGGGTTTGTTGGGGGACGGGGGGAGTTGTACACCTGATGAGTAGCCCAAGGTTACCAGAAACCCTAGGCCCAGATGACGCTGACTAGGGCGGTAGGGTGGGTCCCGGGACCTTGCACTTAAGGAAGTGGTTTAGGAAGATTTTTTCCCCGCTTCTCACTTCTCCTTGTATATCCGTGGAGGGGACAATGTGCTGTACAGGAAAGACCATCAGACCAAGGCTGAGTGTCGGTTCCGATTCCTACTCTCTCGCTAATTTGGTTATGAGATTTGAGAACCCACTTACTGACAGAGTAATGTGGCGACGGTATCGAGAAACGTATTTCTTTTTAAAGCTGGCACCTCTTGGCATTTTTTTTAAATTTTTTTTTAATGTTTTATTTATTTTTAGGAGAGAAAGAGAGACAGCATGAGCAGGGGAGGGTCAGAGAGAGAGGGAGTCACAGACTGAAACAGGCTCCAGGCTCCGAGTTGGCAGTCAGCACAGAGCCCGACGCGGGGCTTGAACCCACGAACTGCGAGATCATGACCTAAGCGAAAGTCGGACGCCTAACCGACTAAGCCACCCAGGCGCCCCTCTTGGCATTTTTTTAAATAGTACCCCTGTAGTGTGGAGTGTTTAGTAGGCTGTGGGGTGTTTTTCTGGTTTTCAGGTTAATTTGTTGGGCAGCGAGTAAAGGCTTAATATTAGTCTCTCTCTCTTTTTTAAATATTTTTTTTTATTTCTACGAGAGAGAGAGAGACCGCGTGAGCAGGGGAGGGTCAGAGAGAGAGGGAGTCACAGACTGAAATAGACTGAAACAGACTGAAACAGGCTCCAGGCTCTGAGCTGGCAGTCAGCACAGAGCCTGACGCGGGGCTCGAACCCACGAACTGCGAGATCATGACCTAAGCGACAGTCGGACGCTTAACCGACTAAGCCACCCAGGTGCCCTTTAACATTAGTCTCTTAATGTAAGTTTGAAACGGACAAATTCATGAAGAGAGATGAAGAGACTGGCCCGCACATTCTACGCCCTCCTGGCCCTTTCAGCGAAAATTTTCAACAAAAATCAAGTAAGTAGCTCTTCGTCGAACTGCAGAATTTATGGGCCAGTTCCTGAGGCTTCCAGCAACCAAAGTTTAGGACCTCAAAGAAACACGAAGTATGTGCTCCTTTCTTTCCTCAATCTTCTGAGAACCCTTCCGCATGGTAGCTGACTTATCCCCTTGACGCTTTTCCTGTGTGGCCACTGATCTCCTGTGTGACTTGGCCCCTTCCCCATCAGCGACCATCCTTGAGTAAACTTTTGGAATAAAGCTAAATGCTGACAGTCTCTCTGCCTTCTTGAGCACCGGCTCGGCCTGGCGGGCCTTTGTGGTCTCTAGCTGTCACGGGTGGGCACAGTGGCCTCTGTAAGGAAGGGAACAGACTGCTGTCTGTCAGTCCAAGTTTGGGGGAGCTTCCTGTTTATGCTTTGGCTTTCCATCTCTTGTGCACAGTCTTTTCCTTTGAGTTGCCACAACATTCAGAGTCGCTCCTGGTTTGAGATTTAAGGTCTCCAAATGAAGCTGTCTCTATGATCACACTGCTTTTCGAAGGCTGTGTGTGTGTGTGTGTGTGTGTGTGTGTGGCATCCCTCATGACAGGTCCCTCAGGAATTGGCTTTTTGGTTTATTTTTGGCTTCTCCTCAGGCCAGCATTTCCATTGGGCAAGCTATTTAGGTGTAGCATCATGGTATGTGAAGCTGGTGCTGCCTCACTGGTCCTAGTGCTGGACCCATTAAAAGTAATTGCTTTTAGTGATGTAACAGGAAGAAGTTATGTAAGGTGAGCCGAGATGCGGGACCGAGTGCGTCTCATTGCACTTTGTTCACATAGGATCACCGCACTTGTAGACCTGCACGGCTGCTCTGTGATTTTGTCCTTTGTTCTTTGGTTTCCCCTCCTCTGACTTCTGGGACTTGGTGCCGTGGTGGTGCCTCTGACTTGCCACCTCGCTCAAGGGTACTCACCAGATAAAGGGTATGTGTGTGTGTGTGTGTGTGTGTGTGTGTGTGTGTGTGTGTGTGTGTGTGTGTCCTGTGTTTGGAAGTCAAAACCCTTGGGTGCTCTTCCCGGCTGGCACCTACTCTGAATGACGTTGGCCTAGTCACTGCCTCATTTTCTCTCTGCAGTAAAACACAAGATCTGTCTTCCTAGCCCCTGAAATGGGCCCTAGCCTGAACCAGAAGTGTAGCTGGGTGGTGTGGCCACTTGGCTGTGAGCAGACACCATCCTGATGTCCGCCGGACAGAGCCAGTCCCCCCACCCCTGTCCCTTCAGGAGATCGATCACTTCCATCCATCACACGGGGGTGCTGCACCCGGGAGGCACCTTGGGGGGCAAAACGTGCACCAGACAGGTTTGTTTCAGCGGTGCCGGTGCTCTTGACCTGGTGAATTATAGATAGGACTTCTTTTTAAGACTCTTCTATAAATACTCATGAACTTCACTGCTCTGTTACTTTATGCACACTTAAAGTAACACCTGCCAGGGGCGCCCAGGTGGCTCGGTGAGTTGAGCGTCTGACTCTTGATTTCGGCTCAGGTCATGATCCCAGGCTCATGGGATCAAGCCCTATGTCAGGCTCTGCGCTGAGCATGGAGCTTGCTTAAGATTTTCTCTCTCTCTTCTCTCTCCCCCTCTCTCTTTCTTTCCCCCATCTCTCTCTCCTCCCTCCCCGTCTCTCTCTCCCCCTCCCTCCCTCCTTCTGTCTCTCCCCACTCTCTCCAAAATAAATAAATAAATAAAAGTCACACCTGCCAAAAGCCACTAGCCTGCAGGAGAGGGATGGAATGAATATATGTGTGTGCATATTTTCCAGAATTTGGAGGACATCTTTTGAAATTTCCAAAAGATGAATTACAAGGATGGGAGAATATTGCTTTATATTTTAAAATAATTATATGGCCAAGCATTGTGTAGTGTTACTATGTGCCAGGCACTCTGAGTGCTTTATGCGTGTTACTCAGTGCTCCCAACAACCCCGTGAATTAGGTACTATTATTATCTGCACATTTCGGAGGAGGAAACCTAGGGGCAGAGAGGTTAAGTAACTTGTCCAATGTCACACTGCTAATAAGTGGAGGAGCCTGAATACAAATTGAAGTCAATGTAGTTCTCACCTGAGAATGTTTAAGTTCAGCACTCGTGGATCGTTACTGTATCAAGTGCCCTGGTTAAACATGAGTCACAGACCCTGCGGTTGGTATTAATCATCCAGTCATGAAACACTTGAAAGCCTTAGTGGAGAGGAGGTAACCCCAGGTAAGGAGAGAGGAAGGCGCAGGCTGTTGGGATGTGTGGCAGGTGTGCCAGAGGAGAGGGAGAGACAGAGCCCCTGTGCCAGGGGACAGGGTGGGAGGGGTGCCAGGTTCGCACTTGTGACTGTGCTTCTGCTCTGCATTTTTCGTTCCCTCGCCCCGCCGTCATTCTCAAAGTAATTGCCAAAACACACAATTTATTTCCGGAGAACCTGTGAGTGCCCCTAGATGCTGAATGGAAGCAGGCTCTGTGCGATCCATTCCAACACGGGTGCGTCCCCTGCACCCGAAGTCCGGGGAACGGGCGTTCTGTGTTGTCTTAGCAGCCGATGGTCAGCGTGAGGAAATGCAGCCTGACCTCCTGCCCCCAAAGACCTGTCCCCTCTCTGCTGTTGTCACTGTCCCGCTGGGAATGCTGAGTCATGAGACAGACAAGGAGACTCCTTGGAGAGAGGCTGCATTCCTTCTCCTTCGGTTGCCCCGAACCTGACTCTGCTCTTGGCCTTCCTTTTGATTTAGGACATGAAAGGTCCTGTTGCGCCCTCCGCATCCCCACTTCACTGTTATCCCTGCTTTTCTGTTCTTCCGTTTTCCTGTTCCATCAAGAGAAATCTTGCTCTCTTTTTTACTGTTGTACCCAGGGGCCTCATGGAATCCAGTGGAGCCGCTGTGGGGCCAGTACTTTACAAAAGGGATGCGGTTGTCGTGCGTAACGTGAATCAGCATTCCCCACAGCGCTGGGCCCCTGCTCAGTGTCAGCTGCCCCTGGGAGTCCCCTCACCATTTGGATTTAGGGTGATCTCTTTTAAAGAGCCATTCTGTACTTTTTTTTTTTTTTTTTTTTTTAACTGGGAGGCCGTGATCTGCCCTCCTGTTCCAACTGATAGAAGCTTTCGGAGTTTCCCTGCCCAGAGCTTAGCCTGCTTCTGGGTGGGGGTGGGAGGGTGCTAATTTAAATGGATAATCAAAAGAGGGAAACGTGCTTTTTCACCTACAAGCTGCTCTCACTTATACTTACTGGGATTTGCGTTTGTTAACTGTAGCTCCTCCTGAGCTCCACCTGCCCAGGGGCTGGGGGCCAAGCCTGAGAAGGTCGTGCTTTCAAGGCTGTTGCGTGCCCAGCACTTGCAGCTCTAGTGAGCGGGGCACGCGCGTTCCGGGTTGCTCCTGTTGCTGACATTTCTGGTGGCCTCAGGGGGCCGCCGTTAGGAACCACCTGACCCACGCGTGGTCACAGACAGGGAAGAGCAGAATGCTTACTGGAAATTTTTGTAGTTCAGGATCAGATTGAGTCATGTTAATGGGTAGCCCTCTGAATTGTGTCTACTCCGAGGTTATTGGCCGTCATTTGGCTGCACTCTGAGGTTGAGGAGTCCACGTCCTTCAACCCAGGGCCGACCGTGTTGAATGGATCTTTTGGTCAGTTTTGCCCGCAAATCTGCTGTGTTCTTCTGAAGCAAGATTGTGAAAAGCAAGTTTTTGACTTAAACATTGAGGCATATGATACACTGTTCAGAAGTATTCAGCTAGGCGATATGTACTGAAATGAAGTCTTTGGGGGTTAAATCTGTTTGACTGGTGGAGGGATTTGCATATTTTGAGATTGATACATGTAACAATGTATCAGTGTATTTGAGATGATACATGTAGCTAGGTCAAAGGAATAAGACACCAGATTACTTTGGGTTTAAATCAGTAGCATAGGGGTGCCCAGCTGGCCCAGTTAGGAGAGCATGCAACTCTTTTTTTGTTTTTAATTTAAAAAAAAAGTTTATATTTATTTTAGAGAGAGCGCACACATGAGCAGGGGAGGGGCAGAGACAGAGAGGGAAGCAGGCACCAGGCTCCTAGCTGTCAGCACAGAGTCTGACGCGGGGCTCAAACCCACAAACCACAAGCTCCTGACCTGAGCTAAAGTCGGGCGCTCAACTGACTGAGCCACCCAGGTGCCCCGAGCATGCAGTCTTGATTTTGGAGTGTTAAGTTCGAGGCCCAGATGGGTGTAGTGATTTGAAAAAAAAAATAATAAAATAAATAAAATTAAAATTAAAAAAGTCAAAATAATCTAGCTATATCCCGTGAAGATTCAGTCTAGCTATGATAATTTAAAACTTTTTAAATTAAAATCACCTGAAAAAAAAAGGAAAATGTATTCAATTCTATCCAATAATGAAATGAAAACCCCCAGCAAACAGGAGAGATTTTCTACAGTCTTAAAAAAAGTGTTCTGGGGCGCCTGTCTGGCTCAGTCAGTTAAGCTGCCGACTTAGGCTCAGGTCATGATCTCGCAGTTCGTGAGTTCAAGTCCTGCCTTGGGCCCTGTGCTGATAATGACAGCTCAGAGCCCGGAGCCTGATTCTGTGCCTCCCTCGCTTTCTGCCCCTCCCCCGCTCACACTCTTGTCTCTGCCTCTCTCAAAAATAAATAAACATAAAAAAAAAAAGTGTTTATTTGCATCCTGCAAGAGACAGCTGATCTTTGACACTCAGCAGCTCTGATGAGGTGCTTCACCTTGTTTTCATTTTGGTCTTTTGTTTGTGGGAGACGCTGCTGTGACGATGGTCGCTGACGCTGTTGTGACAGGCGTGTCCACGGGACTACTTGCTAGCCCCTTACATGCAGGTGGGAAGGGACACACACACAGCTGTGTCCTGTGTGGCTTTCAGGACGATCAGGAACAGACTCTGTGCCGAAAGCATCCCCTTATTTGTCTGCTCTGACTGGTTAATTACTTCAGGGAGTTTGAGGGTCCTGAAGGTTGATGATAGCATCTTCAAGCCAAAGAAGGAAGGGCTGCTCTCCCTACCTCCAGTATGCTGCCGGGGGGCATCTGCCTCCACTTCCTCACCGCCTGTGAGCCCCTTAGCCTTTCTCTGGCCTCGCTCCACGCTGGATGTGAATGGCGCTTCTGAAGGTCACAGAGGACTAGCGGATTCCTGGTCACTGTATTTAATGACTTCTCCCTAGTTCTTGTCTTCCTGGTCCATCAGCCTTGCTGACTGTGGTCAGTCCTGCCCCCTTACTGGAAACTTAACTTTCATTGGGTTCCAGATACGCGGTTGTACTGAATTTTCCCTCCCCCTCCCCTTTTTTTTTAAGGTTTGTGTATTTCTTTTGAGAAAGAGAGGGAGAGAGAATCCCAAGAAGGTTCCACGCTGTCAACGGAGACCGACGTGGGCCTCGATCTCCCGAACTGTGAGATCATGACTTGAGCCGAGGTCGAGAGTTTGATGCTTGACCACGGAGCCTCCCAGGCACCCCTTCTCTTTAGCTTTTTGTCTTTTTCCTCTGATCTCTGTGAGACTTCTCCACATCCTGTGTTCTCACTCCCCTCACCACCTTCCTGGCCTCAGTGCTCATTTTCACTCCTGTGGCTGCAGCTGGCTCTTGCCCTCGGACAGCTTCCACACCTGCCGCATGGTCCCCGCCCTGGACCTGACAGCCCCCTCCTGTCATCTACAACTTCAGACTTTGTGGGTGTAAAGTTACATGAGTGTAACTGCCCTTCCCACCCCCAGGTCCAACTTCTGATTGTGAAAAACCTTCAGACATACAGAAAAGTTGAAAGACTAGGTCAGTGAATACTAATTACCAGTGATCACGAGTTAGTGGTTAATACTCTGTCCTCTGTGCTTCACCTGTACATGTAGATCTATGTCGTGAGCCACTTGCTAAGTCAGAAGCAGACGTGACGGCAGACACCTCTGAATACTTAAGCTGGCATCTTCTAAGGATCAGAACATTTGGGGTCATTTGAAATTTACCTTCTTGGGCACCCGTTCTAATTGAAGTGTGTGACTCAGTGGTATTAGATGCGTTTGTGACGTGCAGGCACCACTGTCATCTGTCCCCAGACCTCTCTTCATTCTGTGAAACTGAAACTTGATGCCCACTGAACAGTAAGCCCCTGTTTCTCCCCACACCCCCTCTGGCTCCCCCCGTTCTACTTTCACACGTGAAATATCATTTCACTTAGAATAATATCCTTAAGGTTCACCTTTTCTATAGCATCTGTCAGGGTGTCGTTCGTTCTAAAGGCTGAATGAGAGGCCATTGTATGTATCACAGCTTTCGGCCCAGCTCTTCATCTGTCGGTGGGCACCTGGGCTGCTCTCCTGCGTTAGCCGTCCTGAATAACGCAGCTCATGAACATGAACGTGGGTGTGCACATACCTCTTTGAGGTCCCACTTTCAGCTCTTTTGGGTGTATCCCCAGAGGTGGAATTGCTGGGTCGTGTGGTAGTTTTATTTTGACTCTTTAAAAAAATTTTTTTTTAATGTTTTATTTATTTTTGAGAGAGAGAGAGAGAGAGAGAGACAGTGTGAGCAGGGGAGGGTCAGAGAGAGGGAGAATCCGAAGACAGGCTTCAGGCTCTGAGCTGTCAGCACAGAGCCCGATGTGGGGCTCGAACCCACGAACCGTGAGATGACGACCTGAGCCGAAGTCGGACGCTTAACCGACTGAGCCACCCAGGCGTCCCTGATTTTTACTCTTTTCAAGAACTGCCCTACTGTGCTCCACAGTAGCTCCACCATCTCACGTTCCCACCAGCCGTGCACGAGGATCCCAGTTTCTCTGTACTCTGGCCAGTGTTTATTTGTGCGCGCGCTCTCTCGCTCTCTCTCTCTCTCTCTCTGTCTCTCTCTCTCATAGTAGCCATCGTAATGGGTGTGACGAGTATCTCGCTGTAGTTTTGATTTGCGTTTCCCTAATGGTAGGTGCTGTTGGGCACCCTTTCACATGCTTCCAGTCCCTTAAATACCTTCCTTGGAGACGTGTTTATTCAAATCCTTTGCCCATTTTTGAATGGGGTTGTTTGGGGGGTTTCTGTTGTCGACTTGTTGGAGTTCTGTATGTACTCCAGAGATTAACCCCTTGTCAGATACATGATTTGCGAATACTTTTCCCATTCTGTGGGCTGCCTTTTTTATTCGGCTGATACTGTCTTTTAACACATGATGATCTCCTTTAATTTTCATGAATCCAGTCTGTTCTTTTGTTGCCCGTGCCTTTGGCGTCAGCCTCCCATTCTAATCTGGCATCAGATCTTTGTTCGAAGTGCTCTTGCCTCCCCTGCATTTCCTTTCCGCGGCAGCGCGGGCTCACTCTCTGACTGTGCCGGGCCTGGACTGAGGGCGCCTGCTCTCCGGGCCTCCAGACCTCCCGAACGCGCGCTTGGGTTGCATCAGGACCCGGCCTCCGACACGCCTTAGCTGGTCGCTCAAGGCTCCTTGCCTGCATTTCGGGCTTCCTCTCCCGCCCCTTCAGTAGACTGCATCTCCCCTGTCTCCCCGGTTCACTCATGCTGTTCTCTTCCTCCGATGCCCCATGGCACTTAACGTGACACACTCTCCCCGGATTGGAAGCTTCTTGAGAAACAAAGACTGTGACTCCTTATATGCTGTGAACGCTTCTATTTTGAATGGCTCACATCTAGTTCTGTGGGAGGCATTTGTTTGAGTTAATGACCAGGTCCTTCCCGTTCACCTATGAAGAGTATTCTTAGCTTTTTTCCAGACGCTTCGTGATCTGTGCTGGAGCTCTGTGGGCACCTCGCCGGCTGACACTGCCCCTTAGGGGACTAGGTCGGTTGACCATGTAATTTATCGTCCCAGCTGGGCTCTTTCGAGAGCACTACGAGTCACTGCTCCAGGACAGACGTGTGGGAATCCCAGCACTAGGAAGAGCAGATTAGTCAAAATACCCCATGTTGTAGTCGACTGCTTCAGCGAGATGGAGCTGCTCTCAGCTTGGCTGAAATGCAACTGGGTCTGGGATCACCTAGCGGGAACCGAGGCACTCTCCTGGCCACAGGCTTCCCAGGAGCGTGGCCCGGGGTGAGAACTAAGAGGCTGTGTCTCATGAAGCCAGTGAAAAGTCTCCCTGTTGGTGCCGTCCTGGGTTTCCTTCAGGTCCTCGTTGCAGGCTCTGAATGATCTGGAAAAGCACCAGTTTAACAGTGAGAAGCTGCCCATAGTAACTTCAGGACTTTGGTGGAAGCCCCCACCGTCTCTGAGCCTCAGTTTCTCAGCTTATAAAATGGGGATAATGCCCATCTCAGGACTGTTGGGAGGAGCAGCTGTACCGACCCAGCCAAAGAAAACACTTGCCAGACCTCTGCTTGCGTGTGAGGTCGTGACCGGAGAGCAGCCCC
This sequence comes from Proteles cristata cristata, assembly GCA_017311185.1. Taxonomy (NCBI): domain Eukaryota; kingdom Metazoa; phylum Chordata; class Mammalia; order Carnivora; family Hyaenidae; genus Proteles; species Proteles cristata. The sequence goes on from JAESUZ010004822.1 coordinate 188,035, forward strand.
GCGGCCCTCACCGTAGGGGGTGGCTTTGAGTCTTCGGCGGCAGCCCTGTGTGTCCGGAAACAGGACAAGCCGCAGCGGTGCGTGTCCCGGGAACGTGGCTTGAGCTCTGCGCTCTGCCTGCCCCGGCGCTCCGGGCGGCCTGGGGCGCGCAGCCCGGTGGCCTGCCTGTGCCGGGCCCGCAGCTCTGACGGAGCCAGGCACCGTCTATTCACACGGCTCAGCAGCGGTGCTGGGAGGGTGGGGAGAGCATGGATCCGTGGAGGCCAGAGCAGCACTTCTGGAAAGCTCACGTGTGTGGCCTCTCCTGGGGCTCCTGTTAACGCCGTCTCCTGCAAAGGCCGGGGTGTGCCCCGCAGTCCGCACATCTCACCCGCTCTTGGGGATGCTGATTCTGCTGGTTGGGACTGTCCTTGGAAATTGAACTGATAGTGTAGGTCCTTCAGAAACCCTGTTGATGTCTCTAGGTTCAGGTGTGTCCCCCCCCCCTCGCCCCCGAATTGTATGTGTATAACTGGTTTGAGCCTTTGTCTCCCCTCTGCCTTAGTCTTCTGGTAGCAGTGGTAATGCCAGAAATTATCAAACAGGGGAGGCAGCAGCAGGATGGAAGAGACAGGACGTGCCGCTAATAGCCAGGCAGTGCTTTCAGACCCCCGGGTGCCTGTGAGAAACACCTGCCTCTCCCTCCCCTCCCCCCACTGCCTACTGACCGATATGAACACATAGTTGCTGCTAAGGGTTTCCTTGGATTTCATTTCTTCTTGGGCTGAAAATAGGATAGTTGTTATGAGAAGAGTGCAGCCAGTCCAAGAGGAAAATGATTGAACCTTGCTATTGTTATTATTTTTTTATCCACCCCGTATTGGGATTTCTGCTGTGTGCCTGGCCGTGTAATGCATGCTCTGCACGTATCATCTTACTCCTTCCCTGAAGTGGCCAGTGTCCCCATTTTAGAGAGGGCGAGCCTAACACCTAGAGAATGGCTGTAACTCGCCCAGAGCCACCCAGCTAGTGAGGGGCGGGGCCCGGGTGTCTGTGCTGCCGGAGCGCACGTGCTTTGGGCCGCTGGGTGCTGTGGGAGTACGGAGTGGGACATCTCACTCCGGCCCTGCACTCTGGATCAGGGACCAGCATTCTTTCGGTAAAGGGCCAGATAGTAAATATTTTAGGCTTAGCAGGCTACACCGTCTCCTTCACGACTGGTCAGCTTTGCCATCACAGCGTGACACATTCAGAGACAATAAGGGAGTGAGCGGGCATGGCCGTGTTCCAATAAATCTTACTGCAAACGGACAGCAGGCCGGATTTGGCCTAGAGGCCGTAGTTTGCCAATCTCGGCTCTAGAAGAGTCCTGACCAATGGAACTATAACGTGAGCCGCATCGGTAATTTTACACTCGACAGAGGAAATAGAGGGGGCGCCTGGGTGGCTCTGTTGGTTAAGCATCCAACTCTTGATCTTAGCTCAGGTTGTGATCTCAGGGTCCTGAGCTTAAGCCCCACATTGGGCTCCATGCTGGGCATGAAGCCTACTTAAAAAAAAAAAGAAAGAAAGAAAAAAGAAAAAGTAAATAGAAACAGGTGAGATTACATTGAATCAATTTTACTTGACCCATTATATGCAAGATACCCTATTGATACGGAATCAGTATAAAGATCCTTAGTGAACTGTTTTACATTCTTCTTTCTGTAGTGGCTCATGCATTGGCTCGCACCGCTTCAGAAACTGTCTGGTGGGAGAGAAACCCCCCACCCCCCGCCAGTTTCTTGCTCAGCTTTATTTTCTTCAGAGCATCTAGCATTATTTGAGATTTTACTGCTTCATTTCTTTGTCTACTGTCTCCCCGACCAGAAGGGAAGAGGGCAGAAGTGGACTGTTCTCTGCCGCCTGTGCCTGAACAGATACTGACCCAGAGCTGGTGCCCGGTGGTCCTTGGTTAATGGGCGCAGGGGCTGCACACAAGGTAGAGAGCGCCGGGTCCCGTCTGGATGGAAGGGGGGCGGAGACCGGGGGGAGAGCGTTAGGAAGGCCTTCTTGCAGGCAGCTTTTGAGCCAGGCCTTGAAAGGTGAGGAGAATTTGGAGCAGGGGTGGGAGGGAGCGAATCCTGAGCGGGAAGATCAGCGTTGAAGGAAGACAGATGTAGGATGAGTTCGCACAACATTTGGGAGAACTCGCCCTTCACACTTAAAAATTATTGAAGATCCCGGTGAGCTTTTGTTTCTGTGGGTTGTATCAATATTTACATGTGCGAGATGAAAACAAAACTTGAAACCCAAGAACACCCAAGCACTCATTCCAGCCACCCAAGCAGTGACAACATTGCATCGCGTAGCCTCTGGCAAGGTCCGCAGGGGACCTGGGAGAGGGCATGGGGACCAAAGGCAGATGCCACCTTGCTGGGACCGCGGAAAAGTTTTGACTTTGGGCCTCCTGAAAGGGTCTCTGGACTGCATGCACCCAGAACTGCTGAGCTGGGGAGGACGGAAGGAGGGTGAGGGAGAGCACCGGGTAGCCAGGCTGGTTCTGGTCGCTGGTGGTGGTGACAGCATTTCTCATGCCCTGTTGTGCCCTCGTTGTGTTGTGAACACTTCACGTGTGCGCGGGGGGGCGGGGGGGTGGCTTTAGGCCCCTCTGAGAGAGCCCCGTGGAGAAGGTGTTTCTATTTTATGTGTAGTGAAGAGCTGAGTGAAACCCAGGCCGTTGCCCCCACAGCCACAAGTGTGCTGCCCCCTAGGGACCGCGCAGCGCCCCGGCCCTCGGGGGTGAAGGTCTTTGCGGTGAGTAATCTGGCAGCGGTTCCTGAGATGGGGCCGGTGGGCGATCTGGAAGGCCTGGGGACCAGTTAGGAGGCTTTTGCAGCGCGGGCAAGTTCTAGCTTTTGTGCATTTGATTTGCGTGGCATTTCTCTCTCTCACACGGCACAGAGAGTTGAAAGTGCTGATTTTCATACAAAATGGCCCCTACGTGTGAACCAACAGCTTCACCCAGTATTCAGTGAACAAAGCAGCAGCCTGTCCCAGTGCCAGAAAGAGAGTTGGCATCTTGGAGGACTTTGCCATAGCTTTAAGGGGCTTTTAAAGGATGATTTTGATGATGGTTCGGTTTGACCTTGGGACCTGACTCCCAAGTACAGTTAGGACTGTTGAATCAGAGAGCAGTAAGGGCACTCTGAGATAGAGCAGTGGGGATAAAGAGGTAGAGGGGGCTTGAGGAAGGCTGCTTTTTCTTTCTTTCTTTTTAAGTTTATTTATTTATTTTGAGAGAGTGTGAGCATGAGTGAGCAGGGAGGGGCAGACAGAGAGAGAGAGGATCCCTAGCAGGATCTGTGGGCCCCTACTCAGGGCTTGAACCTATGAACCATGAAATCATGACTTGAGCTGAAGTCAAGAGTCAGATGCTTAACCGACTGAGCCACCCAGGCGCCCCCGGGGGAAGATTTCTCAGGTGGTGGCAGGCACAAGCCATTAAGGGCATTTGGGGAGCAGCGGGGAAAGCAGGCGTAACACAGAGGGGCTGGAGCAGTGGGCGTCCAGGTGGCCAGGATCTCAGATGATCAGGAGGGAGTTGGGGACCCATTATGTTTGTTTCCCTTCCTTCCTTCCTTCCTTCCTTCCTTCCTTCCTTCCTTCTGGTTATCCTCTTTTTTTAAGTTTATTTATATCTCTTGAGAGAGACCAGACAGTGCAAGTAGGGGATGGGCAGAGTGAGGGGAAGAGAGAATGCTGAGCAGGCTCCTCGCTGCCAGCACAGAGCCCAACATGGGGCTTGACCCCTGAAGCTGCAAGATCGTGACCTGAGCTGAAACCAAGAGTCTGACGCTTCACTGTCTGAGCCACCCAGGCGCTCCTGTTTGCTTTTTACCGTGGTCGACTATGCATAATGCAGTGTGCCGCCGTCACTGCCACCCATCTCCCCAGACTGAGGCCCTGCCCCATTAAACAGTAACCTGTTCACCGTAGACGTGTGGTCTCCTGACCTGACCTCCAAGGAGTGGTGCGGGGGAGCTCGGCAGAGTCTCAGGCTCCTGGGGCGCACACCTGCGTGACAGCCCTGCCGTGAATAATAGCGTGGACAGAGAGGCGCAAGGGAGGTTGAGTGCTGGAGGCCCGGTGTCGTAGCTGCTTGGAATCATCCGTGTGAAGAGGTACTTACCTTGGAAATGTGTATTTAGTCCCCCGTCTTTAGTTTATTCTTATTCTTGTCCTATCTTGTGCCTCCATAATTGCATTTTTAAAGTAAACGCTTTTGGGGCACCTGGGTGGCTCAGTCAGTTGGGTGTCCAACTTCGGCTCAGATCGTGATCTTCCGGTTTGTGGGTTTGAGCCCCGCGTCGGTCTCTGTGCTGACAGCTCAGAGCCTGGAACCTGTCTTCAGATTCTGTATCTCTCTCTCTTTCTGACCCTCTCCTGCTCACGCTGTCTCTCTCTCTCTCTCAGAAGTAAATAAAATAAACACCTTTTAGATTTATAGAAAATTTACAAAGATCCTAGTATATCCTTCACCAGCTCCTTCTAATGTTAACATCTTATCTACCACAGTATATTTGTCAAAAGTAAGAAATTAACATTGGTTTTACATTATGAACTAGACTGTACACTTTTATTTGGATTAAAATTTCTACCAAAGTCCTTTTTGTGTTTCAGGATCCAGTTCACCAGAGTACATTACATTTTGCATAGTTGCTGTTTTGCTTTTTTTTCCCCTTAAGAGAGAGAGCAATGAGTAGGGGAGAGGGGAGGGGGGAAAGAGAATCTCAAGAAGCAGGCTCGCTGCTCAGCACGGAGCCCGACTCGGGGCTCCATCCCATGCTCCCGGGATCATGACCTGAGTCAAAACCCAAGAGTCAGATGCTCAACCGACTGAGCCACCCTGGCACCCCTGCGTAATTGCCTTTTGAATGTTGGAAAAAACCCTTATAATTGATCTTTCTCTTATCTAATCTTCAGTTCATCCTCTGCCGTAAGAGTTATATTTCTGAAGAATTTCATTAACAGCTTTTGATGCCAGAAAATAGGGGTCAAGCAGGCTGCCTTTGAAAATGAGGCAGTCTGGGGCGCCTGGGGGGCTCAGTCAGTTAAGCGTCCGACTTCGGCTCAGGTCATGATCTCACAGTTCGTGGGTTCGAGCCCCGCGTCGGGCTCTGTGCTGACAGCTCAGAGCCTGGAACCTGTTTCAGATTCTGTATCTCCCTCTCTCTCTGACCCTACCCTGCTCACGCTGTCTCTCTCTCTCTCTCAGAAATAAATAAAAAACATTAAAAACAAATAGAAAGAAAATGAGGCAGTCTGGAAGTGACCTGTAACTATGGGCACCACTCAGAGTAGAGGGTGGTGGCCAGACAGGTGAGCGCCGAGTGAGGAAGTCAGGGAAGTAGGGAGAGTCCACAAGCTTAGGGGCCCAGTCAGTCTCTGGTGCTCCAGCTCTGAAGAAAAATTGGTAGGATTATTCTCTATGTCTGAGATTTGTAGTTGTTTTTTCCAGATTGCACGTTATCATGTCTGTTGCTGTGCAGGTGACCCTTCCCTGACAACCTGTGCAGATGCTCAGGAAGCTGCTGGGGAGCTACTTGACACTTTGTTTCACTTTGATGTAACACTGATTCTCATGGGCTCAAACCTAAAGAACCATTCTTGGATTACATTTTATTTTTTTATTTTATTATTTTATTATTTTTATTTTAAACATTTTTTAAATGTTTTATTTATTTCTAGGAGAGACAGACAGTACGAGCAGGGGAGGGTCAGAGAGAGAGGGAGACACAGAATCTGAAGCAGGCTCCAGGCTCCGAGTCGGCAGTCAGCACAGAGCCCAATGCTGGGCTCGAACCCACGAACCGCGAGATCATGACCTAAGTGAAAGTCGGACACTTAACCGACTAAGTCACCCAGGCGCCCCTACATTTTATTTTTTAAGTTTATTTTTACTTGAGAGAGAGAGTGCAAGCAGGGGAGGGGCAGAGAGAGGGAGACAGAATCCTATTCAGATTCCAAGCTATCAGCCCAGAGCCCAATGTGGGGCTCGAACTTGTAAATGGTGAGATCATGACCTGAGCCGAAATCACAAGAGTCGGATGCTCAACTGACTGAGCCACCCAAGCACCCCTTGGATTGCATTTTTTAAAATTTATTTTTTAAAAATTTACATCCGAGTTAGTTAGCATATAGTACAATAGTGATTTCAGGAGTAGAATGCAGCGATTGATCACTTAACATATAACGCCCAGTGTTCCTCCCAGCAAGTGTCCTCCTTAATGCCCCTTGCCCATTTAGCCCAACCCCGCACCCCCAACCCCTCCGGTTTGTTCTCCGTATTTAAGAGTCTCTGATGTTTTGTCCCGCTGGATTGCACGTTAAGAACCAAGAGCACCAATAACAAAAACTCACCCGCTTCAGGGTCTTAACCTTCTGTGAACCAGCAGTGGGTGTCAGGTTCCGGCAGCGCTTCTGCCTTTGCTGCCTGGCCGTCCCTCCCTCCACCTGGCGAAGCCGCCCTGCTGGCCTCTCACGGGCACCTGCTCAGCCCTAGGGTCATTTCCACTGTTGATCAGCACATGCGGGGTACTCTTACTCTGCCCCGGGGCCTCTGTAGCCCGTTGGCTTCCCTGAGGGCACTTCCACTGCCTGCGCTCCCTGCAGGTATAACGTTTGTGAAGCACACATGGGCCAAGCCTGTTAGGCCAAGTGCGACTCCCCTTTTTCTGGACTGTGGCTTTGGTTCTGTCTGCGGTGTTCCTAAGTTAGATGTTTGTAGGTGGGGGTGTTTCTGTGTCATAGCATTTTCTTCCCCTTTGAAAACACATTTTTGGTAGTATGCTTTTCTTTCTTTCGTTCGTTCTTATGTTTTTATTTATTTTTGAGAGAGAGAGAGAGAGAGACAGCGTGAGCAGGGGAGGGTCAGAGAGAGAGGGAGACACAGAATGCCGAGACAGGCTCCCGGCTCTGAGCCGTCAGCACAGAACCCGATACAGGGCTTGAACCCACAAACCGTGAGATTATGACCTGAGCCGAAGTCGGATGCTTAACCGACTGAGCCCCCCAGGTGCCCCGGTAGCATGCTTCTTAATGAACGCCCATGATTCCATCAGGTGGACGAACCCAAGCTTCTTGAACTCATGTCCACTTTCAACCAGCTAAACCGTTCCCAGGTTTTCAGTTTGCAGCAATGGAATTGATGTCTTATACTTGATGCTTTTTTTTTTTTTTTTAATATCTTTGTCTACATCTTTCAGTTTCTCAGGATAAATTCCTGAAACAGAATTACCCGTCACGGGATAGGAGTATACCATTAAGACTTTGGATTCATTTTACCCAACAGTCGTCCCGTGTAAGCGGCACACTTCCATGTTGGGGAGAGAGCCGGTGGGGAGAGGTTTGGGTGACTTAGGCGGGGGTCCCCAGCTGGCTGGCAGCATCTAGGGGACTTGAACTCAAGGGCAGCTGACGAGGCATTTTTCTGACTGTACTCTGCTGTTGCCAAGAAACCAGCCCTTCTTGTGGCCGGGGTGTCCCCGAGCTCCTCAGGACTGGCAGGCCAGGCTGTTGTGCCTTTGGCTCAGGGCACGTGTTCCCCGAACAGAGCGCTGGACCTGGGGACGGTGAGGAAGCCAGGGGAGCGAGGGCGGCTCAGACATGGGCTGGAGTTTGCAGAGGCTAAGCTCTCAGAGGGCCCTCCACAACCCAAATGCGGATCGTGGTCTCATGAAGTGGGCTCTTTTTCCTTTCCCCAGGGTGAGTGTTAACCCCTGTCAGCACTCAGAATCCCTGTCTCTTTCCCATGGCTCCGCCGAGGCAATTCTCAGTGACCCAGCTCATAGTGGGACAACAGCTGTGTCCTGTACACTGATGTGTACTCTGTCCTTCCTGCAGACCCTGTGCCTCAAGCTTGCCTCTCCTGTGCTGGTGGCGTCAGAGGATGAGGAAGTTTTCAGTGGGCAGGTGCCCAGTGCCAGCAGGATCTTTGCCTGGGCCCCCGAGACGGGTGACATCGGCCCTGTACTGGGTTTTAGGGAATGTCTGGGCCCACAGCAGGGGTCCTGGAAGGAAGCGTTTGTTTTGACTCCTTTATTTCTAGTCGGGGAACTGAGGCCCCAGGAGGCTATCTGGTTCAGGCTAAGGATAATGCAACCCACAAATGGACAAAGACACTGAGACTTCAGAACAGTTCACAGAAGGACACCTGTCTGATTCTAGGGGTAGAAGTAGAGGGGGTTCGTAGGGCCGGTTTTAGTCTTCTGGTGAGTTAGTTATAGTTGAGATGGGTCCTGGTATTTGACTTCAATAAAATGTGTAATACAGAGGATTTAACTGAGACTCAGGAGACATGTTCAAGAAACCCCCTACTCAAGATGGTAGAACCAGGCACAGTCACTACTTACAGCTTAACCTTAGGCTTGCCTTAAAAAAAAAAACACAAAAAAAACCCCAGCTTTTTTGAGATATAATTTACATGCCATAAAATTCACCCTTTTAAATTATACAATTTGGTTTTTTTTTTTTTAATGTTTTATTTATTTCTAGGAGAGAGAGAGAGACAGCGTGAGCAGGGAGGGTCAGAGAGAGAGGGAGTCAGAGACTGAAACAGGCTCCAGGCTCCGAGCTGGCAGTCAGCACAGAGCCCGATGCAGGGCTCGAACCCACGAACCGCGAGATCATGACCTAAGCGAAAGTCGGACGTTCAACCGACTAAGCCACCCAGGCGCCCCTTAAATTATACAATTTAAATGGCTCTTAGTATATTCCGAGCTTTGTGGACCCATCCTCCCTATGTAGAATTAGAATATTTTCATTTCTTTTTTTTTTTTTTAGTGTTTTATCCATTTCTAGGAGAGAGAGAGAGACAGCGTGAGCAGGGGAGGGTCAGAGAGAGAGGGAGACACAGAATCTGAAGCAGGCTCCAGGCTTTGAGCTGGCAGTCAGCACAGAGCCCGACGCGGGGCTCGAACCCACGAACTGCGAGACCATGACCTAAGCGAGAGTCGGACGCTTAACCGACTAAGCCACCCAGGCGCCCCAGAATATTTTCGTTTCTGTCACCCGTGAAACTGAGCCTTCACACCGAACTGCCCAGACTCTTCAGCCCCTGGTACACCCTTTCCTTGATTGTGTCTTTGTCTTTATGGGATTGCCCCTTCTAGACAAATCCTACGAAAACCCATAACGTGCAGCGTTTCGTGTCCGGCTTCTCTCCCTGAGCGAGTTTCCGGGTTTCCTTTATGCTGTGGCACACACACGTGCTTCGTTCCCTCTCTGACCAGGTCCGGTGTATGGGTATGTCACTTTTGTTTATCTGCTCATCAGATGACGGACACTTGGGTTGTTTCAACTTTTTGGCAGTTTTGAGTGGCGCTGCTGTGAGCATTTACATACAGGCTTTTGTGTGGCACATGTTTCCAGTTCTCTTGGGCACCGTGCCCAGGAGTGGATTGCTGGGTCGAGCGGTGACTCGGTGCCCCACCTTTTGAGCAGCTGCAGTATGTGAGGGTTTTGGTTTCTGCACATCCTCAGCACCCTTGTGCTTGGCCATCCTGATGACCGCCGTCCCCGTGGGCGTGGAGGGGCGTTGCGTCGTGACGCGATGTGTGTCTCCAGTGACTGACAGCATTGAGGGTCCGTCTTTTCATGCGCTTTGTGGCCATTTGTAAATCTTGTGAGAAATGCCTCTTCCAGTGAATCGTCTGCCCGCCCTTTAAGTGGGTCATTTGCTGGCTTGCCCAGCACACCTGCCTTAGGGTCTCCTCTCTGTCCCAGCCTGGCAGGGGGCCACTCCCTGTGGTAGGTGCTCTCTCTGTGCCACCGGCGTCTCTGCCAGACGTCTTGCATTGCGTTGGGATTTAACTTCCTTTCCTGTTGAAATATCTTCCAGAGGAGTTGAGATCCTTACAAACTGAAAGGGCTCTAAATTCTAAATCTTTCTAGAACTGAGTTTTCATTGTTTGACATCTGGGACTCCACAGTCTCCCAAGAATGAGAAAGGGGTTGCTAAATAGGGCTTCCTTGACAGTGGGGCAAGCTTTCAGAGGTTTACCAGTCGCCTGAATTGTGCAGAACATGCGGTCACGGTTCAGGTTTTTCCGAGGCAGAGGCTTACCGTCTACTCCGCTCTCTGGCTCTCCTGTGGTGCGGGTTGTAATACAGCTTATACAGTAGGTGATGACGGGCTTGTTGCTAGACACGCGTGTGCGTTGGAAACCGAGGCGTTGCTGTGGCCGTTTGGCAGGTTTGAGGCATTGGCTGTGCCGAGGCGGGGCGGGGAGGGGTGGTGTGTGCAGGCATGTGCCAAACGGTGCCTGGTAACGGAGGCCCTGGGCTGGCCAAGCACACCTTGGCCGCCGCCACTCCCCAGACCCTCCATCCTCCACGGTGGCTGTCTGCTGAGGGGCACGTGTGCTGCTATTTATGTCGTGTGGCTTGTTCTCAGGGATTGTTTTTAGTTTAGCATTTAAGAATCTAATTTAACTTTGTGAGCATGCGAAGCGTCAGTTCCCCATGCCTGTCGCCTGACACCAAGAGTAAGTCTCTTCCACCCAGAGCCCAGCTTTGTCTGGGATCAGGTGTGACTGGCATGGTTGAATCCCTGCAGTCCATGGAATTTAGCATTTCTTCAACATTTGAAAGAAACCCATGGGCGCCTGGGTGGCTCAGTTGGTTAAGCGTCCAGCTCTTGATTTCAGCTCAGGTCATGATCTCTCTCGGTTCTTGGGATCGAGTCCCGCATTGGACTTTGGGTTGACAGTGCTGAGCCTGCTTGGGATTCTCTCTCTTCTTCTCTCTGTGTCCCTCCCCTGCTTGTACGTGCTCGCTCGCTCTCTCTGTCTGTCTCAAAATAAACATTTAAAAAAGCAAAACAGAAAGAAAGACATTTGTCCACACAGATCGGTGTCCCCTCAGGTAAGAAAATAGGTTATAAGTAAAAGATTGGGAATGAAGATACCTCTCATTTTTCAACCTTCAACCTTGTTGGAAGCCAGCAGGCCGTGGAGTGGATTTCCAGTCTAACATGGTAGATTGAGCTAATAATATAGAACCACTCGTGCTCAATTACTTAGAAATGCCATAAAGATTTTAAATATGTAACTAAGTTTATAAGAAAGGAAAAGGATAACAAGAAACCAGAATCAAGAAGGAATTTAAAACTAGAGCAGAGAAGGCCTACTGGTAATGTGACATCTCTGGAGGGTGTTTATTGGACCTTAAAACAGGCCCTCACAGTAATAGAAGTTTGCGTTTTGATGATCATGTGTAGAACTGAAATAGAAACCCTCTCAAAGGGCTGTTCCCTGCTCAAAGAAATAGAAGGAATTTAAGATCTCCGCTGTGGGGCTAGAGAAGTGGCCGGGAAGTTTATCACCGCCCTGCACTCTGAGATGCTGGGGGAGGTCTCTTGTGAGCAGTTGGAATGTCCATGTTTGAATTCTGTATTGATAATACCCTCCTGTTTCAGGAATCCCCACGCCAGCACCAGGCTGGTGCTGCCCTTGGAGCCCCTTGCAGGAGGTAAAGCATAACTTGTATTGAGTGACCCTTCCAGAAGGTGGCCACTTGGAACCCTACCATCTCTACCAATGATGAGCTCCTGCCAGGAGTTTACCAATAAACATACAGAAATGATAAGAGTCAGCTGTCACAACAGACAGGATTTCCAGCATTTTAAAACTCCAGGTAATAGGAGAGATTATAATACAAATGCCTAAAGGGATTGAAAGGCTAAAGAAAAGAGTAGAAATCAAAAGAAAGCATAAGACAATACATTTAAAAGGGATTTGTTTTAAAAGAACCCCCAAAACCTCCAGAATGAAAATTCTAATTGAACTTAAGACCCAGTGGAAGTGCTAAATAGCAAAATAGATACACCCCAAGAGAGAATTAGCATGAACTGGAAAATAGATCTTGAAGAAGTTGAGTAGGATTCAGCTCAGAGAGAGGGGTCGTAAGGAAGAGAGCCAACAGCAGGAGCAGAGGACTGGGGGTCCAGCCTGTGTCTGACGGGAGCTCCCGAAGGGAGAGAGCTTGAGAAAAAACTCCCGGTTACTCCCAGGGTCGGACAGCGAAAGTCAGCAGAGGCCCAAGTAGTAACATGGGGGCCAGACTATGATGGAAGAGACCCTTCAGGTGCTAGGGAAAATCGGTTGTTACTGTAGTTTTCAGTAACCACCTTATTACTCGACAGTGAGAACAAAATAAAGGCCTTTTCTTTTTTTTTTTTTTTTAATATTTTTATTTATTTCTAGGATAGAGAGAGACAGTGTGAGCAAGGGAGGGTCAGAGAGAGAGGGAGACACAGACTGAAACAGGCTCCAGGCTCTGAGCTGGCAGTCAGCATAGATCCCGATGCGGGGCTCGAACCCACGAACCGAGAGATCATGACCTAAGCGAAAGTCGGACGCTTAACTGACTAAGCCACCCAGGCGCCCCAATAAAGGCCTTTTCAAGGAACGAAAACTCTGAGTTTATTCACCAACAGACCTTCTCCGTGCTTCCGGAAGAAGGAAACTAAGCCCAGGAGAAAGGAGAGGGACAGCAAGGAATGGTGTACCCAGCCATGGGGAACATAAAACAGTGAGCATTACTAATTTGAGGAGAGTTTACAACGAAGATCCTGACAAACAGTGGAAATGAGAGCGAGAGGATCATTGTAATGAACACGTTCTAAGATCTTTGACTTGTTTGGGAAGAGTAGAAGGGGATTGACGTGCTTCGCCTTAGCCTGAGTTAAGTAGACGTATTCAAATATTAAGGGTAACCGTTAGGGGCGCCTGGGTGGCTTAGTCGGTTAAGCATCCGACTTTCGCTTGGGTCATGGTCTCGCCGTTCGAGGTTCGAACCCCGCGTCGGGCTCTGTGCTGACTGCCAGATCAGAGCCTGGAGCCTGTTTCAGTCTGTGACTCCCTCTCTCTCTGACCCTCCCCTGCTCACGCTGTCTCTCTCTCTCCTAGAAATAAATAAAACATTAAAAAAAAAAAAAGGGTAACCGTTAAAACATAAATAAAAATAGGCCTGAGAGCTTTGAAACCAGTAGAAGGAAAATACTGAGAATTATTAAAAACTAGGTCATTCTTAGGAAAAAAGGAGACCAAAGAAAACGTATGGAAGATGAGAGACACTAAAGGTAACAGAAATAAATGCACATGATCACAGTGAATATAAACAGAGTGAACGTGCCGGTTACGACAGGTGGGAAGACAGGAAGGCAAGGCCCCCGGCGTTCGGCGGGAGTTCCGGGTCGAGGTGGACGACCCGTCAGGGAGCTCTGTTCGGGCCGCGAGGACGGGGACAGTAATGGGCTTCCCTTGAGCCCTCTCTCGGGAAGCTGGTGGGAGGTGCGCTTCACCAAACAAGCGGGTCTTCTGGGGTCTGGGGAACAAGAGCTCCCTGTCTCCCTGCTGCAAAGGAAAGTCCACGCAGGAGAGGCAGGGTGGCCCCTCAGGGTGCCAGTCTCCCAGCAGACACGAACCCTGGAAAACACCCGATGGATCGATCATTCGCGCATATTTGGAGAAGTTAGGGAGAGGCTGTATGTGTTCACCGAGTGCCCCTGGCTTCAGCTCTGAGCTCTGTTTACTCCGTCACAAGGCGATGGGGGTGTGCCAGTCAGCGCGGTAGAGCTGTGGGAAGGATGGGCCCGGGGGACGCGGTTGACGGAGGGCAGACACGGCAGGTAACGTCCGCCGTTAACACGTTAGGAATGAGAGGTGCGAGCGTCCTGTTCCTACGCGTGGCTGAGTGTTGTCACCGCTAGGAAAGGGGAAAGCGGTTGCCTCCGGGGAGCTCTGTTGGGACAGGAGGACCGGGGACTATTTTACGTTTCATGCCCCTGGTTCTCTGTTGGTGGTGGTGTTCTCAGGCATTTACTGGTTTAAGTCACCGCTGTTCAAAAGAAAGGCAATCTAAGTCACATAGGTAATTTCAGGTCGTTTTCAGTGGCCACATTAAAAAAAAAAGCAAAAGGGAGCAGGTGGAATTAATGTTTTATTCGAGCCAGTGTAGATCCAGGGTATCATTTCAGCATGCGACAGAGGTGACACGTTAATGAGGCGGTGTGCATTCTTCACGCTCCGTCTTCGCCACCCCGTCTGTGCTGCGGCGCATCTCCCCTTGGTCGCGTTTCAGATGCTCAGTAGCCGAGTGTGGCCAGTGGCGTCCCTGTCGGACAGCACGGGTGTGACCCAGGCGTACTGGGGAAGCCCATTCTGGAGGGGGGCTTCCCGGGTTTCTTCCTTTTGCCCAGCCATCCCTACTTTATTTATTTACTTATTTTAAGTTTGTTTATTTTGAGAGAGAGAGAGCAAGAGAGAGCATGTGAGCCAGTGCACACGTGAGTAGGGGAGGGGCAGAGAGAGAGAGAGTATCCCAAACAGCCTCGCACGGTCAGTGCCAGGCCCGACGCGGGGTTCGAACTCACACCCTGAGGTCTGGACGCTTAACCGGCCGAGCACCCAGGCGTCCCAGTCATCCCTGCTCCAAACTCCCCCCAGGTGTTTAGAGTTGTCGAGCGCTCTCGTGGCAGTTCTAGACCCGAAGACAGACAACCCTGGGCTTCTCCTTTCTGTCCTCGAGTTTGTTTCCCTCTCTCCTCACAGATCCTGCTTATAGCGCTGCTCTGAATCGTCTCCAGATTCTCTACACCCTGTGAGTGTGATCATCAAAACTGGATTTAAACACTGTTGGAAGGCTGGCGGGCTCCGAACCGGGCGGTGCTGCTTTGCCCGTGGCTCTTGCCTGTTCGGCACGGGTGCTGCTGCTGAGGTTGCGGTTTCCCGTGCCGCGGGACAGCCGTCACAGCTGTCACTCTAGACCCCTGGGCCGCAGGTGCTGGCGGTTGGGGGCCGAGCCGCTAGGCCGGGCTTGTGACCACAGGGGGTGAGCCCGCACTCCCCTCCAGCAGGAGGAGGCGGGGCGGAGGCCACAGGAACCCGAGTCGGGGCTTGTGGTTCTGAAAGTCCAGCCGCCTCGGGGTAGTGGGTTTCTGAACAGACGGCCTCCAGGATGCAGACGGCTGGGTTCTGGTCCCCTCGCAGACGCCGTGCTGCCGGCTGCCCCCGTGGCTCCCCCGTCAGGCCTGAATCGTCAGACCCTCCTGCCCCGCGTGGGTTCCTGGCACTGTGCTGCCGATGCGGTGGTGGGCCGTGCCCGCCCTCGTGGGGGTCAGTCACGTTGGACGGGGCAGACAGACAGTAACGGGCGCAGGGAATGGCAGGCGCGGCGCAGGAAGAGTGGGCGCGTGTAGAGAATGAGGAGGGTTGGGGTGCCTGGGTGGCTTAGTCGGTTAAGCGTCCGACTTTCGCTTGGGTCATGATCTCGCGGTTCGTGGGTTCGAGACCCCCGTCGGGCTCTGTGCTGACTGCCAGCTCAGAGCCTGGAGCCTCTTTCGGTCTGTGACTCCCTCTCTCTCTGACCCTCCCCTGCTCACGCTGTCTCTCTCTCTCCTAGAAATAAATAAAAAAACATAAAAAAAAAATAAAAGAGAATGAGGAGGGTTAATCCAGATGAGGCGGTCAAGAAGGCCTTTCTGGGGAGGTGACATCTGAGCAAAGACCTGAGTGCGCCATCTGGACAGACATAAAAGCTGTAACAGGTCTGTGCGGCGGCCCGTGCTTCCCGTGCTTGTCAGCACGTAATTGCTTCTGGAACTCCCTGCCCTTCACACCCTTCTCTTGGCTCTGCCCGGCTGAGTCGGTCTCGTTTCCCGATGTTTCATTAGCGTCAGACCCGGCATCTGGCGTCCTGCGGCCGTTCCGCTGGTTGCATGAGGGGATGGGCGGTCGGGCTGTAGCCGGTCAGGAGCCCCGACGTCTCTACGGGGCAGGCTCTGTCCCTGCCCAGCCCCCGACAGAGGAGAGGCGGGACTGGAGCTGCAGCCTGACGAATGTAGGTTAGCGTGCGACCCCTCCGTCGCACCTCTCCCCGTGCCCCTCGTTCCACAGTTGCTGTACATCACCTGCTGTTTCGGGGCAGTTCAGATTGCGGATGCGTGAAGTAAACTTGGAAATGGTTGGGAGAGAACGTGCACGGGGCACGGGAAGGAAATCGTTGTTGAGCACTGACTGTTTGCCACCGTGTCCTGGTGCCTCCGATGGCTTCTCACACAGAGATCTCACAACGATCGCCGCAGGCCTGCCCTCGCACGACCGTGGCACAGCCCTTGAGACTTCCTCCTCTGTCCCCGCCTTCCTCCACTTAGAATGGCGGTCCTTGAGGCCTGGGTGCAGCCTGCTAGAGGTGGAAGGGTTCTTCAGTCTCGCAGTCCAGCAGCCTGTTGGCCGGCTCCCGGGACCTGGGGATTAAGGGAAGACGGCCAGCCCCGAAAGCAGAGATTGGAAGGCTGGGGCTTCATCCCGCAGAAGCTGTAACCCCTGCCCCAGAAAGTCTCCAGCCTTTCTCGACGCTTGGGTTCGGCCAGGGACACTTGTGGCCCTGACGACTCCCATTGCCTGGCAGGGGCCAGAGGGCACGCCAGAGGTCAGTCTGCGCACCAGGAGGCGTTTCCTCCTTTCCTCTTTCCCGCTTTCCCAGCCATGCCAATTACGGTGAACTCTGCCCAGAAACGGGCCGCTAGATATTTGTGTTTCATTTTGTTAGAAATCTTTGCTCAGAGGCAGGGTACCTGCTCCTCTCCTGACCTAATTCTAGTCACATGGGGAGCCGAGGAAAGGAAGCCATGGCCATCGCGGTTGGCGCCTCAGTGGCGAGGCCGAGCCTGCTGACTCCTTGCCGCAGGACCCGCCTGTCTGTCGGGTGCTCTGTGGCCGTGACATCGGCGGCGTGGATGCGGCCAGTTTGGAAGGCTGTCCGCGGTTTGGGACCATCTGGCCGTCAGCCCCATCACCAAATGATGCAAGACCCCAGCTTGCTTTCCATCCCAGGGTCTTGTGTGTCTTCCTCTTTGGCTTGCTGTGCCTTTACCAAGCTCCCGCCTCCCTGGGGACGGGGGAATGTTTGCAGCACCCCGCCCCCCCTCCTTTGTCTTGGAAGAATGTCATTTTAGAATTGAGGGAAGTGGATAACCGTCAGTGTTTGGCATAGTCATTCCGAGAAGGACCGTGAAGCCCGCCCGGCCCTCTGGATGGATTCAGCTTCCCTGCTGTGGTGTGGCTCACCAGGGAGAGGTTGGAGGTGGGGGAGTGTGTACGGTCTTCTCAGCTCTGTGCACACAGGTATATGATAAAAAAACAAAACTTCCCTAGGAAGATCAGCCACCCTGAGCCCCACACACTCCACCCCTACTTGAATGAGATCCTGGCCCCTCAGCAAAGAGTCTGCTTTGGATCGGGGCCCTAGTGTGTTATTTTTACTGCCTTTTCCTTCCATATTTCCATTTTTAAAAATAGCCATGCTGAGTGGATCCCTTTCAGTCTGAGTCTGCCTCGAAAGGTAGGATGCATTTTGCAGAGTGTGGCTATTGATTAGCAGCTGATTCTCAGTGTTTGGGAGCGTGGCCCAAAGGAGACGCAGGTGTTGTGGGTGGAGGCTAGGCTGGATGTCACAAGCCACTGTGGAAATGAGGTGTCAGCTCTTTGCTGAGTGAAGATTATGTCATCTTGAAGATGATGTCATGTTCCTGTCGGCTCACAGGAGGGAAGGTGAAGAAAGGGAGCGGGAGCATCTGTAAGATGAAGTCCTGGTGGCCATCTTGGAGGATTGTGGACAGTGACACACCCTTCAGACCACGGCCGTTCTTTCTCACGTTTGGAGCACTTACCTGTGGCAGGTTGTCATGGTCACAGTGCAGGCCCAGGAGCTGCCTTTCTGCCTGGAAGTCTTTAAAAAAAAACATTTTTTTTTAACATTTTATTTATTTCTGAGAGAGAGAGAGACAGCATGAGCAGGGGAGGGTTAGAGAGAGAGGGAGACACAGAATCCGAAGACAGGCTCCAGGCTCTGAGCTGTCAGCACAGAGCCCGACGCGGGGCTCACACGAACTGTCCCATGACCTGAGCCGAAGTGGGACGCTTAACCGACTGAGCCCCCCAGGCGCCCCTGCCTGGAAGTCTTTAAGGTGGCAAAATCGTGTCGATGCCTGCTGGCAGGATCTGCCACCTCGGTAGCGGCTGGCCTGGGTCCCGTCCCTTGACTCTGGTCAGTAGAGGTCTCTCACTGAAAGCTCTCACAGGGCCTCAGGCTCGTTGTTGGCATCAGTCTGGTAATGGGCCTAGATCCAGGTCTGGACCACCTGAGAAGAGACCACTCAAAGCTGGGGCCACGTCACTTTGGTGACCTGGTGCCCATGCATCTCTTCAGAGGCTGAACCACGATGTGTTTGGGAAAACTGAGGCACGTAGCAGTTATCAGTTGGCTCTCACTTTGTTAATTATTTTAGTCACCTCGTTTTTGCACCTTGACCTCCAGATTTATATCTTTAAAATATTTTTAACACTTATATTTCTTTTTTTTTTTTTAAGTTTATTTATGTAGTTAGAGAAAGAGCACTTGCAGGAGAGGCACAGACAGGGAATCAAGCAGGTTCCATGCTCAGCCTAAAGCCAGACGCAGGACTCGGTCTCATGGCCCTGAGATCACAACCAGAGCCAACATTGAGTCAGATGCTTAACTGGCTGAGCCACCGAGGCGTCCCTAAAATATTTTTAAATTAAAAATAAAGTGTCCCTGGGGCGCCTGGGTGGCTTAGTCGGTTAAGCGTCCGACTTTAGCTTAGGTCATGATCTCGCGGTTCGTGGGTTCGAGCCCCGCGTCGGGCTCTGTGCTGACCGCTCAGAGCCTGGAGCCTGTTTCAGAGTCTATGACTCCCTCTCTCTCTGACCCTCCCCTGCTCATGCTGTCTCTCTCTCTCTCCTAAAAATAAATTAAACATTTTAAAAAAATGTCCTTAAGTAGTTGGGGTTCTATTTTGTTTTAGAAGGGAAACTTACTGATTAGAGCAGAACTGTTTTAACCAAGCCGATTATCAAGACCTGCCTGGGGAATTTTAAGAAGTACATTTCTAGCTTCACCCAGAGATCCATTCAGTAGGTTTGGGGTAGAAACTAAATAAAGAGTCTGTTTTATGTTACTTCTTTGTTTGTCATTAATTTTGAGAGAAAGAGCATGCGCACACACGGCAGAGAGGGGGGAGAATCCCAAGGAGGCTCCTCGCTGTCAGCACCCAGCCCAACGCGGGGCTCAAACCCACAAACCGTGAGATCATGACCTAAGCCAAAATCGAGAGTCAGATGCTCAACCGACTGAGTGCCACCGCCTCCCAACCCCCAGCACCCCGGGCATCTGTTTTAAAAGAGCCCTGAGGATTCTGATGGGCAGCTGCCTTGGAAGCTGGTCCTCCTCCCAGGAGACCTGCTGAGGCTGCCTCCCTCTTTCTTCATAATCTGTTGCTATTTCAACACTGCTAGATTAAATATCTAGACTTTCTCTGCTCTGTTTCTGTGGGGCCAATTGTCGATTTCCACCAGTTGCCCTTCAGAGACCAACACGGTGGTGTGTGGTCGGCCAGAACACCACCTCGCGGCGGATGGTCAGGCCCGGTGTCTGAAAGTGGGTGCGAATCGGTGTTGCCCTTTTGCTCTCTGAAATGCGTTCCCCTCCAGGTTTGTGATACTGTGAATTCTGGCTGAGAGGCCCTTCCCCCGAAGAACCTAGAAGGGCCCAGAGGAAGGAAAGAAGCTCCGTGCCTAATTGCACAGAAGAGAGCGTTGGACGGCTGAGGTTCTGTGTCTTGTGTGCTGGGGTCTGTGTGCGAGTCACCCGTCACCCTCCCTGACCCCGCAGGGGCGTCCTCGAGCAGCCCGGGGTGGGGCCGCTGTTCTGGTCCTGGGGGTGGGCCAGCTCTATGACCGTCCTGCACGTTTCCTGTCCGACATGGGGAGACCTGTCCCCTGAGGCGGTGGGGGTGGAATGAGGTCTGTGAGGCACCTAGACCTGCCTCTCCCCACCCCTCTCCCCCCCCCCCCCGGCACCCCTCCCCCAGGCCTGAGATGACCTACTTTGCTGGACCCTCTTGGACCAAGCAGTGCTGTTCCCTCCTGTGCTTGGAGCCTGGGCAGCAGTGTAGGCCAGTGTTAGCGTAGTGCCTGCGGACCCAGCTGAGAGCACCCTGTCCCACACTCTGATTCACTCCTGCTTGGATCTGCTGTGGTGGGTGTGTCCATGCTCATTAAGAGGAGGGGAGAGTTTTGACCATACAAACAGGAACATGGTTATTTGCATACTATAAGGTTTTCTTGAAAGAGCTCCCCGGGTGTACCTAAACTCCCTTCATTTATAAAAGACTTTTTCCGTAATGGTACCCAAATCTGGATGCACCCTTACGTTAAATTCTGCCTCTCGTTTCAGTCTTTGTAAACATTATCTCGTGTGTGCGCGCTCTCCAGCTGAGCTGCCAGTACCTCAGGAGAGAAGTGGTGAGGCGCCTGCTTCGGGCTGGGCCCTGGCGCCCCGGACGTGGGGCTTCTTAGACCAGGTGGACCCGGGACATCTTTCTGTTCGGCCTGCCTACTTGTCAGGTCTGGGGGGATGCACGCTCTGCGGTGACAGCTGCGGGCAGGTGCTAGAAACCGGACCCCCGGAGAGGTTACAGGGAACGAGCTGGTGCTAGAAGAGCCTGGAGCTTGCCTGGCCCAGGGCTGCTGTTCCAGACAAGGCATCTCGTACGCGGGGAGCCGAGAGGACGTCCCCAGTGCAGACCAGCCTCTGCAGGGCCTGGCGGCTGTGCGTTAGGGAGACATGCCATCTGGCCGCGACAGTGCGATTGGAGAGAACCCTCCCCCAGTCCCAGTGATTCTGCCGTTTCGCCTGCAAGTGTCTTAAGTCCCGGCTCAGTGAGCCATCTCATCCTGACACGAGTTGCTATGGGTGAGCGCTGGGTAATTGGCACCGGAGGGGTGGGCAGTCAGGGTTTTTAAGACTTCGCAGTCGGACCCAGAGGTAACAACCAGCCCCTGGTGTGCCGGTCCCCAGGCCATCAGGTGCCCGAGTGGTACGCAGTACCCCAGGATATAGGTGTTCTTTCATCTGCTGCGAGATGATAACCGCAGGTGTTTGAGAAACAAGCACAGGTTGGTTGTGGGTTCCGGGAGGTTATGTTTCTTCCACGTGGGGTCCCTTACGCCGAAGGGTAGGCCCGGCCCACCCCACTGGACTAGGAGACAGTCCCTTTGAGCTATTTCCTCTCCTCCCTTGTTGCCTTTAAAATGCTAGTTATGGGGCGCCTGGGTGGCTTAGTCGGTTAAGCGTCCAACTTTCGCTTAGGTCATGATCTCGCGGTTTGCGGGTTCGAGCCCTGCATCGGGCTCTGTGCTGACTGCCACCTCAGAGCCTGGAGCCTGATTCAGAGTCTGTGTCTCCCTCTCTCTCTGACCCTCCCCTGCTCACGCTGTCTCTCTCTCTCCTAGCAATAAATAAAAATATTAAAAAAATAAATAAATAAAATAAAATGCTAGTTAGAATAGCCAGGGTTTGGAGTAGTTTTCTCAGAATGCCTGTTTTCAGAATACACTCCTGGGCTTTGGAGTTGTGGTACAGCTGGGACAGAGCCGTCCCTCCCTCTACCCTGACACCGACTCTGTTAAGACCCTCTGTTACACAGAGACAGTGTACCAGGCGCATGGGTCCCTGGCGACCAGAGATTCTGTTAACGTGGGACTCCCAGGCAGCAGGACTGGGGTGGGACCTGGGAGTGTGGATTTTGGCAAGAGCTCTTGGGAGGTAGTGGGGCTGTTGTCAGGAGCCACACTGTGTCAGCACCGCTCTCTCTGCTCCAGGGCCATGTCCGAAGGCTGCACCATAGGTCACGGCATGCCAGATGAGGAAGGGTGAGTCTGGAGTCCTGTTGCCAGGCCGGTCTTGAGCAGCTCACCTGCCTCTCCAGGCCCCCGGATTCCAGTAATGGTGGTGCCCCTGGTAGAGGCTGCGAGGTCTGCAGGAGGCAGAGCCTCTAGGGCCCTCCCTGCATTGTGCAAGCTCAGTAAAGGTGCATTGTTCCCTGGGCTGGTGGTCTGGAGGGCAGTGTTGAGGCCACGAGTCCTCTCTGCGCCTGGACGGTGGGCCCGCTGCGCGCTCACTCACCCCCAGGGATGCCCAGCCGCCCCAGGACAGCAGCCCGGCCCCAAGAACAGAAGTCACGTTTACTGTTTACTTTTCTGCCTTTTAGTCACACTCTTTGAGGAGGGAGGTTTCCTCCTAAAGCTTCCCGTTTGTACCCTCCCTTCAAATCCAGGAGGCCCGGGCTGTTTCGATCTTTGTCCAGGCGGCCCCTTGCCGTCGAATGCCCGCACCACAAACGTCACAGCGTCTGCGGAGGCCTGGCGCTGCTGGCCGGGCTCCAGCTGGCCTCCCGCAGCCGCTGCCCCCCAGTCCTGCCCCCTCTCTCAGCAGGCAGTTGGACTCCGTGCCCTTGCTCTGCCCCCCGGGGCAGGCTGTGCCGCCCAGGCCATTCCAGCAGGCTGGCAAGCTGTGGCTGCACTTCCGGGCAGTGATGCGGTCGTGGTGCATTGCCCAGCGCAACTGCAGCATCTGGTCTGGAGTGTGGGAGCAGAGCGGGAGCTCCCCAGGGTCACTGCTGCCCTCGGGGCCGAGAGCACAGAGGCCTGGCCACTTTCCGTCTGAAGCAGAGGAGGCAGTGGACACCCCTTGCCTGGGCCTCTAATGGCTGGTTGGTGCCTGTGCAGCCTTCCCGCATCCCCCCCACCAACCATCCAGAAACGAGAATTTTTTGTCTCCCTCCCCAGCTACGCAGTGTATATTTATTGTGTATAGATGTTTTCATGTATTTTCATTTTCCGCCATCTAAATGTGTGTGCACGTTCCTACAGATTTTTATTCTTGTCTTCTGCTGAATCTATAGAAAACGCTAAAAAATTATGGGATTAATTGACCTCAGTCTTTGGTTTTAAGAGAACTTCCGATGAATGAGTTCTACGATTGATAGAGTTTTCTAGTTAGGTTCACCGACCTTTGTCTTTTCTTCCACATGGCCCAGATATTTCCAGCAGTCCCCTTCTCCCCACACATGTGAGGCCCCCTCTGGTCATCTGTGTTTTGCTGGTGAAACGTTCTGGGCCCAGGTGGGCAGCTCGCTGATTGTGGGGTTGTCCGGGGCTGGCCACATGACGGTCATCTGCTCTGGGAAAGGCCTTAGCCCGGCACATGCTAGAATCCCTGACCAGTCACATCCCCAGACCCAGTGTGAACGGGAAATTCGGGCTCACATGTCGTTTCCTCTCGCTTCTGGTTTTCCGGTTCTGAAAGCCACCGTACTGACATTTGTAACTACTATCACAGAGTTCGGGGTTCCTCGCCCCCCCGCAGTGTCTATATGTGAACATACAGATCTGGGATTTTCTGTTTGTTGGCTTGTTTTGTGCTCCAGACCAGCTTGTGATGAGAAGAGCTCTCTGTCTTCCCTTGATGTAACTGACCAAAACCCTAGCCAGAGCTGACGCGCAGAGCCAGGCTCAGGGACTAGGCAGAGAGATACGCAGGTTGACGACCCTTAAACTTCTTGAAAGTGACCCACTGTAGAATATTACATTTTACATCATGATTTCAAAGTTTATTTATTTTGAGAGAGAGAGCTCGAGCAGGGGAGGGCAGAGAGAGGGGGTCCTAAGTGGGCTCCACTCTGTCTGCTCAGAGTCCAACTTGGGGCTCGAACTCACGAACTGTGAGATCACGACCTGAGCCAAAACCAACAGTCAGACACTCAACCAACTGAGTCCCCCAGGTGCCCCTAGATTGATTTCTGCCCCCAAATTGATTTTCTAACTAATGGCTCACAGCCCGCAGTTTGAAAAACACTGTTCTAGGGAGCATCCCATTTTGGGGTTTCCAAAGCTTTTCCAGAAGTCCTCACCTCAGGATAAGCTGTCCAGTCTGGCGTAAGTAGCTTCTCTGCCCACCCAGCTGCAGGTGCCTTGGGGAGGGGAAAGGTTAAGGCCATTGGACCATCCCCCTCCCCACCTGTCTCTGTGCCAGGTGTTCGTAAATTCTTTTTTTTTTTTTAATGTTTTATTTATTTCTAGGAGAGAGAGAGAGACAGTGTGAGCAGGGGAGGGTCAGAGAGAGAGGGAGTCACAGACCGAAACAGGCTCCAGGCTCTGAGCTGGCAGTCAGCACAGAGCCCGACGCGGGGCTCGAACCCACGAACCGTGAGATCATGACCTAATCGAAAGTCGGGCGCTTAACCGACTAAGCCACCCAGGTGCCCCGTCATAAATTCTTGAAAGATAGCGAGTGCCCCTTCTATGTATGTTCTTCTCTGGCCCTGAACCTACAGGAAGCTCTAAGGAAATTAAGTGACCTCTGCCCTAGATGTCAGCAGAGTTCTCAGTGAATGTCTCCTCTGTTCTCACCTCCCAGAACGGAGTCGGGCCCCTCAGCCGGCGGGGCATCTGTGCTCACCAGCAGGCCCCCGTCTCTACTGCTGGGCTGCCCCACCCGGTGCCATGCGGGGCCCACAGTGGCCCGGCCCCCCGGGCAGTGTGGCTGGGCCCCTCGGGCTCAGGGACAGCGTCCGAAGTGTCTGTGACCTCAGCCGAAGGGGTGGTTAGGAGGCCCCGGGGTCCTCATCGCAAGTGGAAGCCCCGTTGACCTGTTTCATCCTTCCCCGGCATGGCTTGCACTTGGCCTCAGCTCAGGTTATATGGTGGAGAGCGGGGGAGGTTCTCAGATTGTTCTTACCCCTTGGGAAGCAGTAAGCTTTTAGAAAAATCCAGCGCTCGTCTGACCTCATATTGCTTTCAGGACTCTGTTCTTTGAGTCCTGGTCTGGGCAAACAGCCTGATTCCTACGCGTGTCTGTTGGGCCACGTTGCCCCCTCCTCCCCTCACCACGCAAAGCAGAGCAGGGTAGTTTCCTTGCGGAGCCCCGTGAGGCTTCTGAGCGATCTCCCCGAGGCCTGGGCTTGGCTCCGTCGAGGGAAGTTTAGTAACACCTCACTGTGAGTATAAACCCCAGCCAGGCTCTCCACTGGCTGTCCCGTTTCCCACCCAACCAGGACACAGCGAGGGGCTGGCAGCCAGCCTGTCCTTGTGATCCGAGACTCGATTAAGCGCCCGTGGGTGCTTGGCACGATGCCGGCCCTTTTGGGTTTGAAGCTCTTCCCAGCTGCAAGTTGAAGGTCCGGATGTGGGAACGTCACTGCCTCCCAGGAGGGGCCAGGTTGGGTTTCTCTGCCGGTACTGAAGGGGACGAGCGCACATCGCTTGCATCGTGCCCCTTGCCACAGTCTGACGGGAGATGCGGGTGGGTGGCGGGGTGGATTCCAG
This sequence comes from Proteles cristata cristata, assembly GCA_017311185.1. Lineage (NCBI taxonomy): Eukaryota > Metazoa > Chordata > Mammalia > Carnivora > Hyaenidae > Proteles > Proteles cristata. Next base: position 213,243 of record JAESUZ010004822.1, read on the forward strand.
CCTCGACACAGATGCTTAGGTACCTTTAAGGCCCCTCCTTTGCCTTTTGTTGGGGCCTTTCTGCCACTTGCCCTCTCACGCTGGGGGCCCTTCCTCGGCTCCTGACCAGGAACGAAGCCACCTTTGTTCCCTAGAGCAAGCGCTTGGCCCCCACGTAGCAGGCCACGCCAGCCCTGACGGCATGACGTTCCGTCCGCTTGAAACTAGCTTCTTCTATGAGCTTCCTTGTGTTTTCAACCATGGATCAGCCTCAGTTTGCCTTTTTCTACTCTCGAGACAGTTTTACAAAGTGAATTCGGGCCCCTCCGGGTCAGCTGAGGGCGCCGTTACGAGGGAGGGCCTAGGCCAAGGTTGCAGGGCCAGCTCGTGTTTCCATCCTGCTGTGGGCGCCGAGACGCCATGCAGGGCAGTGTGCACCTCGGGCGGTGCGGGGAAAAGGGAGTCTGGTCCTGGTCAGAGCGGGGCTCCGCAGGGCTCCGACGGGGGGTAGGGGGGGTTGGGGGGGCAGTGTCTAGGCTCCCTGCCATGTTGCCTTTTCCCAGCCAGGAGCTCTGCCTTCTGAGAAGATTCTGTTGAGGGCGATCCTTTCCCCCATAGCTCTGGTCTCAGTGCCACCATTGTGGGGGCAGCCTCAGGGCCCCTCAGCCCCAACACAGGTGGTGCTTTGGGCTAGATCAGTCTTTGTCGTGGCATCAGGGAGAGGGTGGGGAACTGTCCTCTGCTTCCTTGGATGTTTAACAGCCTCCCTACCCACGACCTACCAGAAACCCTTTTCCCAGTGGTGACAACAAAAAATGCCTGCAGACAGTCCAGATGTTCTCTGGGGGCAGAGTTGCCTCCAGTTGAGAACCGCTGGGCTAACTGGTCTCCCTACCCCTCTTTACAGCGCGCTCTCCACCCAACAGCCAGAGGATCCTTTGAACAGTATTGTCATGCACGCTCTCTGCTCTGAGCCCTGCACTGGCTTCCGACTCTATAAGGATGGAATCTCAAGTCCTTCCTGCAGTTCTTTCTGGAAGAGTGACCTGCTTGCCGGTCACTGAACACGCAAAGCCCACAGGGTCTTTGTGGCAGAGCCTTTCTCTCTGTTCGGAAAGCCCGCTGCCTTCTAGTACTCAGATCTCTGGCCACATGTCACCTTGGAGAGGCCTTTCCTGACCAGGCATTTAAAATAACTCACTCCCTGGGGCGCCTGGGTGGCTCAGTTGCTTAAGCATCTGACTCTTGATCTCAGCCAGAGCTTGATCTCAGGGTCGTGAGTTCAAGCCCCACGTTGGGCTCTGTGCTGGGCATGAAGCCTAGTTTAAAAAGTAAATAACTCACTCGTGCTTCTTCCCATTCCCTATCTCTCACCCCTGCCCCCTGAGTTGCCTTTTCCCCCTGTGTGGTACTTAGCACCGCCTGACCTCCCTGCGCTAGAACGTAAGCTTTGTGAGAGCAGGCTCCTCTCTCCCCAGCGCCTGGCCCACGGGAGGTGCACAGTCATCGTTGTTCAGATGAGTCACCTCCTCTGTGAAGCCTGGCTGTCGTCCTGCAGAGCCGGCCAGCTTTCCTGCCTCCAGAACTGGGGGGGGGGGGGGGACGATGACAAAGGACGTCCCACAGTCCGGTCCCAGAATTGTCTGAAGTAGTGTGTGCCACCTTTAAAAGCCGTCCTCATCCCTTCTCACCCGGACACATGTCACCATTTTGATGTGGTGTCTTTTTCCCCCCTGATCAGAAACCTCTTACAGCTACGCTCTGAAGAAATGTTGATAGCTCACCACCGCAGAGGGTGTTCAGCTTTTAGAGCCAGTAATGACAGTTGAAATCTGTCCATCCCCCACCTGAGATCCCACTCTGGTAACAATTTTTTTTTTTTTTTTTTTTGTAACTGCAGTCAGGGTGCACCTAACAGAAAACCACAGTTTTGCATTGTATGGCTAGTTCAGCCCCAGAACCTGGCATTTTCCAGAGCAGGCGTGGCGCCCTCTAGTGCCGGCTCCAGTGCCTGCTCCAGTGCCGAGTGCCTGATCTCTTCCATCTCCGTCCCAGGAATGAATAGAGCGTTGATTGCCTTCATAACCAGGAGAGGTCCTCTGGAGAGGTCAACATGTGGACCTTCCAGAAACATGCTCTATGCTGTTCTCAGTTTTGCAGCCCCGGGGACGGTTGAGCTTTTTTATGTGGTTAAGAGAATGGCCTCCGGAGCCAGACTGAGTTCAAGTCAAGGTCCACCTCTCTAGAGCTGTGTTTCCCAGCGGTGCCTCCTCGGGTGGGGGTAGGGAGAGCCTTCGTCACGCAGGTAGCACAGGATGGGAGTGGGGCGAGGAAGGGAGGGCGTCTGGAAGGACCTGTGCAGGGGAGAGGCACCCCGGCGGGAGAGGACGGGCTTGTGTGGACACAGGCAGCGCCCCTCGTGGGTAGGACGTAGGGAGCCGGGAAGGAAAGTTGTGAAAGATCTGCAAGAGCCTTGCAGGCTGTCCGAAGCCCTTCCAGACGCCGTTCTCTGTGTCTGGAACCCCTGAGGGAAGGCGGTGTAGCCAGAACCATGGCCGCCACGCCCTTTCTTCTTCTCCCTGCTGCTTCCACTCCGCTCCCCTTCTGGATCGTCAGGGCTTTGGAGAAATGTCACCCCTTGTCATAGAAGGTTAGAAGGGCCTGAGGACCGGGCCTCCCAGTGGGGAGGGCAGCAGAGCCACATCCAGAGGACGTGTTTGCTCACCGGCTCCCCTCTCCCGAGACCACCGAGTACTGTGGCCCTGCCACCGTCCGCCGGGCTCCGAAGGCGGGACGGAGAAAACCTGCCTCTGGCCTTGCAGTGACGGCAGCCTTCACCTGCGTGCCGTTCCCGCTTTGGCCTCAGAACGGTCACCTCGGTATCCCCTCCACCTACACTCGGGAGCAGTGCCTCCCGGCCAGGGTGCTGCAAGGCCGGGCAGTGTGCCATCATCGACCATACTGACTGAGGATCTGTGCCCGTCCCTTCCCTGTAGCTCTTTCGGGCCCGACACAGACCCCGCAGTGGGCACGTGATCTGCAGACTCCACTTGGGGCTCTTCTTGGGGATCCCCCAGACAGGCAGGGCGGCCTGTGCCCATGGCCGCGACCCACACCAGGGGCAGCACCCCCGGGCCCACACAGCAGCACAGGCCCTCTCCCATTGGATTTCCTGGCACACTGCAACTTTGGTTTCTATGGCAACTTGGAAAGACCCGCAGTTGTGGCTTTTGAAGTCTAAAATGGGAGCAGAGGTTTGAGGTAGGGTGGGACAGCACTGCAAATACCATGCCCCGGCCCAGAGCTGTGGGCACACAGGGTTACGGGGTGAGAAGTTCTTTGAGTTAGAAAAGTGGCGCCACCATGACAGCGGACTCTGACCAGAGCTCCATGTGGGCCCTCACAGCCCCCAGGGGATCCTCGAGCAGAGGGAAGAAGAGCCTGAGCTCAGAAGGCCTTCAGCCTGTGCCCTGGGGGAGAGCAGATCAGGTGGCGTGATCACATCTGGCATTTGCTGCACACTTACTGTGCGCCCGGCCCCCCACGATCGTGTGTGCTTTCATTGCCTTTGGAACCCCCTCCACCACTCGCAGACGGCTGCTCTCATAGCTTTTTATACGTGTGGGTATAAGTGATTTGCCCGAGGTTTCAGAGCTGGCATGTGTACGGGCTGGCTCAGGGACCCCTAATTTTAACACCCGGGCTCACTCTTAGCTGGATTGTGGGCTTCTATTCCCAGGTAGGAGCATCTCCGTCACTTGTTGATGATGGGGCCCGTGCCTTCCTCCTTTACTTTTTTGTAAGTCACATCCGACTGATAGCAGGGTTTGTTTCAGCCATCATTGCCAGAATTCTGTGACCTTGAGCCAATGTCTCAGTTCTCCCTCTGTGTACTTTACCTTTCCATGTCCCGGGCCTTGGAGTCGGGGAGTGATCCTGAGGAGTCTTAGGTTGGGTGTTGCTTGAGAGAACAGCTCTTGCCCCCCTGTGGTTTGGGGGCTTGTGGTGCCCGTCCACAGGAGGCGGGCGGTCACAGACTCACCCAACACCGTGACTCAGTGAAGCATTCCCGAGGAGCGGCCCCGGGTGCGGTGAGCCAGTGAAGGAGACATCCGGGCCAGGGGGAGAACCGTCTTGTTGTGCCTGGGCTGCTAGGGCGATCCTGTGCCTGGCAGGGGTGGGGGGCAGCCAGGGCCTGGCAGTCACTGGGCATCTGTGGAGGGATGGGTCAGGTGCTCGCCGAGCGGTTGGCTGGGCTCCAGAGCCGGCCGCCCCAAGAGCTCCCCCTGCAGTACCGCGCTCTGCTCTGCAGTGCAGTCGATAAGGGGCAGGCTGCGGCTGGTCGGCAGGGATAGCCCAGATTAGAAGGTCAAGTCGGGTGATAGCGGGCTTCAGGGTGACCCACGTGGCCGGTGTCACGCCACTCCTCCATCCCCTGTAACTCAGCACTCCGCAGGGGCGAGGGCAGGCGCTCGCAGAAAGTAGAGAAAGGATGTCACTCCTGGCAGAGTGGTTTGCTGTGACCGGCTGTCGAACCTGTAACCTAAAGAAGGCCTCTGTGACCTGTCATTTTGCCACACTTCTCCGTATGATCAGAATGCCCTTCAGTCACCCTGCTGCTTGCCTTTGGAGAAGAGGTGGGGCCTGGAGCTCTGTCTGTCATTCTGGGTGCTGTTAAGGCTGTCTGCTGGGCGTGTGGCTCTGGCCAGAGCTGCTCTCAGCACTTAGGACTTGTGTGCTTCGCTGTGGATGTGTCACCCCTCACTTAGGAAGAAGCTGGGGGCAGGGGGGAAATGTACCCTGTACTGACATCAGAGGCCACTGCATCACACCGTGTTCTCTTTCTCAGCTGAAGCTAGAGGACCGCTCGGTGGTGCCCCGGGACGTGGTCCGGCACATGCGATCCACCGTGAGTGTTGGCGCGGGGGTTGCCTGGGGCGTGTCTGGGCTGGGTCTGCCCTGGCGGCTGGTGCTGTGCGTCTGCTCGGGCCTGGATGCCTTCTCCTCCCCAGGACAGCCAGTGCGGCACCGTGATCGACGTCAGCATCGACTGTGCCGTCAAGCTCATCGGCACCAACTGCATCATCTACCCTGTCAACAGCAAGGACCTCCAGCACATCTGGGTGAGCGGCCCCGCCCACTGGGCTGTCTGCTTGTCCCTTGTCCCCAGGCGCATGGCACCTTCCCCGGGGCGGACTCCCTGTGCGGAAGCCGTGCACATGTGAGTTCGGGGCACATCCCTGCATCTCCAGCATGCATTGCTGCCAGGGTTTGCGCCCCCTCGCTTCCTTCCTTCTGTAACACTCTGCTTTTAAAAAACAAGTTTCTTCCTTAGTTTCTTTTTTAAGTGATTTCAAACTTGGGGAAAGCTGTGCGTTCCCGTGCTCCCCGTCATTAGGCTCCTTGGCCTTGAAGCTTTCCCTCCATTTGCCCCATCACCTTCCTCCTCCCTTCCCCACATTTCCTTCTGTCTCTCTAGTCTTTTCTCTGACACACTGGAGAGCAAGCTACAGTCACAGCGCCCCACGGGCCTGAAGCACGACAGTGCGTACTTCCCCAGACCCAGAACCTGTCTTTCAGCCCCCTGCCCCGTTCAGGAAGGCAGCTCTCGTGCTCTCCTGTCTGACCCAGAGGCCCCATCCGCTGTCCCAACCGACATCCTGTCCCCTCTGACCCAGGACTCCGTTCAGAAGCGCACTTGGCATTCGGTTGTCCGCGCTTTGATTCCTCCTCTGGAGCCGCTCCCCAGTCTTGCTTTGTCGCCCACGCCCTGGTACCTTCCAGGGGCTGACCCTGAGCGCGGAGCCGTGTCACGTGGCCTCCTGACCAGCTTCAGGCCCCGCCTCCTTGGCAGGACTGTACCAGCAACACCGGGGCCCTTCCTGCCCGTGGCGTCCAGGGTGTTCACTGCCATCCTGGGGGTGTTGGCGTCTCTGCCGTGTTTACGCCTTTGCAAGGACTCTGCTCTGGGGAGAGAGGCTTCAGGGTTGCGTCAATAACCTGTTGCTTATGAAGCCCCACCCACCAGCCGCATCCTGTGTTAGCGATTCCCACCCAAGCCGCCAGCAGTCTGATGCTCGCTGGGTGGTGCTTTCATGGCACCTTGGCTTCTCGTCCTTTTTATTGGCACTCTGTATGGAAGAGCTTCACCTTCAGCCTCATTCATTCATTTGTTCCTTTTCACATCAATACGGACTCCAAGATTCCCTTTTGTTCAGTTGATAATCCGTTATTACCTTTATTTGTCTTGTGGCTTAAATTATCCCAGATTTGGCCAGTAAGTGCCCCTTCAAGCTGATACCTGTGTCCTTTTGACATATCCCCATCCTGAATTTTGTTTTTGTTTCTGTCTTAAGCACTCTTTCTACCATTTCTAATCTGGCCCTGGAATCAGCCATCTCTCCAGAGAGCCTTGGTTCCTTTCAGAGGGGATGGCACTCTAGACAGCAAGGTCTGGCTCTGTGTGGGTGTGCCGGCCACCCGTAGGGCCTCTCTGGGCCACACTAGGAGATGCGTGTGTACACAGTCACATCTGAGTTTGTCGGTGCCGGGTCTGCATACGCGTGAAAGTATGTGATTCTTGGGGCGCCTGGGTGGCTTAGTCGGTTAAGCGTCCGACTTTCACTTAGGTCATGATCTCGCGGTTCGTGGGTTCGAGCCCCGCATCGGGGTCTGTGCTGACTGCCAGCTCAGAGCCTGGAGCCTGTTTCAGTCTGTGACTCCCTCTCTCTCTGACCCTCCTCTGCTCACACTGTCTCCCTCTCTCTAGAAATAAATAAAACATTTAAAAAAAAAAAAAAAAAAAAAAAAAAGAAAGTATGTGATTCTGTCTGAACGCCTCTGGCTCCATTCCAGCGGCTCAGGTTCTTTCCTTCCTTCCCCTTTTCTGCATGCGTGAGCCCCTCCCCCAGCAGCGGGACACCTGCGTATAGCTCACTTGTCCCCACGACCACCCTCTACCTGCCGCTTCCATGGCCCACTCCTGCCCAGGAGCCCTATGTCCTTGGGGCCCCCGTGACCTCTGCACAACTCTCTCGTTGCCACCAGGCGGCCTCCCACCCTGCCTCCCCCTCCTCCCAACTGAGGAGGGAGAGCTGGGGTGCAGCACAGAACTCGCGGGAGGTGGGCTGGCCCAGGCAGTGAGCTGCCCAGGTCCCTCCTCCGTCTCCGGGCAAAGCGGAGCTGGGGCGCTGCACACCAGGGCCACCTGCTGGCCCTCACACCCCGGCCTGGTCCACAGCCCTTCATGTACGGGGACTACATTGCCTATGACTGCTGGCTGGGGAAGGTCTACGACTTAAAGAACCAGATCATCCTGAAGCTGTCCAATGGTGCCAGGTACACAGCTCGCCCGGGCTACAGGGTCACCCCCTGCAGGGGCTGCCTGCGGGCCGGTGGGGGCGGGGGGGGGTGGCAAGGGTGTCTTCTCCTGGGGCCTGTGGTGACACGCAGTGCTGGTGCTGGGCGCCCACCCCTGGGCTGGTATCCTGTCGCCCTGGCCTAATTCAGAGTATCTGTTAGGGGCTAATGCTTTCATTTTAGGTCATTTTCTTTTTTTAATTTATTTTTTATTTTTTTAATGTTTTATTTATTTCTGAGACAGAGAGAGAGAGAGAGAGGGAGTGAGCATGAGAGAGAGTGTGCAGGGGAAGGTCAGAGAGAGAAGGAGACACAGAATCTGAAACAGGCTTTAGGCTCTGAACTGGCTGTCAGCACAGAGCCTGATGCGGGGCTCGAACCCACAAAGCATGAGATCATGACCTGAGCCGAAGTCAACACTTAACTGAGCCACCCAGGTGCCCCAGCTTTCATTTTAGATCATTTTCAGTGGTAGTCAGCACTCAGGGGTTGGGGCCCTGTGTGTCTCGGGTGCCCCTTGTGCCGGTGTGCCCGTCGTCATTCCCTGGTGGAGACCAAGGCCTCGTTCGCTGTTTCAGGTGCTCCATGAACACAGAAGATGGCGCCAAGCTCTACGACGTCTGTCCTCACGTCAGCGACTCTGTACGTTGGTCCAGGCCTGGCAGGCTTCTCCGGGGGCGAGCATTGGTGGGAGGTGGACAGGGTCTCACATTCCTCTGCCCTCTGGGCTGCACCAGAAGGAGGAATTGTTAGCAAAGAGCTGCGAGCCAGCCTGGGCTAAGCAAACACTGCTTCTAGGCAGAGTGGTTTCCTAGAAAAGGGGTGGGTGTGCACAAAGATACGGCAACAAAGTATTAGAACGTCTCTTTGCCTTTGGCAACTGTATTCTTTCTTTATAAAGTAACCACTTTTCAATATTAGAGTAGTGCCCTGTGTTGTTACACTGGGGTAGTTCAAAACACTATCTACGACCACTTGTAAGTAGTACGGGAAGGGTGCATGAGCAAACCGGCGTGGGGACTCCTGCCCCCGGAGTCCTCGAAGTGTCACCCTTGACCAACAACACTGCTGTGGCCTGCGCGCCTGTTAGAACGAGTCAGGTGTGTGTTCTGACGAGCTCCCTGGGCGACTTATGTGCATCTTAGGCGTGAAGGGTGCTCTCTGGAGCCCCAGGGTCTGTCTTAGCCTGGGGGGCTGGCAGTGCACGGGTGTAAGGGGAGGGAGGGGCAGGTGCAGAGAACACTGTCCCCCGAGGAGGCGCCACTCACAGGGACCTTTTCTCTGGCCCCAAATCCCGCAGGGTCTCTTCTTTGATGACTCCTATGGCTTCTACCCGGGCCAGGTGCTCATCGGCCCTGCCAAGATCTTCTCCAGCGCCCAGTGGCTGTCTGGGGTCAAGCCTGTGCTCAGCACCAAGAGCAAGTTCCGGGTGGTGGTGGAAGAGGTAGGGCCGCGCTGGGGCCGGGGCCGGGGCTGGGGCAGGGGGCAGGAGGGCTGGGCTGGGGCCTCTGCATCCTGGTGGTGAGCTCTTGCCCGCTCCCTTGCTGTCTGCCTGGAGGACCAAGCCCTGCTCCTTGGCCCTGTTGATCTGAAAGGGCTTTAAGGATAAAGGGAAGCCAGGGTGTGGTCATGGGGTGACTGATAGGCAGATGTCCCCCCACCTGACGGGCCCACACCGAGCAAGGGGCGACGGTGGTGAGTGGCGGGCCTGCCGGGCCCTGACAGGGGGGTGGTCCGTGGGGTGAGGCTGTAGTTGTCACAGGTGGGGCCTGCTCTGGGGGCGTCCTACTTGGTGTGATGCCGTGAAGACCCCTCTGCGTCCTGCTCTGGAGGTCACGTGGGCTCCGAGCAGCTGCGTCACCGAGAGAGCTACTGAGCTGCCGACTAAGGCCCTGTCCCGCCCGCCATCCCCAGGTGCAGGTGGTAGAGCTCAAAGTCACGTGGATCACCAAGAGTTTCTGTCCAGGGGGCACGGACAGCGTCAGCCCCCCGCCCTCTGTCATTACCCAGGAAAACCTAGGCAGGTGAGTGGCTCCAGCACACCCACCCCAGCGACCCAGTGGCGAGCCCTGCGCGTGTCTCTGGACCGAAGTCACAGATGTGGTGGTCCAGTCCCCCCTGCTCTCCCTCCCAGGGTGAAGCGTCTCGGATGCTTTGACCATGCTCAGCGGCAGCTTGGGGAGCGCTGTCTGTATGTCTTCCCAGCCAAGGTAGAGCCGGCCAAGATTGCCTGTGAATGTCCAGAAAAACACTGCGCCCAGGGGGAGGGCTCTATGGCCAAGAAGGTATGTCCTTGGGGTTGGGATTGGTGGGCATTTGAGGAACTGGCCTTGAGCTATTTCCACAGCCAGGAAGGACGGTCTGTGCTTTAGGCCTTGGGGGGCAGCCCTGATCACCTTGCAGGCCACCTAGGTGTGTATAGCTGCCCCCCTCCCCCCCCCCCCAAGCTGCCCGGTGTCCCACGTGCCCAGGGCGGGGCCTTGGGGAGCCCTGCTGCGCCACAGCCCCGTGCTCCCTGTTCCGCCCTCACAGGTGAAGCGCCTGTTGAAGAAGCAGGTTGTGAGGATCATGTCCTGCTCCCCGGACACCCAGTGCTCCAGAGACCATTCCGTGGAGGACCCAGGGAAGAAAGGAGGGGCCAAGGCCAAGAGTGAAGTGGGATCCGTCAGCCCTGAGGAGACGCCCGACGGCTCCGCCAGCCCCGTGGAGACGCAGGATGAGGGCCCGGAGGAGGCCCAGGACGCGGGCGAGCAGCTGCCCCCCTTCCTGCTGAAGGAGGGGGGCGACGACAGGCTGCACTCGGCAGAGCAGGATGCGGATGACGAGGCCGCCGACGACACGGATGACACCAGCTCGGTGACCTCGTCCGCCAGCTCCACCACCTCCTCCCAGAGCGGCAGCGGCACAAGCAGGAAGAAGAGCATCCCCTTGTCCATCAAGAACTTGAAGCGAAAACACAAGCGGAAGAAGAATAAAATCACTCGTGACTTTAAGCCGGGGGACAGGTAAAGCCAGGGCGCCCTCTCCCTCCTGGGGGTGTGTCCAGCCTGACGCTGTCTGTTTGGCGGCCGCAGGCACGAGTGCTCACTCTGCAAGCCCTGCGCAGGCTCGGGGGCGCCCAGCTGGGGCCACGTAGGTGCCCGGCATTGGCCTGTGCGGAGAGGAGAGCTCTGGGAGCGGGGCCAGCGGGCGGCGCGGAGGCGCCGTGCAGCCCGAGGCTGGCCTCCAGGACCACACGCCCTGAGCTCTCCCAAATGAGGCTTCAGGGGAGCTCACAGGGCACTGGGAGTGCGGGGGAGCGTTCACGGACCTTGCTTCTGTCTGTGCCTGTTGGGCGTGACCCGGCTGCCCCGCTCCTGCAGGGTGGCGGTGGAGGTGGTGACCACCATGACGTCGGCAGACGTGATGTGGCAGGACGGCTCCGTGGAGTGCAACATCCGCTCCAACGACCTCTTCCCCGTGCACCACCTGGACAACAATGAATTCTGCCCTGGAGACTTCGTGGTGGACAAGCGAGGTAGTGCTGGCCCCAGAAGGCCGCCCAGCCTCGGGCCTGGGCGGGGCTCGGGAAGGATGGGCCAGAGGTCTCAGGGTGGAGAGGAGATGCCCCCTTTCAGGGTGACTCACTTTTTCAAGGACTGGGGGCAGCCTTCTCTGGCCTCTACCGGCCTCGCCAGAGGACCTGGGTGCTGTGCCCTGCTGGGGTCGCCAGGTAGTGGGGGGCAGGCAGCGCCCCCAGGGCTCCTTAGCCAGTCACGTTGCTTCCTCTGGTTTCCCAGTCCAGAGCTGCCCGGACCCCGCGGTCTACGGCGTGGTGCAGTCTGGGGACCACGTGGGCCGCACCTGCATGGTGAAGTGGTTCAAGCTGCGGCCCAGCGGTGATGACGTGGAGGTATGTGCGGCCCCGCTTCCTCCTTCAGGGCGGGCTCTGGCGGGCCAGCCCCAGGGCCCCTGGGCTCACGCCAGCCCGTCCTGTGCTCCAGCTGATCGGAGAAGAGGAAGATGTGAGCGTCTACGACATTGCTGACCACCCTGACTTCCGGTTCCGCACGACGGACATCGTCATCCGCATCGGCAATACTGAGGATGGAGCTCCTCACAAGGAGGATGAGGTGTGCCTGCCCCACCCCCCTTGTGGCCGTTTCCCGCTCTCCGCCCCAGGCAGCATCTGCAGTCCCTGGGGATGCCGCCAGGTGGCTCCAGGAGACCACGCCTGCAAGCGTCCCCTGGGCTCCGCGCCCGCCTCAGTCCCCTCCCCGGAGCAGAGCTGGCCGCCTCCGCCGGGATTTGCCTGCCTGTCGGGACCAGACTTCCCGTAGCTGCTCCCTGAGCCCTAGTGGCTCCGTTTCGTGGGGGAGTGGGACCCCTGGTGCTGAGCGCCGTGGGGGCACAGGAGGGGCTGGGGAGGTGGGGTCCAGCAGAAGGGCAGGAACCCCACCTGGAGACTGTGAGGAAGCCCAGGGCGGACAGAATGCCGAGCGGGAGGGAGTTAACGGCTCGTGCGCCCCGCTGCCGGCTGCAGCCACGGGGCCCCGCGCCTGAGCTGCTCGCCGTGCACGGCCTCTGGCCGGCACCCGTGTCCCTGTTCACGGGCCTCGCCCTTGGCACCCATTGCCGGAGCTCCCTTTTGGAGGTGATCTGGTCCTCACCCTTTAGAGAGCTGCTCCCTTGACCCTATCCTGTCTGCCCTGCAGCCATCAGTTGGCCAGGTGGCCCGTGTGGACGTCAGCAGCAAAGTGGAGGTGGTGTGGGCGGACAACTCAAAGACCATCATCCTGCCCCAGGTGAGCCCCTGCTGAGACCCAGACTGCTCGGCTCGTAACTCGCAGCCGGGCTGGGAGCTGTGGCTGGTCTCCTGTCCCCGCTCACGGAACAGGGAGACAGGCTCTCAGGTCTTCCTGGTGAGGGTCTCTTCTTTGGGGTGTTGGGGTCTCAGGGAGTGCCTTGAGAGGAAGGAGCTGTTCCATGCAAAGCTGTGGGAGGAGGGAGTCCAGAGAACACCAGGGCAGCTGGCCCGTAGCCTTGTTCCACCTGGAAGTTTCCCCAGGTTGCCAGGTGTGTGCAGATTCTCACAAGCTTTCCAGATTTGCCTGTATCCCCATCTCACTGTGCTAAGAAATGCCGGTTACTTCCTATAGGAGATTAGAGTTTTTCCCACCAACATTCCTAGGAAAACTTCCACAGATTAGCAAGAGAAAGGGGAAGAGCTGACCCCCGTCCCAGCCCCTGCTGGTGGGTTCTGAGCAGCAAAGCTACTCTCAGGACCGTTTCTTTACCCTCGTGTTTGAGCTGATCTGCACACCCCAGCTCCCCTCTCCTGGCACCTTCACGGGGGAGGGGAGGGGGTGGCTCACCCCCTTGTCCCGGCAGCCATTGCAGGGATATGGGGACAAGATGTGACACGGGCCAGCTCTGCTGAACCTCCCCCTCCTATCGCATGTTCTCAGCTACCAGCACAGTACCACAGAGGTGGCTGACCTGAATCCTCTGGGGGGCGGGGGGCGGTGCTGGATTTGCCACCAAGGTCAAATGGTGGCCAGGTACACACAGGGGCAGGGGAGGCCAGAACAGCCTTTGGCTGTTGGCTGGGTTTTCAATGCCCGTCGGTGCGTGTGCGGCAGGCGGAGGCGCCTCCCGGAGTCCCAGCTGCAGAGTCGCTAGCGGGAGATGCGCAAGGGGTGGGCGGGGCCTGCCGGGGCCTCCATGCACCCGGTCACCGTCAGCTCTGAGCGCCGGGGCCCGGCAGAGTCTCTCTGAATTGCCTGTGCCTGTCTTCCCCAAGCACTTGTACAACATCGAGTCTGAGATCGAGGAGTCGGACTACGACTCGGTGGAAGGCAGCACGAGCGGGGCGTCCTCGGATGAGTGGGAAGACGACAGCGACAGCTGGGAGACGGACAACGGGCTGGTGGAGGATGAGCACCCCAAGGCAGAGGAGCCCCCCGCCCCACCCGCTGAACAGCCGGCGGCCCCCGAGGAGGACAAGGGGGTAGTGATCAGCGAAGAGGCTGCCACGGCCGCCATCCAGGGGGCCGTGGCCATGGCCGCCCCCGTGGCTGGGCTGATGGAGAAGGCTGGCAAAGACGGGCCCCCGAAGAGCTTCCGGGAGTTGAAAGAGGCCATCAAGATCCTTGAGAGCCTCAAGAACATGACTGTGGAGCAGCTTCTGACGGGCTCGCCCACCTCCCCCACTGTGGAGCCTGAGAAACCAACTCGGGAGAAGAAATTTCTAGATGACATCAAGAAACTGCAGGAAAATCTCAAGAAGACCCTGGACAACGTGGCCATCGCAGAGGAGGAGAAGATGGAGGCGATGCCAGACACAGAGCGCAAGGAGGAGAAGCCCGAAGGCCAGTCGCCCGTGAAGGCCGAGTGGCCCAGCGAGACCCCGGTGCTGTGTCAGCAGTGCGGCGGCAAGCCCGGCGTCACCTTCACCAGCGCTAAGGGCGAGGTCTTCTCGGTGCTGGAGTTCGCGCCCTGTGAGTGACCTTGCTTTTGTTAGCAGACGTGGTGGCCGGGTGGCCGGCTGGTGCCGATGCCTGGCCGGGGGGCGCGAAGCCTGTGGGGCTGTTCGCCTGTCTGGGGAGCATCCTGAGCAGTTCAGCTGCTCCTTCCGGCCCAGGCTGCCCGAGGGCGGCGGCTGTGTTTCCAGATGGAGCTCTCGGGGTCTGTTAGGGACCGACTGTTCTTTCTTCCCTTGTAGCAAATCACTCGTTTAAGAAAATTGAGTTCCAGCCTCCAGAAGCCAAGAAGTTCTTCAGCACAGTACGGAAGGAGATGGCGCTGCTGGCTACCTCACTGCCCGATGGCATCATGGTCAAGACTTTCGAGGATAGAATGGCAAGTAGCCTGGTGTGGGCTTGGCGTAGGCGGGCTGTGCCCGTGGGCGAGCCTGGTGCCCGGAGGCTCCTGGGCGGCCGTCCACACCCCTCACGGGGCAGGAGCAGGTGCAGTCGGGTAGGGGCCCACGTCCCACATGTGCATCTGCATCCAGGGTCCCTTCTTTCCTCCTTCCTGAAGTACAGAATTATCATGTGAGGACTGTTCTCTTGGGATACTAGAACATTCTAGAAAAGGCTAAAGTTGCCTCTGACCAATCCGCACCCAGCCCCTAGGAGTCATGACCCTAGGAGTTTAGTGGGTCTCCTTTCAGAAGACGTTTTTTCATGTTTTTACCTTCTCAGGGGGCCCCATAAACATTTTGTATTTTGTAAACGTTACGTGAACAGCCTGACGTCGTACATGTCATCTGTGGTTTGGCTTTTTTCACTCACTGGGGTCATTTTTGAGACCTACCCATGTTGATGACATTGATCTAGTTCATCTAGCTTTTTTAGCTACAGACTAGCGTCCCCTCACGCGGCCGTGTCACATAGCGTTTTATGCTCCTGTCTTCCCGGCCCAGGCCCAGGGCTGAGTCCTGCCGCCAGAGGCGGTGTGAGCACCTGGTCACTCCAGGCACGGACCGCCTGTCCCTTCATTTCTCCAGCACGCTTACCAGGCGCCTGCCTCACGCTGGGCATCGTGTGGGACCCCGAACTCGAATATGACCTGGGCCCCAGCGCCAGCCCAGCCCCGGCGGAAGGGGTCACAGGACAGAGAGAGGTGCTATTCCAGCCTTGCTGCCGCAGGGCCAGAAACCACAGGGTCGGTGCTGCTCCAGGTTCTCAGTGACACCCCGGCTGGTTCTTGGGTTTTAGTAAAACTTGTGAAGACCCCAGCCGGTCTCAGCTGTGCTGAGAGAGGGGAATAGCGTGTCTTCCAAGTCTCACTCGGACCGCCCGGGAAGGAGCACCTTCTCTTGAGGCCCACAGGGCGGCCCCGCAGCGAGCTGCAGGAGAGGCTGCTGTCGGCCCACCCCGCGCTCCGCCGTCGCCTGGCGCGGGTCTGGCGGCCGATGCCGCCCCTCCCCCAGCGCGCACGGACTTCGGGCGTCCATGGGGTGTCTGCCCGGTGCCCTGGTGACCTGAGGCTCTGGCGCTCTGCCCACGTGTCTGCTGGCGTTCCAGATCCCCTGTCCCTCCGCTTCCCTAACAGCAGGGGGAGCTTTGCAGCCCTAGAATGTTCTTTCATTTTCTAACTGGTTGTAATTATTACAGGTCTGCGTGAGGGCGGAGATCAGGGCAGGTGTTGTAAGGAGTAAATGTGAAAGTAATGAAGGGCGCCTGGGGGGCTCAGTCGGTTCAGTGTCTGACTCTTGGTTTTGGCTCGGGTGGTGATCTCAACAGCGGGGGGAGATTGAGGCCTGTGTCAGGCTCTTCGCTGACAGCACAGAGCCTGCCTGGGACTCTCTCTCTCTCTTCCTCTCTCTCTGCCTCTCCTTCGCTTGTGCTCTTTCTCAAAATAGATAAACTAACCTAAAAAAAAGGCAGAAAGAAAAGTATCCATTTGAAATCATTTTTAAAAATAAGGGTTGCCTGGGGGCGCCTGGGTGGCTCAGTTGGTTAAACATCTGACTTTGACTCAGGTCATGATCTCATATGGTTCTTGGGTTCGAGCCCCACGTCATGCTCTGTGCTGACAGCTCGGAGCCTGGAGCTGCTTCCAGTTCTGTGTCTCCCTCCTTCTCTCTCTGTCCCTCCCCTGCTCCTACTCTGTCCCTCCCTCTCAAAAATAAATTAAACACATTGTAAAAATTAAAAAAATAAAATAAGGGGCGCCTGGGTGATTCAGTTGGTTAAGCCTCCAACTTCTGCTCAGGTCATGGTCTCAGGATTGTGAGTTTGAGCCCTGCATCAGGTTCTGTGCTGACAGCTCAGAGCCTGGACCCTGCTTCAGATTCTGTGTCTCCCTCTCTGTATGCCTCTCCCTGGCTTGCACTCCATCTCTCTCTCTCTCTCTCTCAAAAATATTTAAAAAACTTTTTAATAAAAAATCAAAATTTTAAAAAACAGAAGTCATAATGCCTTAATGGTGAAAAAAAAAAAACCTGGTAAACACAACTGTCGATGATTCTGTTCATGCCAGGAGTTAAAGGATGCCACGTGGGTCTGCACACAGATATTTGCCTTTCGCTTCTCAGTAGCGGGTGGTGTCTGGAGCCACGCGGGAACCGTGTGCATCAGCCTCCCCCCGCCACCAACCTCAGCCCTCCCTCCCTGTAGGACCTCTTCTCAGCCCTGATCAAGGGCCCCACTCGCACCCCCTACGAGGACGGCCTCTACTTATTTGACATCCAGCTCCCCAATATCTACCCAGCCGTGCCCCCCCACTTCTGCTACCTCTCCCAGTGCAGTGGCCGCCTGAACCCCAACCTGTATGACAACGGGAAGGTGTGCGTCAGCCTCCTGGGCACCTGGATCGGAAAGGTGAGAGCGGTGCCGGGAGCTGGCAGCGGAGGGAGGGGAGCCGGGGGGGGGCGGCCGTCTGGGACAGAGCTGATTGGGCTGTGCTGTGCGCGTGCGTGTTCCAGGGCACAGAGAGGTGGACGAGCAAATCCAGCCTTCTGCAGGTGCTCATCTCCATCCAAGGTACGGTGGGCAGGGGGCGGGGCGCTTGGCGCTGCTGGGGGCGGACACTAGGGGGAAGCGATGCTGGGGGCGGGGCCCTGGGGGAACGCCGCTGGGGCGGGGCCCTGGGGGAACGCTGCTAGGGGGCGGCACTGGGGAAGCGATGCTGGGGGGCGGGGCCATGGGGGGAACGCCGCTAGGGGGCGGGGCGCCGGGGGAAGCGCTGCTGGGGGGCGGGGCCCTGGCGGGGAACGGTGCTGGGGGCGGGACCCTGGGGGGGGGAATGCCGCTAGGGTGCGGGGCGCTGGGGGGAAGCGCTGCTGGGGGGCGGGGCTATCGGCCACTGCGTCCTCCCCCTGCTGCCCCAGTCTCTGGCCCGGCCCTAACGGGCTTCGCGCCCCCGCACCCCTACCCCAGGTCTGATCCTGGTGAACGAACCCTACTACAACGAGGCGGGCTTCGACAGCGACCGGGGCCTGCAGGAGGGGTATGAGAACAGTCGCTGCTACAACGAAATGGCGCTCATCCGCGTGGTGCAGTCTATGACGCAGCTGGTGCGACGGCCGCCCGAGGTCTTCGAGCAGGAGATCCGGCAGCACTTCCGTACCGGTGGCTGGCGGCTGGTGAACCGCATCGAGTCCTGGCTGGAAACGCACGCCCTGCTGGAGAGGGCCCAGGCGCTGCCCAACGGGGTCCCCAAGGACAGCAGCTCCCCGGAGCCACCCGCCGCCGCCGAGCTCTCAGACTACGGCCGAGACGAAGCTGAGGACGGAGGGCTGGCCCCCGGAGAGGCCTCCCAGGGCTCAGACTCGGAGGGCGGCGCCCAGGGCCTGGCCTCAGCCAGCAGGGACCGCACAGACCAGACTTCGGAGGCCGCGCCTGACGCCCCGGTGCCCCCCAGCGTCAGACCAAAGAAGCGGAGAAAGAGCTACCGCAGCTTCTTGCCTGAGAAGAGTGGCTATCCCGACATCGGCTTCCCTCTCTTCCCGCTCTCCAAGGGCTTCATCAAGAGCATCCGGGGTGTCCTGGCGCAGTTCCGGGCCGCCCTACTAGAGGCGGGCATGCCAGAGAGCGCGGAGGACAAGTAGCCACCAGCCCTCAAGGAAGGAGCGTCGTGTGGGGAGAGGCCAGCTGCTGCCCGCTCCCTTCCTCCCCTGGAACCTTCCCCCTTCCCATTTTCTCCTCTGTCCCCAACGCAAAAGCCCCTCGCTGCCCCCTCCCCGAGGTGAGTTTGATGCTGAAGTGCAAGAAGTTCCATGAGATGCTGCCGTTTTCTTTTCCGGAGCAATCTTCCGACAGGCCGGTCCCCTGTGGCGAAGAGAATCTGAAACCTGTTGCTGATTTTCCACTTGTCACCCAGGCAGAGCGTCCCGGCACTTGCTCCCTCGCCGTCCCCCGTCGGGGCGGAGGTGGGGTCTTCCGAGGGCCTGGCACCGGGGCGCGCTCTGCCCCACGAGCCGTGCAGCTCGGCCGCAGGACGAGTGGGTGTGCCTTGCATGAAGTGTGGGCTGCTCCAGCGGATCCCCCAGCCCCGTCCCCCAGCCCTTTCCACCTCTTCCGTGTCCCCATAG
Source organism: Proteles cristata cristata (assembly GCA_017311185.1). Lineage (NCBI taxonomy): Eukaryota > Metazoa > Chordata > Mammalia > Carnivora > Hyaenidae > Proteles > Proteles cristata. The sequence continues at coordinate 231,601 of JAESUZ010004822.1, forward strand.
CTTCCCCGCTCCCGGGTCCCCCGCCGCTACCGCCTCCAGATCCTCCCTCGTCCCGCCCCTCCCCGCAGCTGAGGAGTCGTGGCTGCCGCCACCGACTCCTGGCTCGCTCTGGACCGTTGACCAGAGGATGACCCTCAGGCCTGTTGAACTTGCTCTCTGAGATGTTGGGACCAGGCTGGGTTCAGTGACCCGCGGGAGAGGTGGTGGCTGTCGCGCCTGATGTGGAATGAGGGCCAGGTTGCTGCTGGACAGGAAGACAGCTGTGGGTGCCTTGCTCGTGTGGCCCAGGTGGCTGGGGGCGGGGCAGTGGCACAGACCAGGCCCGCAGGTGCCCTCCCGTCACCACATGCTGACCCTGGGAGGTGACACAGAAGGAGCTGGCCTTTTCTCTCTCTCTCTCTCTCTCTCTCTCTCTCTCTCTCTCTCTCTCTCTCTCTCTCTCGGTTGAGGACGAGGCCTCCTGATGCTTACAAACTGCAGGCTCAGTCTGGGGGGAGAAGTGGCCGGCAGGGGTTCTCCCTCGCAGAGTCAGGCCCAGAGGTTTACAAAGTTTTCTAAGCTTTTGATAACGTGAAGCCCCAGGTTAAGAGGATGCTGTTGAGCACATTGCAGCTATGTAATTTTTGGTGTATGTATGTAATATTTAAGGTTGAAAGAAAATAAATCTCAAAAGCAAAGATATTAACTCTTACTAGAAAAAAAAAGACAAAAAAAAAAAAAAAAGCCAAAGCATGATGCGTCTTGTCCGCCTTAAGCTGGCTCCACGCCTGTGCTGTGCCACCCCCAGCCAGCGGGCAGCAGCCGTGGGGAAGGACGGAGCCGGGCCGTGGCGCTCGGAGCCCTGAGTCGGTACCTTGTTTGAGAAACATCCAGAGTGACTGGTGGGGCTGTGCTTCCCAGTGCGTTGTCCGTGTGGAGATGTGAATGCCTACTGCTTAAGATATCTGTATAAAGTGCTGTGTGATTAAACTTTTTTTTTTTACTTGCATTTTTTTCGTTTGGCTCATTACAATGTACAAAAAAAGACAAGGTGGCACCATTAAACCTGCCTCTGCCATTCATCTGGGCTCTGTCGCCTTTCTTCCCCTCTGGGGCACCTCACACACCCCTCCCCAGGGGAAGGCAGGACCCGTTGCCAGGAAGGCTCATGGCTGCAGCGCCTCGCACCTGCCCTGTCTGCCTCTGTGCCTTCCGCCTGTCTGGTCCTTGGGGGCCCGGGGGCCGGGGATGTGGCTCAGCGGGTCGGTGCTCGTTTGTGGGCAGGGCTCGCGTCCCACTCCTCAAGAGCCAGTGTGGAGCGATGTCTGCCAGCACAGCTGGGGTGCCAGGGCCTGTAGTTGACCGGATCGGTCAGGTCAGTTGCTTCCAGATGCTGGGGGAGCGGACGTCCAAGCACCTGGCCTGGGCTTGACGCCAAGACGGTCACTATTTGGGGGCCTGGTATGTGCCCCTCCTGCCGTTTAACTCCTGCCCAGCGGCGGCAGGGTGGGGTAGAGGAGGTGGAGGGGGCTGGGGGAGCCCTCGAGCCCTCACTGGAGGGGTAACAGACTCCTCTCCGAAGGGAGTAGCTACCTCCCATTTTGACCTTCTTGCTCCTTGCCAATTTCCCTAATTGTCCCTGAAATCAGAGACCTTTTTTCCCTTTTCGTGGAGACTAGCTGGCTGCGTGGCCCTGGGTAAGACGCTAGCTCCGAGTGTCCATCTGACACATGGGGTTAGGCTGTTGGCTGAGCTCCCTGGCTTCTCCCAGGCCAAAGGCGGGACAATCTTTGGGGCAGGGCCCAATCCCTGCCGAAAAAAAAAAAAAGAAAAACCCAGACTAGCCCTGGTCCTGTGCCCACCACCAAAATGACTATTATCAGGGGTCAGTATCCTGCTTTGTCCAATCCAGCAGGCACCACTGGTCATCGCTAATGTCAAGTTCTAGACCCCACTTCCTCCCCAACACCTAGAATAACACCAGCAGGCTGGGAGGGTCACTTTATTTGTATGGTGGGTGGGGCTCCCAGGACAAAATGAGAGTGGCTTCCATAGGCAGGGGGGCCCAACCAGCTGGGCGCCCGGCCCGGAGTGTCATTCTGACCTACGGTAGGCAGAGCGTGGCCTTCCAAAGCACATCCTCCACCTTCCCCAAGGGTCCTCCTCCACCTCCTTCTCCCCTCCCCCATCACCACTGAGCTGGGTTCAGGGCCTCCAGTCCCGGGGGACGGGGAGAGGGGTCCTGAGCTCAGAGGAGCCCGAGAGGCTAAGGCACGGCAAGGCCCCGTGGAGTCACAAGGGCTTTTCTGGAGGGGCTCCCCGCTGAGGCTTCCGGCTGGGCGGGGGCTCCACGCAGCCACTGACCATCCAGATGTAGTCGGCGTGCACCTGGCCCTGCACGGCCTCGCTGACCAACAGCTCGCCGTCCGCGGCAAACACGCCCTTTCCGTCCTTGGGCTCCAGGCGGAAGGCGACCACGGGCACGTACACCAAGTAGGGGCAGTCCTGCTGCATGTGCCTCCCCTTCTCCATGGCCAGGAAGAGGCGCAGCAGCGTGGCCCGAGACACGCCCGCCCGCACGTAGAACAGGTGCACGGTGCCCGCGGCAGAGCGGCCCATCGGGGCCGCAAACATCTCGCTGCCCAGGTGCGAGTGCAGCAGCGCCAGCACCAGCACGAAGTCCTGCTCCGGGACCACGGTCCAGTGCGCGGGCACCGGCTCCTCCAGGGGTACGAGGTGAGCATCCCTAGGACCCTGCCGGTCCCGCCTGTCCGCGGCGGGGGGGCCGGGCATCCCGGGGACCGCCCTTCCTGCGGGGAGGTAGGCCAGTCTGCCCCGGTACACGCGCAGGGCTGCCAGGCGCAGGAAGGTGCCCAGAGTGAAGCGGAAGTCCCCTAGACGCCGAAACTTCTCGCTCTCCAGGTCCACGTCCGCGACGAAGCCCCAAGACAGGCTGAGCACGGAGAAGAGGCGCAGCCCCGAGGTCGTCTGCAGCGACAGGAGGTTCATGGGCTCCAGGCGCCGGCGGCACAGCAGCTGGGTGCAGTTGGTCAAGAGGTCCTCCTTGGTCACCTGCTCGTAGCTGCAGGGCAGAGAGGTCAGACGGAGCAAGGCAGGAGCCCTCGTGCATCCTCCCCTTCCCCTGCCTGGGGACTTGAGGCAGGCAAAGTGACACCGGGCCCCCAGGGAGTTGGTAGAAAGGCCAGATGGAGGAGGTGGAGGCAGCCAGCTGGAGTCACCAAGAGAGGGCCCGGAACGGAGCACAGAGGCTCCGGAGAAGAGGGAACACAAGTTACCCCAGTGTACGGGAACTGGGGGGAGGGGGAGCACGGAGGAGAAACTGAGGCCCCCTTGACCCTGGGCTCTCACCCGGCATAGTGGTTCAAAGAAGCTGCCAGCGCATTGCCAGAGCCGGCTGGGAGGCTACACAGGGGCTTCCGGATGGCCGTCTCCCAGTCGGGCCGCTCCATGAGCCCATTCACCACCTGTTGGAGCACCGGCGGCCTCAGCCCGGGGAGCACCGGCCTCCCACCACCCCCGCACCCGCTCTCTCGGGGGAGGCCTCACCTCGAACATCAGCCCGTCCCCAGACATGACCACCAGCGCATCCCAGCGCTCCAGCTCCAGCCCCTGCACCAGCTCCCGAGCGTGGTTGCGGCGCTCTGCCGAGAGACAGACGCGGTGGCCCGCGGGTCAGGGCGCGGCCGGCAGGGACTGCTCCCCGGCGGGACCCCTCGGGCCGGCACTCACCAGTGAGCATCAGCGTGAAGGAGATACCGGCCTGGGCCAGCCGCGGCTGCACGTGGCTCCAGAAGAGCTGCAGCGCCTTGCCCTTGCCTCCGTGCGGGTTTAACAGGACCAGCAGGCGGCACCGCGCCGGCAGCAGGCTCGCGTCGCCGCCCGCTGCGGAAACAAACCACGAGGACCGCGTCCCCAACCGGCCACTAGGGGGCGGCGGATCACAAAAGGGGGCCTGGGGTGGCAACGTGGGGCCTGATGAAACCCCCCCTCCCCTCCCGCTCACTGATCCAACAGATCTCCGCCAGAGGCTACGGCCTTCCAGTGGGGGAGCCCCAGGAGGGGGAGGAGGCACCGTGGCCTTGACACCCCAGCTCTTAGCTCAGGCCGGGCCAGCTTCTGGCCTCGTTGGGAAAAGTGTTTCTACTGTCCGTCCCCAGCCCCTCTTTTTTGCCCATTTTTTGCCCCCTGATGCTGGCCATTCTTCCTGGCGGGGGAGGAAGGGACACCCATCCCCCCCAGCCCTGCCCCCACCGGGACCCCACAAACCTGGATCCATAACCTCGACCCGCGGCTCCCGCTGCCGGGGCGTCCCCAGCGCTGTTGGGGCGCCGCTCGCGGCCGCGGCTCCTGCCTTCAGCTCCTTATCGGTGCTGCCCAGGCGGGCGACGCGGCGCCGGCTGAGGGGCTCGCCCTCCCGGCCCGCAGCCGTGGCCGCGGAGGTACCGGTGACATTCCCTGCGGCTGCGGGATCTGAGGGAGAGGAGACGGCGCTGGCGGAGTCCGGAGCGGCCTCCTGAGGTGGGCAGCGCCCACGTACCCCGTCGGGCCGCGCGCGGGGAGCCGCGCTCTCCGGCATCGCCTAGTCCTCGGAGCGGTCCGGAGGGCCGAGGTCTGGCGCCACCAAGGGCGCTCCGGTCCCAGACCCGAGCCCCCTCCCCTCTTCCACTCTCCGAGGCGAAGGGGCTCTCCTCTCTGGGAACTCGGGCTCCGGCCCGACGACGAGGCAGAGAGCCCTCCTCGGTCGCACCAGCTCCTCACCCCCCCGGGACTGCCAGAGGGAGGGGAGTCCGGGTGCGTAAAAATCCCAGAACTCGGGCGCGCATCGCGGGGCACGAAGTTCGGCCGCAGCGACCGGCGCCCCGAGCTCCAGAGCGGCGGGGGTCGCCGCGCTCCTCCCAAGGCCCCGCAACGCTGCCCGGACGCGCGCCTGGCTCGTGAGAGCGGCGCCGGGGTCGCGCGCGGCCCGAGCCCGAGCCCCGCGGCCGCCCGTCGCCTCCCTCAGCCGGGCGCCCAGTGGGCGCCCAGGAGCCACGAGCGGCGAGAAGGCAGGGCGGGCGGCCCCTACCCAGTCGGTCCGGTTTGCCGGGGAGGCGCCACCTCCGTTCCCTACAGTGGCCTAGGGCGGAACTCAGCTCGTCCCGGGCTCAGCCTCACGTCTGAGCGACGACTGCAGCGCCGGACGAACGCCGACTCCACGGCCTCGCCGCCTCTGGCCTCAAACTTTTAGCTCAACTTCGCCGCCAGGCGCCGCCGCGCTGGGAGGGCGCTGTGCCCCGGCGCCCGGCCTGGCCACACCCCGCGCTGCCCGCGCTCTCGGGGGTGGAACCGGCGCCTGGCGCGGCCGGGGCCAGCCCGCCCCCGGCCTCGCCTCCCGCGCCGTCAGCCCCCGCCGCTCGGCCACGCGCAGACGCCTGGCTGGGGCTCGGGAGCCGGCCGCGCGCGCCCGCCGCTCCCCCTGGGCGACCGGCTGGAGGCGGCGCCGCGCAGAGCCCGGGTCCGACCGCGAGAGGCGCGCCGCGAGCTCCGAGTCCCGGGCGCCGAGGGTGAACGCGCAGCGCGGGCGGCGCGCGAACTCGCCTGCCCCCTGGACGCTGCGACCTTCCGCCCCGGGATCTTCCCCCTTCGCGCGCCCCACCCCGGTCCACGGGAATCTGGGTCCGCCCAGACCCCACCGGGTACCCCTCCTCTGTGCCGGGGCGTCCCTCCTGCTGCGCCCGTTCTCCCCTGGAGGATTATTTTTGGCTTCCTGGCGCGGCAGCCGGGCCGCGCAGCCACCGTGCCCGGGGCAGCCGGGCTCGCCATCGGGAGGCGGAGGGGGGGGGGTAGGTAAGAGGGGGGTACAGGCGGCCCCCCGCTGGGGTGGGGGGGTGGCTGCTGTCCGGAAGACGGGGCCTTGTCAAGAACCTTAGAAGTTGGATCTTTTTCCCCGGAGGAAACCATCGAGGCTCACCTGCGCGAGAGAAGCTGTCCCGCCGCAGGCGATCCAGGTCCACGCCCCTCGCCCGCCGTGAGGTGTGAACAAGGTCTAGGGGTCCCCGTCGGGGTTGGAGAGCCGAACCGCGGGGGAGTGTCCCCCGCCGCCTCCACTGGCCCAGCGGGAAGATGCCAGCGCACCCGGGAATCTTCACTTCGACAAACGGGGACGCGTGTGTCAGTGTGTGTGTGCGTGTGTGCGCGCGTGTGTGTGATATACATACATATCATGAGGAAGTATCTGACCTGATCGTGTCCGCGGCCAACTCGAGTTAAGTCCCCGGGGGGTTGTTTGCGGAGACCCGGAGCAGGAAGGTGTCAAAGCCTAGGTGACCCGTCCAGGGGGGCCAAAGTTAGAAAAGGCCTGACCGCTGTAGGGGGCGGAGGCGATCCGGGCCCTGCGCGCGCACCTGCAGCCCCCCGGAGCCCCCACACCTGGCACTTCTCAACGCCCCCCCGAAAGTCGAGATGAGGCAGGTCCGGCGGCGCCCGTGACTCGGGCACGCGTCCGCGGGGTCTCTGCGGGGGGACGCAGACAGCCGACCGCGGTTTCCCTGCACCTGGGGGGCGGAGCCCGAGGTCCCCCGCGAGGGGGAGGCGCGGCCCCGGGGACCCGCGGCGCGGCGCGCGACGCAGCGATGCGCGCTTCCGCCTTGCGCGGCCCCCGGGCGGCCCTGGCTGGGTCCGGAGCGTCCCGAGCGCGTTCCGAGAAGGTGACTCAGCGATGCGCTCGAGGGTCGAGAAACTCCGTTAAACTAAGAAGGTGGGGAAGGAGCTGGAACACCCTCACCCTCTCGCAGCGCCGCGGCCGCGGTCTGGTCTTGGACCTCCGGGCCCCCCACCCCCACTCCCCGGGAATCCGGCACGAGGAGGGAAGGGCAGCGCTGCCGCCGCAGTGCCGCGGTCACGCGACGCGGGGACGCGAGCGGCGGCGGCGGCTCAGCGCGGGGGCGCGGGGACCTGAGCCCCCGCCCCCCGCGCCTCCTCCCGGCTCCTCCCGGCTGGCGCAGGCTAGGGCCAAAGTCTGGATTAGGCGCCTTGGAAAAAGCGGGGCGCCGGGCGGTGTCCCTGAGATTTCAGCCTTGGAGGGAGGCGGCTCCGGAGAAGGCCAGGGCAAGCTTCCCCCTCGCCCCCATCAGCCCTGTAGAGCCGCTGCTTTAACCCTTGGAGTCTGGCGGGAAACTGAGGCACGGGGAAGGGAAGATGTGGCTGTGCCCGAGTGGTGAGAAAGCTCGCCTGCTTCCGGGTCCCGCTCTTCCTCCGCGCGCCCCTGGCTGGAGCCCCGCGGGAGTCGGGGTGGAGGCGGGGTTGACCAGAAACCTTGCGGGCGAGGGGAGGCGGGGCAGCCTGCTGGGTCCTTTATCCGGCTTCCCGGGGCCCAGTGGGAGGGAGGTGAAGGGCAAAGCTCTCTGGCTCGGGTTCCAGTCTGCACAATGGCTCCTCTGTCCTGCCTGGCGCCTCTTCCCCTGCCCCCCTCACCTCTGGCCTCCGCCGTAACCCCCTCATTCTTGTCATTCACCTCCCGGCTCCTAAGCCGCCTCTCTCCAGCCTCTCTCTAAAGAACCTTATCTGTCCGCAGAACTCACCCATCAGCATCCCTGGCCCAAGAGGCAGGCCTGGGCAGGAACAAGATACGTGTGGCCCTTTGACAATCAGGGGAACCCAAACCCTGAGAGGCGAAGGGTCCTGCCCGAGCTGTCAAGCCAGTTCCCAACAGAGCTGAGAAGCAAACCCAGGAGCCCCGACCCCCCAGCTTGGAAGACTGAGCCCACCCCAGGCCTCTCGCTGATGTCTGAGTATCGATTGACCTGGAAGGTCACTTGCCACAGAGCTGCCCCAATGACCCGGCTGTGCAGGGGTCTCCCAGAGAAAGAGAAACATCTTGAAGCCCTCCAGTCTTTCTCCCCCAAGTCCTGATTCACCAACTAGCCCCCGTGCCCAGCAAGGCCCGCCATGGGCTCGGCCTCAGGCTTGATCTGACCTGATTGCCACTGGGTAGCTCGGCTTGGAGGTAATACCTGTCTTGCGGGTCGAAGAGGCTGCCTTTCCATCTCTCCCAGCCACCTCTTCCTCCTTGCGGGCAGCCCGGAGACACACCTGGCAGCCCCTCTTCTTCTGGGAAAGCAAGCAGCGACTTCCTGGGCCCAGCTTCAGCTCTCTGGAAACGCGGGCCGAGGCTGCCAGACGGCGTATGACTTCCTTTTATTAGGATAGGATTCCCACCATCCCTCCTCCATCCCCTGAAGCAATCCTCCCTCAACTTGAATTGCAGAGCCTCGAGGCCTTCCTTGACCTTGAGTCCTTTCTGCCTGGGAGGCCCGGGGGTGGGTGGGTGCAGGGGGGTGGGGCAGGAAAGGGGAGGCGTCGAACTCTGCACACTTCTCTTAAGACTGTGTCCTAGAGTTGGGGCGCCTGGGTGGCTTAGTCGGTTAAGCGTCCGACTTTCGCTTAGGTCATGATCTCGCGGTTCGTGGGTTCGAGCCCCGCGTCGGGCTCTGTGCTGACTGCCAGCTCAGAGCCTGGAGCCTGTTTCAGTCTGTGACTCCCTCTCTCTCTGACCCTCCCTGCTCACGCTGTCCTCTCTCTCTCTGAAATAAATAAAACATTAAAAAAAAAAAAAAAAAAAAAAGACTGTGTCCTAGAATAGTCCCAGGTGTGGCCTTTCGTTCTGGGGAGAGTTTCCTAGATGCTCGTGACCATGCCAGGCATTGTGGGTGGTGGGGTGTGCCACCTTTGGAGACCCGAGGAGGACAGACTGGTCACACAGGATTCTTGGCTGCTCACAGGGAGTGTTCAGAGTTTCTGTTTGTGCCGTAGTTTATCTGCCCTGAGTGTGAGGTGGGATGAGTTTAGCTGTACCCTTCGGGCGGCCTCCTGGTCCCTGTGGGTTTCCTCGTTAAGGCCGGGGACACCTGTCTCCTGGGGGTTCTGCCTTCTACCCTCACCTGCCTGCCTGCTGATTCTAGTGCCCTAACAGGATGATGAGCTTCTGGAACTCCCTCATGTGGAGGCCCGCGGGCCGCGCCCACTCCACTCCCTGCAGATGCCTCCCCAGCATCTGAGGACAATTCCAGTTTCCTGGGGTCGTTTTCACAAAGTCCCACAAGCTGGCCACCTGCGAGGCCACCGGGGAGGCTCTGGCCCAGGCCTGTGTCCTAGCTCTGCTAGTTTGATGGCCAACTTCACTTTTCCTTGGCCTGGAGAAGCAGCACCCCATCTCTGCCCCCCGTCTACACATGGCCTTCTTCCTGTGAGAGGTTTGGCTCCACGTGTTTCTTTCTTTTCTTCTTCTTCTTTTTTTAATGTCTCTTTATTTTTGAGAGAGAGAGAGAGGAGCACATGAGTGTGGGGGGTGCAGAGTCAGAGGGGGCAGAGGATTCACAGTGGGCTCTGCTCTGCCAGCATTGAGCCCGAGGTGGGGCTCAGACTCACAAACCGTGAGGTCATGATCTGAGTCAAAGTCTGACACGTAACCCACTGAGCCACCCAGGCACCCCTGGATTTGTTCTTTGGGGTCCTGTGTTATCTTTTGTGGGCATGTTCTTTTTCAAATGCAAATTGCTGTGGGAGAGAAAACCAGTGAGTTATTAGGAATCTAGTGTGAATTAATGTATCACTTTTTAAATGTTTCACATTTTCAGTCAAAACAATGTACAAATACTATGGGCACCTGGGTGGCTCAGTAGGTTGAGTGTCTGACTTAGGCTCAGGTCATGATCTCAGGGTTTGTGAGTTTAAGCCCCGCCTCGGGCTCTCTGCTGTCACTGTAGAGCCAGTTTCGATCCTCTTCCCCCCTCTCTCTCTGCCTCTCCCTCGCTCACACTCTCTCTCTCTCTCACTTTTTTTTTTTTTTTTTAATGTGCAGATACTAGGGATGTTTGGGGGGCTCCGTTGTGTTAAGCGTCCAACTCTTGGTTTTGGCTCAGGTCATGATCTCAGTTTCGTGAGTTTAAGCCCCGCACTGGACTCTGCGATGAAAGCCTGGAGACTATTTCAGATTCTCTCTCCCCCTGGCTCTCTGCCCCTCCCCAACTTGTGCTGCATCCCTCTCAAAATAAATAAATAAACTTAAACAACTTTTTAAAAAATGTGCAAATACTAGGTGTCCTGAACCACGTGGGTGTTGGAGGCAAGGGGTGTCTGGAAGCCGGAACCACCCTTCTCCTGGTGTCATCTGTTGGGAGGGGTTGTTGATGTCTGCTACACTTCCTTGCACGCCCAGGCTTGCACACTGCTCCCTCGGCTTTCAGATCTTGCCTTACACCTTGACTTATGCTGTCTTTGGCTTCCTGAGAAGATGGGTTGGTTTCCCAGCCCTTCCCAGAACAAAGCTGAGTTTTGTGTTCGCTTATTAGGTTCCTCTTGTGGCCCGGATTTACCGTCTTCCAGCTCCAGAGGTCAGAAGTTTCCAGTGGATCAGCAAGGCTGCACTGCCTCGCCTGTCTCGGCTTCTAGAGGCCATGTGCATTGCTTTGCCCAGACCCTCTCTTCATTCTGAAGCCGGTAGCACAGGACTTCAAATCTTTGTCTGACCTTTACTTCTGTTGTCGCATCTCGGACTGACCTTCCTACCTCCTTCTTCCTCAAAGGAGCCCAGTGATTGCATCGGCCCCGCCCATATAACCCAGGACAATCTCGCCATTCAAGGGCCTTAATTTAAAGCTTCTTAAGCTTCTTCATATTCTTGCCGTATAAGGTAACATGTTCACCAGCACCCGGGATTATGACCTGGACATTTGGGGGGCTGCGATCCTGCCAACCACGGAGGAGGAGGGAAACTCTGGGAACTGGATCTGGCTTGAGTGCAGAACTTTCCGACATCACCCCCTCCCCAGCGCTCCCACGTGAACACACGCTAGGAGGTTGCTTTCCCCCAGATGAGTGTCTTATCATGTGGGGGTGAAAACGCTTTGGGTGGCATCCACACGTGAGTCTGTTGACTTCGTGGGTCGAGGTCCCTACAAAGAATCCCGGTTTCCAATTTTGAAAATGACCCTAGAGAAAAACTGGCATCTTGGTTCCACATAGTAATTCCAGGATTTCAAAACCCCAACTTTCCACCCAAGGAAGGGACGGGAAGCAGACCAGCCCGTCCCTTTTCGGCCTGGCAGCGATCACCGCTCGGCTTTGCCGGAAGGGTTTGCCACAGGGCATGGGCCCTCTGTGCATCAAAAGGAAGTGTGTGGTCCTCTCGGCCCCTGTCATGTGATCTGACTGCCTCTAGTCCTCTGTGGAAAGGTCGAACCAGACCAGCCACATGGAAAATTGTGGCCGGGAACATTCCAGAGGCTCTCGCTGACATCAGCTCCGGTTTGGGCCCAAAGCAGCCTCTGTCTGGCCTGCTCGCCAGTGGCCAGCCCAGCATCCTGGAAACTTGCCAGGGGAGAGACTGTCCCTTCCTGAGGCTGCAGCCAGCCTGTCACCCCACCCAACCGTGCCCACTTGCTCATTTATTCTTGTTCTGAGACCCAGGGCAACTGGTAAGGGTCTTCATCCAAGGGCAGGAAAGCCACGTCCAGCCGCCCTCCGCAGGTCCCCGAAGGGAAACTTCTGGGAATCAGGAAGAGAGACCTGGCCCTCTGAAGTTGGGGAGCCGGACAGCAGATCAAGCAGGATCCAAGCCAAGGGGATGGGTGTGTATGCAGTTTTCCGGGGGCTTTATAAAGTTGTGCAATGTTTTCCACTTTCACCTCTTTCAAAAGCTAAGATGCATCCTTGGGTCGTTTCCAAAGCAAACAGACAGTGGGCCGGACCCAGCCAAGCTGGGCAGTGCGTTTGCGCCAGTGGTCTGGGGCCGTCCCTCCCACCTGAGGGTGGACCCTGCCGGGCAGGGAAGGTGAGGTCCCTTCCCACTGGGACCCAGAGAAGCTTACACTGCCACTGGGACCGCCCGATCCTGGCACCCCACTGACCCCTGGTGGCCACCTGGGACATGCGTCCTCCTTTATCCAAATCCTGACGCCGCTCGGGGACCCTGCATTGATGCCATTTGTGGGGGGTGGTAGCTCAGGGGCAGAAGAGGGGCCAGGGCCCTACTTTGCCCAGCTGCACGAAGACACGCATCCTGGAGCAGGGCTTGCCTACCCCCGAAGCTCATTATCCACATCCCGAAAATAGAAATTCCTCTCCCCTGGAGGCTTGCCTCTTGAAGGTCAAACTCTTCGATTCTTTCCAGACACAGCCCCGGTAATGTAAGTGATGATTATACAGGATGGACTCGACAGCTGGGGCCGAGGGGGGGGGGGGAGCTGAGGGCAAGGGACACTATAACCTAATTGCACACTTATTCCCCTAAGCCTTTATGCATCAGGGGGAGTGATGTGCTGATCCGACAGGAGAGCCATCTCCAAAAGCAGTTCCTTGTTCTCGGCTCACCGCCCTGACGTCCTGGCCACGGCCACGTGACTAGCATCTTGAGAATGAGTTAAGATGCCATTTCTCCTTCAAGGCATCGTCAGATGATCCTGGCAGCCTTCTCTGAAACTCACTTTCGAAACGGAAATGGGGAAACAAGTGATTACCTGTCAAAGGCTTACCAACTAATTAGTTAGTGAAAGTGTGTGTGTGTGCACCTGTGTGTGTTTTAAAGCGAGAGAGTGTACATGTGCACACCTAGGGGAGTGAGGGGAGAGGGGCAGAGGGAGAGAGAGAGAGAGAGAGAGAGAATCTTAAACAGGCTCTACACTCAACTCTGAGCCCAACACAGGGCTCAATCCCATGACCCTGGAATCACGATGCGAGCTGAAATCAAAAAGCTGACGCTCAACTAACTGAGCCACTCAAACACCCCTGAATTTGTTTTTTAAAAGCAAAAAATGGGCAATGCCTGGGTGGCTCATTCAGTTAAGCATCTTGACTTCTGCTCAGGTCAAGATCTCACGGTGCATGCGTTCAAGCCTTGAGTGGAACTCTGTGCTGACAGCTCGGAGCCTGGAGCCTGCTTTGGATTCTGTGTCTCCCTTTCCCTCTGCCCCTTTCCCTGCTCACACTCTGTTTCTCTCTCTCTCTTTCTCTCAAAAATAAATAAACATTAAAAAACTTCTTTTTAAGCCAAAAATGGAATGGGCCTGGAGAGTGCTCCTGTGCAGTGAGAAGCTTCTAGTGAGAAGCTTCTAGGTAGCTTTTACTTCTTGTCTCCTTCCTAGAACTGCAATCACCGTAGTCCTGCACACAGGACGTAGTCGTCAAGAAATGGCTGATGGACTGACCTCTCCTGACCGCATTCCCCACCTCCCCCCCCCGCAGATGCAGGAGAGAGGCGGGGAGAGAGGCACGGTCCCACAGGCCACCTCCTCCTGGCAGGACACACCAGGCCTATGGGGCCCGGGAGAGAGGGATCCACGGCTCCGAGGCAGAGTTAAAATGATAAACGAGCCTTCCTCTGACTCGGACGGCCTAGGGAAAGCCATCACATCAGAACTTGGCATTTGCAAACAAGCGCTAAGGTCCTAGCATTTTAGGCTGAGTTCCAGGCGCCGTGTGACGCGTATCTGTGACTGCTCGGTTCTCAGATGGACACCTTTGAGCACTTGAGGAGGGAAAACGCTCAATATCTGCAAAATATGATTAGTGCGGGATCAGGTCTGCCTGACCTTGGGGGTGGCTCTCTTCCTGTGACCTGCAGCCCTTAGGCCAGGACAAGACTGAGTGGGAGCCAGGAGCCACAGCAAACCTCAGGACAGGGAGGGCCACGTCCAGGCAGTCTCGGGCTTTTCTTTTCTTTCCTTTTTTTCTTTTTCTTTTCTTCCTTTTCTTTTTTTAAGTTTATTTATTCATTTTGAGACAGAGAGAGCGCAAGCAGGGAAGGAAGGGGCAGAGGAGAGGGAGAGAGAAGCCCATGCAGGCTCCCCGCTGTCAGCGCACAGCCTGATACGGGGCTTGAACTCACGAACCATGAGATCACGACCTGAACCGAAGTCAAGAGTCAGACGGTCAACCGACCGAGCCCCCCGGGGGGCCCCCAGTCTCGGGCACTTCTGAAATGCTGAAGACCCTGGCAGTAACAGCGGGGAGCTAATTCCAGTTCTAGACCAAGCCCCGCCTGCTGCCAGCACTCAGCAAAGCCCCGACAGAAGTGGGAAACGAAGTTAGGATGACCCATCGGCCTTTGAGAAAAAGAGCTTTTACCATGAGGTCTTTCAAAAAGTCGAACACGCGACCTAACAATTCCACTCCTGGGTGGATGTGCACCCGAGAGAAATGAAAACGTGTCCACACAAAATTGGGCAGAAATGCTCACAGCAGCTCTATTCACAATAACCAAAGGTGGAAACGGCCCAAATGTCCCTCAGTGGATGCGTGGATGAACAAAAGCAGCAAATCCGAGTCATGGACGGGTATTTGGCCGTAAAAAGGAAGGAAGTGCTGACGCGTGCTTTATCGTGGCTGAATCTCCAGGATGTTCTGTGAAAAAAGGTAGGCGTGAAAGGCCCCCTGGCGTGTAGTTGGTTGAGCGCCTGACTTTGGCTCAGGTCATGATCTCACGGTTTGGGGGTTTGAGCCCTGAGCCAGGCTCTGCCCCTCCCCCGCTCGCTCACGCGCGCTCTCTCTCTCTCAAAAATAAACAAATATATAAAAAATAAACAAAAGGCCACCAGTTATTTGGAGCGTACAGAATGAGCAAGTCTATAAAGATAAGAAGCAGGGTAGTGGCTGCCAGGGCTGGGATAAGAGGCACGTAGGAGTAGATGCTTACTGGATGCAGGTTTTATTGCAGGGGTGACGAGGATGTTTTGGAACTAGACAGAGGTGGTGCTTGCACAAGACTGAGTGCTCGAGATGCCACTGAGTTGTCTATTTAATGTCTTGTGTGTTTCACTTCAATTTTTTTTTTAATAAAGGACTTGAAGGAAAGGACAGTGCCCCTCTCCGGATCATTCTTTTGTGATCCACAAAATGTCCATTTAAAAAAATTTTTTTAACATGTGTTTATTTTTGAGTAATAGAGACAAAGCACAAGCAGGGGAGGGGCGGAGAGAAGGAGACACGGAATCAGAAGCAGGCTCCAGGCTCTGAGCTGTCAGCACACAGCCTGACACGGGGCTCGAACCCACGAACCATGAGACTATGACCTGAGCTGAAGTCGGCGCTTAACCAACTGAGCCACCCAGGTGCCCCATTTCTTTTTCATTTTTTTTTTATTTTTAAAAATTTTTTAGTGTTTATTTATCTTTTAGAGAGACAAACAGAGCATGAGCAGGGGAGGGACAGAGAGAGAGGGGGACAGAGGATCTGTAACAGGCTCTGTGCTGTCAGCATAGAGCTCGACATAGGGCTCGATCCCATGAGCCAAACCATCAGGTCATGATCTGAGCCATTACCAAAAGTCAGAGTCCCAACTGGCAGAGCCACCCAGGTGCTCCAGCCTCAGGAGATCCCCAGTAGAAAGCAGAGAGGAGGCCACAGACAATAGGCACCAGTTCTGCTGATGGCCCCATCTGATTCCAGGGTCACTTAGCACTGTAGTCCCCAAAGGAGGCAGCACATTGGAACCCCCTGGGGACATCTAGTGTGCAGACAAATTTGGAAACTGCTGACTTAGGGTATCTCGGGGCGCCTGGATGGCTCAGTTGATTGAATGTCCAACTCTTGATTTCAGTTCAGGTTATGATCTCATGAGTTCGTGGGTTTGAGCCCTGCATCCAGCTCCACGCTGATGGTGTGGAGCCTGCTTGGGATTCTCTCTCTCTCCCTCTCTCTCTACCCTCCCCCGCTTGAGTTTCCTTGTGCTCACACACATGCTCTCTTTCAAAATAAAGAGACTTCAAAACAGAATGGGGGTGGGATCTGTAGCGTGTTTTCCAAGCAGGTGGATAAGCCCAAAGAACTCGCAAATTTCTGCAAATGCCACAGAAAACTTCCTGAAGGGCATCGTGAACTGTCACGGCCCCAGTGACTATTTCGTGTTTGGAAATGGATCAGGCATAGTGGGGAAATGAAGCGGATTCTCACGGTCTCCCTGCTTCCTTGCAGACACTGGCGTGGGAATGGTGACGGAGCTGGCGGCCAGCCAGCCTCCAAGTAAAGGGGACAGGGGTCCCAGCAGCTATGACAGCCGATCCCACTAGGTGGGGTCCACATAGGGGCACTCGTGAATTTAAAAAGCTCAGTTAAGTCTTATTTCCCTGTTGAATTGTAATACAATTTTCTTAATGTCTAATTAGTATTTAATTACCAAGGGATTCTATTTTCCCTTGTGTGTGAATGAAAGATTACCTTCTCATTATGAGGACTTTAAAGACGTCACCCTGGTGCCTAAGCCTCAGATGTTAGCCTGGAAGTGTCCAGCCCCCCTCCACCATGCCACACTGTTCTTTCCAGTATCAGTCAGATTTCCAAGAACCTGACCGCATTTCTATAATGATTGCTCTGGGATCGCGGTTTGCAGTTTATGGAGGAAGGGAAAGGAAGAAGAAATTGTCAGGTGGGGAAGGGAAGGGAGGTGATGAAATGCCCTGACATCGAGGGTTACGTGGCTTGCGAGCTGGTGCTGTGCGTAACCTGGAACCGGGCTTCGTGGTTTGACTTGTACCTTTCCACCAGCCCTGGTACCCCGCTCGCGTGAACCCTTCCTGGGCAATCGCTAGAAAGGCAATTAATTTTTCATCCAAGAAAGGAACATATGTGCCTGAGAGTACTGACTCCCCAGGGAAGTGTGCCTGTTATCCGTGTCCGAGTAATAAATCACCCAAAAACTTAGTGGCTTGAAGCAATCGTTTATCGGGCTCGCCGTGGGTTGACTAGGCTCAGATGGGTGGTTCTCACTCGGGGACTCATATGGTTACCGGGTCGTTGGGCTAAACGGCCGAGATGGCTCTCTCATGCGGTGACAGTTGTGGCTGACCGTCATCGAAGAGTTCAGCTGGGGCTGTCAGGCAGAGCAACTCCCTGTGGTCTCTCCATGTGACATGACAGCTGGGTTTCAAGAGGGAACGTCCCAGGAGCCATCGTTCCAAGAGACTGAGGCAGAACCTACGAGGCTTCTCATGGCCCAGCCTCTGAAGTCCCAGAGCGTCGCTTGTATTACATTCTCCTGCTCAAGGGAATCACTAAACCCTGCCCTGATTCCGGGGGAGGGAATTAGGACCCCCTCCCCCTTGGTGTGAGGAGCGGTGTTAGCTCACAGAGAGACAAGGAATTGATGGCGGCCATCTTGGGAGGGTTCGTTGCTTACCTCAGGAAGGAAAATTTGGGGCAACTTTAGAGAACTACTTTGCCCTTAAGGAAACTGGTTTGTAGCTTAAGAAGAGACCACTTCAGGGGCTCCTGGGTGGCTCAGCCAGTTAAACGTCCAACTTCAGCTCAGGTCATGATCTCACAGTTCATGGGTTCAAATCTCACAGTTTGTGGGTTCAAGCCCTGCATTGGGTTCTGTGCTGACAGTGTGGAGCCCAGAGCCTGCTTCGGATTCTGTGTGTGTGTCTCTCTCTCTCTGACCCTCCCTTATTCATACTCAATCTCTCTTTCTCTCAAAAATAAATAAACAATTTAAAAAATTTAAAAAAAAAAAAGAAGAAGAAGAAGAATAGACCTCTTCAGGGGCGCCTGACTGGCTCAGTCAGTGGAGCATGCGACTCTTGATCTTGGGGTTGTAAGTTCAAGCCCCACATTGGATATAGAGATGACTTTAAAATAAAAATATTTAAAAAAGAAGAAGAAGAAGACGAGACTCCTTCAAGTATGTTTTCAGGAACCCTGGTGCCTCCTTGGTCAAGGTCACAGCTTCCTTGATCTTTGGGCTTTGACTGAAACCAGCTGCCTCTGTGACAATGTACCTCCTTAAACTGCTCTCCCTGCTGGAGGCTTCTGATTTTCCACTTCCCTCTTACTCCAAGCGGTTAACCTCTGTCACGCTCACATTCTGTGCCAGGCAGTGTGCTAACCCGCACCGAGGAGCCTCGTTCACGGGCAGCCACGTTAACTAAGGAAATGCGTCTTTTTTTTTTTTTAATTTAAAAAAAATTTTTTTAACGTTTTATTTATTTCTAGGAGAGAGAGAGACAGCGTGAGCAGGGGAGGGTCAGAGAGAGAGGGAGACACAGACTCTGAAACAGGCTCCAGGCTCTGAGCTGGCCGTCAGCACAGAGCCCGACGCGGGGCTCGAACCCACAAACCGCGAGATCATGACCCAAGCGAAAATTGGACGCTTAACCGACTAAGCCACCCAGGCGCCCCACTAAGGAAATGCGTCTTGTTGAAGTGCGGCATCAGCAAAAGCTTTCATTTTTCCCGAACAGCTGCCACCAGCTGTGCTCTGTCAAAATCCCTTTTCCCCTGGGCAGAAGGCTTCCCATCAAGGCACACCAGTCTGCTTTCCGGCCAGTTTTGGTTGTTAGCACAGCCTCACTCTGCTGTTTAAGATTTGTTCCCATGGGGCGCCTGGGGGGCTCAGTAGGTTAAGTGTCCAACTTGGGCTCAGCTTATGATCTCTCGGTTTGTGGGTTTGAGCCCCGCGTCAGGCTCTGTGCTGACAGCTCGGAGCCTGGAGCCTGCTTCAGATTCTGTGTCTCCCTCTCTCTCTGACCCTCCCCTGCTCACGCTCTCTCTCTCTCTCAAAAATAAATAAAAACATTAATAATAAAAAAAGAGATTTGTTCCCTTAAACTTGTTTTGGGGCATCTGGGTGGCTCAGTCGGTTGAAGCGTCTGACTCTTCGTTTCGGCTCAGGTCATGATCTCACGGTTTCAGGAAGTTTGAGCCCCGCATTGGGCTCTGTGCTGACAGTGTGGAGCCTGCCTGGGATTCGGTTTCCCTCTCTCTCTGTCCCTTCCCCTGCTCACGCTGTCTCTGTCTCTCTCAAAAATAAGTAAATAAACTTAAAAAAAAAAAAACCCAAACTTGTCTCAAATTACCCCCCACCTCTCCCTAGGCAGGTCAGGCCTGAGGCCCCAGCACGAATAAGCAGGGACATGTGTGTCTCTGATACCACCCTGTCCCCTCCTCTGTCCTCACTTCTATGAGGCTGAGGCAGAGAGGAGAGAAATGGAAACGACCTGTGTTCCCTGCAGCGGAGGCCGCGCCGCGGTCGTCCTCGGGCTCTGGGTCTTCGCTGCTGGTCCAGCTCGTGTTCTGGAGCTGTTGACATTCTGGGGCCTGGATTATTCTTTGTGGTGGGGGTCTGGCCTGTGCACAGGGTAGCGGTATCCCTGGCCTCTGCCCACCACATGCCAGCAGCTCCTTCCAAGCTTTGCAACCAAAAATGTCTGCAGGCATCACTGAATGTCCCTCGGGGCAAGGAACCTGGTTGAGACCCAGTGCTCTGTAGACTTGAGGTGGGCAAGAGAGGGTCCCCCCCGGCCTGCCCACTCTCTCCCTAAGGGCTCCGCTGACTTACACGTTCTTGCTCATTGTCATGTGACAATATACAGAGAAATGACAGCCAGGAAGGCACTTCCGGCTCTGGGACCTAAGAGTTTTTATTGGTGGGGAGGGAGCCCGTCTGGGTGGCTCAGTCGGTTGGGTGTCCAACTTCAGCTCAGGTCATGATCTCACGGTTCATGGGTTCGAGCCCCACGTCAGGCTCTGTGCTGACAGCTCAGAGCCTGGAGCCTACTTTGGATTCTGTATCTCTGTCTCTGCCCCTCCCCTGCTGGCTCACTGTCTCTCTCTCTCAAATATAAATAAACATTAAAAATAACTTTAAAAAAAGTTTTTAGGGGCGCCTGGGTGGCTTAGTCGGTTAAGCGTCCGACTTTCGCTTGGGTCATGATCTCGCGGTTCGTGGGTTCGAGCCCCGCGTCGGGCTCTGTGCTGACTGCCAGCTCAGAGCCTGGAGCCTGTTTCAGTCTGTGACTCCCTCTCTCTCTGACCCTCCCCTGCTCACGCTGTCTCTCTCTCTCTCTAGAAATAAATAAAACATTAAAAACATTAAAAAAAAAAAAAAAAGAAACAAATTTTGTAAAAAAAAAAAAGTTTTTATTGGGGTTTCCTGTGGAGGCACATTGATTACATTATTGACCTTCATCTGAATGCCATCTCCAGGCACCCCCTCTTTCCGGCAGTTTGAGCCCGTCACATGGTTTATCATAAACTCTCCGGTGGGATTGGGGAGCCCAGCAGGAATGGTAGACCTCTCGAGAAATTCCAAGGATTTAGAGGTGACCTCTCAGGACCCAGGGACAAAAGCCAGCCAAGTTCTTGATCACGCAGAGGGTTCACAGTGTCAGCTCTGAGTGGCATCTTTAGCTAGCCCACCGGCTGGTAGTCTTCTGAACTTAACATCTGGGGCGCATTTTATCCTCGGTAGTGGGGTCTGGTAATATTTGGAAAACAGGGGAGGCCCTCCCTCTACCTACACACATCATCTCGTGACCCTGAGGGGGGTGTTACGGGGACCACTGGTTTACAGGGGGAAACACAGGTGCGGGTTGAGGGACTGGCCTCGGTGAACCGGCAGAAGCACAAGCGAGTGCAGGTGCATCGGGCCCTGGAGCTGGCCCCTCACGGGTCAGAGGGTGCCCTGCTCCTGCCCCGACAGGCAGGGATGAGCCGGCCTCATCCCACCAGCTCCCCCCACGGCCTCCAAACCACCTGACTCCCTCCCGCAAAGCCGTCCCTGCCCTGACGCTCTGCGGTGGGGGTGAGAGCCTCCCCCTCTTCTTATCTGGGACATCTCGGGTCCTCGCTCACAAGCCTCTCGGCCCGCCCTCCTGCTGAGAACGTGCAGGACCTTGGGATCTGGGAACTGGACCCCTGCCACAATCTGTCTCTGACCTAGAACAGTCTTTGTCCTTGGCTGACCTCAGCCCTGACTCAGCCATGACCAAGAGTCGGAAGCTTAACTGACAGAGCCACCCAGGCACCTCTATTTCTAAAGATTTTAATTTCTTTTGAGTAATCTCTACACCCCAATGTGGGGCTCGAACTCACAACCCTGAGATCAAGGGATGCATATTCTATCGATGGAGCCAGCCAGGGGCCCCAGCCCTACCTATAAATCAACTGCTAAGGGTCCCATTCCTTCTCCAATCCACTGTTGCCAGAGGCTGACGTGGGACCACTGATTCCTGTCATTACTCTCTCTCTCTTCCCTCAGGGTCTGCTTTCTGCCATTTTTGTCTTGCAATATCCATTTCACCAATTCTCTAAGTTTTCGTTAAAATAATGAACACGGTTCCTTTTCCTGATTGCCTCCTAATAAATATGTATAAACTCTTCCCATCTCTCTTCCCGTAATGGCTCATACATGCCAGACCCCCTGTTTTAACTGCTTGCCATGTATTAACAAGCTTAATAGGTAAGACTCGTTATTATCGCCACCGTATAGAATAAAACCAGAGGCAAAGACATAATTATTTGCTCAAGATCACATAGCTGATAAGAGTTGGCTCCCAGAGTCTGCTTCCCAAGACTAAGCCCATTCTGTGCAACTTGGGCCATTAAGACACACACACACACACACACACACACACACACACACACACACACACTCAATCTCTCTCTCTCTCTCTCCCTCTCCCACCCCCACCCCAATAATGTCCCAGTTTATGAACGGACCATAGTTTCTGTGGGACATTTGTACTGTTTGCAGATTTTCGCTGTTGTAGAGCCCAGATCCTCTTGGACCTGAAATGTGGCACCTTGAAGTTGGGAACCTTGTGACTTTCTCAGTTATTTGGCCCACAGTTTGTGATAACCTGTCTCCTTAATGTGCATCTCCAACCTTCTTCCTTTTTCCTCCCTCCATGTCTTTCCCTTTGATCCCAACTTGCCCGTGCTGCCAGAAATCTGGTGATGTGGGCAAGGAATCCTCTCTTGTTTGGCAGGAGCTCCTGCAGAAGCTCTAGAAGGCGCTAGAAAGCACCAGATGGTTGCTACTTGAACCAAAGTCTTCAATGATGTACGAGTATTTGCGAGACCCTTACATATCTCCAAAGACCTCCACCAAGAGTTACTGAAACCCCCATCGCAGGTGGCTCCTGTCCTATTGAAGACTCTGCATTGAGATTCCAGTTCGGGTTTTCCAGCGGCCGCCCCAGCATCCTGGCTCTACCACTGTCCTTGCAGAAGTTGGGAAGGGTCACTCCCTGCGGACTTGGCTCTGTCTGCTCAGTACTTTGCTCTTGCTCCAGCATGGTTTCTGATGCCCCATTGAGAGAATCGGCTCAGAGATCCAAGTCAATATTATTTTTAGAAATAAAGATCATTCCTTCTCAGCTGGCCGAGGCCTGCTCGTAGAACGAAAACAGAGAAAGGCCTCGTATTTTTCCCAAGTTCAAGTCGGAGCCGTGCAAGGTGGGGGCGGAAGTCCCGCGTCATTGCCCGGAACGTTCTCTTTTGTTGCAGAGGTGACCTTGTCCGTCCCTCAGGGGCCAAGGCTGAGCAATCCTAAACATCCGTCTCGTTGTCTTGTCCAGAACATTCTTGACCAATTCTTCCCGTCCACTCTGAACCTGTGCCCCCTTGGTCTACACATTAGTAGCACAGAGGAGATCACGTTTCTACCATTCCAACAACAGGGTCATTGTTTTTTGTTTTTTGGTTTTTTTAAAATATTTTTATTTATTTCTAGGAGAGAGAGAGAGAGACAGCGTGAGCAGGGGAGGGTCAGAGAGAGGGGGAGTCACAGACTGAAACAGGCTCCAGGCTCTGAGCTGGCAGTCAGCACAGAGCCCGACGCGGGGCTCGAACCCACGAACCGCGAGATCGTGACCCAAGCGAAAGTCGGATGCTTAACCGACTCAGCCACCCAGGCGCCCCGGGTCATTGTTTTTAGACGTGAAAATTGATATCGGTTTGAATATGGAAAACGTCACTTCGGGCTGACCAGGGCTGTTTTTTTCCTGCAGGAAATGTTCAGCAGGTCTGGAGCCTCAAGGATCAGCCAGGTCTCACAGAGAAACAAACAAACAAACAAAAACCCCAAAACAAACAAACAAACAAACAAAATTGAAACTGGTCAAGAGAAGTCTCCCTTCAAACTTCAAAGAGGACATTCTCTACAAGATGAGCAGAGGGCCCTTTCTCCTAACTTCAGACCCTGTTTTAGTGACAGTTCTTCACAGAAACAGACCCAACATTATATACAGTAAAGCATTATACACATATGTATATAATATATATCATTGTAGGCATATGTACATCCAAGACTGATGGGGAGAGGCAGACAGACTGGAGACTCAGGGAAGAGGTGCAGTTTGAGTCCAAAGACCAGCTGCAGAATTCCCTTTTGCTCCAGGAGATCAATCTGTGTTCTATTCAGGCCTTCGGCTGATTAGATGTGGCCCACCCACATGACAGAAGGTAATCTACTCAAAATCCACCAAGTTAAATGTTCATCTGATTCAAAAAAATACCTTTACTTTGGGCACCTGGCTGGCTCAGTTGGTGGGGAGGGGGGGTGAGACTCTTGATGTTGGGGTTGTGAGATCGAGCCCCATGTTGAGTGGGCATAGAGATTACTTAAAAATAAAATCTTAAAAAAAAAAAAAAAAGATCTTCCCAGAACTAGAATCTAGAATGATGTTTGACCAAATACCTGAGCGCCATGGCCCAGCCAAGTTGATACATCAAATGATCCATTGTAGACCCTTAGGAATTTACCCAAGGAAGAGAGAAATGGGCAGAAACTTAGTATGGACAACCTTATCTTAGCTCAGGTCACCCAGAAGCAAGCACTGAGACAAGAACGCATGAGTGGTTCATGGGGGAAGCGAAGCCAGGAAGAGGCAATGGGGGACACAGGGAGAGAAGGAAGGTGGTAAAACGGAGGCTGTGTGACTGCGCGGGTCATGGCTGAGGACAGCCGGGGAGCCCTGGGAGACAGTGTTATCCCCAGGGAGCGGTGAGGGGCTGGGTTTTCACTCCCTGGCTCTTCTGGGCTGTGGCCTGCAGGGGCTGCGGTCTGAACCCCCAGCTGGGGGAGCAGTGAGGGTGCCTGGGGTCGCGGCAGGTGCTTGATGCTGGGGAACAGGGCAGATCTCTGGCAGCTCGCACTCGGCACAGAAATACGCACAGGTCCGTTTTTTTGAAACTTTTTTTAATTTTACGGTTTTTTGTTTTGTTTTGTTTTTTTAGACTAAGAGAGAGCAAGCTGGGGAGGGGCAGAGGGAGAGAGAAACAATCTTAATCCATGCTCAACATGGATTCCAATGTAGGATTCGATCCCACAACCCTGGGATTGGAGACCTGAGCGAAAATTGGATGCTCAACTGACTGAGCCACCCGGGTGCCCCCACACAGATCTTTTTTTTTTTTTTTTGGAATTTTATTTATTTATTTAATTTATTTTTTAGAGGGAGAGCAAGTGATTGTTGGGGGAGGGGCAGAGGGAGAGAAAGAATCTTAAAGGCACCATGCTCAGCATGGAGTCCAATAATGTTCCAACTCATGGTCTGCGCCCAAATCAAAAGTCAAACACTAAGCCAACTAAGCTACCCAGGCGCCCCTCCCCGCCCAGATCATTTCTAAATCAGGTTTGCCTGCCACGGTGTTCAAGCCACATCATAGGCGAGCGTCCCTCACGTGATCAGTGATTCTTTCAGAAGCCAACTTTTCCAGAGCTGCCAAATTCTACACTGTGTGCAGGCGCCATCATCGATTCAGCCGTGGTGCTATCGAGGGGGCACTCGGGCTGCTTCTCACTTTTCCGTGGCTAAAGGTGGTAGTTGTGGGGCGCCTGGGGGGCTCATTTGGTTAAGTGTCCGACTTTGGCTCAGGTCATGATCTCGAGGTTGGTGGGTTCGGGCCCCGCATGGGGCTCTGTGCTGATGGTTTGGCGCCTGGAGCCTGCTTCGAATTCTGTGTCTCCCTCTCTCTCTGCCCCTCCTTCCCTCCCCCCACCTCTGTCTCAAAAATAAATAAACATTTAAAAAAAGACTTAAAAAAGCAGTAGCTGCTCTTTACCCCCATGGGCCATCGGGGCACTTCAGCCTTACCCTCAGGGACGCCCCTGCAACACTGCAGGGGAGGTACGGTGCGGGAGCCACACGGGATGCATAAAGGCTCAGGCAGCCAAAGGGGCTCAATACACATGGGCCCGAAAGGAAGAGTGAGGAGGGTGAGGCGAGAAGGGCAAGAAAGGCCTTAGTCGGGGTGCAGCCAGAAGAGAAACCACTCCGGAGGCTCAAAATTAGAGAGAGTTTCACGTAGGGGTGGTGGTGGCACAGAGGCAGAAAAAGGCTGGGAAGCCAGCTGGTGCGGGGGGAGGGGGCGGTGAGCAACAGCCTGTGGGGACGAGGGCCAGACCCCTCCCCGGAGATGCTCACAGGGTCGTAGCTGCCAAAAGCATGGAGGCCTCGTCTAGTAAGCACTCGAGCCACCGGCGCGGTGCGGCTGATGCTGACGCCACCCGCCAGGCAGAGAGCAAGGGAAGAAATACCCCGGCTTCTTCCTTCCACCTCCAGTCTCCGCCCGCACCTCCCACTGGCCGAAGCTGCCACGGATCCAGGAACCTGAGGGTCAAGACTCCTGTGTGGCTCAGCCGGTTGAGCGTCTGACTTCAGCTCAGGTCATGATCTCGCAGTTTGTGAGTTTGAGCCCCGCGTCAGGTTCTGTGCTGACAGCTCAGAGCCTGGAGCTGTTTCGGATTCTGGGTCTCTCCCTCCTCTGCTCCACTGTCTCTGTCTCTTTCTCAAAAATGAATAAACTTTTTTTTTTTAATTTTAAAAAAGGAGGAGCTTTCCAGGGGATGATCCTGGCAATGGGCTTTCTGAGCCCAGATGTCACATCCAGACACACTCAGGACTTCTGGTTCCAACCATGACAGAGAAGCTGGTATCCAACTAACACCTCCACCGAATGAATAAAAGCCGGACAAACATATGAAAATCCTGTTCAATATACGGGACTACAGAGCACCCAGGGAAGAGAAGCCTTGAGAGCTGTGATCCTTAATGGGAGGGAAGTAACTGTGAAGGAAGTTTCCAGTCACTTGGCCTTTGCCCTGAGGGCGTCTTCATGTCCCCACTGTGTGGCAGGGGCAGACTGGGGGTCAATGAAGTTTAAGCAGAAAGCAGCAGTTTTAACTGAAGAGACAGATGTCAGACTCTGAGCCACCAAAGTGCCTGGGACGTCAGTGGACTAATTCCCAGGGTGGTCTGAGCTGCACAGTTCTGTGAACAAATTATTTTCCAGGTGCTGCCTGACCCCTAAACCGTGCCTATCTCTGGCGGGGCTCCAGGTAACCCAGCAGAAAATAGCATGAGACACATAGTCAAAAGGTCAATGGAACGTGTGAGGGAGTGCCAGGAGGAGAAGACAGAATGACGGGGAGGGAATCTTTTGAAGAGACTTGGCCAAGAATTTCCAAATCTGGTGAAAGACGACGTATCATAGGCTCCAGAAACTCTGTGAACCTCAACAGAATGCTTGGCGCTCTCTCACCGAAGGGAATCAAATGAGCAATCAGTAATAGATCACCAGAAGTTTCCCCAGGTTTGAAAATCAAGCAACACACTTCTAGAAATAGAACAGAGGCACCTGGGTGGCCAGCTTTGGTGGCCGACTCTTGGTTTCGGCTCTGGTCATGACCACACAGCTTCATGACTTTCTTTCTGTCTGTCTTTCTGTCTTTCTTTCTTTCTACATTTATTTATGTTTGAGACAGAGAGAGACAGAGCATGAGCTAGGGAGCGGCATAGAGAGGGAGGCACAGAATCTGAAGCAGGCTCCAGGCTCTGAGCTGTCAGCACAGAACCTGACCCGGGGCTCGAACTCACAAACTGCTAGATCATGACCTGAGCTGAAGTCAGACACTCAATTGGCTGAGCCACGCAGGTGCCCCCACAGCTTCATGACTTTCATGAGCCTGCTTGGGATTCTCTCTCTCCTTCTCTCTCTGCCCCTGTCTCGCACTGTCTCTGTCTCTCTCAAAATAAATAAATAAACATAAAAAAAAAAACAGAACAAAGAAGAAATCACAGTGGCAATTACAAAGATTCTCAGCCACCAGAAACTACCCTATTTTCAATAAATGGCAAACTGTTCTGGAAGCCACAGGCCCAGAGAAAGCAGGAGCTGGGCATGGAGACTTAGGCCAGGTTGGGCTGAGGAGTTCGGACTCGTGGGCAGGGGAAAGCCCAGGAGACCTTTAACCAGGGGATCTGGGGTGCAGATGTGGAGGGTGGGCTAAAAATGCTGGAGGAGACGAAGGACAGAAGCACAGAGACCAGTTGCGACGCTGGTCTTCAAAAGAAGAGACCAAGAGCTCTTGGCCACTATCACTCACTGAGTTCGCGGACTCATGTTAAGCACCTACTATGCACCAGGCACTGGACTAGTCCCTAGGACACCTTCTCCGAGAGAATCACTCTGATGCCACATAAATTATCTACGTACGAAATAAATGAGGGGGAGGGGCACCTGGGTGGCTCAGTTGGTTAAGCATCTGACTTGAGCTCAGGTCGTGATCTCATGGTCCGTGGGTTCAAGCCCCGTGTTAGGCTCTGTTAGCAAACAGCTCAGAGCCTGGAGCCTGCTTTGGATTCTGTGTCTCCCTCTCTCTCTCTGCCCCTCCCCACTCATGCTCTGTCTCTGTCTCTCAAAAATAAACATTTTAAAAAGTTAAAAAAAAAAAAAAAAAAGAAATGGGGGCTGGGAGGGGAGGGTGCCTGGCTGTCTCAGTCAGTAGGGTACGAGCTCTTGATCTCAGGGTTGTGAGTTCGAGTCCCACCGTGGGTGTAGAGATTATTTTTAAAAATATTTTTAAAAAAGAAAAAAGGAACTGGGGAAACCTTTTTATTTTTTTTTTTTAATTTTTAATGTTTTATTTATTTTTGAGAGACAGAGAGACAGCGTGAGCATGGGAGGGTCAGAGAGAGAGGGAGACACAGAATTCGAAACAGGCTTCAGGCTCTGAGCTAGCTGTCAGCACAGAGCCCGACGCGGGGCTCGAACCCACAAACCGTGAGATCATGACCTGAGCCGAAGCTGGACGGTCAACTGGCTGAGCCACCCAGGTGCCCCTGAGGAAACCTTTTTTAAAAAACGTTTATTTATTTTGAGAGAGAGGCATGTGCAAGCAGGGAAGGTGGAGGGACAGAAAGAGACAGAGAGAGAGAGATTGAATCCCAAGCAGGCTCTACACTGTCAGCGTGGAGACCAACACAGGGCTTGATCTCATGAACCAAGAGATCATGAGCTGAGCCAAAATCACGAGTCAGATGCTCAACCAGCTGAGCTACCCAGGTGCCTCCAAAACTTTTTTGTTTTTAATTTTTTTATTTATTTGTGTGTGAGAGAGAGAGGCAGCATGAGCAGGGGAGGGTCAGAGAGAGAAGCAGGCTCCAGGCTCTGAGCTGTCAGCACAGAGCCCGATGTGAGGCTTGAACCCACGAACTGGGAGATCATGACCTAAGCCGAAGTTGGATGCTCAACCCACTGAGCCACCCAGTGCCCCTCCCAAAACTTTCAACAGTATAATCCAAATGTCCATTTTTCTTTTTTAAATTTGAAGATCTAATTTTTAAAATTGAAGATCAATTTTTTAAGTTTATTTTCTTTCTTTCTTTCGTTTTCTTTATTCATTCATTCATTTTGACAGAGAGAGGGAGGGAGAGAGCGAGCAGAGGAGGGGCAGAGAGAGAATCCCAAGGGGGCTTCACATTGTCAGTGCAGATCCTGATGCAGGGCTTGAGCTCATGAACTGTGAGATCAAGACCTGAGCAAAAATTAAGAGTTGGATACTTAACTGACTGAGCCACCCAGGTGCCCCCAAATGTTCATTAAAAAAATTTTTTTACAAATAGTTTATTGTCAAATTAGTTTCCATTAAAATTTTTTTTTTTAATATTTATTTTTGAGAGAGAGACAGAGAGACAGAGCATGAGTGGGGAAGGGTCAGAGAGAGAGGGAGACACAGAATCCGAAGCAGCTCCAGGCTCGGAGCTGCCAGCACAGAGTCCAACACAAGGCTTGAACTCACAACCCGAGAGATCATGACCTGAGCCAAAATCAAGAGTCAGACTCTTTTTTTTTTTAAATTTTTTTAATGTTTCATTCATTTCTAGGAGAGAGAGAGAGACAGCGTGAGCAGGGGAGGGCCAGAGAGAGAGGGTGTCACAGACTGAAACAGGCTCCAGGCTCCGAGCTGGCAGTCAGCACAGAGCCCGACGCGGGGCTCGAACCCACGAACCGCGAGATCATGACCTAAGTGAAAGTCGGACGCTTAACCAACTAAGCCACCCACGCGCCCCAAGAGTCAGACTCTTAACCTACTGAGCCTCCCAGGCATCCAGCCCCATTTACTTTTTTTTGTTTTGTTTTTTAATCTCTCTTCCCCTGCTAGAGTGTATCCCCCAGGATAGGAGGGGGTGCTTGTTTGTTTTGTCTTTAAGTATCCCAAACACCTACAAGGGGCCTGGCAAATAGCACCTGCTCAGTAAACATTAACGTACGGATAAGTAGATAGATGTAAAATGAAATGAATGAAATGAATGAATGAAAAGGGCAAAAGTTGACTCCAGGATTTATTGGCTGGGAAATCAACTCAAGGTTATGAGCACTCACGGAGGGAACAGAGGAAGCGGTACAGTTCAAGGAGACCTGAAAAAATGAAGATGTGACAGGGGCTCTGGGGGAGAGAGATAGGAAAATGTGAAGGGAAGTGATTTCCTTCTGTTCTCGAAGATAACAAGGCTTATGGTTAAATAAATAACTTGGCCCGGGCTATTCAGCTCAAACAAGCTGTTTGTTTGTTTGTTTGTTTGATGTAACCTGCCCTGAGGAGAGAGGGGGTGGGTGGGTCAGTAATTCAGGAGGGCCAGCGAGTGTGGATCAGCCTGCTGATTTCCAAATCCCGAATCTTCGAGCGTGGATCGGCCTGCTGATTTCCAAATCCCGAATCTTCGAGCGTGGATCGGCCTGCTGATTTCCAAATCCCGAATCTTCGAGCGTGGATCAGCCTGCTGATTTCCAAATCCCGAATCTTCGAGCGTGGATCAGCCTGCTGATTTCCAAATCCCGAATCTTCAATGGGACTGTGAGGCGTCTGGAGGTGATAAGGCACATTCTATTGTTCCCTCCGGCCGATGTCACAACAGGCAGAGTCCCTAAGAGACATTTTCAGAAGGTGGGTGAGAAGCACTACATCTCCCTCCCTCCCTAGTCCTGGGGCAGCTGGTAACTAACGACTCAAAGCTTCTTCAGTTTTCACTTTCTTCTTGGCTCTGACTCCACACAGACTGACCGCATGTTTCTGGAACCCACAGCGCTGCCCCAGACCCTGGAGGGACATCGGAAGCGCTCAGCGATACACGGTCTTGCCCTCAGAGCGTTTCCATTCTAGTTGGAAATTCACAAAGGCAAAGAAAACCACAAACAACTATGCAGGGTACCGTGCACGGTACAGTCCGGGGAGCAGAGGGTGGCTGACTGTGATCGAGGGGATCGATCTAGCGAGACTCCGCGGAGCGGATGCTACTCGGGGCGGACCTCTGAGGGACCTCGGGGCATGGAGGGGAGGAGGAAGAAGGGCTTTTGTGACCGAGCGCAAAGTATTAATTGGCAGGAGTAGCTTCGACGCGCTCAGAGAACTTTGCCTTAAGTGCAGACGTGAGGCTAGAGTCCGTTTGGGGAATAAAGACCAGGCTCCGGCACCCGCGCCACCTCCGGGGCATTTGGCGTCGCCCGCGACCGGCGGAAAACCACCCCGCCCTCCACTTTTCAAATCAATCCCAGCTGGGCGCTCCGGCCGTGTTACCATAGAGGCGCAGAGCTAGATAGTCACCCTCCCTGGGCGCAGACATTTTGGATCCTGGCAGGAGAGCTGGATACGGCTGGGGCCACTACCAAGTCAGGCCGCACCGCCCAAGAACGTGAGCTCAAAAGAGCTCCCGTGGAAGCGACGAAAGGAAGCGGCGGGGCGACCCGTGGGGCTTCTCTCGGCGGAACAGGCTTCAGTAGAGCTGCCCACCGCCCTGCCCTCACCTGAGATGGCGGCTCCGCGGGCGCTCTAGCCGGCGCCTCTCCGATGCCCAGAGGGGGCGGCGGCCTCGCCACTGGCTCTGAGGCGGCTGCAGCGCCGGTCGCAGCGAGCGTGGCTTCTGCCCCAGCCGTTGGTGGCCCCGCGTACGTGGAGGTGCGGGGAGGGGGGGTGGTCTCCGGCCTCTCTCCTTCGCGTGCCGGGTCTCTCGGCGCCTTCCCCAGCCGGATTCCCGGCCTCGCGGCCGCCTGTAACCGCGCCTCGGGCCGGACGATGCCCAAGAAGCTGCTGCTGCTGCCCCCGCTCTCGGCGTCCTCGACTCTCCGCGCCCCGCGAGCCAGGCCCGCCGCCCGCCCGGCCATGAACGCCGCCCGCACCGGCTACCGGGTCTTCTCGGCCAACTCCACGGCCGCCTGCACCGAGCTGGCCAAGCGCATCACGGAGTAAGGGGGCGGGGCGGGGCCCCTGGCCAGGGGAGGGGGGGCGGGAAGCGGGGAGCCGTCCCGACGCCCCTTCCCCCCACCCCGGCGCCGCCCCGCACCCGGGCCGCCGCAGCCGCGGGCTCGCGGGTTCTGGGCCGGACCGACCCTTGCGGGTGGCCATTCTGCCCCCGAGAGGCTTCGGCGGACTCTGACTTCTCCCCGCGCCGGCTGCCCGGCTCCCACTTCCCGGGCAGGGGCCAGGCTGCCGTCGCCCCGCAGGGAGCCCCTGGGGGGGGGAGGGGCTCTGGGTGCGGCCCCCTGCCCCACAGTGGGCGGTGACCCGGGAGCCCGGTCATCTCGGCTCCCAGGCCTAGTCGGTGGGCCCGAGGCCCGCAGGTCCCCGAGCGTGAACACGCTGACCCGGGGCCCGGGGGCGCTGCGCCCGGAGGGGGGGCTCCGCTGGCGGCGGCGGGAGGGCCTTGCAGGTGGCAGGCGTGGGGTGCACCCACCCAAGCCGAGGTGGAGGGGAGAGCAGGGCGGACGGGGCAACCCCAGGGGAGCACATTGGTCGGAGTTGCTGACAAAAATACGTCTAACTTTATTTCTTAAGGCACCTCTTGATTCGATCATTTGATGGAAGGTCTTTGCCTTTCTGTGTGTTTTTACACCCAAGAAAGCCTGTGATCCCAGGTGGCTTCTGGGGTGTGACAGCTCTGAGATGCCTTCCCAGCCTTGCCACCTTATTAACCTTGTGGCACTGGGCAAGAGACGTGATTTTCCTGAATTCCATTGGTAAGATAGGGACGATGCTGTTATCTACTGGGCAGGAACATCGTGAACATGAACAAAATAATGTAGATAAAGCTAGTAGCAGAGCAGACGCTCACAGTGGCCCTCGGAATAAGAACTCTTTTCTAGTTGGCTCTTTTGTAGAGTCCCAGAGCCCTAATGTAAAGGAAGAGGCTTAGGAGCCCTTTCCAGAAAACCTTGTTACAAACCTAAGATATAAATGAATAACTTCCTTTTTAACATTTAAAGTCATTTTTATATCTTAAAACAGTTTACATTAGAGTTTCTCTGGGTTTTTCAGAGCTGATAAATAACTTCAAGGATGTAGTTTTGGATTCTGGATGGAAATGTGGAAGGGAAACCTTAGTCCTGTTTTCTCAGTAATGACTCTTCAGTCGGGTTTATACATGAGATTAGAAGAGTAAACCCTTTTGCAATCTACTACCTCGTTTCTATTTCTAACCCCTGATAAATTGGCTTTTTGAGGCCAATGAAAATGCTAACTTTAAATATAAAGCTCCTGTTTGTTTGTTTTGGGTCAGATTTGCCACAGTGACCTTGCTGAGAGAAAGCAGAGAGAGGAGGCACATTTAAAAGGTCGATGGTTTTGCTTTTTTGTTTTAATTTTAGGTTCTTCGCTGCCTTGTTCCAGAAATACTGGAAATATTTTAGTTTTTAATGCAATCAACTGCCCCCAGTGTGGGGCTCAACCTGTGACCCCAAGATCAAGAGTCCATGCTCTTCCAACCAAGCCAGCCGGGCGCCCCCAGAAATGTTTTAAATGTTTTAAATTACTGTAAATATTATTTGTAAATACTTCCTCTGTCTGTTTCATATGCTGAGTTTCTGAGTAAGATTTTATTTGAAGAAAGGTTTTTACCCCTGAGCAAAGTTCCAAGGTCCCTGAGGTTAAGATATTTTATTTCCGTGACTGCTTTTGGATCTGAACTTCCAAGCAGGGATTTTCAAACTGTTTTGGTTTTGCACTTGAATCAGTAGAAAAGTTAGGTGTGCCAGATTCCCAGGATGTGTATAAGTTATAATTAATCCCCAGTGTCCATCTGGCTTCAATTTAGCAACTTTTCATTAACTTTACCTTTCTCTCACCTTTTTTTGGCTGGAGTATTCTTTTTTTTTTTTTTTTAGTAAGCTCTAGGGATGCCCGGGTGGCTCAGTCGGTTAAGCATCTGGCTCCTGGTCTCGGCTCCGGTCATAATCTCATGGTTCATGAGTTCGAGCCCTACATCAGGCTCCATGCTGATGGTACAGAGCCTGCATGGGATTCTTTCTGTCCCTCCCCTGCTCGTGTGCATGCACGCATGCATTCTCTCTTTCTCTCTCAAAATGAATAAACTTAAAAAAAAAATAAATATGTGGAGTAAGCTCTACACCCAACGTGGAACTTGAACTCATGACCGAGAGATCAAGAATTACTCTACTGACTGACCCAGCCAGGTTTTACTCTGTAAAAAAATCATGGAGAATTTTTTTTTTTTAATTATGGTAAAATATACATAACATAAAATGTACCATTGAACCTTTTTAAAAAAATATTTTTTATGTTTATTCATTTTTTGAGAGAGAGAGGGAGACAGAATCCGAAGCAGACTCCAGGCTCCGTGCCGTCACAGAGCCTGATGTGGGGCTTGAACCCATGAATCATGAGATTATGACCTGAGCTGAAGTCAGGTGCTTAACCCACTGAGCCACCAGGGCGCCCCACCATTTGGCTAGTTTTAAGTGTATAACTCAGTAAGATTAAATACATCTGTAGTGTTGTGTAGCTGACACCAGTATCCGTTTCCAGAACTTTTTCATCATCCTGAACAGACACTCTGTACTCGTAGAACACTAACTGTCCCCGATCCTACCCTCCCAGAGTCCCTTGTCATTTCCCTTCTACTTCCTGTGTCTGAATTTGCCTGTTCTAAGTACCTCTTATAAATGGAATCGTGCAATATTTGTCTTTTTGTGTCTGGTTTCTTTCACTTAAAATAATTTTTCAGGGTTTGTCTGTCTTACAGCGTGTATCAGAATTTCAGTCCTTTTTAAGGCTGACTTGACTGGGATAATTCTACTTATTTGTACTGTGCACAGTATTTATTAATTGTTTGTTTATCAAGAGAAACTATTTCATACCCCAGGATCCGCGTTTCATAGTTAGGAAGCACAGGTCAGTGACAAACTGCCATGGAGCCCAACCCCAGCAAATTCTCGACGTTCCAAAACCACTTTGCGCTCTGAGACACCAGCCTTCTTCATCTCAGAATCTCTTAGGGGATCGTGATTTCTGTAGAAGTCTGCACGAGCTGCCCTTCTTGGTTCCGCCACAGCAGCCTGGAGAGAAAGCTGCTGCCCATGGATGTAGTGAATCCTTGGCAGTCTGAAATCGCACACGTAGCCGGAGGGCCCTGGAAAGCCATGGCCTCCTCAGCCCAGCGGCCTTCCTCGCTGTTCCTGCGGGCCTGGCTGGCGTATTTCTAAGCAGATTTCCACCCTCACGTCGTAGCACTTCGCTCACTAAAGTGCTACCCGATAACCAGAAAAACCTATGACGGGTGCCTGAGCAGCTCAGTGGGTGGAGCATGCAATTCTTGATCTTGGGGTTGTGAGTTCAAGCCCCATGGAGGGTGTAGACATCACTTAAAAATAAAATCTTAAAAAAAAAACAAAACCCCACAATCTATGTAACATTAATTCCTTTTTTTTTTTTTTTTAATGTTTTATTTATTTCTAGGAGAGATAGAGAGAGACAGCGTGAGCAGGGAGGGTCAGAGAGAGAGAGTCACAGACTGAAACAGGCTCCAGGCTCTGTGCTGACTGCCAGCTCAGCACTCTGAGCTGGCAGTCAGCACAGAGCCCGACGTGGGGCTCGAACCCACGAACCACGAGATCATGACCCAAGCGAAAGTCGGATGCTTAACAGACTAAGCCACCCAGGCGCCCCAATTAATTCCTTAATATCATTTAGTATCAAGTCCTTGTTCATAGTTCCCTCCTTGTCTCAAAAGTGACGTTTTGTACTTCGTTTATTCTAATCAGGACCCCAGACAACATTCACACTGGATTTGGTCAATGGCACTGAAGTCTATATGCTGTTACAATGGAGGCATTTCCCTGTGGTTTGTGGCTTTGGAATTGGTGCTAGTAGCCAAGCGTCTGTTTGGGAATGGTTTTCCAAAACCTTTATTCAGAAAACCATAAACTGGACCTTAAACTTTGGCTGTGGAATCCTGCCCCGTAAAGCAGCATGTTACAAAATGGTGGGCACTTGAAGCTGCTTGTGAAACAGTGGCGGATGTATAGCTCTTAGTGCATTAAACTTTCTGAACTTTCTGGTTTTTTGGGGAAAGAATGCTAGGGTAGTTATTTTAGCCTTTTTGCCAAACGTACGGATATCAACCGGAGTCTTGTTTTTTTAAAGAGCATTCTTATTTCCTCCCCCCTCACCCCATAGGCGTCTTGGTGCTGAATTGGGGAAATCAGTGGTCTATCAGGAGACCAATGGAGGTAAGTTAAAGTGATTTCCTAAACATCCTTTGTTCTCTAAACTATGTTTAGTCAACTGACATGTTTTGTTTGTTTCTTTCTTTTCTTTTTGACATGTTTTGTTTCTTAATGTTTATTTTTGAGAGAGAAAGTTCACAAGAGCAGGAGGGGGAAGAATGGAGGGGGAGAAAGAGAATTCCAAGCAGGCCTCACGCTGTCAGCGCAGAGGGGCTCGAACTCACGAACTCGAACTCTGACGTGGGGCTTGAACTCACGAACCGTGAGATCATGACCTGAGTTGGACACTTAACTGAGCCACCCAGGATCCCCTCAACTGACCTGTCTTTAAAAGGCTGATATTACTCCCATGTAACATGGAAACATTTCTCCCTTTAAGATCATTCACTACTTGCCTCCAAATCTTTCTTTGTTCTCTTTCGTAAAGTCTCCTTCCCCTTCTTCCAGGATAATGTGAATGTCTTGTCATCTCACAATGACAAAAGGAGAGATGTAGAGAATATGTTTTTTCTCCTATATTGGGCTACCTTTGCTAAATACCCTTTGTGTCTATGTCTCCTGTGTCATCAGGTGGCATCAAGAGCAATCTGGGAGCAGGTAGTAATGACTTCTTACAAAAACCATCTTCGAGTTCTTTCATCTCTAAATTTTTTGCCCTCAGGTCTCTCATAGACTCTCTTCCTGGGTTGGTAACACATTTTTGCTGCCCTCTGAGATTCTGTGGAAAATTGTAACATTAAATGATAATGCTTGAAAGCACCTTGTGGATCGCCGGGGCCCTAGGAATGCGGATTCGGAATCTTTCTAGTGGGGCCACATACTTCGGGCTGTACAGTGCCCTGCAGTGACAAGTTAATATAAAAGAGTTTGGAACTGGGGCGCCTGGGTGGCTCAGTCGGTTAAGTGTCCGACTTTGGTTCTGGTCATGATCTCACGGTTTGTGAGTTCGAGACCCATGTCGGGCTCTGTGCTGACAGCTCAGAGCCTGGAGCCTGCTTTGGATTCTGTGTCTCCCTCTCTCTCTGCGCCTCTCCCACTCACGCTCTGTCCCTCTCTCAAAAATAAACATTAAAAAATTTTTTAAAAAGAACCTAAAGATGAATCAAGTAGAAGAGCTTGTCTATTTAGCAATAACAATTTTCATTTACGGTGATGGCATTTGGGGATCCCCTGATATGAAACACTCCAGGATGAGAAGGTGGTTTAATGAAGACCTTTTTTTTTTTTTTTAACATTTTTAAAATTTATTATTGAAAGATAGAGACAGAGCATGAGCATAGGAGGAGCAGAGAGAGGGGAAGACAGAATCTGAAGGAGGTTCCAGGCTCTGAGCTGTTAGCACAGAACCTGACGCAGGGCTCGAACCCACAAACCACGAGATCATGACCTGAGCCGAAGTCCGATGCTTGACCAGCTGAGCCCCCCAGGCTTCCCTAATGAACACCTTTAACTCCATCTGCTTCCTTCCATCCTTGTGCTAGGTCTCCTCTCCCTCCCCTCTCTCCCTGCCTCCCCCTGCCCCCTTCCCTCTCCCAAACCCTCTCCTTCCTCCTTCCCTCCCCCACTCCCTCCTCACCTCTCCCTGCCCTCCCCCCTTCCTTCTCTCTCCGTCCCCACCCACTCCGCAGTAGCTTGCTAACAGGCCTTCCTATCTCTCTAGTCCATTCTCCTCACCTCCACCAGGATGCTTCCAAAACGCAAATTTTTTTTAACGTTTTTTTTAATGTTTTTATTTATTTCTAGGAGAGAGAGAGAGAGACAGCGTGAGCAGGGGAGGGTCAGAGAGAGAGGGAGTCACAGACTGAAACAGGCTCCAGGCTCTGAGCTGGCAGTCAGCACAGAGCCCGACGCGGGGCTTGAACCCACGAACCGCGAGATCATGACCCAAGCGAAAGTCGAACACTTAACCGACTAAGCCACCCAGGCGCCCCAAAACGCAAATGTTTTTGACTCACTACTGCCTAAATCCTGCAGGCTAGGGTCCAGCTCGTTAGCATTCACACGGGACCCTCTGAGAGCTGAATCCTGCCCCCTCACTGTCACATGTGCTGACTCCAGAACACACCTTCAGTCTGACCCCTGATCGCTCCGGTC
This sequence comes from Proteles cristata cristata, assembly GCA_017311185.1. Lineage (NCBI taxonomy): Eukaryota > Metazoa > Chordata > Mammalia > Carnivora > Hyaenidae > Proteles > Proteles cristata. The sequence goes on from JAESUZ010004822.1 coordinate 269,245, forward strand.
CAGCCTGCCTTCGGCCACTTGCCCGGACGCCTTCAGAAACCACTGGAATGGTCTCGTTGGTGCCTATGTTGCCCTCCGCGGCTCTTCACGCAGCAGCCAGAGATCACACCCATCCCGTCCTGGAATCTTCCAGGGGCTGTCCTGTCACCCTTGGAATAAAGTCCGCGCTGCTGCAGGGTCTGGCCCCTGCTGGCTACCGAACCTGTCCGTCTCCTCACCCGCTGTGCTTTCCAAGTGGATGGCCCCCAACCTCCCCCAACCCCCCCCGCCTGCCCCCCCCCCTCCCCGTCTCTGCTATTTCCCTGCTCCCTTCTTCCCTACTCCATCCAGCTTGCAGTGAGCTCTTGTTACTGTTCTCTCTCCTGGTCTTGTTTTTTGTTTTTTTTACATAGGCTCCATGATCAACATGGGGCTCTCCTCCCTGAGATCAAGAGCCACGTGCTCTGCCTACTGAGCCAGCCGGGCAGGCGCCCCATCTCTCCGTCTCTTCCTGTCGCATTGGCCTGAGAAAGTCTGCCGGCCTTTGGCGTTGCGTCGCCTCTCCTGGATCAGTGCTCACCTGCTGGGTCTGGTCCGCTGCTTGGAGACCTTGGGAGACCTTGGGACGGGGCCTGGCGCCGCGGGGGCCTCGGCGTTTGTGGAAAGAAGGATGTTAACCTCTGACCGCCCCTCCCCCCAGCGCCTTGTCTTTATTTCGGTGATGGGTTTTCTTTTTTGGACCCTGAGATTTTATGTGGATCTGTTTGTGTTACTTTTTCGCCTTTTAGCGTATTTTTGGTTTATTTTCCCTTTAGCTTCACTATTTTTTATGTATGCTTGTCGTTCTGAGACCTTTTCAGAATTATTTTAGTGCGCTTGATGAGGTGTCGGGTTAGGTTCATCTTCACTCCCTCCTGTCGCGGCCCCGTTAGTATACCTAAACTAGAGACGTCTTTTTTTTTTATTTTTCAGAAACAAGAGTTGAAATAAAAGAATCTGTTCGGGGCCAAGATATTTTCATCATACAAACAATACCCAGGTAAGAGCACTACTTTCTACCTCCCTTTTCCTCTAAAAACCTTAGCGATGTAATTCGTTATGTTAGCACAGAAACGACAGTTCCATTTTCTTTCACTGTAAATGTCTTCGCACGTTAAACCAAACACTTCCCCCCAAAAAACCAGTTGTAGGTTCTTGAAATCCCTACCCTGTCTGTCGCTTTGTCACGCTGTACTATTGACTGTCCTCTCCAAGCTTTAAATCACTCAGAGGCAAAAATATCTTACCTTCACATGCAACGAAGAACTCAGCCCACGTCTGCTCAGCTCTGCTCAGCAGCTTTTCGTGGTTAAATGCACTGCACGGCTGTCACCCACGTACCCAGCCAGACCGGTTTCGCACTTTTTTAAATTATTTTTTTTGCACAGTGGCCCATTTCGAGCTGTCTCTGCCGTGGATGGCACCTGCCACCCCTTCCCCGCCGGGAAATCCTAGCCTCCCTGAAGGTGACCTTCCTTGCAGGAGTCTCTCCTCTCCTCCCCGACCAGGGAGTGGGAAAGTTGGGCTCTGTGTGTCTCTGGAAAATGCAGACCTTTCCGTCTGGGTTTAGTTCCATTCCTGAGACTGTGGTAGTGACAATGGCAGCGAAGGCTGCAGCGCACAGCCTCTTCCGTGTATCTTCTTTGGTCCTTAACCCAAATCCCACGTGGAAGCTACTCGTAGCCTCAGTGCAGATGTGACTTAGAATAAGAGATGGATATTTGCGGGCGCCTGGCTGGCCCAGTTGGTAGAGCTATGCAACTCTTGATCACAGTTAGGGTTGTGAGTTTGAGCCCCAGGGTGTAAAGATGACTCAAAAATAAAATCTTAAAAAAAAAAAAACAAAACACACACACACACACACACACACACACACACACACACACACACACACACACGGTCTTCCTTTCCTGATTGTGAGCTCCTAAAACCCGTGGGATTTCCTAGGTGATAAGAGCAATGAAAGTGTCTTTTGTTATTCATAACAAGCCCCTTTCAGCCCCACCTGGTTGACAGTATTTCGATAGTTTTTGGAAAGCCTCTAGATCCCCACTAGATGGGGGTTCCTCCTTGCCTGGAAGCCAGCAGAGGGTAGACGGTGGGAACTTTCAGCCCTCCCCCGTGGGGGTGAATCCCTCCTCTGGAGCCCATACCGGGGGTGTCTGCGCCCGGTACATCCGTACATCCTATTGTCCTATATCCCTAGGAAGACTCCAAGAAATGGAATTGCCGGGCGTAGTAAGTTAGATATGGCGGCTCTGATGGCTGCTTGGAACCTCGCAGTGTGCCGGCTGTTTCTGTATTGCCCGCTAGGCCTCTGGCAAATTTGCTTCCATGCTGGTTTCCCTGCATTTATGGCACGCTTTTTGCCTCATGCTTTTTTCCGATGTTGCAGCTTGGAAATGAGGGGAAGGGGGCACTTGGGTGAATGTCTGACTTCGGCTCAGGTCGTGATCTCATGGTTTGTGGGTTCGAGCCCCGTATCGGGTTTTGCAATGACAGCTCGGAGCCTGGAGCCTGCTTCAGAATTTGTGCCTCCCTCTCTCTCTCTGCCCCTCCCCTGCTCATTGTCTCCCTCTCTCTCCCTCTCTCTCCTTCTCTCCCTCTCTCTCTCTCTCTCAAAAATAAACATTAGGGGCGCCTGGGTGGCTCCATCAGTTAAGCGTCCTACTTCAGCTCAGGTCATGATCTCACGATCATGAGTTCGAGCCCCGCGTCAGGCTCTGTGCTGACAGCTCAGAGCCTGGAGCCTGCCTCAGTTTCTGGGTCTCTCTCTCTCTGACGCTCCCCCACTCGTGCTCTGTCTCTCTCTCTCTCTCTCTCTCTTTCTCTCTCTCTCTCAAAAATAAACATTAAAAAAAAAATTTAAAAATAAACATTAAATAAAGTTTTTTGAAATGAGGGGAAGACCTGAGGGTCTTGCCTGGGGGTGACATGCGGAGAGTGTGGGAGCTCTGTCACCGAGGCTGCCCCCTGGTGTCGCGCTCACCAGCGGAGAGTGACGCTGCCTTGTCAATTTTTGGAAGTGGCAGAGAGACTTTCTGAATCAAATGATTATGTTGCATGTTTAAAAAAAATTTTTTTTAATGTTTATTTTTAAGAGGGGAGAGAAAGCAGAGGCGGGGCAGAGAGAGAGAGGGAGACACAGAATCCAAAGTAGGCTCCAGGCTCTGAGCTGTCAGCACAGAGCCCGACATGGGGCTCGAATCCACGAACCATGAGATCCTGGCCTTAGCTGAAGTTGGATGCTTAACCATTGATTTAAACCTGTGATATGGGATGTGGAGAACAAAGTCAAAGAAAAGTAATTAAACTTCCTTACAACTTAATAGCCCATTAAGTACTGGAGACCCACAGCGCAGCATGACCTTCCTCAGGGAGCTTAGCTGCCTCCGTGTTATTAGTTCGTGTTATTAGTTCGCTAGAGGCAAGAGGCAATCTTAGCTTGACAGCAGTCCAACCTCCAAGATCTATAAAAAAATCCCTCTGGAAACTCCCTTTATTCTAACCTCCCCTCACCCCCACCTACCCCGAGATACAGGCTAGCAATCACTCTGCAAGCGTATGGCCTGTGATAGACATCTGAAGGGTCTCATGACTGTGGGTGCCGGACAGTAAATGACCTCTTCCTAGCGACAGCCCGCTCCTCCGCATCCTGGGCTCCTTCCACCTTCCTTAGAGACTCGCGCTGTCCCTGACCCCCTCCCGACTTGCGGGTCTGTAATCGGCCGCTCCCCACAACCCCGGCGCAGTGCTTTCTGCCCACAGGTGCTGTACCCCGCGCTTTCATAAAACAGCGCTTTTTGCACCAAAGGCGTCTCAAGAATTTTTTCTTGACCGTTTGCTTCCAAACCCCAACATCTCACATCAGTACCCCAGGAGCTCCCAGATGTACTCAGTGAGGGAAGCGAGGAGAATGGAGGTGAAGCCTACAGAGTGTTTTTCTGAAGGACAATTTCCGTGTTTATGTTACAAGGCCCAATGTGTTGACAGAATGTAAGAAGAGTCATTAAAAGAACATTTGCAGGGCGCCTGGGTGGCTCTGTCCGTTAGGCGTCTGCCTGTTTCAGCTCAGGTCACGGTCTCACGGTTTTGTGAGTTTGAGTTCCGTGTTGGGCTTTGTGCTGACGGTGCAGAGCCTGCTTGGGATACTCCCTCTGTCTGTCTGTCTGTCTGTCTCTCTCTCTGCTCCTCCCCCACTCACAATTTGTCTCTCTAAAAATAAACTTTAAAAATTAAAAAAAAAACATAACTTATTTGCTGCAGATAATAAATTCATGGGGTTCGAGGTGCGGTAAGTCCTACCCCATAACTGGGTCCTCATCGTTACCATCTGTGGTGATGGCCCATCGTCGCAGTGCTGCGCGCATCAGCAGATGCATACACACCGTGCCTGCTTCCTCGCCTCACGTTTATCTTTGTTTATCAAAAATGACAGAGCAGTCAGGGTCGAATTTAATATAGGATGTGATTATCTTAGGGGAAAGAAAAACGAGTCCGTTAGTTGGTAAACAATTAAGATTGTCCTACTTAGATACAAAGACTACAAAAACTAGCCAGGATGTGCTTGGAACAGGCTTAGGGAACAGATAAACAAAGCGGAGGCTGCCAGCCAACCTGTCTTCACCCTGCTGGCCCTCAGATTCACTGCCTGCTGGCCAGCTCTCTGGTGTCCGGCGGTGAATGGGGAAAGCCAGGGTGACAAAGGCTCCTTTGTTGCTTTCCTGATTCAAGGGGTGGGGCGTGGGAGGCTTTCCTTAGCTTTGGGCCCGAGGATGTTGAATCCCTTGGTCAATAGGAAGAGGAAAAGGCAGCAAATGAAACCCCATGGCAGAAATTAGTAATTAACGAAAGGGAAGTTTCGCTGAAATCAAGGCTCTTCCAAAATTGTTCGTCTTGGTACGTTAACATCTTGCTCTCTGGGCGCCCGTGGAGGGGTGCCATCCACACCTCACTGTATCCTTTGGTTGCGTGTTATAAATGCTGTTACAAAGCCAGCTAAAAGCCCAGCCACCTGGGCAAATACTCTTCCAGAATATATTAACTTCAACCCTAAATGCATTGCTGACATTGAGGTCTGATGTGAGAAACTGCAGCGGGTGGAACTTTTATAACCCCCACGGCACCACACCCGCGGGCGGCAGAGAAAGCTCTAATTGCGTGTCCAACGTTGTCCAGCAGTCTGTATGCGGAAGAGGACTTTGGCTATAGCAGACGCGATGCCTCGTGTTGAGTCTAGGTGTGGACTCCTGACTTATTTACATACCGCCCGCCGGGTACCGTGTAGCCTTCCAGCTCAACGTTCAGAGCCCGTAAGGCACCAATTCAGGTGATCTAACGGGGGAAGGGAAGCTCTCCCCTCTGTGGAATAAAGTCTAGAAGTCAGGGCGGGGGAACACAGAGTTAGATGTGCCCCTTCTTGGGACAAATGATTACCACAAGGGTGATCTGGTGTGAGTCTCTGGCAGTTTCTTCAGATGTGGGCAGCTCATCTGCCATTTTAACTCCCACGCCTTACACGGCGCCTGATACACGTTGCTCAGTAAATATGTGCCGAATATGTGAGTGAACTAAAATTGGCCAGGGATAATGAATTCCCAAGCACCTTGAAAGTGTTTGTAAGTGTTTTGTCTTGGTCATTGTCAAAAGATTGTCCTCTAACCTTTTGATGCCCGACTTGGGACATTATTAGTTTGGGAGCATGAGAAGGAAAAATGTTCCAGTTTACTTCAGAGGAAGGAAATAACTGGAAACTAATGTAACCTGTCAGCAGAGGCCATTATACCTACGCTCTGGGACAAATGCTTTTATGACTGAACTCTGAAATACCTACGAAAAGTCCAAATTACAGAGGTGAGGTTGGAAATTCTACAAGTTGAATATGGAAGTAGAAGACGCTATTGGAGCACAAGGGTGTCTTTGCCGCCTGTCTCTCCCGGGTGCGCCAAGGAGACGCCCTTTGAGAGAGGGACACACATAGTAAATTCAGAGAGACTGAGAGGAATTGGCTCGGCCACCCGCCCTTCAGGCCACAAAGCAATCTCCGTGATGAGTATCTCATTTAACGACTTGACCATTATGAAGCCTGTACCGTCTTGATGGCAGGCTTTCCTGTTTTGCCATAAATGAGTGCAGTGTCACTGCTGCATATCAGACAGTTCAAGGACTGACCCCGAGAGAGAGCTGACTGCTCACGTGGGTAGAAACTAAGGCACAGAAATGATCTTCTTTCTCGGGAAGGCAAGGGAGATCCACTCCTGACTCCAAAGAGAGGGTGTTTGACGATTTCTTGGATAATCCAAGGACCATTGGAAGAGCGTCCTGAAGGATTGCAAGGCTCTTACCTCTTTTTTTTATTTTATTTATTTATTTATTTATTTATTTATTTATTTAGAGAGCAGGGGAGAGTAGTCTTAATTAGAATATGAGGTCAGGGTACCTCACCCCAGCCATTGAACTCCCTCTGTGGCCCAGTGGGTCCAGGCAACAGCCAGGGAGGCATCCAGGAGGCATCCGCCAGCCCCCGCCCCGGGGCAGAGTCCCCGGCATCTCAGATCCTCTGGGAACTCCCCTCCGTAAAAGTCAGGGAGGACCTTGTCAGGCCGCCTTTCGCCTTTCGCTCTAGTCTCAGAGCTTCCCCCGCCCTGAAGTTTTCACCTTTTTTTTTTCTCACCTATTTTAAGGGCAGAACCTCCCTTGGGTTCCATCAGCCTCAGCAAAGAGTAGCAATCCACATTCATTAAAACTGAAAGTAGCCTTTCCTTTGAATATCGTTCAGATCTTACTTCTTTCTTTGTCTCCCTCTGAGTAACCGTTGTTGGGAATCTGTGTACTTGAGAAAAAAGGGATGAGGAGATTTTTAAGACCTCCCCGTCCTCCACCCTACCTGCTACCCCTGGAAGAACAGACCAGATCCTTCCTGGCGATGCAGCTACGTAGCAGGACAGTGGGCCTCTCTTGGCGTTCGCTGGACGCAGGGGCTGAGTCCCCCACCCCTGGGCTGGTGCCCGCGGTGTTGCTTAACTCCGGCCACCAGGAGTGGCCATCTGCCTCACCCGCCACCCCAGTGATCGCATCACTGACAGAAGACCCAGGCGAAGGTGAGCGCAGGTAACCATGCTGTGGATTTACGAAACCGCAGATGAAAACCGCAGATGAAGCTAACAGGCTCACCCCTGCATTCACAAGTGCCATCTTAAGCTAGGTGACAATAAAAATGCCTGTGACGCCCATCTTGGTGGCCTGTGTGCAGCCTGACATTCAGATCTCTCGTAGGGGTTAATAAATGAAACTAACCCCCAAATACGAATTTGAACTGTTTCAGAGACGTGAATACAGCGGTGATGGAGTTACTGATCATGGCTTATGCGCTGAAGACGGCCTGTGCCAGGAACATCACCGGAGTCATCCCTTACTTTCCCTACAGCAAGCAGAGCAAGATGAGGAAGAGGGGCTCCATCGTGTGCAAGCTCCTGGCGTCCATGCTGGCGAAAGCAGGTGAGTGTAGACACGGGCTCGTAGGGGTGAACTTTGTAATTGTTTTGCTTGAGATTAGTCCCTGCCTCAGAGCTGATCTGGGACTGATCTTAAGCGTTGCTCACAAATTACTTTCTTCCTGTTCCCTTTTGATAGTTCTGGTTAGGGCTATGTGAGCTTAGACCGAAATTCTTCTCTTTTCTCTGTTCTCTTTGTCTTACTTGAGAGCGATGTCATCTCTTCTCTGATCTGGGACTTTTTCATCATCTGTCACTTCTTTTCCATGTCATCTTACCATGAAAACTTCAGCGGCGATCTTGGCATCCGTATAGGATCTTTTGAGCGTCAGGTCTAGATTTATGTATTTGCCTTGGTTCCCTAAATGCCGTTCACGTGCATAATATTAAAGCCAGGTTTGTTCTTTTGCTACCTCTGCAGTTTATAAAACACTCCTTTCCCCCCTCCCTGATGGTGTCTCTCTAGAGCAGCTCGTTCTTACTGCTTTTAGTCTGTGTTTTTGTAGCGGTACCATACTTTCCGGCCTATGAATCAAATGTAACAACCCTTTATAGTTACGGGGGTTTTATTTGTCTGGCGTGTTTACTTACAAACTCTAATATGTTTGTCCTGAGAAACATTTGAATTCCGTTCTCTCTAAACATGTGTAATGTTTTGGGTGAGGAACAGGAAATACTGGTTCTTCGCTCTAGAAGTTTTGCGGTGACCTTTGGCCATTTGCAGTAGTTTTACATACGTACCTTTTTTGGATCAGCGCTGTTGATTAGAAGAGTGTATCTTGGGGCACCTGGGGGGCTCCGTCAGTTGAGCATCCAACTTCAGCTCAGGTCATGATCTCATGGTTCGTGGGTTCGAGCCCCGTGTCGGGCTCTGTGCTGACAGCTCAGCCCGGAGCCTGCTTCGGATTCTGGGTCTCCCTATCTCTCTGACCCTCCCCTGCTCACGCTGTCTCTCTCTCTCTCTCTCTCTCTCTCTCAGAAATAAATAAAACATTTTTAAAAATTAAAAAAAAAAAGTGTATCTTGTTTTTCTAGAAGAATACTTCTTGACCCATTCTTATGACATTTAGAAATTGCTCCAAACTCTTGAAGATCTTATCTTTGTGTAATGGGAGTTTTTCTTCTAATCCGTATGTTACTTTGCTTTTGTTTTCTTATTCCTTCTGCTTCAGTCACAGGCCTTTAACATTTCTCTCCGAGATCCTTTAGTCAAGGCCTTACTATTTTTTTAACACCATTACTTCTTGAGTATTTATGAATCCCATATTCATATTTTTGCCTCTGTCTGGTTTTTCTTCATTTTCAGGAACACGCTAGTTATGATAGTAGAGGAAAGCACTTTTCTCTCTGCTTTAGCTCTGTGTCCATGTGGAAGGCAGAGGCTCTTTCACGGGAGGCTGGACACGTTCTTGAGTTCATTACAGTTTGTTAAGGTCACAAATACAGTCTCTATAACTTAGCGGTGATTGTTCGCAATACGGTCCCTGCTTTGAGTCTTCATTTAGGAGGCAGGAGTGGGCGTCAAAGTTTGTGTCCGCTGTAGCCAGTAACTTGTAGGGGTGAACTTTGTAATTTTTTGTTTTAAAATTTCAGGTTTAACTCACATTATCACTATGGATCTTCATCAAAAGGAAATACAAGGCTTTTTCAGCTTTCCCGTGGACAACCTTAGAGCCTCACCTTTCCTGCTTCAGTATATCCAGGAAGAAGTGAGGAGCCACCAGCAAACACCCTATTTTCCTCAAAAGAGACCCCATGTAGCTTTTCCCTGGTATCAGATTTCCATATGGAAAGGCACATCAAATGATCTTTCCCTTGAGTCTTCATGCCTCAGGCAACCAGACAGGGTCAGCACTAGGCATGGAGGGTCATGGTTTTTTTTAAATTAAAAAGAGATTTCTCTCTAAGTAGCTTTTAACAGTTACCTTAGGTTTTCTTAGATGAAGGCGTTAAGAATTACTTATCTTTTATCTTCTTGATATAGCAGTACTTTTGCAATGATGTTAATTGATAAGCGTTAAAAACAATTTCAATGTATAAATGAAGTTCTGGCATATCTGATGGCTAGTATGGGTCGTTGTTAGGAGAGGGAAAAGTGTCATACCAGCGTCCAAGTGTTACTTTGCATAACTTTCCAGTATTTTCTTATCCCCCCCACCCCCAAATCTAGATTCCAAATTACAGGAATGCAGTCATTGTAGCGAAGTCTCCTGATGCCGCCAAAAGGTAAAGAAGCCAGACATTTGTAAACATTCCTTTTGGGCATTTCTGAGTCAGAATGAGCTGTTTTGGAATCTAGGGTCTGTCCTAATGTGGCCCGGAAAGGCTCAATGGCTTGAGCACGTGCCCCCCGCCCTGTCCCCACCACAGCTTTGTTTATGGTCTCCCAGCAGTACAGATCAGTCTTGGAATTACTCCGTTTTCCGGTGGGAGAAAAGGAAGTTCTTCACGAAAACAGGGTTATGAGCATTTTTCAGGCAGTGGTTTTTTTGGGGTTTTTTTGTAATGTATTATTTATTTTTGAGACAGACAGACAGACAGACAGGGTGCGAGGTGGGGAGGGCCAGAGAGAGAGAGCGGGAGAGTCCGAAGCAGGCTCTAGGCTCTGAACTGTCAGCACAGAGCCTGATGTGGGGCTCAAACCCACAAACCATGAGATCATGACCTGAGCCGAAGTCATTCGCTTATCTGACTGAGCCACCCAGGTGCCCCTAGGCAGTGGTTTTTAAGACGTTCCATCTTCGAAAGAGGAGTGTTAGAATATTGAACAAAGGGTAGAACCAAAATTATCTAGAGTCAGATGCTGGCCCACCTCTCAACTTGTCTGCCTCTTGAGGCACTTATGTTCTGGCCCAGGCCTCATATTCTGATTTGTATAAATACTTCCTTTGTGTGTCCCTAAAAGCCTGAATGCTGTTTTTGTTTTTTGATTGATGAAATAATGAGATAGTGACACTTGGGTTTTTTCGCCGTGAACTTTGCCGCTTCCCTTTGTCTTTCTCGTAGGGCGCAGTCCTATGCTGAGAGACTCCGTCTGGGGTTGGCTGTGATCCACGGAGAAGCCCAGTGTACAGAGCTGGACATGGATGATGGCCGCCATTCTCCCCCGATGGTCAAAAATGCCACCGTCCACCCGGGTCTGGAGTTGCCGTGTAAGATGAGCTCTGTTTTGATTTCCCTTGTAACTAGAAGCAAGTTGGGAATAGTATGACTGGCTAGGAGTTAATACGTCTGTGGGTGTATGCTGTCTTGGTATTTGAAATAATTGACTGGTGTCTCCTTGATCTCCCCTGGTGTAAAAGGAGATTGTGTTACATTCACAGACCACGTGAGGACAATTGAACTAACCTGGGTGGCACTTAGCATTCAGAGAGTCATTTTGGCTTTAGGGGAGAAGTTGTATGTGTCATGGTGTGAAATCTTAAGCTTTTATATATTTTTTAAAATGTTTTTTATTTCTGAGAGAGAGAGACAGCGTGAGCAGGGGAGGGTCAGAGAGAGAGGGAGACACAGAATCTGAAGCAGGCTCCAGGCTCCGAGCTTGTTGCCAGCACAGAGCCTGATGCGGGGCTCGAACCCACAAACCACGAGATCATGACCTGAGCCGAAGTCGGACGCTCAACCAACCCAGCCACCCAGGCACCCCTTAAGCTTTTATACTTTGGTCAGGTTGACAGTAGCAACCCCTGATCATACACTAACTAGTCTTTAGAGATCCAGGTAACTTTCAGCACTTATTTTTAGTAATATAGCCCTTTGACCTGATACTTGACTAACTTGTTATTAATCCAACAGTGTGGGGGCCATTTATTTCCATGGATTTTGAGTGGTCATGACCTGCATTCTATACTGGAAGATACAATATGCTTTTTAGAGGAAGAAGATTCTTTCTTTCTCTCATTCTAAGTTTATTTATTTATTTTGAGACAGAGAGAGAAAGACCGCAGAGGAGGGGCAGAAAGGGAGAGCGAATCTCAAGCAGGCTCCGTGCTGACAGCGCAGAGCCCGATGCAGGGCTTGAACCCACAAATTGTGAGATTGTGTCCTGAGCTGAAGTCAAGAGTGGGGTGCTCAACCGACTGAGCCGCCCAGGCACCACAAAGATTATTTCTTTTTCAAATCTGTATCTATTTGCCATACCTCAGAAACACACAGAGATTAATAGGGTGGGAAATATACTCCAGGTTACTTAGACTCCTGTCCAAGGTGGAAGCATTCAATTTTTTTACCCTATCAAATTTCCATTGCTTTGTTTTCAACTCTGGAGGTTTCCATATAAGAGAAACAAATAACATGCTCTGTCAATTTAAATTTTTGGTATTGTAGTGTTTTACTTTATTTTATTTGAAGATTTCATAATTAAAGGTCTTGAATAGGCAATACATTGATAATATTTTAAAAGTATGAAATTCTTGGGGTACCTGGGGGGCTCAGTTGGTTGGGCATCCGACTTCAGCTCAGGTCATGATCTCGTGGTTGTGGAGTTCGAGCCCCACGTCGGGTTCTGTGCTGCCGTGACACAGCCTACTGCAGATCCTGCCTCTCTCTCTTTGCCCCTCTTCTGTTCTCTTTCTCTCAAAAATAAATAATAAACTTTAAAAAGAAATAATGTCAGTGGCAAGGTCATCTCATGTCAAAAATAATGTTTAAAAAAAAAGATCTAAACTTCACCCCCCTAGATTTTTCCCCCTCCCCCAGCTACTCTGACCTGCAGAGAGTTGTTTTCTTATATCCATTTAGAGACTCTGTGTATCTCTTTCTCTCTCATTTTCACACAGTGGTAGTATATCGTATGCCACATTGCTCCGTCCCTTCCCTATCGGTCTATACAGAACTCTCGGTCTTTTATAGTTTCGTGGTGTCCTGCTTCATGGATATACCATAATTTTTTGAATCAGTCCCCTCTTGTCGAGCACGTAGAATTTTCCTAGTCTTTGGTTATGGAAAACAAAGCACCGGTAATAATAAACATCTTTTGAGCCCTTACTACGTGTCAAGAGTTACTCTATGCTCTTGAGTAGATCCCCAGATGAGGTCTTCATACAGCCGCCTGTTGGTGCTTCTGTTATCCCTCAGTCTGCCAGTGAGGAAACGGCCACCCAGCTGGGGGCTGGTGGAGCCAGGGTTTGGAGGGAAGCCAGCGGTTCCCGGATCCACACCTCAGCTTCTTAGTTTGAAGAAACTGCAGTCTTCAAGAAAAGTCGAAAGAATAACACAGAATTCCTGCTCTGCCCTTCACTCCGAACCTCCAGATTTAACATTGATATACAGACTCTTTTTCTGAACCATTTGGGAGTGAGTTGCAGCCATAATGCCCCTGTATCCCTAAATGCTTCACGATAGATTTCATAAAAACAGATACCCTCTTACATAACGCTGTGCAAGGACCAGACTCCGGAAACTGACAGTTAGAATACTGTTACCTAATCTGCACACCTTACTCCTGTTTCACCAGTTGCCCCACCAAGATCCTTTAGGGCAAAGGGAAATCATTGCTTTCTGGCCCAGGACCCAGTACAAGATCACACCTCAGACTCAGTTGACATTTCCCTTTAGTCGTATTTAATCTGGAAAGGCTCCTCTGTTCTTGGTCTCTTATGACCTTGAAACTTGTATTTATTTTTTAAATTTTTTATTTTTTTAATCGTTTTTATTAATTTTTGACGCAGAAACAGAGCATGAGTGGGGGAAGAGCAGAGAGAGAGGGAGACCCAGAATCTGAAACAGGCTCCAGGCTCTGAGCTGTCAGCACATAACCCGATGTGGGGCTTGGACCCACAAATCGCAGTATCATGACCTGAGCCGAAGTAGGATGCTTAACCGACTGAGCCACCCAGGCGCCCCGACCTTGAAACTTTTAAAGAGTACAGGCCATTTCTACAGAATATCCCTTCATTGGGGCTTATTTCTTCATATTAGGCTGAATCAGATACTATGTTGTTGTCAAATGGTGATTCTTCCAGTTCCCCTTCTGCCCTGTTCATTCCTTCACTTATATCAGGATGGATTCATAGAATCTTAATTTATTCAGCGTGTTCTAATCCATTGCTACTCTTTCCTGTAATGCTCAAATTGTCTTAGACTCAGCCAAAGAGGACCCCTTCAAGCCCCCTCCCGTGTTCTTTTGATGTGTCCGTATCATTTTTGGTACTTCCGTGCTGTCTGGTACAACTAGATGTTCCATATTTATCGTGCACTTTCTTAGCCCTGGAATCAACGGTCCTGACCAGGAGCCGCAGTTCCTTTAGTGGGAAGTGGTGTTTACTAACCAAGATTTGGACTCGAGAGCGTACATTCGATCCTTGTACCTTATCACCCGTGATTCACCTTGGCTTCCGTTCTTTCTTAAGTGATTGAATGTCCTACATGATAAAGACTGAGGAATAAAAGTACTGGGCCAAAGGTGATTTTGATAGGGTACTGCTGAATTATCGTGATATCTTATGTGGTGTAAACCAGCGTGTTCCTTCCTTCACACGTGGGTGTGTTCACAGTGCTACTTTCCAGAGTTGCCACAGGATCATTTTCTGATTCCTCCCTACAGATTTAGTGAAGGGAATGCTTTAAAAAAAAATGCTAGTTTTGAATGTGTAATGATACCTTCCAAATTAAATATGCTTTATTTATATTTATATCTCAGTTATGCTCCCAGTACATTTTAATAGTCTACTTAATAGTCATGAGGCTGAAGATGCTGGACTGCAAGGACCAGAGTCTGCGTTTTTTAGGAAGACGAACTGTTTAATCTTCCCGGAACATGTTCTTTTCGAGCAGTGGTGGTTCTCACCCAGGGCCGTTACCTCCGTTGCCGCCCCTCTCTCCCCTTACCCCCCCACCCCCCCATGCTATTTCACAGGGTCTGGAGGCCTTTCTGGTTATCTCAGCCGGGAGGGCAGGCGGCACCACCAGTGGCCTGTGAGTAGATGCCAGAGAAAATGCTGAAATTCTGTGCAGCACCGCAGCAGAGAGTTACCTGGTCCAGACGCCAGGAGGGCTGAGCCCGAGGAACCCTATGTAGAGTAACTGATTAAAAGTGAAGTTGTGTAGGGGCGCCTGGGTGGCTCAGTCGGTTAAGCAGCTGACTTCGGCTCAGGTCATGATCTCACGGTTCATGGGTTCAAGCCCCGCGTCAGGCTCTGTGCTGACAGCTAGCTTAGAGCCTAGAGCCTGCTTTGGATTCTGTGCTTCCCTCTCTCTCTGACCCTCCCCTGCTCACACTCTCTCTCTCAGAAATAAATAATTAATAAAACATTAAAAATTTTTTTTCATAAAATAAAATAATAAAAGGAACTTAAAAAAATGAGGTTGTATAAATTTTTCTGTTTTGTAAAGTAGAACTGAATCCCTCCTGAAGGCAAGGGCATTTAATGAACTTGAAAGGAGTATAGGCCGATGGCTCTGCAAAGCACTGCTATGTCTTTGTCACATTGGTGAAAATTACAAGAGTTTGGATCACAAAAAGGAGAGAGTCACCTTTGCTGGCTTGATTTTCCTGGGTGGTTAACTTTACGTGTGAAGATGCGGTTTTCGCCACTAAAGTGAAAGCATGTTAAGTTTTGACGTGTTTGCATTGGGAAGAATCAGGAGCTTGAAAATAACCTCAGTTCTAGTTCTACCGGAGACCTTATATCTCTTTTTTTAATGTCAGTCTGTTGCTAAAGTCTGACCTTCCATTGAGCTAAAAATAAAACAAGATCAGAATGCATAAGGAATGAATAATTCCCCTTGGTCTTCCTTGCTCTATATTTCAAGAGAGGAAGTTTTGGTTAATTGACTCTGGGGAAAGAGTAAAAGAGAGTATGTAAAACTTAAAGATGGTTATAAATGCAGCTTGCAAAATGGATAATTTTAAAAGCAAAAGCTAATTTCCTACTTTATAATGAGGTTATAATTCATAAATTAACATTTTCACTGATTGAGTTGATAACAGTTTTAACAGTGATTTTTGACCACAAGTGATGGTGTACAATTCATTTTATTCTTTTTAGATTTTTAAAAATACGTTAAAAAATATTTGTTTATTTTAAGAGAGAGAGAAAGAGAGAGCGCGCGAGCATGAGTGGGGAGAGACAGAGAAAAGGAGAATCTGCAAGTAGGCTCCATGCTGTCAGTGCAGAGACCAATACAGGGTCCAATCCCCTGAACTATGAGATCATGACCTGAGCCTGAATCAAGAGTTGGACACTTAATGGAATTACCAAGACACCCCACAATTCATCTTATTCTTAAACAGACTGGGTTTTGTTTCAGAAAATGAAGCACGAGAACAGAATCTTAAACATAAGGTAGTTTTAGCGCCCTTTACCCTTAATCTCCAGTACATAGAGAAAATGTCTGAAATTTTTTACTGAAAATTTTGAATTTCCAGTGCTTTATCTTGGGGCAAGCTGTTAGAAAATTTGGCTTCGTGAGCTACTGTTCATTTCCCTTGACTCTGTACTAAAGTCTCTGTATTTTTTAGTAGCCACCAAATTGTATGTTCACTTTTATCCAGACCCCAAACCCAGTGAAGAGCAGGCAATGAGCGCACCAGGAGAGATGCTTGCTGTTCAAAAAAAAAAAAAGCCTTTAGGCCTCCATCCTAGCCATGCTTGTTTTCCTTCCAAACAGATAAAAGTTTTTTGGGAGAAGCAGAGTCCCAGAAAGTAAATAGGAATACTGTGACCTGTTTTGTGCATCAAACTAGATCTGCGTTTTTATTGGTCTTTGATGAGGGTTACTGGCTTGCAGTCTTCTTTTTTCACAGAAGAAAATGATCAAGAACAGGGACCACATCTCTCTCTCTCTCTCTCTCTCTCTCTTTGTAATTTATCTTTGGGAACGTGTAAGTAGGAGAGGGGCAGAGAGAGGGGGACAGAGGATCCAAAGAGGGCTCTGCGCTGACAGCAGCGAGCCCGATGTGGGGCTCCAGCTCCCAAATCGCGAGATCATGACCTGAGCCAAAGTCAGACATTCAACCAACTGAGCCAGGTGGCCCAGGGACCACATCTCCCTAGGAAGTGGGGACCCCAACACAGCCACCTACCCACATGGTCTAAGTTAAAGACAGAATTTAGGGAAGCCTTTCCTAATGTTGGTTGCTTATTTTCTCCCTCTTTTAGGTGATACGTTTTAACTGCCCAGACTCAAAAAAATTGCCCTTGTTTCTGGGATGGGAAATCAGGAAATGTTGATTGAAATTGGCCAGTAAAAGAGTGCTGGATTTCGGCTTGGCTGATTGCTGGTAGGTAGAGAGGCACGCCTGTTCTTTGAGGCTCTCACCGTACCTGTAGATAGGAGTCCTTTAAAACGGACTGTTTCCTGATAATTACTGACCTATGGAATGACCTTGAGTTTTATTTTTGTGTCCCTTTCCCGCTACTGGCTTAATACTTCAGAATAACAAAAACCTTTAAAAAGTAGAATACTTAGCCTCTTCTGAAAAAAAATTTTTCTTTCTTCTGTTTGCCAACTTTCTTTTGAGGGTGAATTCTTATTTCCCTTCTCTCTCCTGTAGTTAGGTCTGTATACTGATGGGCCTTCTCCACGTATAAACTGTGCAGTGAGATAAGAAGTCTCTCCTTTAAGGCCCGGTCAAATCAGGAAGAGATGATGGAGTCATAGTTATTGTCTTCAAGTTCCTAATTTTCAGGAAACTGATGATGTCAGTAGGGCAGTTATCTGATAATAGGGTTACATTGTCTAAATAAAGTCACTTTGGAAGAAAATGAAGGAAAACTGGCTCTCACCTTTACCAGTCTCATTTTCTACAGAGTGGGGTTAAGTTTACATTTCTTTATCGGTCACAACGAGAGTCAGATATTTCTCTCTTGTATCCCAGCGCCGCTTCTCCATCGATAAGATCTGCTTTGCTCTTCTGCTGTATCCTGAGACCTGTGCTCCCTGAAGACTTCTTAGTGGCTGTTAGTTACATGCAGCTCTTAACCTCTTAGAACATGGCCAGTGCTGTCTGTGTACCCGGCACACCAAATATCAAAGACTTACTACAATAAAAAAGTAAAACATCCCTAATAAATTTGTGTATCTGTTACATACTGAAATTATAATATCTTAAATATACTGGGTAAAATAAAATGTTTTAATTTTACTTCTTTTTTTTAAAGATTTTATTTTAAGGGCACCTGAGTGGCTCAGTGGGTTGAGTGTCCGACTCCTGATTTTAGCTCAGGTCATGATCTCATGGTTTGGGAGTTTGAGCCCCACATTGGGCTCTGCGTTGTCAGTGCAGAATCTGCTTCAGATCCTGTCTCCCTCTCTGTCTGCCCCTCCCCCACTCATGCTCTCTCTCAAAAATAAACATTTTGGGGTGTCTGGGTGGCTCAGTTGGTTAAGCAGCAACTCACGAGTCGTGGGCTCGGGTCCTGCATCAGGCTTTCTGCTGTCAGCACAGAGCCTGTCCCTTCTCTCTCTGTCCTTTCCCCTGTGCTTGTGCCCTCTCTCTGTCTCTCTCAAAAATAAATAAACTTTAAAAGAATAAATAAAAATAAACATGTAACAAATGCAGCCAACAGTAATCTTAAAAAAAAAAGTTGTTTTTTTTTTTTTTTCAAAGATTTTATTTAGGGACGCCTGGGTGGCTCAGTCGGTTAAGTGTCTGACTTTGGCTCAGGTCATGATCTCACGGTTCATGGGTTTGAGCCCCTCATCAGGCTCTGTGCTGACAGCTCAGAGCCTGGAGCCTGTTTCAGATTCTGTGTCTCCCTCTCTCTCTGACCCTCCCTTGCTCACACTGTCTCTCTCTCTCTCTCAGAAAGAAATAAAACATTTTTTAAAAAAGAGCTTATTTAAAGTTTATTTATTTATTTTGAGAGCGAGAGAAAGTACGTCAGGGAGGGACAGAGAGAGAGGAAAAGAGAGAATCCCAAGCAGGCTCTGCATTGTCAGCACAGAGTTGGACAGTTGGATATGGGGCTCAGATCCACGAACTGTGAGATCATGACCTTTGAAGTCAGATGCTTAACCAGCTGAGCCACCCAGGCGCCCCTAAAGATTTTAAGTAATCTCTAGAAGGTGCATGGGTGGCTCAGTTGGTTAAGTGTTCGACTGGTTCAGGTCATGATCTCACGGTTTGGGAGTTCGAGCCCCAATGTCGGGCTCTCTGCCGACAGCTCAGAGCCTGGAGCCTGCTTCAGATTCGGTGTCTCCCTCTCTGTTGCCTCTCTCCCGCTCACTCTCTCTCTCTCTCTCTCAAAAATAAACTTAAAAAAAAAAAAAGAAAAAGATGTAAGTAATCTCTACACCCAACAAGGGGCTCGAACCCACCACCTTAGAGTCATGTGTTTCACTAACTGAGCCAGCCAGGCACCCCTCTTTTTAAGTAAAATTTTACATAAAATTACATATAGCTCACCTGTTTCTACTGGACAGCACTGCTCTAGACAGTCTGTTTCAGAGGCCCTAGGTTACTTTAGGAGAATGTGTGTGTGTGTGTGTGTGTGTAAATAATGGTTTTTTTCTGCCACTTCCAGGGAATGACGTTACGACTGTACGTGTTTAGTGACACATGACTAACTGGGGTCTTGTGCTGTGTTTTGTTTTGCTAGTGATGATGGCCAAAGAGAAGCCACCGATAACCGTAGTCGGAGATGTTGGCGGGCGCATCGCAATCATAGTGGTATGGTCATGGTCACATGTCGTCCTTTGTGCGCAGAATGACACTGCTGACTCTTAGTAGGCTGTCCACTTTGGGATTATGTTTCCAGTGAGGATGACAGAGTTCAGTGGAGCCATCCGTCCTTTCTCATCCACACTCCCTTCCTTAGGACACATAGAAATTTTCATATCGTTGCACAGGGATTATTATAACCTACAGACAGAGAAAGAGCACAGGAACTCCTGTCAGAAAATTCAACCCCATAAGTAACCTTTGCCTTTGGGCTCTGGGTTCTAATCAGACCAGCCGACCCACTCAGCTTTCAGCTTCAGGGCCATGAGGTGAACTAACGATGAGCTGGCCCATTTTTACGAATGAGAACAAATGTCCAGCTCCCTGTACGTTCGCACGATCAATTTGCTCCCAGCTCTCAGTGCCTTTGCTGGGCCTGACGACGATGGCTTACATTATTTCTGTGTTCCTGTCATTTCACTTTCTCTTAGGAGAAAAAAAAAAAAAAAAGTAAATGGGACCCTAGCTGTGTAGGATTGATCAGACACTTGGAACACAGAGATGAGTCTCGGCAGACCCAAAGTCTAGCTGTACGTGTCCCATGTGGCTTCAAGCCCTGCCGGCCATCACGGATGTCCAGTGTTGGACCCAGGCGGACAGCTCTGGTTTTCAGCTGGAGGCCCTCTGCCCCCGAGTGCAGAGAAGAGGAGAGGGTGTGTGTTTCTAGGGACGGAGGATAGCTCCTTCCTGCTACGTCTGCTCTCTCCTCAGGATGACATTATCGATGATGTGGAAAGTTTCGTCGCTGCTGCGGAGATCCTGAAAGAGAGAGGTGCTTACAAGATCTACGTCATGGCCACTCACGGCATCCTGTCTGCAGAGGCCCCCCGTCTGATCGAGGAGTCCTCCATTGACGAGGTGCGTCTGCTCCTTAGGGACTTCTCGGCACACTGCGCCTGCGTCCACACTTGCTTCTGTCTTTTCTGTGGAGAGTAAGTTGGCTCTGTCAGCATCGCTGAGCCCCTCTCTGGAGGGCCCGTGCCGTAGCATCCTTGCCGGCTGGCAGTTTGTTGGGACAGATGTGTAGTTGGGAACGTGCGTCTGTTGTCACAAAGGTTTGCTTTATGTACTTGGTGTGTAGCTTGTGTCGCGCCATCATTTGATATCATGGCGGCGTTTCTTCCTGCTCACAGGAAGGTTCGGCACAGTGCCGGCCCTCAGCCTGACATTCCTGCATAAGCAGACCGTGACCTTCAGTCTTCTGTTTTGAATCGTGTAACCTTTTTCTTGTGTCGTGTTGGTTAAGTTCAGTTTGTAAAGACGATACTCGGGGGAGTGAGGTTTTTGTAGTTTGGAACTTGGGGGCGGGGGAGGGGGGTTGGCTAAACTTTTCTGAGTGGCCACGTTGGGGCCCAGAGCAGTAACAGTGTTCCTTTTCCGTTGCCGCAACGACTAGGTGGTGGTGACGAATACTGTCCCTCACGAGGTGCAGAAGCTGCAGTGTCCCAAGATAAAGACTGTGGATATCAGTCTGATTCTTTCTGAGGCGATTCGCAGAATCCACAACGGGGAGTCCATGGCCTACCTTTTCCGAAACATCACCGTGGATGACTAGCTGCCGCGGACTGCGGAGCTCCCGAGGACAGCCCGTGGAAAGCAGTGCCGCCAACTTCCATACAGGGTGTCCTTTCAGGGGCGGACGGACTGGAAGTAGCCTGAAGTCACGTAGTCTGTCTTGCCGAGTGTGGTAGGTGGGAGGCGTGAAGATAGTCAAGGGGAAGGCAGAGCTAATGGATAAATGGCCTTAAATGTCTACCGTTGTCATCCTGTTCCTTCAACAAAAGGTAAACAAAAGTTACACCTTCCCAAACAGCATCTCCGAATCTTACTGAAATGGAAAAGGAGTTCAAGACAGATAAGGTCTCCACTCTGTGACCTGCGGCCGTTTGCACCGCAGGGAAACGCGTGTGTCCGTGTGGAACTCAGCGAGGGGAGCCGAGTGCCCTGGCACTGTTTCCGTTCTAGCTGGCCCCTCCCCATTCATCGTCACGGAAGTCTTTTGTAGAAAACCCCCTTTTTCTGCGAGACGCTGCTGTGCCTACGGCCGCTGAACCACAAAGCGTGTGTGGCCCGGCCCCCAGGCAGGAGGTCCGATTCGAGAGGAGCTGCCCGGCTCTGGGTGCCTGCGTTGCTCTTCAGCGGCAAATAGAATTTGTGGTCTTGCTGGTGTGTTCCCTGCCTCGCAGAGCCGCCCCCTCCCCTGCCTTCATGGTGACTGACTTCCGTCCAGGCCATGGGGAAGACGGTTGAGTACAAAATAAAAGGTGTTTCGGGTCCATGGCTGGTCTCAAACCCTGCTTCCTAAGCATCCAAGTCCCATCCTTGTTGGAACAATAGATTTTAAAAATCTAAATTAAAAAAAACTATAGGACCCGCTATACTTTTTCTTGGGTGACAAGTGACACTGATGGGTATTTCATTACTTAGGGCTGTACTCGACCCTTCTACCCAGCATTTAAAATTACCCAGTCACAGGGCTCCTGGGTGTCTCAGGCAGTTAAGCGCCCGACTCGATTTTGGGTCAGGTCATGACCTCATGGTTTGTGAGATCGTGCACCGTGTCAGGCTCTGCGCTGACCGCGAGGAGCCTGCTTGGGATTCTCTCTCTCTGTCCTTTCCCTGCTCACACGCACATGTCCCCTCTCTCTTAAACATTTTTTTAAATGTTTTCTATTTATTTCTAAGAGAGAGAGACAGCATGAGCAGGGGAGGGTCAGAGAGAGAGGGAGACACAGAATCTGAAGCAGGCTCCAGGCTCTGAGCTGGCTGTCAGCACAGAGCCGGACACGGGCCTCGAACCCATGAATCATGAGATCATGACCTGAGCCAAAGTCAGATGCTTAACCGACTGAGCCACCCAGGCGCCCCATTAATGTCAACATTTTTTAAAAAATAAAATTAGGATTCTAGTTGATAGCACATGATCAGGTAGACCTTTTAAACCTTCAGTCGAATCTGGGACAGACTGACATTACAGGAAGGAGCAGAGTCTGTTGGGCAGCGAGCCGGGATTGCGTGTTGATTCTGTTCCTGAGAGAAAGACAGTTGGCTTCTTTGTACAATTGTATTTCTCTGCAGGGATGTTTCCTTGACATTTTTATCCCCTTCCTAATGGTGGAAGGTTCCTAAGCCATGGTCAAGACTTTGAGCACATCATCCTTTTCAAGCACGCATGTTGCCTTCTGTTAATAGTCCCAAGTAGGAATTTTGAGCAAGAACTTGATTATCGTATCGCGCGGTGGTAGAGGAGGAGCGGTAGACTGTTACTCAGGAAACCAGTTCTGATGTAACGTCGGGCAGATGCCTGCTTCCTGGGCCTCTGCCATCTGCTGTGAAAAGGGAGGTTTGGATCCGACGGCTAAGAGCTTATTTTCCTGTCTGTAAGAACACAGATGTTTATATGTACTTATTTAGCAGAAGCATGCAGTAGAATTTATTTCCTCGAGTTAGAATATATTTGTATACGCCCTTTCTGTTGCCATTTAGTGGGTCCTAATATATGCCTGGCATGGTGCCAAGTGTCTCGGATCTGAAAACGAAACCATGAGGACCCAGGGAGTTGACATTCTGGCCAGAGCTAACGTCGTCGTAGCAGTAGCAGGGGTGACATCTTTCTGGAAAGTCACCGAACTCAGAATTGAGCAGCCTGTGTTCTGCAGCCTCCAGGACAGCGGATGCTCTATCACAAGGCTCTCACTTTGTGATCTGGCCTTGAGTATATGCAAAGAATTTGGTCTTTTTTATTATTATTTTTTTAATGCTTTGTTTTTTGAGAGAGCATGAGTGGAGGAAGGGGAGAGAGACACAGAATCCGAAGCAGGCTCCAGGCTCTGAGCTGTCAGCACAGAGCCCCACATGGGAGTGGAACCATGAGATCATGACCTGAGCCGAAGTCTGACACGTACACTTAACCAGCTGAGCCCCTCGTGTGCCCCAAGAATTTGTTCTTTTGACAGTATCTTCAACCGTGTGAAGGCCTGCGGGGTGTCAGGTGCTAGGACTATGGCGATGGAGGAAAATGCTTGGATGTTAACCTTCCAGTAGGTTATAGACTGATGATCCTCTTCACTCCCAGGGAACACTTGGCTGGGGGCGGCGGGGGGGAATGAAGGGTTTCAATTAAACTTTACTGCTGAGGCTAAAACTTTGAATATGAGGTTTTGGGGGTTTTTTGGTCTTTTTTTTTTTTTTGAGACAGGCAGAGCATGAGTGGGGGAGGGGCAGAGAGAGAGAGGGGGAGACACAGAATCCGAAACTGGCTTCAGGCTCTGAGGCGTCAGCACAGAACCCGACGTGGGGCGCAAACCCACAAACTGTGAGATCATGACCTGAGCCGAAGCTGGACATTCAACCCACTGAACCACCCAGGCGCCCCTAAAACTTTGAACTTGAAAGTTAGTTAAAATAGTACGCATTTTTACACAGGTTTTCCCTCCCTGAATATACTAAACATTGAAATTTTGTTTCCTGGAAGAATCTAGTATGGGGAAGACGAGCCCCAGTTGCTGAGAACCAAATTCCTCTAGTCCTGTCTACTCCTGCCTTGTAATGAGCTGAAACGCTGGCGCTTGACCAGATGATGAACTAGGCCGGGGTAGCGCGGGAAAGGTCTGCCAGGTGGTGGCTGAGCCGAGCTGCCTGCGTCGTGAGTGGTCTTTCCTGAGTTACCCTCCTTTCTGATGAAGCAAAGTGAGGAGGGAATGTCTCCAAGGTCTCAGTCAGGACTGCACCCCTTAGACATACCCGCCGCTGCCCTGAATAATGGAACGAGCCAAGGACACACATGGTGTCCCTTAAATCTTTGTTTGCGGTGGCCGAGTGAATGAATGGGGGGTTAAGGGAAGGCTCCCCCTCCCCAAATGCTGTGCTCCCGATAGCAATGCCTCGGCACATTGCCCGCAGCCCCTTTAGGAGCATTCACTGACAATGGTGGTGCCTCCGGATATGGCCAAGGCTTCCCCGGACCCCACTAGGGCGGGCCCTCCTGGCGAGCTTGGGGGTGGCTTCGCGTAAGGGCGGGTCCCGCAGAGGTGCTGGGCGCGCGTTCATGAGTAGAACCCTCGGCGCGCGCGGGGTGCGATCACAACCGGGCAGCGAACGGGGCCGTCCCTCCCGTTCCAAACGTCCACACCGGTCGCGACCCTGAGAAAGGGGAGGGCGGCCCCGGGCTCAAGCGCGGATAGCTGGGAGACAGGAGCGCGGAGACAGCACGGCGGAGGGCAGGTGGGGTCCTGCCCCGCCGGGGAGGCGGGCGCGGGTCCCCGGGAGCAAAGCGCTTCCTCTCCGGCCTCTCCGCGGGCTGCAGACGGTGACTGGGGCTCCGGAAAGCGCCAGGGGCGCTGCGGCCAGTGAGGGGGCCGTGGCGGGCGCGGGCCCCCGCTGAGAAGGCGCAGGGTCCCGCCCGCGATGGCGGCCGCCAGGGTCTCCCTCCGGGAGCTGGCCGACCTGGCCATCGGCACCCCGGAGGCAGGCGCCGTCAACTTCACGGCCCTGCACACGCTCATCGTGGCCATGCTCCGCAAGCTCGACCTGCAGGCGGAGCGCACCGACTTCCAGGCGCCGTTGCCCGCGCTGAGCCGCGGCGCCCCGGAGCCCCCGCGGGCCGTGCTCAGCGCCCCGCAGCTGGCTGCGCCCAAAGAGAAGGCGCGCGGCAGCCTGCCGAGGCCGCAGGCGCTGGAGGGCCAGGTGCAGGACCTGGGCAAGCAGCTCAAGGCCGTCGCGGGCCAGGTGCAGGGCGTCGTGAGCCACATGCAGCACCTCGCCGCCCCGGCCGACTGGCGGCCCACGGACTCCCAGCACCGGCTGGACGACGAGATGGCCCAGCTGGTGCCGCACAGGGCGCGAGCAGGCTCGAGGAAATTCGGGAAGGGCGGCGAGCCGCCCAGCGGCACCAAGGTGAGCGCCCAGGCCTCTCCCCAGGCTGGGGGGGGGGCCCATCAGGGGGCGCGGGCGTGGGGGTCGCCAGGCCTCCCAGCGGCCCTTCTCCATCTCGCAGGCCATGGAGATGCTGCACGATGTCATAGAAGATGTGAAAACCCTGAAAGAGGCCAAGGAAAAGGCGCAGGACCAATCCGAGGTGAGGCCCCCCGGTGAGCGCGGCGGTAGGGGGCCCCCACCTGGCGGATCTGAGTCGCCCCTTCCCACGCCGCGCTTTTCCTCGCCCCTCCACCACCGCTTCTCAGACACCCGTGGATCCTGAACCGGCCCAGTGGGGCGGGGGGAGGGGGAGCTGGCAACTTCTCAAAATATTCTTTGAGCGAATTTCCTTTAAACAAGCTCAGTCCTAGAGAAGGGCCGGAGGTGGAGAGCGCGCCGTGGTCCCACCAGCAGCCGCGCCTGCACTTGGAACTTCGTTGTCTCGGAGAAGGAAGTTCTCGGAGAACTTTCAGAGGCTCTGTGGGAACCGGAAGCTCCTATGTCAGGCCCTCAGGGGGGCACCCAGGGGCTTGGAGCTGCGAGGAGGGGGAGGGGCAATTAGGAAGAACCTCCCCCGCCCCCCCAGAGAATGAAGGGAAGAAAGAACAGCTCAAAGCAGGCGGTGGGGGGCCAGGACCCTCCAGGGGACTTCTGCCCACTGACCGCCTTCTACCCCGGTCCCAGGCCTTGAGCGCCCAGCGGGACTCTTCTGCTCTGGGAAGCTTTTCTTTTTGAAATGCGGTGTTTGGGGGTTTTCTTTTCTTTTCTTTTCTTTTTTTTTTTGTTAGACTAAAGTCGTGTTTTTACCTTGAGATGCCTACATCCTGAAGGTTTGCAGAAGTCATACGGAGCAACTTGTCCGTAGTTTTAGCAATTTGTCTTGCTTCTTTGGGGGTGCTTTTCTCTTTAAACCCCACAGGCGTTCAGACACCCTGGAAATACCACTGATCATTTTTGTCCTTGAGAGGCTTAGTGAGCCTGGTTCACAGTGCTGGGATGCTTCTTTCCTTGCTGGGTAGGGTGGAATGAACCCCAGGACCCAAGGCTCCAGCCCTGTGTTAGCATTTGCTCTTGGTAGCTGTCCACCAGGCCTCCCCCGCCCCCCACCCTCACTTCCTGTAGTTGCGTGGAAAGGAAAGGAGGAGACTTGACTTCCCACCCTCCTCTCTACCGTCCACTGCTCCCAGATCAGCACACCTCCTTTCTTCTTCTCCCCTGGGTGTGCGCGGGGCAATGGGCGGGGGCACAAGATGGGCTCTTTTGATCTTCCATCTCTGAGCTCTTCTTCCAGAAAGTCTTCCAGAGGATGGATGAACTGGAGAAGATAATCAGAGAACGGGACCATTTCCTGGTAATATGGGCAAGCTCTGTGACAAAGGGCCCTCAAGAAGGCGGTCGGGGAGGGTGTCTGGACTCCCCCCCCAGAGATCTGTGTCCCTCTGGGCACTGCCCCTGGACGGAGGGGAAATCCTCGCCATCCCTGCCTGGGCGTCCCCACCAGGGGCAGGAAACTGGCTGCCCAAGATCACTGGTCACATGAAGGACAGTGACACTTCTTTTGTCTTCTCCTCGGGGCGAGGGCTATGTATTCTCTTCTGTTCCTAAAGCTTTCAGGGGCTAAACTAGGGTTTTGTGTGTGTGTGTGTGTGTGTGTGTGTGTGTGTGTGTCTGTCTGTCTGTCTCTCTGTCTTCTTGTTGTCGATTCCTGTCAGGATATAGTGGGCCGGAAGCTGAGTCTGATGCCTGCTGGAGAAGAAGTCACCATGGTCACCTGGCAGGATCTGGAGCAAGCCATTACTGATGGCTGGAGGGCCTCACAAGGGGTGAACAAATGGGCAGTGGTCTCGGGTGGGGCTCCCCTGACCCACTCTCTTTTCACTACTGCACAATATTCCATTACGTCAATGTTTATAATTTCATGTTTCCTATCATGGGTGTTTTAAGTGGGTCTTTTTTTCCCCCGATCTTGTAGCAAACCATGTTCCAATGTGACCTTCACACATGCAAACAGGCTCGCAGGGTAAATTCCTAGCAACAGAACGTGGGTTTGTGTTTTGGCTAATGTTTGCCCAACAGTCTTCCGCGGATATGGTTCCAACTTGAACCCCCACCAACAATGTGGGAGAGAACTTGTTTCTTGGGTCCCCACCAGCCCTGTCTTCCAGTACCCATTTTTTCCCCAGTTGGATGGAAAATGGTGCGCGAGTCTCATTTTGATTTGCTTTCGTAGCTTTTCAGAGTTCCTTCACAGTCTGTTCTTTTTTTTTTTTTAAATTTTTTTAATGTTTTATTTATTTCTAGGAGAGAGGGAGTAGACAGCATGAGCAGGGTTGGGTCAGAGAGAGAGGGAGTCACAGACTGAAACAGGCTCCAGGCTTGAGCTGGCAGTCAGCAAAGAGCCCGACGCGGGGCTCGAACCCATGAATCGCGAGATCATGACCTAAGCGAAAGTCGGACGCAACCGACTAAGCCACCCAGGCGCCCCATTTTCACAGTCTGTTCTTGAGATGCCCGAGTCCCTTCGCTCTTAGTGGACGAAGATGACCACCCTGGAAATACATCTCTAGGGGCCCCGTGCTGATGACTTTGACACACGGATGCATGCATAGGCCTGTCCGTCCTAAGGCAGTGCACGGGGTCACCAGATCGTTTTTAGATCCCCACCCTGTCTCCGCCTGAATAAAATGGATATTCGCAAATGGCCCTCAAGGACGAGGATCGGTTGCCCTTTAGATCTGGACATTCCCCTTCTGCTGGCTTCGTGCCTCTGAATTACTCAGAAAGGACCACCCTCTCCCTGCCTCCAGCACCCACACAAACTAGGGAGAAAGTGCACCTTTTGGCGCCACCACGTGGCCATCTGGGGCACGTCAACTATAACGTGGGTGCTTTTTGAACGGGGGCACATCTTCAGAGGAAAGCAGCCTCAGAAGGAGTTGGAAGAAGACCCTGCAAACAAAAGGAATGGCCTAGAAAAAGGTTGCCTCTGCTTTCGCTGCTGCTGTTGTTGTTTTTTTTTTAAAGCCAAAGCTTTTTTACACATACCAGTATCCCGTTTTAAGTGAACCACATATTTTTTTCAAGGTGCCAGCAGGAGGCATGTGCCAGACTGTAAATAAGCACAACATAAGCTCCTGTAGACATTTTCGCTTCTCCAGAGGTAAGAAGGTGTCTGTGTTTTGACAGCTGCTCCTAATCCTGAACAACCCCAGGAACAAACAAGCATAAATTATAAATGTGAAAACAGTTTTCAGAAGCAAGAGAACACGTTCTGGTCATGATGAGTCCACCTACCGCACAGACCAAAATGAATGCAGTGGAGAGTGTCACGTCTCAGGCTGAGGAAACACAACAGACACGCTGGAGGCCAATCTTTCTTGCACTGTTGGTGGGAAATTAGGATTTCAATACTCAGCGTTTTTGGGGTTTTTTTTAAGTTTATTTAGAGAGAGAGAGAGCAGTCAGAGGAGGGGCAGAGAGAGAGGGAGAAAGAACCCCAAGCAGGCTCTGTCCTATCAGCACAGAGCCCGATGCAGGGCTTGAACCCATGAACCGTGAGATCATGACCTGAGCCAAAATCAAGAATTGGATGCTTAACCGACTGAGCCACCCAGACACCCCAAAACTCAGCACTGTTAAGGTCAACTATGTGTTTTGACAGACGGGCGGTAGCTCTGAGGCAATATGAAGGCACACCGTATGCCTGTATCTTTTTTTTTTAATCTTTACATTTATTTTTTGAGAGAGTGAGACAGCATGAGCGAGGGAGGGGCAGAGAGAGAAGGAGACACAAACTGAAACAAGCTCCAGGCTCTGAGCAAGCATTCAGCACAGAGCCCCACGCGGGGCTCGAACCCACAAACTGTGAGATCATGACCTGAGCCGAAGTTGGACGCTCAACCGACGGAGCCAACCAGGCGTCCCATCTGCCCACATCCTAAGTAGGGGATCAGGACTCACGCTAGGATGGTGAGTACAGATGTGATCAGCACGGAGGAGTCAATACCGTATCTGGAACGCCAGACGTGAGAAAGGAGTCATGTTTTGATCTGGAGGAAGAAGGCTGCCAGCATACACGTAGCCGCGACAGTTGTGGGAGCTCAGACCTGAGAAGGAAGGTGCCCCTCTCAGGAGGTGAATGTACTTGAGGACGCAGCCCAGTGCTCGCCAGAGGCGTATTCTGAGGGGCAAAGGGTGTTCTTTACAACTTTGTATACTGCGAAAAAGGAGATGATTCATTTTCAGAAATACCAGATAAAAACCATGCTGTCTAATTAACAATAGGGTTTACAATCTATTGGAACATGTATGAACTCCCCTCCCCACAAGGAGTCCCAAACCTTTAAGATACTTCACTTCCTGGTTCTCCCCCTCTCTGATTGGAGGGCTTATTTTCATGGGCTTTGCAATGAGCATGTGCCAAAGAACTGAAATCTCTGTGTCTCCTTAAAGAATGTACTTTTGTTCCAGTACTTTTTTTGCCTTACATGGGCATAGGCGACTTCCGGGTAAGGCTGTAACCTCTGTAGTACTCAGCCAGTGAGGAATCAGGGGAGGGACTTGTGCGCTAGGAGATAAATTGTCTGCTGTAACTGCCCCCAGTGTGCCTGTCCATCAGATACCCGCTCTTGCAAGGACATTGGTTAAACCTTTGTTGATTAACGCCTCACGTCACTGTCCTCGGAGACTCCGCCTCCCTCCTTTGATTGGGTCGGTGGGCATATTTCTCACATATACCCAAGAATGATGATGTTGCATCTGCTGCTGCTCTTTCTTTCCTCCTCCTCCTGTACTTCTTCTAATGGTCAGAACCAAGAAGAGCCGACCCGAGTCCATGAATCGAAACTTGCGTAAGGGCGGAAGAAGCTTCCTCACTTTCCTGTCATCATGGTGATGGATCTGAATTTCCAGCTAGATCCCTCTGTGACAGGCATTGAACAAGGGAAGAATCTTTCAGCGACCATTACACCAGGCCCATGGACCTTGAGCACAGACGTTCTGTTGCAGAAATACCAAGTCTGAGGTGATGGACATTTTCTCTTCAAAGCTTTGTGGCCTCTAAATAGAGTAGAAAGCAAAAATGAGAATTTATTTTTAGGACTTCATTGAGGGCAGGTGATCACCTGTAAAGTTGTGATCAGCATTTCGATTATCTTCTGCTTCAGGACCTTTGCAAAGAAGAGTGGAGCAAGTGAGGAAGGGCTTCATAAGACTGACCCTGCTTTCAACTTCCTGGGCAAAATGGCACATCCCCAAGGAAACAGAAATTAAAATGTCATAATGTCTGGGGGCCATGGAAATAGTAGGCAGGTTCCATGGTTTGGGGGCATGGATCTCTCTTAAGGCAGAAAGGACCGAAAGCCCCAGTCTAGACAGTAGCACTAGATCCATCCTGTGTAGAGAGGAGTTCATCGGACATCCTCGCTGTTCGGATCACAACCTAACGGGTTAACAGGGAAGGAGGGGCTCAAAAGAAATGTATTTTGACTCAAAGTAGACCCATTGATTCCAAGATGCACATTTCCCCTCACATTTTTCCACTTCACATTTTAGCATCTCTGAAATCAGGTTGTATCTTTTGAGTTGATGGTATTTTGTAATTAATTGGCAGCATTTTCCTTTTGCTACCAGTACGTAAATTGATGGTCCGTCATAAATGACACCACCATAGGCTTGCTGAAGTAAGGAGAGCCGGCACGAGATACACTTTGGTAGGAAGGTCCTACGGTATTGACAATCTCGGAAGGTGAGAGAGTTGATAAGTTGTCTTAACAGAAAGGGCCTGGCATCTCCACCTCCAAAACTCTTGAACTTGGTGCAGGGTGGAAGGCACAGAGCAACAGATGGCTGTCTTCCAGGTTTTCCCAGCTGGAAGGAAGGTGTGTAGTTATAATTTGTTGTTTAGAAATCCAGGAGCTGAGTCTGAAGCATGGTTCGTATTAGGAGGTCAGCCCTGGCACCTGTTATTTTCAATTCCCGTGATCCTAAGATAAGACATGGGTCTCATCGGATGCCAGTAACAAAAATGACCTACTTCTCTAAAACCCCATTCCCTCCCCCCATCATAACTGTAGTACCCATTTTCCCAGGATTGCAAACTGTGACTTTGGTTTTAGGCACCATGAAAAGCTGAATAACGTTGACTTCCATGGCAAAAGGGACCTGGCGGATGTGAAGTAGTTAAGGATCTTGAGATGGGAGCTTATTCTGGATCATCTGGGTGGGCCCAGGGGTGTGATCACAGAGGTCCTGATAAGAAGGAGGCAGAAGATCCCACTATCAAGGAGGGGAAGGAGATGTGGCCATAGAAGCAGAGGTTGGAGCCATGCAGGCACAAGCCAAGCAATGCCAGCAAGTCTTAAGAAGCTGGAGAAGACATGGAAGCAGATTGTGCTGAGAACCTGCCAGTCAGCAGCCCTGCCAGTCACCTTGACCTCAGCCCAATGAAACTAGCTTTGGAATTCTGCCCTTTCGAACTGTACGATAAGAAATATGTGTTCTTTGAAGCCACTAAGTTGTGGGGCAATTGTAATGGCAGCCATCAGGAATGTGTTAATACAGTCCCCTTCTTCCTCTTGGGGACAGTTCATGAATGATTGGCTATTCTCATAGGTGTAGCTGAGCTTTCCTGATATTCTTATTTCTGAACGTCGGGCGGTAACCTGGACACAAAGTCCTTAGCAATTGGGTCTGGAATGGTTTTCCAACACCAGCAATACATTAATGCATTGAGTGTCTTTTAAGACTTGTCTTCAAAATTAGTTTCCTTCCTTCCTTCTCTTTTGGCTGTTGTTGTTTGCAGTGATTCATTTAAGTCCAGGAGGCCTGTCAGGTGACAGGCAGAACCCTAAGATGGTTGCCAAGACTCCCACCCTCTGCTGTGCACACCTTGTATCATCACTTCCGGTGTGGGCAGAACCTGTGGGTATGATATGATATCTCTCCCGTAATTAGGCTGCTAATCAATTGACTTTGAGTCAATCTAAGGAGGGATTGGGTGGCCTTGACCTAATCAGGCGAATCCTTGTCAAGTAAGTAAAACCAGAGTCCAGCACCTGTGTTGGGGAGCATGTGGCTGGGATTGAGAGCAGCCTCTCAGAGCTAAGAGCCACAGCCAGGCACGGGGAGCTGAATTCTGTCAACAGTGCCGAACCTCAGATAAGGCCACAGCTTGGCCTAGATTGCAGGCTGAGACCTTAATAGAGGACACAGATAAAACCTGTCCAGACTCATGACCCACGGAAACAGTGAGATAAGAAACTCTAAACTAGCGTTGTTTTCGGTGTCGGTGTCTGTAGTAATTTGTGATACAGCAGCAGGGAATGAGTCTAGGACATTGAACTGGTGTTTCTGTTAGATGGTTTGGGGCCTCACTGGGTAGTTCCAGCGCTGGGATTGCAGGTGGGCCAGGAAGTACCAGTGAGGCTGCGTCTGACCTCAGAGGGGAAGTATTCTGCCTCCTGGAAAGCTCTGCCAAGGTGAGGTCCTGAGATGTTGTAAATCTTTCATGCTTCTTGGGATCTTGTAGGTGCTTTGTGAATAGTAGGGAATTGCTTTGCAAGGGTTTTAAGGTCTCCCAGGGTCTGGGAAGTGCTCACTAACACTGGGTGGTGCCAACCTCACCTGGCCAGAGTCCCCTACCAAGAGCTGTGCATTTTTGTGGCTTCGCAGATGCTGGTCAACAGATTTGGAACAAGTCGCAGATGACATTTAAGATTATCATCATAGGGGGGCGCCTGGGTGGCTTAGTCGGTTAAGCGTCCGACTTTCGCTTAGGTCATGATCTCGTGGTTCGTGGGTTCGAGCCCCGCGTCGGGCTCTGTGCTGACTGCCAGCTCAGAGCCTGGAGCCTATTTCAGAGTCTGATCTCCCTCTCTCTGACCCTCCCCTGCTCACGCTGTCTCTCTCTCCTAGAAATAAATAAAAAATATTTAAAAAAAAAAAAAAAGGTTATCGTCATTGGGAAGTGAGGGAGGCCCCTGACTGGCTTAGTCCATAAAGTATGCCATTCTTAGATCTTGGGATTGTGACTTCGAGCCCTACATTGGGAATAGAGATTACTAAAAAAAAAAAAAAAAAAAATCAAGGGGAAAAAAGATTATAATCATTGGAACTTGGATCCTGACTAAAAAAGGATTGTCATGGGGATCACAACACAGCCTCTGGTCGGGATTAGATGTGCCTAAAAGAGGGCAGTGGAGCAACTACCAGCTGTGGCTTATGGAGTGGGATGTGTTCCCCCACATTTAAAAATTGACCTAAAAAAATAGACTTTGCCTTTTTTGAGTTTTAGGATCATGGCAAAATTGAGTAGAAGGTATAGGGATGCCTGGTGGACTCTGTTGGTCGAGCATATGACTGTTCACCATGGGGGTGTGAGTTCAGCCCTCACATTGGGTGTGGAGCCTGCTTTAAAAAAAATAATAAAGAAATTGAGTAGAAGGTATAAAGATTTCCCACATGCCGTCTGCACATACGTACATGCATAGCCTCCCCCACTAACAACATCCCCCACCAGAGTGTGCATTTATTACAACTGGTGAAACTACGCAGACTCATAATGTCACTCAAAGTCCATAGTTGGTTTTTTTTTTAATGTTTATCTTTGAGAGACAGAGAGAGACAGAGCATGAGCAGAGGAGGGGCAGAGAGAGGGAGACACAGAATCCGAGGCAGGCTTCAGGCTCTGAGCCATCAGCACAGAGCCTGATGCAAGGCTCAAACCCATGAGCCATGAGATCATGACCTGAGCTGAAGTCAGACGCTCACCTGACTGAGCCACCCAGATGCCCCTCAAAGTCCATACTTTTAATTAAGGTTGACTCTTGGTGTTGTACAATGTATGGGTTTGGACAAATGTATAATGCCATAGCTCTACCACTGTAGTACCACACGGGTCTTGTTGCCCTAAAAATCCTCTCTGCTCCATCCATCATTCTTCCTTCCCCACCCCCACTGGTAGCCACTGATCCTTTCACTGTCTCCATAGTTTTGCCTTTTCCAGAATGTCACATAGTTGGAATCACACAGCACGTGGCCTTTTCAGATTGGCTTCTTTCAGTTAGTAATATGATTTTGAGTTTCCTCCATGTCTTTTTTTTTTTTTTTTTTTTTTTTTAGCACATGTGAGCAGGGGAGAAGGCCAGAGGGAGGGAGAGAGAGAATCTTAAGCAGGCTCCATGCTCAGCATAGAGCCCAACACAGAGCTCAGTCCCACAACCCTGGGATCATGACCTGAGCCAAAATCAAGAGTCGGATGCTGAATCAACCGAGCCACCCAGGCACCCCAAGTTTCCTCCATGTCTTTTCATGACTTGATATAGCTTATTTCTTTTTAGCACTGTATAATATTCCATTGTCTGGGATGGACCACAATTTGCTTACCCATTCACCTACTTGAAGGGCATTTTGTTTGTTTCCAAGTTTTGGCCATTATGAATAAGGTTGCTGTAAATAGCTGTGTGCAGGCTTTTGTGTGGACGTAAGGGTACCACTCCTTTGGGTAAATGCCAAGCACCATGATTGCCAGTATATAGAAAGAATATGTTAGAAACCACCAACTTGTGGGGCGCCTGGGTGGCTTAGTCGGTTAAGCGTCTGACTTTCGCTTAGGTCATGATCTCGCGGTTCGTGGGTTCGAGCCCCGCGTCGGGCTCTGTGCTGACTGCCAGCTCAGAGCCTGGAGCCTGTTTCAGTCTATGACTCCCTCTCTCTCTGACCCTCCCCTGCTCGCGCTGTCCCTCTCTCTCCTAGAAATAAATAAAACATTAAAAAAAAAAAAGAAACCACCAACTTGTCTTCTACAGTGGCTGTGCCATTTTGCCTTCCGACCAACAATGAATGGGAAGTTCATGTTGCTCTGTACCCTTGCCATGATTTGCTCTTTTCAGCGTTCCAGATTTTGGCCATACTAATAGTTGTATAGTGAGATCCTGTTTTAATTTGCATTTCCTTGATGACATTCCTGATGTTGGTAATTTATGTCTTTTCTCTCTCATTGCT
Organism: Proteles cristata cristata; assembly: GCA_017311185.1. Lineage (NCBI taxonomy): Eukaryota > Metazoa > Chordata > Mammalia > Carnivora > Hyaenidae > Proteles > Proteles cristata. The sequence goes on from JAESUZ010004822.1 coordinate 304,339, forward strand.
CATCAGTCTCTCTAGAGGTTTATCAGTTATATTGCTTTACTCAAATTACTTGCTGTTTCATTTTATTGATTTTCCTTCTTGTTTTCTGCCTTCTGCTCAGATCTTTAACATTTCCTTTCTTCCGCTGGCTTTGGGCTTAATCTGCCCTTCGTTTGCTAGTTCCTTAAAGTGCAAGCTGAGGCTTTTTTCTATTTCAGTATTGGCATTTAGTGCTATATAAATATGTCTGTAAGTACTGCTCTCGCAGCATCCCACAAATTCTAGTATATAGTTCAAAATACTTTCTATATCCCTTTTGATTTCTTCTTTAATCCATGATCTATTTTCCAGTCTGTTATTTTGTTTCTAAATATTTGGGGATTTTCCAATGATCTGTCACTGATTTCTAACTCTATTGTGGTCAGAGAATATAATTTGTACAACTTGAATCCTTTTGAAAAAACTTTTCATTTTTTTTTTTATTTTTTAAAGTTATATCCAAGTTAGCCAGCATGTAGTGCAACAGTGATTTCAGGAGTAGATTCCTTAATGCCTCTTACCCATTTAGTCCATTTCACCTGATCTGAATCCTTTTCAATTGATAGATGTGTATTTTATGTCCCCAAATATGATCCATCTTGGTAAATGTTTTGTGTGCACTTGAGAGCAATGTGTCCTCTGCTGTCCTTGGGGGAAGTATCCAATAAATGTCAGTCAGAGCAAGTGGGTTATAGTGTTGTTCAAGTTTACTGGACCCATTAGTGTTAAACTGTGTGTCCCCTCCACCCCAAAAGGTGTTGAAGTCCTAACCCCCACTACCCATAAATGAGGCCTTATTTGGAAATGGGGCCTTTGCAGAAGATCCAGTTAAGATGAGGTCATTAAGGTGAACCCTAATCCAATATAAATGAGTCTTTATAAAAGGGGGAAATTTGGGCAGAAAGACACATATTGAGAGAAAATGATTGTCCTGAGATGGTTGGGAGAAGATAGCCATCAATGAATGCCTGAGGCCACCAGAGGCTAGAAAAGAGTCTGGAGCAGATTCTCCCTCTCAGCTTCAGAAGGAACCACCCCTGCCACACCTGGATCTCAACCTCCTGACCTCCAGAACTGCTGTGAGACAACAAATTTCTGTTGTTTAAGGCACCCAGTCTGTTTGTTATAGCAGCTCCAGAAAATGAATACAGTGTCCTTGCTGATTTTCTGCCTACTTGTCAATTACCAAGAGAAAGGTAGTGAAATCTCTGACTATAATTGTGGATTGATCCATGTCTCCTTGTAGTAGTTCTGTCAAGTTTTGCTTTACATATTTTGAAGCTCTGTTATTAGGTGCGCAAGTATTTAGGATTGTTAAGCTCTCTTGATGAATTGATCTCCCTATATGAAAAAATCACCTTTTTATCCTAGTAATAGGATAAGCAGGCTCCAGGCTCTGAGCTGTCATCACAGAGGCTTGAACTCACGAACCATGAGATCATGACCTGAGCTGAAGTCAGACGCTTAACCAACTGAGCCACCCAGGTGCCCCTGAAGTTTTTTTTCTTATAAGTGGCATGTAGTTGGTCTTGCTTTTTTAAGCAATCTGACAATCTCTGCTTTTTAATCAGGCTGTTTAGTAGGTCATTTATATTTAATGTGATTACTGATATGATTAGGGTTATCATCCTATTAGTGTTCTATTGTTCCATCTGCTTTTTGTTCCTTTTTCCCTCTTTGTCTTCTTCTTTTGTATTATTTCAATGTTTTTGTTTGTAACCTCTTTTGCTGGCTTATTAGCTCTAAGTCTTTGTTATTGTATGTTATTTTTTTAGGGGCGCCTGGGTGGCTCAGTCGGTTGAGTGTGTGTTATTTTTTTAATGTTTTATTTATTTTTGAGAGCATGTGCAAGGAGGGGCAGAGAGAGAGAGAAATGGGGATAGAGGATTTGAAGCAGGCTCTGTGCTTACAGCAGGGAGCCTAATGGTGGGCCTCAAACTCACAAACTATGAGATCATGACCTAAGCCAAAGTCACTCAACTGACTGAGCCACCCAGGTGCCCCAAGTCTTTGTTATTTTAGTGGTTGCTTTAGAGTTTATAGACTTTACATCTTTAGTTTAATCACAGTCCACCTTCACATAGCATAAGACTTATTTCTTGGGTCAGCAAACTTTTTCTGGAGGAAGCAAGTAAATATTTTAGGTTTTGTGGGTCATACAGTCTTTGTCACAATTGCTCAACTCTCGTTATTACGGGAAAACAATCATAAACAATACACAATGAATCAGTGTGCCTGTGTCCCAATAAACTGTCATTTACAAAACAGATGAAGGAGGGGCACCTGGGTGTCTCAGTCAGTTAAACATCCGGCTTCAGTTCAGGTCATGATCTCACGATTTGTGGGTTCGGGCCCCGCGTCGGGCTCTGTGCTGACAGCCAGCTCAGAGCCTAGAGCCTGTTTCAGATTCTGTGTCTGTCTCTCTCTCTGGCCCTCCCCTGCTCACACTCTCTCTCTTTTTCTCTCTCTCTCAGAAATAAATTTTAAAAATATATATTAAAAAAAAAAAACCTAAACAGATGATGGGCTGGATTTGGCCCATGGCCATTGTTTGCCAACTCATGCTTTATGCTATTTTTGTCATGCATTCTACTTCCACAGGTGTTATAAATCCTACGTTGTTCTTTATTTTGTTCAATTATCTTTCAAAGAGATTTGAGTCATAAGAAAACCATCTTATAGATTCATCCATGTAGTTTCCATTTCCAGGGCTTTTGGTCCCTTTGTGAAGATCCACGTTTCCATCTGGTATCATTTTCGGTCTGCCTGAAGGATTTCATTTAACATTTCTTGTAGTGAGAGTCTGCCGCTGATGAATTTCAGCTTGTATTGAAGCTCTATGTGACTGAAAACATCTTTCTTTTTCCCGTGCTTTTGGGTTTTGTTTGTGTTCTAGTGACCTAACATGTGGTCTGTTGTGGAAAAGGCTTATTCAGGTCTTGTTACATGAAGTGTCGTACAGATATTTGCTGGTCCAGTTGGTTCAAGTCTTCTATTTCCTTGATCTTCTGACTATTCTATCCCTATTGAAAGTGGGGTATTGGGGCGCCTGGGTGGCTCAGTTGGTTAAGCCTCCGACTTTGCCTCAGGTCATGGTCTCGTGGTTCATGGGTTCGAGCCCTATGTTCATCTCTGTGCTGACAGCTCAGAGCCTGGAGCCTGTTTGGATTCTGTGTCTCCCTCTTTGTCTGTCTCTCCCCTATTTGCACTCTCTTTCTCTCTCTCAGAAATCTACCTTAAAAACTTTAAAAGGGGCGCCTTGGTGGCTCAGTCAGTTAAGCGTCTGACTCTGGCTCAGGTCATGGGTTCCAGCCCTGCGTCAGGCTCTGTGCTGACAGCTCAGAGCCTAGAGCCTGCTTCAGATTCTGTATCTCCCTCTCTCTCTGACCCTCCCCTGCTCATGCTTTCTCTCTCTCTCTCTCTCTCAGAAATGAATAAAAACCGGGGCGCCTGGGTGGCTCAGTTGGTTAAGCGTCTGACTTCGGCTCAGGTCATGATCTCATGGTTCATGGGTTCAAGCCCCGCATCAGGCTCAGTGCTGACAGCTAGCTCAGAGCCTGAAGCCTGCTTCAGATTCTGTGTCTCCCTCTTTCCCTGACCCTAACCTGCTTACACTGTCTCTCAGAAATAAATAAAACATTATAAAAAAAATGAATAAAAACCTTTTTAAAAATTTAAAGAAAGTAGGGTATTGAAGTTTGCAATTATTATTGTTGAATTGTTTTCTTGTCCCTTTAATTCCATCAGGTTTTTAAAAATGTATTAGAGGGGCGCCTGGGTGGCTTAGCCGGTTAAGCATCCGACTTTCGCTTAGGTCATGATCTTGCGGTTCGTGGGTTCGAGCCCCGCATCGGGCTCTGTGCTGACTGCCAGCTCAGAGCCTGGAGCCTGTTTCAGTCTGTGACTCCCTCTCTCTCTGACCCTCCCCTGCTCACGCTGTCTCTCTATCTCCTAGAAATAAATAAAACATTAAAAAAAATGTATTAGAGCTCTGTTGCTCAGTTCATATATATTTTTAAAATTATTATGTCTTCCTAATTGACTCTTGTTATCAGTATAAAATGTCTTTCTGTGTCTCTATTAACAATGTTGTCTGGTATTAGTACAGCCACTCCAACTCTCTTTGTTGTCTTTTTTTTTGAGTAATTTCTATACCCAATGTGGGGCTCAAGCTCACAACCCTAAGATTGAGAGTTACATGCTTTACTGGCAGCCAGCTAGGCATCCCTCCAGCTCTCCCTCTCTTTTTTAATTTAATTTATTTTTTTAAACTTATATCCAAGTTAGTTAGCCTGTAGTGCAACAGTGATTTCAGGAGTAGATTCTTTAATGTTCCTCACCCATGTAGCCCATTCCCCCTCCCACAGCCCCTCCAGTAACCCTCTCTTTGTTCTCCATATTTGAGTCTCTTATGTTTTTGTCCCCCTCTCTGTTTTTCTATTATTTTTGCTTCCCTTCCCTTATGTTTATCTGTTTTGTATCTTAAGGTCTTCATATGAGCGACGTCATATGATATTTGTCCTTCTTTGACTAATTTCGCTTAGCATAATACCCTCTAGTTCCATCCACGTAGTTGCAAATGGCAAGATTTCCTTCTTTTTGATTGCCGCATAATACTCCTGTGTGTGTGTGTGTGTGTGTGTGTGTGCGCGCGCGCGCACACCACATTTTCTTTATCCATTCATCCATCATTGGACGTTTGGGCTCTTTCCATACTTTGTCTATTGTTGATAGTGCTGCTATAAACATTGGATGTGTGTCCCTTTGAAACAGCACACCTGTGTCCCTTGGATAAATACCTAGTAGTGTAGTTGCTGAGTCATAAGGTAGTTCCATTTTTAATTTTTTGAGCAACCTCCATACTGTTTTCCAGAGTGGCGGCGCCTGTTTGCATTCCCGGGCGCAGTACAAAAGAGTTCTTTCTCTGAATCGCCGCCAGCATTTGTTGTTGCAGCAAACGTGGCGCCAGCATTTGGGTTGTTAATTTTAGCCATTCTGACGGGTGTGAGGTGGTTTCTCATTGTGGTTTTGATTTGTATCTCCCTGATGATGACTGACGTTGAGCATCATTTCATGTGTCTGTTGGCCATATGGATGTCTTCATTGGAGAAATGTCTGCTCATGTCTTTAGCCCATTTCTTCACTGGATTATTTGTTTTTTGGCCTCTAGCTCTCTTTTGATTACTATTTGTGTGGTTTATTGTTTTCTATCCTTTCACTTTCCACTTGTTTCTTTGACTCTAATTTCTGTCTCTTATAGACAGCATAAATTGGATCATGCATCCGTTTTGTTTTTTATTTTGCTTTTCATTTCATATTTATCATCAGTGCTTCACTATAGAGTATTTTTTTAAAAAAAAATTTAATGTTTATTTATTTTTGAGAGAGTGAGAGAGAGACCGAGCATGAGCAGGGTAGGGGTAGAGAGAGGGAGACACAGAATCTGAAGCAGGCTCCAGGCTCTGAGCTGTCAGCACAGAGCCGGACACAGGGCTCAAACCCACGAACTGTGAGATTACAACCTGAGCCGAAGTCGGATGCTTAACTGATTGAGCCACCCAGGCGCCCCAGGGTTTATTTGTTTGTTTGTTTAATCTGTCAAAAAACATGGTGAGGAGTGCATTGAGAGAGGTGAAGAAAAAGGAGCTTCCAGTTGACAGATTCAATGTATCTGATGATACCTGAGTAGTGCAAAGGAAACCTTCAAGGGCAAAAATATATTATAAATAAGAGTTTTGTAGCAAGATGAATGGGCAAGCAGTTCTTGTATCATTTGCATCCAGAGAAAAGAGATCATCTTGAAGAACACTTGTTCACAGAATCTTCTTTGCAGAATCTTCTGTAAGACAGTGTTGGCTACATCCAATGGTTCATCTTTTACTAAGGAAGTATCATAAGGGTCCATGTACTTTTCTAAAAGCTCACCCACTCTATCATTTTGATATCCAGTTTCCAGAATGTGCTTAGCATTGACTAGTCCATCAGCCATTCTTTTTTTTTTTTTTTTAGCATTTATTCATTTTTGAGAGACAGAGACAGAGCGTGAGTGGGGTAGGGGCAGAGTTAGAGGGAGACACAGAATCCGAAGCAGGCTCCAGGCTCTGAGCTGTCAGCAAAGAGCCTGATGCGGGGCTTGAACCCACGAACCACGAGATCGGGACCTGAGCTGAAGTCAGATGCCCAACCGACGGAGCCACCCAGGCATCCCATCCATCTGCCATTCTCAAGCCTCCTTGGGAGGCTCCCAGCAGAAGAGCTCTGGGAGAGCTCTTATTATGTTGTTACTCTCTTGTAGTTGATCAGAATCTTCTGTGTTGTTCGAGGCACCATGTTAAGTTCATGAATTAGTTCTCCTTTAAGTGCTTTGAAAACCCTGTTTTCATCACAATCCATGATTTTGGTCATGATTCTGACATTTGGGTGATAAACGCCAGCCTGATGGATAACTTCCTCCAGTACATTATCAGTACCAGCTGAAATTTGAACACAGGGATACTATTGTTGAAGCTTATCAAAGACATTCTCGTATCCTTCCTGGAACATACATTAGATTCTGCTGCAATTTCTTTCAGCTGCTCTTGGTAGAGCTTGTTCAAGAAGCAAACCCTGTGATTGAGGGTACCATTCAACCATATAGGGGTACTTCTATGGTAGGAACAGATCAATTTTCGTAGCATAATCTTTTCCCTTTTGTTGCAGTAACTTTTTTGGAACTCCATCTGCCACCAGCTTATAAACGTCAATGATATTATGACATGGTGGGCATCTTTTCCCTTTTTAGGAAATAGGAAAATCTCCTTTGAGTCACATCTAAGTCTGTTATTACCTGAAGGCTGGCAGGTCCTTCTTTGATAAGACCACAGATAATTTCTTCTCTTAGAAGGTTCTTAATGTGAACTGAACTCTTTTGGAATTCTGACCTCATTTTCACATACACAGCAGATTCTTGATTAGCTATTTCTTGGTTATTCAGTTGTCCTTAAAGGCACTCCGAGTTCTGTTCTTGAACTTGTCCTAGAACAGCATAGACAATACACAACGTCCAGAGACGCAGGGCTTGGATACAGCCATCTCAGTGATCTGGGGCTTCTTCTGCCTCATGTTCCTCTTTAAGGTGAATATGTACTGGGTCAGCACCACCCCTGCCACCAGGACACAGACACGGGTGCTTGCTGCTATGTCCTCCCTGGCTGTGGCTGCCTGGTCCGCGGACAAGGTCTCACACGCCTCCAGATGCAAAAAGAAAAAGCTGCACTCGGTGACCATGTTTTTCAATCCATTCCGCAAATCTCCTTCTGATCGGAGACTTCGGATTGGAGTGTTTCTTTTTTTCTTTTTCTTTTTTAATCCCAACCAGGCTTTGCATCATCAGCATGGAGTCCAGTGCAGGGCCCTATCTTACAAACTGTGAGATCATGACCTGAGCCGAAATCAAGACTCAGATGCCTAACCCGCTGAGCACCCTGACTGGAGTGTTTAATTACTGATAAAATAGATTTACATCTTCCACTTGCTGTTTGTTTTCTATGGGTCTCGTGTCTTTTCTATTCCTCCATTCCTCAATTGCGTTTCTTCCATGTTACATAAATGTATTCTAGTGCACTGCTTTCATTCCCTTGTCTCTTTTACTGCGTATGTTTTGGGTTATTTTCTTAGGGGGTCCATAGCAGTGTTCAGCATAGAGCTGGTTATTCTCCACTGCTGAGGCAACATCTTTTGGAGTACTCTCCCCTGAATTAGGAGGTTTTTTTCCAAACTGGCTGATAGAAACAGGCACTGTTCCCAACCCCATGAGAGTCTGGGCACTGTTCCCTCCAGCCTTGCAGATGGCTTTTTTCCCAACCTTGGGTAGTTTCCTCACATCTTCATGCTGATCATTTCTGTACTGAATACCCAAAGGGAACCCTCTGCAGATCTCCTGAGTCCTCTCTAGGTGCATGTCTTTTCTTTCTGATCCTCTGTCCTGTGAGCCCTGGTTGCCTCTGTCTCCCTGAAGGTTCAGCTCTCTCCCCTCAACTCAGGGAGTCCCTCTCCTGACACGACAGCCTGGAAACTCTATGGAGGCAGTGAGCTGAGCCAACAGTAAAGGTCACGTAGTTGGTCTGCCTGTCGTTCAGGGACTGCCAGCCTTCACCAGCTGGTATCCATTGTCTCTTATTTCCTTGTTGGTGCTTTTGGTTTTTGACTTTGGGTTATTACAGACAGGAGGGTAAATCCAGTTCCTGTTACTCCATTTGGGCTGGAAATGGAAATAATGCCTTTTTTTTTTTTAACGGATTCTTAGTATTCTACTGTATGGGTGTGCCCCCTAAATAGATCAGTCCCCTATTGATAACCTGTTTTCATAAACAATGCTGCAGACTCTGAATACCTATTCCGGCAGCCCTTTGTAAAAGTCCATAGAGAAAACCTTACATTTGGAATTTCTGGCTACAAGAGTTTGTACATTTACATTTTGGAGATATGGTTTACTGGCCCTGTAGTGTATAGTTTTACCATCAGCAATGGGCCACTGATGGGGTAGACTTTATACTTTAAGCTTCATAAAATGACTCATGTCCTTTACTTGTAGACCCAGCAATAGTTGGAGTGGATCACTTGTATTGTGTAGTGTTTCCGCTGTCCTTAATGAAGGGAATTAACATATTGCGGTGCCGGGGCACCTGGGTGGTTAAGTCGGGTAAGCGTCCGACTCTGGGTTGCGGCTCGGATCATGACCTCACGGTTTCGTGAGTCCAAGTCCCGTGTCTGGCTCCACACTGACAGTGGAGAACCTGCTGTGGATTCTCTCTCTCCCTCTGCCCCTCCCCCACTCATGCACAAACTCTCTCAAAGTAAATAAACTTTAAAAATAACATTTTATGATGCCACTGGCAAATGCAGAGCTACTCAAAGCTTTGGAGACCTGCCCTTTAAGAATGTCAAAGTCTTGGGGCGCCTGGGTGGCTCAGTTAAGCCTCCAGCTTCAGTTCAGGTCATGATCTCACAGTTCGTGAGTTCAAGCCCCACACCGGGCTCTGTGCTGACAGCTCAGAGCCTGGAGCCTGCTTCAGATTCCATGTCTCCCTCTCTCTCTGCCCCTCCCCCACTCACGCTCTGACTCTCAAAAATGAATAAACGTTAAAAAATTTAAAAAGAATATCAAAGTCTTTGTGTCCGGCTTAGTCTTGGGGACCAGAGGTTTCTCCAAAGGCCCTAAGTCATCCTAGTCAGCTGTCCCAGATTTTCTTTCCTTCATATCTTAGAGTGAGTACTTTCTATTTGCAGTTACTGACCTCTGTCTTCCTCTTCAACCAGGGCTCAGAGACAACAATGGGACTCCTTAAACGCAAAAAGCAGTCTTCCTTAACATCAGATGATGGAGCCTCCACAAAGCACTCAAGTGCTGACCAGGCTGTGGATTCCTCCAGTAGGCGTGTTTCGGATGGGACCTTACCAGGAAGCAGTGCCGGAGGCTACCCCTCTGAAGGACCTAGCAGGAAACGAAGCAAAGGTGCCCCCGCCACTGCATCCCCTGGTAGAGAACAGCATGCAAAGGCCCGTGATGAAGCCAGCCCGGCCAAGTCCCGCCAGCCATCTGTGTCCCACTTCAAACTAGAGTCGGATCGTCGCAGGACTCAAGAGCTACAGCCGCACAGCTTAGCACATCTAAGAAAAGATGAACGAGAGGCACACCCTGGTCTAGTTCAACAGGCCTTACCCTCAGCCACCGTGATCAGAGATCAGCCTCCTCACGTATACCCTGATCAGTATGGGGGGGTTCATGTTAGTCATGGTCAAATCTATCCAAGGCCAGACCAACATGGATTAGGGCCCCTCGACATGGATCAACTTGAATTGCTCCATCGTCGTAGCACTTACCCACACAGTGTGGTACCGCTCAGTGTGGGGCAGCTTGGTGTGATGCCACCTGGAATGGATGAGCAGCAACTGGTACTACCTGGCATGGATCAGCATGGTATGGTCCCACCATTGGTACCTGGCAGAGATCAGCAAGGATTGGGACTACCCAGTACAGGTCAACCTGGGATGGCTCCATTTGGCACATATCAGCACGGTATGATACTTCCTGGCACAGGCCAACAGCCTGATGTGGCTCAGCATGGACTGGTACCTTTTCGTGTGGATCAGCAAGGACTGGCAGTGCCTGGCATGGATCAACGTGGATTGGTTCCACATCTCACAGATCAGCATGATTTGATATCAACCGGTTTGATGCAAGGTGCCGCTGATCAGCGAGGTTTTGTACAGCCCACTTTGGAAACACCTGGTTTCATTCAACCTAGTACAGAACAGCATGATGCAACCCAAGCTGGGGCAGATCAACGTGGTTTGGTACCAGCTGGTACAGGTCAGATTGGTTTGGTGCAGCCTAGTACAGATCAGTCTGGTATGGTACAACCTGGTACAGCTCAGCGTGGTTTGATGCAGCCTATTGTAGATCAAAGTGGTTTGGTTCAGCCTGGTGCTTATCTCCCTGATTTGCAACAACCTGGTGCATATGCCAGTGGCTGGGTACAGCCTGGTGCATATCCTCTTGGTTTGGCACACCCTGATGTTTATCCATCTGGTTTAGTACAGCTTGGTGCAGATCAGCCTGGTTTGATGCAATCTGGATTGGGTCAGCAAGACTCAGTCCAACTTGGAATGGATCAGTATGGTTTGAGGCAGCCTGGTACAGATCAGCGTGGTTTGGTCCAACTTGGAATGGATCAGCGTGGTTTGGCCCAACCTGGGGCAGGTCAGCCTGGTTTGGTGCAGCCTGGAATGGATCAGCGTGGTTTGGTCCAACCTGGTGCAGCTCAGCCTGGTTTGGTGCAGCCTGGTTTGGCCCAACCTGGGGCAGGTCAGCCTGGTTTGGTGCAGCCTGGAATGGACCAGCGTGGTTTGGCGCAACCTGGTGCAGCTCAGCCTGGCTTGGTGCAGCCTGGAATGGACCAGCGTGGTTTGGTCCAACCTGGGGCAGGTCAGCCTGGTTTGGTGCAGCCTGGAATGGATCAGCGTGGTTTGGCGCAACCTGGTGCAGCTCAGCCTGGCTTGGTGCAGCCTGGAATGGACCAGCGTGGTTTGGTCCAACCTGGGGCAGGTCAGCCTGGTTTGGTGCAGCCTGGAATGGATCAGCGTGGTTTGGCCCAACCTGGGGCAGGTCAGCCTGGTTTGGTGCAGCCTGGAATGGATCAGCGTGGTTTGGCCCAACCTGGGGCAGGTCAGCCTGGTTTGGTGCAGCCTGGAATGGATCAGCGTGGTTTGGCCCAACCTGGTGCAGGTCAGCCTGGTTTGGTGCAGCCTGGAATGGATCAGCGTGGTTTAGTGCAACCTGGGGCAGGTCAGCCTGGTTTGGTGCAGCCTGGAATGGATCAGCGTGGTTTGGCCCAACCTGGGGCAGGTCAGCCTGGTTTGGTGCAGCCTGGAATGGATCAGCATCATTTGGCCCAACCTGGTGCAGGTCAGCATGGTTTGGTGCAGCCTCAAATGCATCAGCCTGGTTTGGCCCAACCTCAAATGGGTCAGCCTGGTTTGGTCCAGCCTGGTGCAGGTCAGGATGGTTTGGTGCAACCTGGTGCAGGTCAGCCTGGTTTGGCCCAGCCTCAAATGGGTCAGCCTGGTTTGGTGCCACCTGGGGATCAACGTGGTTTAGCACAAGCCGGAGAAGGTCAGCCTGCATTGGTGCAACCTGTTGTAGGTCAGCCTGGTTTGGCCCAACCTCAAATGGGTCAGCCTGGTTTGGTGCAGCCTGGAATGGATCAGCGAGGTTTGGCACAACCTGGTGTAGGTCAGCCTGGTTTGGTGCAGCCTGGAATGGACCAGCGTGGTTTGGTGCAACCTGGTGCAGCTCAGCCTGGTTTGGTGCAACCTGGAATGGATCAGCGTGGTTTGGCACAACCTGGTGTAGGTCAGCCTGGTTTGGTGCAGCCTGGTGCAGCTCAGCCTGGTTTGGTGCAGCCTGGAATGGATCAACGTGGTTTGGTGCAGCCTGGTGCATATCAGCCTGGCTTGGTTCAACCTCGTGCATATCTTCCTGGTTTAGTAGAACCTGGTGCCTATCCACAAGGTTTGGTCCAACCTGGTGCCTATCCTCGTGGTTTGGTCCAGCCTGGTGCATTTCCACGTGGTTTCATGCAGCCTAGTACTGATCGGCGTGGCTTGAGGCGACCTGGTGTAGATCAACAAGGCTTGATACCAGCAGGCACAGAGCTCCGTGGCTCTCCAGCAGTCCACCAGGAGTCTCTAAGATTTGTACCACCTCATCCATATCAGCATGGCATAATACCTCCTAAGAAAGATCAACGTGGCCAGGTGTCACCGCTCCTCACCAGTCAAGGCTTGGCATCACCAGGTATTGACCAAGAGGGTTTATCAGAAGCTTATCAGCAAGGCTTGGTACATCCTGGCACAGACCAGCGTGTCCAAATAGAACCCGGTACAGACCAGCAGGACCATTCATACTCTATCGCAGAACCCCATGACCTAATGTATCCTGGCCCTCATGATCCAGGCTTCCCTGGCATAGATCAGAATGTCCAGGTCAGTTTGGGTCCAAAACGAATATATACTTCAGACCAACCTGGAATTTCTGTCCAGACTACCCCAAGCCAAGAAGCCACCTTTGCCAAGAGTACACTCTTTCTCAATGATCTCTACCGGGTCTTATCGGAAAGGAGCGACATCGAGAGCGAAAGACGTGATTCACTGGAGAAATTGTATCCCAGCTTCCCCATAGCAGTGGAAACATTTCGTCTGATGGGAGAGCTCGTTGGCCTTTATGTAGAGCTCAAGGAGAAGATGAAGGAGCTGGAGGAGGAGCAGGCTGGCCAGACCGACTTAGAGAAGTTACAGCACTTGCTTACACTCATGGGTAGGTACCACTTGTGCGGAGGAGGGACCGCTGGCTGTGTTTTAATCTCCCCCTGGCCTCCTCTCCTGGCAGCTGAGTTTCTCCCTGAGTCGTCGCCAATAGCATACCCTTTTGTAGCCATTCTGGTTATTCCATAGCCTTTGGGGGCCAGAAGCTGGAATTAAACCAGTAGGCGTGAAGAAGCCTCAGCAGAGGAGTGAGGCGGTTATGATGCCTCACCAGACTCTCTGGACAGCAGCTGAGGACAGCAGGCAACAGTGGCCCTCGCACCCAGGGACGGGCGGGGAGGGAGGACATGCAAGAATTCAACTTCACCTTTGTTGGGCGCCTGGGTGGCTTAGTCGGTTAAGCGTCCGACTTTCGCTTAGGTCATGATCTCGCGGTACGTGGGTTCGAGCCCCGCGTCGGGCTCTGTGCTGACTGCCCGCTCAGAGCCTGGAGCCTGTTTCAGTCTGTGACCCCCTCTCTCTCTGACCCTCCCCTGCTCACGCTGTCTCTCTCTCTCTCCTAAAAATAAAAAAAAACATTAAAAAAATTTTTTTTAAAAAAAGAAAAGAATTCAACTTCACCTTTGTTCACAGCTGTGGGACCAGAGAATCATTAAGATTTGAGAGCTGGGTGGGAAGTGTGGGTCACTAGTCCCAAAGCCCCTTAGGATACTCAGCATCAGGTAGATTTTGTATGGGGTGAAAACACCCCCTCTCCCCTTTTCTGCCCGTCCCCTCTCCCTAGACACCAGGAAGAGCAGGTGCATCTTGCTGCTCTCTGGGGTAGCTTCACTGTGGGGGCTGGGATGGCGAGCCTGCTGGAGGTCTCCACCTTCTGACTATAAGGCCTCCATTTTTCATAGTCAAAAAGACTATGCCGCCTGACCTGCAGGAGCAGCTGAAGACCTTGACCAAAGAAGTGCGGCAGGAAAAAGCAAAAGTAAGTAAGGGAAGGTCCGCCCACTTTGCCTTTGAGCACCAGCAATCCCACCTTGCACTTGCATTTTGATAGATTATACAGTCCTCTCGCTGACAGCATCATCCCATTGGATCTTTACAAACCCATCATATAGGAAACGCACCTCAGGGATCACCATGTTCATTTCCTGGATCTAAAATCCGACGCCCAAAGCTGTTAAGATTCAGCGGAGCCAGGGGTGCCTGGGTGGCTCAGTCGGTTAAGCGTCCGACTTCAGCTCAGGTCATGATCTCACTGTTTGTGAGTTTGTGAGCCCGCATCGGGCTCTGTGCTGACAGCTCGGAGCCTGGAGCCTGCTTCGGATTCTGTGTCTCCCTCTCTCTGCTCCTACCCTATTTGCACTCTGTCTCTCTCTCAAAAATAAACAAACATTAAAAAAAATTAAAAAAAAAAAAGATTCAGCGGAGCCAACAAGGAGGCCTGTGCTCCTTCCATTACACATGGCTCTTTCCGGCAAAGCCCACTGTCCCTACAGCAGCTTTGGAACCAAGTTTGCGGGACTGTCTGGGCCCAGTGGTCATGGCAAGGAGCTGCTAGACCTTCAGCTGTTCTCTTAATGCCAGGTGTCCACATGCACGGAATGGATGGAGAGATGGACAAACGGATGTCCAGAAGGGACACACTGACGGATGGCTCTATGGCTCATTAGAGGATAGGATCAGGACCAGGACTTGGGAAAGGGGTCCGCTCCGGCTGCGGGGATGTGTTCAGAAAGCAAAGAGCTCAAGCCTGCCTGACCTTCCCCTTCCATTGGGTTTGCAGCTGGACAGAATGCAGAGGCTCCTGGAGTGCGGCGCAGAGCAGGAAATAGGAAAAGAGATGAAAGATGATGAGCTGAGCGTGCAGCTGGGAGTCCTCAGGTAAAAGGCCCCTGCCAAGGGCAGCTTGTGTCCTGGCATCACACATTCCCAGCCAAGGAGGCAACGGCAGCATTGGGTTCACTCAGTCTGAACTGGGCCCTGTCTTTGACCCGGGCTGTGTCTGCCCTTCAGAGTGTCCATTGTCTAGTTCAAGTTGCTGGTGGACATTTCCTAGGTTCTTAAAACAGCTCAGCACCAGGGCTGGGAAGGAAAAGAGTGGCCAGTCTCTCTCCGCAGTTGGGAGGCTGTAGGAGGGCGCCTGCCAGATGCCATCACTTTGCGATGCCGGGTCTCACCCCCTAGAAACCTCTCAGGCCAGCAGGCGGGCACCCACCTCCGGGACACGCAGCACCTAGGACTCCCTAGATGGAAAGTGCTGCGGGGTGGGTGGGAGAGCCCTGGTATGTGTCTTACTCTGACCCTGGTGGGCCCGGGGTGGGTGGTGAGGCCAGGCCACTTCTCCTGCATGTCTCTCAGAGTCACCATGGCCGATATTGAGAAGGAGTTGGCCGAGCTCAGGGAGAGCCAAGAGCAGGGCAAGGTCAGCATGGAACATTCGGTCTCTGAAGCCTCTCTCTACCTGCAGGACCAGGTGAGCATTCTATACTCTCCATCGGCAGGAATCAGGCCCCTTCTCGGCATTGGCCGTGGACAGTGAAGCTACTAGACTCTTACCTGACACATCATTTGCAAATGTTTTCCCCCACTGTCTTCTCACGCACTTAATTTCCTTTTAATGTTCATTTCTTTTCGAGAGAGAGAGAGACAGAGCACAAGTAGGGAGGGGCAGAAAGGAGACCCAGAAGCCAAAGCAGGCTCCAGGCTCTGAGCTGTCAGCACAGAGCCCCATGTGAGGCTCGGACCCACGAACCGTGAGATCGTGACCTGAGCTGAAGTAGGAGCTTAACCGACTGAGCCCCAGAGGTGCCCCCTTTTCACCCTCTTGACAGTGTCTCCTTTAAATCTTAGGTGATGCTATCCTTGGTCACCCCACAATGTCCCCAGTGAGGAGTGTCTGGCCCAAGACAGCCCTCTGAGCGCTTATGGAACGATCAGATAGGAAAAGCCACAGGGCCAAGGGGACTCATGTCAGGAGCCCTTCGGTGCTGGAGACCCCATTCTGGGCCATTTCCAAGTTTTGCCAGAGCACCAGCGTGTTACATCTTATGACCCCAAAGCCAGTTGTCCGTTGTGGGGCCAGAGGAGTAGCAGATGTGTCCGAGAGTCCCCTACCATTGCAAAGCTCCTGGCTGAGCTTAGCAACCCCCGGGACTGCCAAGAAGGGGCAGCGAGCCCCCGCTAGCGGTGGCAGTGTGGACAGAAGGCAGCCATTCCTCACTCACGGCCCTGCACCTGCCTTCTCGCCCGCGCCCAGCTGGACAAGCTCAGGACGATCATCGAGAACATGCTGGCGTCATCTTCCACGCTGCTGTCCATAAGCATGGCTCCTCACAGGACGCTGACGGCCCCAACACCTGGCCAGATTGACCCCGAGGCCACCTGCCCCGCCTGCAGCCTGGACCTGAGCCATCAGGTCAGCCTGCTGGTGGATCGCTACGAGTACCTCCAAGACGTAGTCGTCAATCTGGCCGCCACCCGGCCATCCAAGAAAGCCAAGCTCCAGAGCCAGGTGATTCCCACCAACCCCTGCCCCCGCCTCCTGTGGCCACACACGGCCCCCAGTGGGGAGCCTGCCACAGCTCAGAGGCCCACAGAGCAGGAGAGGCTGGTTCCATTGTGAAGCCCTTTAGTGACCTCACCATAGTCCCAGGTCATTTCACTGGGCCACAGTGGGGCCAGCAACAGAGTGAGCTCTGGAGACAGGAGAGATGAGGAAGAGCCCCGGAGCTCTTCTGGCTCCCTAGGGGTGGGACGGCAGAGCGGGTTGAGGTGGGGAGCCGTGCAATCGTGTGCCTCGGGGGCGACACTGGCATAGCTTTAGGGTTCATTAAGTCCCCTTTGTGCCAGCCTTCCAGAACCCTTCTTAATTCCCCACTGAAGGCCAGGCTTGCAGGCAGGGGCAGGGAGAAGTTGCAAGGCCCTGAGTCCTGCCTCTTGGACTCTGGAGTTCAGACCCAGCCCAGGCCAGATGGGGAGGCCAGAGGCCACATGCCAGCTCTCGGGGGCCACAGGGCAGCTCGCCACTCTGGAGCCTTTCGATCGCCTCTTCTGGTTTCTCCCAACAGTGGGCCAGTCCCCTCAAGGCTAGTTCGTGGGGAGGGGGGAGACTGAAGCTCACGTCCAGTTAGGGGGCCACACGGAAAAAGCAGAGAGCCTCCCCGCTGCAGGGGGGAGGCTGCGGAGGAGAGCCAGAACGGGGTCCGATGTCAGCCTCACCTGCTGGGCAAGGTTTTAAGGGGCGGCAGCCAACACCTCTGCCCCTCCCACCACAGGATGAAGAGCTGCTGGGCCACGTCCAGAGTGCCATCCTGCAAGTGCAGGGCGACTGCGAGAAGCTCAACATCACCACCAGCAGCCTCATCGAGAACCACCGGCAAAAGCAGAAGGACATAGAGGTGAGGGGCCGGCAGGGCGGCTGGGGCGGGGGGCGGGGGTCAGGGGTCAGGGGGCGCGAGGTGAGGCCATTCGCTTCCTGCTCCTTATTCTCTGCTTCCTCCGCCTCCCAGGTGCTGTACCAGGGTCTAGAGAAGCTCGAGAAGGAAAAAGCCAACAGGGAGCACCTGGAGATGGAGATTGACGTGGTAAGGGCCCGGCCCGGAACCCTGTCTGTCACCACCTGCCACCTGGGTCCCAGGACATCTCACTGCTCATTCTCCCGAAGGCCAGGAGTGGAGGGGAGCCTCCTGGGGGTGGGGGTGGGGGTCTCAATGTCCAGGGTTGATGCCCCAGGACTGTGCAGCCCCTCCACGGCTCTCTCTCCCATCTGGGGGACCCCCTCCTCTCTCTCCCGGCAGAAAGCTGACAAGAGCGCCCTGGAGGGCAAAGTGAGCCGGGTCCAGTTTGACGCCACCACGGAGCAGCTGAACCACATGGTGCGGGAGCTGATGGCTAAGATGAGCGACCAGGAGCAGGACTGGCACAAGCTGCTGGACAAGCTGCTGCTGGAGATGGACAGCAAGGTGAGGCCCCCTGCCCCGCCCCCAGCCCCGCCCCCCCAGCTCACTGGTGCCCCGCCCCCGCCCGCAGCTGGACCGCCTGGAGCTGGACCCCGTGAAGCAGTTGCTGGAGGATCGGTGGAAAGCCTTGCGGCAACAGCTTAAAGAGCGCCCTCCACTCTACCAGGCGGACGAGGCAGCGATCATGCGGAGGTGAGGCCTGGGCGACAGCGTGGGGGCGAGGTTGGCACACACTGTTGACTAGGCAGGGCCTTCTGGGGGCCCCCGGACGAACAGCTCCCACGCAGTGTGCTCTGGGGGGATGGCTGATCCCACCGGACCATCCCACAGATGGAGTGGCAGAATTTGTGAGCTTGAAGAGCTCTTCCAGTTTAGGCTAGTGACGACCTCAGTGGACAAAGGGAGGAGGGGCAGGGGAGGCTAAGGCTCCCGGCTGGTGGGTGTGCTCTGCTAAGCCATTGTGACAGGAAGGGGCCCACGGTCCCCAGATCTGAGCCTGGTCCTGGGCGGCCCCGCCCACGGCAGTCTGGAATCCCAGGGTTTCCATCATTGGCCGCCAGGGGGCCCCCGAGCTTTACACGGGGCATCCGTCAGGGACCCTTTGAAACCCTGCGGGCTCTGGGTTAGGACAGGCCGGTGCTGGATGAACACCCAGAAGCAGGCACATCCAGGAGCTCGTGTGTTCCCAGGGGACAGGGCTGGATCTGCCTCTGGTAGCTGGGGGTCTGCCACCCTGGCGAGCCGACGTCCCAGCTGCCGGGCCTGTGGGGGGGTCGAGCCCTCTGCCTGCTCCATCTCGCCCATTCCAGACCCTCTGGGCAGGGCTCTCACCCTCTGTGTGTATCCCACTCCTCACAGGCAGCTCTTGGCACATTTCCACTGCCTCTCATGTGACCGTCCCTTGGAAACACCTGTGCCCGGACAGTGAGTGCTCCCACCTGGCCAACCCCAGCTGGTGGCCATGAGGGCGGGCACAGCGGGGCCCTATCTCCTCCATTCCCTATGTACCTCCAGATCTTCTCCTTACCCCTCTCCTCTCCCACGGGTCCAATCCTGTATGCCTGACTGCTTGCCAGCCCTCGGACCTTCCCTCCGCCAGACCCTGGACAGGAAGGCCCCTCAGGCACGTAGACCATGGAGTGCCAGATATGGACAACGGGATTTCTCACTCTCCAACCCCCCTCTTCTCTCTGTCCCTGCCCAGAGTTATCCCTGTGATTCCTATGAACCCAGGCCTGCCCGCGCACCGTTCCATCCGCCCCTACACAATCTTTGAACTGGAACAGGTCCGGCAGCAGAGCCGCAAGTAAGGACAGGCCTGCGGGGTCCTTGCCCAAGGTCGCACAGCTAGGAAGGGCTTTGCAGGGGACTTGGGGGTGGGGGCTGGAGGGTGGGAGAGGAGGGCTCTTTCTCCTGGCTGGGACAGTGGGAGCCACGAGAGTAATTTCTGGGCGAGCGCCCCAGCTCTTCCCAGGAGGAGGAAGGGCCAAGACCTAGTCACCACCTGCCTTTGAGTCCCCGTTCCCTAAGCACGCTGGCTGTCTGAGGGAGCTCCTCAGTACCTTCCCATCCCCCCAGTGCTTCAGCCATCTCAGCAGCCCCAGCATGGGGGGGAAGGGAGGCGTCCCACATCAGCCCGCCAGAGGGTCGGCTCAGTGAATGTGGAGGGAGAAGGTGAGGACATCCTGTACGCTCCCCCAGGGCTCCTGCCCTCCTCCCCACTGCATCTCCACCTCCCAAGGATGGGGGGTTCAGCCGTAAGGATGGTTTCAAACTGCACGTCGGAGCCTGAGGTGTTCCCAGTAGGCAAGACTACGTGTGCGGGGACAGGGACCCTCAGTGGAGTCGCGGGGCTTCTGCCCATTTGGCTCTTCCGCACTATGTCGTCTTAGGACTCCATCCTGGGGAAGCCCGTGCTATGGAAAGGGCTCCTGCCCACACACGGTCCTGTTTAGAGAGGCGTTAAGAGAGGGAGTGGGCCAAGGGTCTGTCTGACTGCCAGCTCAAGCTGGTGCAGCCACCTGACCCCTCCGTTTGCCTGCACCCCCTCCTCAGCCTAAAGCTGGGCTGCGCCACCTTCCCTCGGGGCAACTTGGCGCACATGGACCGGAGCGTGGGGCGCCTGCGCTCCATGCATTCCAAGATGCTGATGGACATTGAGAAGGTGCAGATCCACTTTGGAGGCTCAGTCAAGGCCAGCAGCCAGATGATCCGTGAGCTGCTGCAGGCACAGTGCCTGAGCTCCCCCTACCACAAACGGTAGGACCATAGAGCCCGGGCCCCCCGGACCACGGAGACCAGCCCCCCCACCCCCCCACCATGGGGATCAGCTTCTGCCCACTCACTGCACAGCCGGCCGTGTGAATGTCTCAGCCACTGCTGGGGAGAGCCCTGGGAGGGAGGGGGAGTGTGTGTGTGCGCGCGTGCGCGTGTGCATAGTGGGTGTGAGGGGCAGAAAGAGGCGTCTTCAGAGTCATCCGGCAGCGAGGTTGCTCTGCTCACGCATTCACCCCTCCCTATCCCTTGCTCGCGCCCTGGTTCCCAGAACCCCCTCCCCAAGACAGCTGCCCCATCCCCGTCTGGCTGGCTTTCACCTCAGGGGTGTCCCAGGTCACCCCTGCTCCCACAGACCCTGCCGTCCTCATCGCAGGGTGCCCGAGATGGCCGACTACACCTACCCGAGCGTGCCGCGGCGCTGCGGGGGCAGCCACACGCTCACCTACCCCTACCGCCGCACCCGTCTGCAGCAGCTGTCGCAGGGCCTGTACCCCCCTGAGGAGATCCAGATGGCCATGCAGGTGGGCGGTGCTGCCTGGGAGCAGGGCCCTGACGTGACCCCCGAATGCTCCAGTCATTCTGGAAAAACCACCATAAGTCAGTCACCAGAAGGGCGGATGACCAGCCCTCTGCCTCGAGGCCGCTTCTCACACCCTCCGAGCTAAAGCCCCGGGTCCTCCTGCGTTGCTGGGAAGAGCGGCACCCTGGCCACCGGCCCATCTAGCACGGCCACCCCCACCGGGGGCCCTCCCTTCTCCCTGGCGCTGCCAGGGCCCCGGGGGAGCGTTCTGAGCACTCTTGGTGCCGGGAGTCGGGAGAGGATGGGGACGTCACTGGGTGCGCCAGGCCCTCGTGCAGGAAGGACCGGAGGGCGAGTGCCGCGTGGTAACGGATGCGCCCCTCCCCCACAGCACGATGAGGTGGATATCTTGGGCCTGGATGGACATATTTACAAGGGACGGATAGATACAAGGCTGCCGGGCATCCTGACCAAAGACAGTGAGTGTCCAGGTGGCCCAGAGCCGCCTCAGCCTCCTTGTTCGAGAGGCCCCGGGGCTCTGTCCCGTCCCTGGAAGGCCGTGGGGCCACTGGACCCCAGCTGCCTGCCTTCGTCTGCAGCCTCCCCGAATTCCCAACGCTCAGGGCTCTGAAAGGTCCAGGTCAGCGCTGCCGGTGGGGGACAGCTGCCCGCCTCAGCCGGCGCGCCGGGGTATCACGGCCACATATTTATGCCAGGTGCCCCGTCTTTTGCTGCCCCCGCTGGCTTGCCTGCCTCAGCCTCTGTGCCAGCACCAGCGGTGCCGAGTTCCTATCCCTTTTCCAAACCCCAACACGCCCCGCCTGAGCCCGCCCACCGCTTGGTGACTTTCCCGTTTCCCCCCCACCGCCACCCTCCCCCCGATGCCCACCTCCAGTTAGCCAGGCCTGCAGGGCACTGCTGGCCACCCCCCACACACCTGGTCTCAGAGCCCCGGGCAGGACTCGCCCAGCGCCCAGGATGGGGCTGATGTGTGCGGGTCCTCAGAGGACATCTGGGCGGGGGGCCGGCCGGCCACGGGAATGAAGGGTGTGCTTAGCGGGACCCCAGCCGGTGCTGGCCGTGACCAGCTGCCCCGCAGCCCCCTCCGCGTCCCCACGGGCCCCCGCAGAGCTCTCCCTCGGGGTCTCAAAACTGACCCTCCCGTCCGCTGCCGCCACCAGCCCCGGCCCTGGCCTCGGGGATGACCAAGCACAAGTCCAGGCAGCCCCGGCTGCACACACAGCAGCAGCAGCAGTCCGTCGGCAGCAGCAGCCAGCGGCCCTCGCGGTCTCGGAGTGCTCAGATGGTGGCGGCCAGCAATCCAGGTAGCTCCCCTCTGGCGGGAGCACCCCCCCAGGGGCCCTCACCCCTGCCTCCTCCCTCGGGCCCTCTCCTCCTTGCCGTGCCAGCCCCCTTCCCGGCCCATGCCTGCTGTCTGCCCTAATTCCCTGGACAGAGGGAGTGGCTGCGAGCTGAGAGTGGGGACAGGAGGGAGAAGAGAGAAAATCCATCTTTACTGAGTTCTTGCTATACGTGCCAGGTCGGAGGGGCAGATGCTGTGACTGTCCCCATCTCACCGAAGGGGAAAGAGGGGCAGTGCTGTCGCCCAAGGCTCTGGCTCCGGGCCCCAGCCACGCCCGGAGCCCCCCATCCCCACCCCCGCACTCACGTGTGCCCACTCTCCTGGAGCTAGTGCTCAGCTCTGTGTGGCACCTGGTGGGCACGGGGGGAGGGGGGGACATAACATCACCCCCACACACAGAACCCCTCCTTCTGACCCTGTCTGGAGAGGAGCTTCTCCTCACTCCCAGGCCTGAAAGGTCTCGCGAGTCCTTTTTCCCTTGAAGAGCTGAATCCCGCCTGAAAGTCTGAGGGGCTCAGGGACTCCCAGGGTGGGGGCCAGAGAGGGACACCGGCCCAGAGCCACTAGGCCGGCTCACTTTCAAGTGACTCTGAGCAAGCCTCCCCGCCCTCCAGACCTGCTTCCTCATCTGTCCATAAAGGGGTGCTGCTAACTTGGTGCCCTTAGAGGTAGGGCCCCCAAGAAAGGGAATCTAAATGAAAGGGGCTGACCTTCTTCCTAGAGAAAGCCGTGTTCCCACAACACTTTGTAGATGCCTGCAGGAGGCTCTGCAGCTGTCCCTGCTTCCCTCCCCACCCCCCGCCCAGGTTAAAGGTCCCAGCCCCAGATGCCCCTTCCCATCCATTCCAGTTCCGGCATTCATTCTGTGAGTGCCTGGGGGAAGTGCTGGTCACGGCCTCTCGCCTTTATTGAGGGCTCCTCACCAGCTGGGCACCGTGAGGAGCTTTACACATAGGAACCAGTTCTAATCCTCACACCAACATTAAGAGGTAGGGACCATCATTGGCCTCACTTACAGCTGAGAAAACTGAGGCACAGAGAGGTTAAGGGACTTGCCCAAGGTCACACAGCTAGGAAGCAGCAGAACTAAATTCTTAGCAATTCAGACCGAAGTGGTCAGCCTCCGCTGGTAACAAAGGGCAGCGGGCTGGGGTAGAGGACTCAGTGGTGGACAGAGTGCAGGTCTGTGACCCTGGCTTCCAAAGCCATGTTCTTGGAGGTACTCGGCTTCCTTCCCCCTGGCATGCCGCTGTCCACTCCGAGGGCACCTCAAACGCTAGGGAGCGGGAGGGAGGGCAGTCTGAGGAAAAACTGCCCCTATTTGTGCGAATATTGCCTAAATAGTCCCTGTATTAATAGAGGAAACATTACTTAAGAGGCAGGCTCTTGGCCGCTGACGGAGAGCCTGATTATTTTTAACTCACGGAGATTATAAAGGAGCTTTGCTTGGGAGCTTGAGTGAGGGCTCGCGCTGCGCACCCCAACCCCACGGGCCCCCTCTCTGGCGTCATGCCCCCATCAGCCTGGCTAGTGGGGCTGCTCCTGTCGCCCCTGGGCCCTGGGCGAGCGGGGGGCAGGGGGCCGGGGGGCTGTGGCAGGCTGCAACGGACGTGCGCAGTGAGACCGAGCCTCCTGTGTCTCCCAGCTCCTTCTCAGCGGAAAGACAGACCCGTCTCCTTGGATGGGCACCTCTCCCAGTCAAAGGTGGCCCACCCGCCCAGCCCCAGCGGGAGGGCAGACCTGCCGGCCAATGCAGACGGGCACCGGGATGTGCCTCCGAGGGAGGGGCTCGAGGAGCCCACCCGAGGGCCGAGGTCCACCACTCAGTGAGCAAAGCTACAAATAAATGTTTAGGAAGAAGCTTGGGGCAGTGAGACTGATCTCGTCCTGGCTCAGGAAGATGGAGTAGAAAGGGAGGGGCCCCTGCTGCCCCCTGGATCACGGGACGGGCCTTCTCCTAGAGAACCAGGAATGACTTGTAGCCTGGGAATTAGACCGTGACCCCCGTCCCCCCAACAGACGAAGCTGTCCTCCAAGAGCCTCAGGAAGGTGGGCAGGGGCAGCACAGGCCAGACCCCAGCTCACCCCGGACCTCAGCTGGGCCCTCAACGCTGCTGCCTTCCCATCTGGGCCCGCTGGGGATTTCTGGAGAGGTTGGGGCTCCCAGAGTCCGTGCACAAGCTGTGCCCTGAAGCAGAGGTGACACCGGCAGCTGCCTGCTGCTCGGGCCGTGCCCTGCTCCCGCGCCACCAGCCACGTGGGGCGACCCTCATTTGCTGTCGTGTGCAGCGTAGCAAGCGGGGTGTGTGTGGTTGGGGGGCGCCTGGCTGGCTTCGGCCGGTTCCCCGCTCCCCTCCTCCCTCCCCAGGGAGCAGAAGTGTGTCAGGAGCGGGTTAGCCTGGTGACAGCCATTTGCCAGGTCGCTCGCCTCCACTAGCCCCAGACTGCTATCCCCTGAGTCCTTTGTGCAGGTTTGAGGGGCCAGAGGAGCAAAGGCAGGGGTGAGCTCATCACCTACAGCAACTGCAAGAGAGGAGCCCCCCCGCCCCCCTGCCATGCCACCCGGTGAGGGGCCGCCCTCACACCGAGGCCTCTGAAGTTCTCACGGGCCCCGCCCCAGTCCCCGTCTCCCCGACATGGGAAAGGGATGTCTGACACCAGAGGCCTGCTGTAAGGTGTGAGGGGATGAGGTGACAGATCATACTGTAAAGGAAAGTGTGGCAGGAAACTGCCCAGAAAAGGGTTTCTCCCCAGTTCCATGTGGGCCACGGAGGGTGGGGTTGGCTCCCCGCGGGAGGGGGCTTCCCCCTTCTTTCCCCATCCTCTGGGACGCTTTCATCTTCATGCACCGACCTGATGGGCTAGGCCAGAGGAGGGGCGCAGCCCGCACCCTGGGGACCCGGTATGTACCCCTCACACCCGGTGCCCTTTTCTCTTCCAGCAGGAGGTAGGCAGGGGAGGACCAGCCCCTCTGCTCCTGCTCAGGCTCCCATTCCGCACCCTGAGAAAGGTCAGGTCGCTGGCTCGGTGTCCCTGGCCGAGAATCCGAACTCAGCAGCCCGGCAGGGAGCAGCAGCAGGCGGGCCAGCCGCCACGCCCAGGCCCCCCCACGCCCACGAGAGGGCAGGGAGTGGGGGACATTCCCAGGCCCACCCTCCTCCGGCCCCCGGCCCTGGCCGCCCACCCTCCTGGGGCTGCGGTCCCCACGTGGCCGCCCACGTGCCCTGCAGGGACTTCCCCTGGCAGCCCGGGAAAACACAGGTGGGCTGGTTAGTGGGGGGAGGCCGAGAGGAGCCCCAGGGGTTTCCAACCAGGAAACAGAACCGAAAGGACCAACCCAGCATCTAAAGCAACACTGTTACCGGGTTCCCAGCAGGCCTTCGAGAAGGCACGGGAAGAGCCAGGAGCAGGGCGGGCTGGCTTACCAGGCTCAGGTGTCCAGAACTCCCCCTCCCCCCGCAGTCCCGAGCTACAGCGGGGCCCACTCCTGGGCTCTGGCTGCTCAGAGGGAGGGAGAAAAGCTCTTGGGGGACAAGGGGCTCGAGGTGGCCCCCCCCCCAGTATGAGGCTCACGGAGGAATTCCAACCCTGGGGCCGGCAACCGGGCTCCTCCTCCTCCCCCCTCCTGCCCGGAGGGGCCGCACCACAGGGTCATCCGAGAAAGGGCCCCACTGGGGCAGGAATGGCCACCTCGGCCTCCACTACTGCCTGGAGGCTGTGGGGAAGGTGGGAAACAAGGCCAGTCCCTGTGGGGGCGCACGCGCTCTCTGGGTCCCTGAAGCCTTGGCGGAGCTTTGGGGTATGGCCATACCCCAACACGCACTCAGGGACAGGCTCTCCCGAAGAAGGCAGAGGACAGAAGTAAGGATGGACCCGGCTGGGAGGCGCTTGGGGGGCCAGAGGGTAGGGCTGCCCCGGGCACCAGGTGGAGGGGAAGCGCCCCCCACTGCGGACAAGGCTCCAGGGCTGAGCGCCAGCCAGGGGCCAAGATGAGAGGGTCATGGTAACCAAGTGAGGCCCAGTCTCCCCTCTCCCTTCCAGACTCAAGGGACCCAGCCTGTCCTCTAGATCCCAGGGTCTGGACACCCCTCCTCAGAATACCCAGCCCGGCCACCGGCAAGGAAGCCCAATTCCCCCCGCCATCCCAGCGGGGGTCCCACTGCCCCCAGGCCCCAGGAGAGCGTTTTTTTCCTACCAAGGCAAATAAAGGCACCACAAACCAGGAAAGTTAGAAAAGTCTCTTTTAAGTTTTTAAATTAAAATTTCACCCTGGTGAGATGATTGATTTGGGAACTAAATCCAAAGGCAAGCGCTCCACTCGGTCACCCACTCGGACGGGACGCACAACCGGAGAGTCAGGGTGGCCATGGGGGATCAGGTCCCCTAGCCTCGCAGCACAGCCTGGGCCCGTGACCCCGGCAGGGGCTCCTTAGTTCCGCACAAGCCCCGCACATCCAGCTGGAGAAGGGTGGCCCCCAGAAGCTGCAGGGCTGCTGAGGAGCCAGCCAGGAAGCCGGGGTGGGGAGAGGGCCCTGGAGACCTCCACACCTTCACCGCCATGGAACACCTTGGAGTGGATCCGTGGGGGTCCTCTTCTGATTCCAGAAGGTGTGACCTTTGAGCGGAGGCCCTGATGAGGGCCAAGATCACGGCCCCTAGCCCCCAAGCACCTGCCCGGCGCTAGGGGTGGAGGAAGGGGTGCTGGCCCTTCCCTGCTGACCCCCGACACCTCAGCCAGCCAGCCCCACTCTCACATACATTAGTTACATTTATATATTCATATATATTATAGTTATATATTAAAAAGAGAAAAAACTTGCCTGAAGAGAAACTCCTGAAAGACCCAAGTGGCTCAGGAAGTTTACTATCCCTCCCCCACCCACAAAAATTCTTTTATAAAATCTTCCAGTGCGATCTTCAGGAAACCCCCACCCGCCCCAGCTCCCCCCACCCTGGCCCTCCTGTGTCTCCGCGGACCCTGGGCCGCCCCCCCAGCTCCAGCCCAGCGCCTGGCGGTGTCGGCATTCAGTCTCATCTCTGGCCATCCATGGCGGCCATGGCTTTCTGCTGGGAGCCCCCCTGCTGTGCTCCGGGGGGCCACGTGGGCTGCGGGTGGTGCAGGTGGTGGAAGCTGTGGGCGGTGGGTGAGGAGGGCGGGATCCAAGCGGCCTGGTGGCCAGGTGGGGACGAGGCCCAGAAGGGGCTGAAGTTTGCAGGGGGGGAGCAGGCCACGGCCGACATGGGGCCGTTGCCGCTCTGCAAGCCCTCCGACGCGCGAAGCTTGGAGAACATGGCCAGTGCATCGGGAAAGTTGGGCGGCGTGGCAGGTGTGTTGCTGGGGGTGCACATCTGCTGGGAGAGAACACAGGGGTTGGGGGAGGGTTACCGGCCCGCTCCCCGCCCCCACCTCCGACCCAGACAGGGCCTTCAGGTGAGGCTTCCCCAGGCCGGGCCCTCCGCTATTCCCATTCTCCAGTCCCCAAGCAGCTTCGACGGGACAAGGGCACCTTCTCACCCTGAGCCAATGGAAACAAGGACAAACTCCAACAATTTTTATCAACACCAAAGAGTTTCATGATGCCAGGCAGCTGACACCCTGCGGAGTGTCAGAAGTAACGGGTTAATTCCAACCAGAAGCTAGGGTGTCAGATTCAAGTGAGGACAAGAGAGAGCCGGGCCACCACTGCTTGGCGCCTCACCCTGGTAAGAAACCAGCTGGCTCCCTCAACAATCTGCCCTCACATGTTCTGGGCTTGGTGGTCAAAGGAAGGCAGCCAGACCCAGGGTCTCCCTCCGATGCCCAGAAGCCCCACTTTCTCGGTGTCTGGGTTCGTCTCGCAATAACAGCACCAGCCAGCAGGCCAGCACTATCCCACTTCTCACAACGCCAGGGCAGACAGATGAGGAAACCGAGGCCCAGAGCTCAAGTCAACTGACCAAAGCACACCCACCGCAGACTACAAGCTAAGATGGAATTCCCTGGCTCGAATTCCTGGGGGGGGGGTCCCCCGATCTGTAGGACCCAACTCTTAATCTCTACCCAACCCCGACTCCTCTGCGCTTAGAGTCAAGTACAACTTCATGCCTCAGCTCCCAGAGGACAAAAACCAGGCAGGGAGGGACTTGGGTTTCCTGCGTCCCCAGCCTCTCTCCCATGATGTGTCAGCCAGATGCTGGCAGAAGTCTCAGCCCGTTCTGTCCCTCAGCCGGCCTCGTGGGGGTACTTTTACAAACACCAATACCTGCGGTCTTCTGCCATGACCCTGGGAGGCAAACTCCCCAAACTCTACAGTATCCACCACTCTTTCCGCTCAGGGACCCGCACCAGGAAGGGCCAAGGGCTGGGGTAGGGTGAAGGACTGAGACCAGCACTCTCCCCGCCTACCCCGGGGGACTGCCGCGCGGTGGGGCTGGGGGTGCCATCCTGGAAGTGTCCCACAGGGGCCAGGGCAGCAGACAGCAAGGCCTTACACAAAGCCTATTCTGACCTCACCAGCAGCTTCTCCCTTTCCCGGGAAGCCAGGCTAGTACTTCTTTGAATTTCTCCTAATTTTAGCAACACCAGCCCATCCCCCAGGCACGGCCCGAGGTGGGGGGGGGGAGGAAGCAAGATTCTAGGGTTCTTCACCTCGCAGAGGGCGCTTTCATAGCTCTGCCTTTAAATCCCAGGCAGAAATGGGGAGGGAGAAGCTGTCCGATTACTGGGCCAGCTCCGGACCCGCAGCTAGGGCGCCCCAACCAACGTCTTCCTCGGGGCGGGCCTGGGGCTCCCGGCAGGCGTGGCCCCACCCAGACCGCTTCCCTCCTCCCTCCTCCTCTGTTCCCCGCCCCCCACCCCAGGGCTGACTTCTCGGCAGCAGGAAACAATGAATGGGGGGTGGGGGGGAGAGGCCAATTGCATCACAGCATCGTGACTTCCCCAGTTGATCAAGCCAGGGAAGCCTGTCTCAAGAATCCACCCCGTGGCAGAGGACTGGCTCCAGGGGGCCAGGCGCATCCCACCGCCCCCTGGCAGGCTCCTTCACCTTCGCCAGGTTCCCTCTGTTTTGGTAAAAGCAGGGGTTTGCACCACATGCTCACGGAGCCCCTCCAGCTCCCTGCTTCTGACCACTGTGGATGAAGCTCTGCAGGCCTGAAGCACACCCAGTGTCGACTGCACCCCGCTCCCAATGCGGTGCCCCTTACTCTTCTCAGAGCCCCCACTCCCAGGCCTTGTCTGGGAAGAAGCCTATATAGCTGTGTGAGTGTACAGTCATTTACGGGACAATCATTTATCAGCTACCTGTGCCCTGGGTCACTTCTGGTATTATGCCATTACTAGTCTCGTTTTGAATTTTTTCCTTTGATTCTCTCTGAAAAAAAAAAATAGACTCCTGGAGGGCAGGAATGGCGTTCTTCACTGCACTGATTAAGTACTCAATCCATGGTGGACTGATGGATACACCAGATTATAATGTTTGTTACAAAACCCGCCGCCTGCCTGAGGGAAGCTTTTAAGAGATCATAATCCCCAGGCGTCCGGCTGGCTCAGTTGAAGAACAGACTCTTGATCTCCGGGTTGTGCGTTCCAGGCTCACGTGGGGTACAGAGAGTACATAAAAAACCAAAGAGAGAGAGAGAGGGGTGCCTGGGTGGCTCAGTCGGTTAAGTGTCCGACTTTGGCTCAGGTCATGATCGTGCGGGTTTGTGAGCTCGAGCCCCGCGTTGGGCTGACAGCTCAGAGCCTAGAGCCTCCTTCAGATTCTGTGTCTCCCTCTCTCTGCCTGTGTCCCATTCTCATGCTCTGTCTCTCAATAATAAATAATGTTAAAAACAAAATTGAGAGAGGAGGGATTATAATCCCTTGGGATTTGCAAAAATGAACAACAGGACCTAAAAGGGCCACTAGTCTCAGCTCTCCCTGTTCACTGCAGCACAAAATGCTTGTTCTTGAAGTCCCTGGACTTTCTGGCTACGGCAGGTGGAGCAAACCCCAAGGCTCTTCTGAGAGATGGGAGGCAGGGTGCTCCCAGGCCCTAGTGCAAGGTGGGAGCCAGACCTTTCCCATGGTCCTGTGCGGGGCAAGGTCTCCTGGAAACGACCCTTCATGGCTTACGAGGAACCTGGCCTTAGCTGCCGCAGCCCACGGCCAGCACAGCTCTCCCGGCATATTCCGTATTCCTAGATGTTCCTTGTCTTTTGATCTATATGCAGAAGTCATTCCAAGTGAGAAGCTCCAAGTGAGACAGACCCTTCTACTTGTCCTTTGCAACTAGATGACAACAGGGCACCAAGGATAAGACGGCACAGAACATTTGCAGCTCCTCCGGGAAAGGGGGCCGAGAAGGGAGCCTCGGGCAAGAACACCAAGCGTTAAAATGCCAAAAACGTACTCCAGAAGCCACCACAGATCTCCTGGGGAATAATGTCTTACACTCCCTATTACGGAGCCCAGTCCCTCCGCCTCCAGCAGGGCTAATAGGTAACTAGGGGTGGGGAGAGGAAGGCATTCAAGCCTCTAAAGTGAAAGCTCGGGCCTGTGCCCCTGGAAAGCAGGCCACCCCCACCGGCCAGGAGGGCAAAGCCTCAGGCCTGGGGGCCGCCTTGGAAAAGCAAGCAAACCCAGACCCCAGCTGCTTCTGTTTCCTGTACTTTCATGTGTCTTTACATACGGAGCCTAAATGCAAATTCTTGTCCTTATCTTGTCTAAATCCGTCTGTCCTCCACGCTCAGGGCAAGTCCCTTTTCCAACAACAGGAAAGAGTGAACATACCTCTCTGGGTAGAGCCTAGCTCTACCCGAGCCTGGGTGGATTTATCCCTTTCCTGTTCCCTGCAGGGCTGGGTTGTTTGGCTGGGGGGGGGGGGGGGGTTGGGGGGAGGGAGTTTTCTCCGCAAACATAGCCACCCCAGCTCCCAGCCCCCTCGGGGCTCTTCATTCGGGCTCCCAGTTCCCCCAGACGACCCGTTACCATCCGAGCCCCCTCCCCATTCCCGGCCACCCGGTCCCCGACCCCGGGGAGCGCGCCCGGCCCAGGCCCGAGGTCGAGGCACAGACGCCCAGGAGGCCGGCCCACGAAGTTGGGCGAGCCAGCCGGCCCCGGGAGCCGCTCTTTCCTGGAAGACATTTTGGCTCTTTGTTTACATCGCGGCGCGGCGCTCCCCGGCAACATGGCTGTCACCGCCGGCGGCTGACAGCGGCCCCCGGCCCGCGCCCTCGGCTCCCGGTGGGCTGCGGGCCGGGGTGCGCGCCCGCGCCGCGCCCGCCCGCCGGCACCCGGCCCCGCTTACCATCTGGTGGTGGTGGTGGCCGTTGGGAATGTTGCTTTCTTGGAAAAACGTGCTCAGGGCGGTCTGCGGACAAACACAGCGGCAGGGCGACGGTTAACGGGGCCGGGGGCGGGCAGCCACCCCCCCCCCGCGGCGGACCCCCGGACCCCCGGCCGACCCGTCGGCCCCGCGTGCAGGGCCCCTCCGCGCCGCCCCCGGTCCCGGACCCGCGCCCCACGCGAGACCTCCCGGCAGCGGACCGCCTGACGGGGCGACACAAATAGAGCGCCCCCTCCTCGGAGCCGCGCGCCGGCGCCCCCGCGTCCCCCGCGCCCCGGGCCTCGGCCCGCGCGCACCTCGAACTGCCAGTGGGCCGCCTGCAGCAGCTGCTTCGCCTGGTCGGCCGCGCAGCCCGCGGCCAGCACGAACTGGTTGATCATGACCTGGTGCCGCAGCTCGTCCATGTTCACCGACATGGCTCCGGCCGCCGCGCGATTCCGGCTGGGCGGCCGCGGGAGACCGGCCGCTCTCGGCTCGCGCTCGCCGCCCGCCCGCCCGCGGCCTCCGGACCCCTCGCCACCCGCCGCTCGCCAGGCGAGTGTCCCGGCCCGGCTCCCGCGGCCGCCGACACCACAAACAACGGCGCGGGGCGGGGCCGCTGTCCCAACGTTCGGGGGCCGCGAGCCGCCGCCGCTGATTGGCCCGCTCGGCTCGGCCTGCGCCCGGCTCCGGTGCGGACGTTCGATTCGAATCCTGCGGCCTGCGGCCCGCACTGTTTCTCTTTTCGCCCGGCCGCGCCCATTGGCGGAGCTCTGCGCCGTGGGGCCGCCCGGCATTGGTCGGCCTCTGTGTTTTGGCTCTTCCAGGTTTCTGATTGGTCGCGGCCGGGAGTTTGGGGCGGAGCCGTGCGCACTGATTGGCCTCCCGTGGGCCTGTTTGAACTCAACTTGAAAACCTTGAGTGTCTGCTGATTGGCCGAGGGCCCTGTGTTTGCTGTTGTAGGCTTGGGGGTGGTGCGGCCAAGTTCATTCATTACTTCATTGAAACTGTACATGCTCAGCTGGAAAAGCAAGACAGAGTGGCTTTGACTCATTTCCTCTGAAAGATGTGGTCATCTCGAGAAACAGAATGATCAAAATAGAAAACAGAGGCTTTGCAGCTGCTCAAGTCTCAGAGTTGTTTATTTTTTTTAAACTTTCGAACAGCTCTACTTTTTTTAGCCTTTTATTGAAATTTAAGGTACCCACTTTCTGCCTTCAGTCATTACCCTCCCCAAAGGCCAAACAGCCTTTTCCTAGTTTTTAGAACAAAAACTTTTGCTCTCTAAAGATATAAACCAATGTTAACATACACTAAGTATACTTGCAAGGGGAGAAAAATGAGACTTTCTCAATCACTAATAGACCAAGCTGAGAATTTTTTTTCCCCTTAAATCAGTTAGCCTAGCTGAAGCTTAATTTCTACCATTTTTATTAATACACTGTTTCTATACGGGTACTGGTACTCCAACCCTAGCCATTTTAAAAACTAAAATTTGTTTATGTGTTGGGCTATCACCTTCTGGATAAGGATTTGGCCTTCATGGACACCTGGCTGGCTCAGTAGGAAGAATGCTCCGTTCTTGATCTCGAAGTTGTGAGTTCAAGCCCCACAGGTGGGTGTAGAGATAACTTAAAAACAAAATCTTAAAAAAGGATTGACCTTCAGGGCTGTGTTTGGGTATTGTGGGGGTGGGGAAGAACTAGGAGTTTAAGCGAATTGAGGAAGGGGCAGAGAAGTTAGGAAGGTAAATATTACAAGGGATTCACTGTCAGAATTCCAGTTTCTGAAAAACTTGGTAGGTTTTGGATCTGAAATACCAATTACACAGTATGTTTAAATCAGCTAAGGGCCTGCAGAATAGGAGGCTAGAAGAAAGCAAGACATGGTTCTATTTTGACTTTGCCTAAAGTGGATGAAAGTCTCTAGCTAAGAAAACTTGACCGTATAAAAAATAAAATAAAAATAAGGAAAAAAATACACCCAGTGTTTACGTACTGATGTAAAACAGCCTCGGGTGTTGTAATGAGCTTATACCATTTAGTCTTTTTGTTTGTTTACTTGCTTGTTTGTTTATTTTGAAGGGGAAGGAGTCAGCTTTTTGACTGCTTCTTTTGCCATAATTAAGTGCACATGGCTGACGCCCAGAGGGTGGCTGGAGAGTCAAGTACAGCTTGCAGCCCTTCCCTTCCAGTAATTGCAAGGTGAAAACAAAAGTGAGCCGCCAGAAGCTTCTATTGCCAGGGAGCTGGGGCCACAAGCAGCCTCAGAACAAGGAAGTACTGTCGTTGTGGGGCTCCAGTTTTCACAAGTACATACAAGTGGCAAACGTGTCAAGGCCATGAGTGTAGGGTTCACCTGGGCAGAGACATTTCAGCCTGCAGGAGCCCTTAGGTCCTAATTAAGAAGTTCTCCAGAAAGACAAGAATCCTGAAAACCCCCAGATTGCCTAACCTTCCTCCACCCCCGCCCGCAGCCCTGCTATCAAGGCAGTTAATTCTGAAGATTTCTTTGATGTTTACCATTGGCAGGAACCATTTCACAGCTGTGGGCATGTGAGAAAGGCATAGAGATCAAGGCTTCGGTTTTGAGTGTGCGTAAGGCCACTCTGGGCAGAGAGAGAGCGACAGAGTTCTGCCTCTGAGCTGTGGCAGAGAGAGGTGGAAATGCTCAGTCAATACTTTGGCTTCCGAGAATCTGGTTGGAGGTGAGTGGGGGTAGGGCATCTTCTTCTCAGGCTGGCTAACATAGGAGTGTCCCTGTCCTGTGAGTGCAGGGAGAATGAATGAGGTCATGTTTGTAGAGGGCTTTGAGCTGCTGAGATAAAAGCAATTCTCCAAGGGCAAGGTATTATTAACTGAAGGTATCATTATTTTAATCTAAGAGGACAATACGCAGCAGGTAAAACGGAACAATAAAAACATGCCCATTAATAACAAGTGAAACAGTAGTAGCCTCCGAAGAAATGAAATCTTGGTTCCATCAATGGTCTGGACTACAGAACGAGCCGGGCTGCGGCATCAGGAAGAGAGACAGACCTAGCCAATGTTTCCTCGGGCGGCTCACAAGGATATTGTGAACGTAAGTCGGTGAGTGCTGAGACAGGGCCGCAAGGGCCAGACCACAGCAAAGCCCTGCCTCCTACCCAGCACTTCTCATGAGCCAGGCACCTTTCTAAGAGTTCAACGTCAGCGAACTCATTTCAATCTACACAACAATCCGGAGTCCCATTGCACCAGCCGGGCAGTTAAGGCACATGGGAGGGGAGGAGCCTACCCAAGGTCACAGCAGTAAGCAGCGGGGTGAGGCATTGGCTCTAGGCTAGTTCCAGAACCTCACGGTTACCCATTACAGCATACTGCCTGCCTTCATGATGGAGGGGTTGTCGAGGACACTGGGATTTCCACTGAGTGAACCCCTGATGGGGAAGGGGGGCCATCAGCTGTTGGGCTTTCCTCTAATTCATAGTTCTTGTTTCCCTGTTGCTGTTTCAGGCTGCCAGGCCAGAGGGACACGTGGCCAGGAGAAGCAGAAAGAGGTTGGGGGAAGACAGAGGACGGTGGGAAGGATGCCAGTGCCTGGCAGCACCAAGGAGCACCCCGCCCCCGCCCCCTCCGGCCTGGCAGCTGGCTGAAGGGGGAAGGTCCGGCCCAGCAAGTGGGGCTCAGGTACTGACAGGTGTGGATGGCTCCTTTCCCCTGTCTTGGACTTCCAATGCTATTGCTAGCTTTTTTTTTTAATGCTTTATTTCTGAAAGAGAGCAGCGTGAGCAGGGGAGGGTCAGAGAGAGAGAGGGAGATACAGAATCTGAAGCTGGCTCCAGGCTCTGAGCCAGCTGTCAGCACAGAGCCCAACGCGGGGCTCGAACCCACGAACTGTGAGATCATGACCTGAGCCAAAGTCGGACGCTCAACCGACTGAGCCACCCAGGCGCCCCACTACTGCCAGCTTTTGTTTGCTTAACGCAACCTATTTTGTGATACTCCTTTTCGGTGAACATGCACGCAATTTCTACCCTATGGCAGGTT
The DNA here is from genome assembly GCA_017311185.1 of Proteles cristata cristata. NCBI lineage: Eukaryota > Metazoa > Chordata > Mammalia > Carnivora > Hyaenidae > Proteles > Proteles cristata. Next base: position 339,591 of record JAESUZ010004822.1, read on the forward strand.
AAGTAGACTTTGCCACTTGGAAGCATGAATTTTTTTCTAGTTCTTCTCCTTAAAGAGGATGGGGCCTAGTATACAGAGCGCTTCCTCTACTCCAGGCAAATCCCAGTTCTCCTGTGAAAACTGAAAACTGTATCTATGGAGAATGTACTATGAGCCCAGCTCTGTGCTAATTCCTCCTTTGTCTGACTGACTTGATCTAATACAACAACCCAGTGAATCGGGAATCTGTGCATATCCCCAATTAGCAAGTGAGAGAAGCAGGTTCAGAGAGGTTCAGTGATTTGCTCTAGGTCACTCAGCTAGCTTGGGGAAGAAGTGAGCTCTGAACTCAGATACCTGTGTTTTCCCCCAAAGCTGGTGCTCTTAAATATCACATTCTACTGGGGCGCCTGGGTGGCTCAGTCGGTTGAGCGTCTGACTTCGGCTCAGGTCATGATCTCACGGTTTGTAGGTTCGAGCCCCGCGTCGGGCTCTGTGCTGACAGCTGGCTCAGAGCCTGGAGCCTCTTTTGGATTCTGTATCTCCCTCTCTCTCTGACCCTCCCCGGATCACACTGTCTCTATCTCTCAGAAATAAAAAAATTTTAACAACAATGAAAAAATCACATTCTACTTTCTAGCCCTGCCTACCCCCTGGAATCGACTTTATCTTCTCCCTTAGTGGTACTAACAAGATGGAAAAGCTTGTCTGCATTGCTGAAGTAGCAGGAAGGTCAAAGCCAATCCCCAGGTGATGAGTTCTTGCTGGTTTATACCAGATTACATTTTCACCAAATGTCACATGTTCCTCAAGGGACAAAGGCCATACCACTCCCAACATAGCTAATGGCATTTCCCAAAAGAACCCCTGATAGCCTGTACTCTCTGTCCTAAGCCAGCCCGGTGATAAGGTGGCCCTGCCTCTGCTTGCCAGGTGTGTCTCTTGGTAGGTGAGGCTCTGGCAACCTTTCGGAGGAACACCAGAGGCTAGGTCTTTGCCAAGGGGGAGAGAAAGGCAGGGCGGAGAGACAACTTTTTTTTTTTTCATTTATTTTTGAGAGAGAGAGAGAGAGAGAGAGAGCACAAGTCAGGGAGGAGCAGAGAGGAGACACAGACTCCAAAGGAGGCTCCTGGCTCTGAGCTGACTGTGAGATCATGGCCTGAGCTAAAGTCAGACGCTTAACCGACTGAGCCACCAGGTGCTCCCAGGAAGAAAACTGTCCAGGGAAGGTTCTCCGTCTTCATCTTCTCAGGGGCCTTCAGTTGTCCACTTGGACTCAGGCTCCCAGCTGCTTTCAGTTTGGTCCAGGAATTGAATGGCGTGGAGCTGGGCCGTGTAGCCTCACCCTTGTGTCCAAAACATGGAAGGTCTGTTGCTGTAGCAACGGTAGACTTCAAGGTCTGAGGCAGCCTTCTTACGTGACCCGCCCTTTTATTGACTGATTGATTTTTGAGAAATATATCAAGAGTTTGTGTATAACGTATGCATAGTTCGAAGAATAATGAACAATCACCCACATACCCAGCATAGAACTTAAGATGTCCAAGACTGGTATCTTTGAAAACGCTCACAAGAGCTTCCTCAAATGCATACCTTTCTTTCCCAGGAAGACTCCTAAACCTCAAATTTGCATTAATCATTCCCTTGCTTTTCTTTGTCATTTAATCCTGTATGTAGGTATCTCCAAACAATGCACGCTGGGTGTGACTGATTGGATTGCTTCCTTTGCATAAGTGGCTCACCCCATCTGTGTGCTCCCTCTCTGTCTCTTAAACTCTGCCAGGTGAGCTCCGTGAGCCCTCGTTACCAATATGGGTCACTGGCAGACGGGGCTTGCTCTCTTGTTCTCTTTTCCATGACCCCAGACAGCACCTCAGAGCCAAACTAGCAATCACAGGGGTGTCTGGGTGGCTCAGTTGGTTAAGTGTCCCACTTTGGGTTCGAGCCCCGCATCGGGCTCTGTGATGATGGCTCAGAGCCTGGAGCCTGCTTCGGATTCTGTGTCTCCCTCTCTCTCTCTGCCCCTCCCCCACTCGCCGTCTCTCAAAATAAAGACATTTAAAAAAATAATAAAATAAATTAAAAAATAAAAAATAAACTAGCAATCACAGGTGGTAAAGAGATAGTCAGGAAGGCTTCTTGGAGGAGGAAGAAGTGAAGTTGGAAAGAAATGGGGTAGGTAGAAAGAATGAAAGGAATTTTTCAGAAGAGAAAACAGTGCTAACTACAGCACAGAGTTACTTTGAAAGCTAGTTCAGAGAAAGGACTGTGGGGAGCATCCATTGGGAGACAGTAGGGTTGGGGTGACGCTGAGCTTGGAAGGGTACATGTCAGCGTGGCCGTGCTCTAGGCAATGGGGGAGGAGGGTGGTTAGTATCCATTCCTTTATTCCAAAAAAATGGCCCATGCTTTCTCAAGGCTCTACAAGGACTCCTGAGATTAATCAGGTTAGGCTAAGCTACGTGGAGGTCGCTGCAATCCTAAAATCCTTCTCACCAATACAAGTTTGGTGAGTCTCAGGAACTGCCCTCTGGGCAGGGACGTGGTAATCCAGACTGTGGGAGTTTCCTCATCATGTAGCTCCCAGTTTGTAAACTCTAGCCCTTGGGTGGCTGCCTGTTTTTATAAATAAAGTTTTATTGGAACACAGCTACCCTTATTTGTTTCTGTATTTTCAATGACTGCCTTTGTACTACAGCAGAGCTGAGTGGTTGCAGGATGGATCACAAAGTCTGAAAGTTTTCCCATCTGTCCGTACTACGCGGAACACGCGGCCGGCAGGCAGTGAGTGCTAGAGGGTCAAGCCTTGGCAATCCCTTGTTTTAGCCCGAAAGTAACACACCTCTATTCACGGTTCCTTGTCCAGAAGAATCACATGGACTCTCCTAACCCAGGGGGAAGCAAGAAGTAGAGAAGCCCAGGGTACCGAGGAGCATTGGTCTAAACAACCACCATGGGGCTCTTCCCCAGGCACCAGACTGTTGGGCAGTGAGGAGGAGCCTATGTTCACCTGTTTATCTCTAGATCCCGGAGCTGCAGAGGGATTTTAAATTGCAGAGGACTCAGCAGAGCAGAGGGCAATGCTGAAGAGATCTGGAGCTTCTGATGAGATGTGGCTGGAGGTTTCAGAAGTTTTCAGGAACACAGGAAGTCAGGGGACACTGAAAAAAATGCAAGCAAGTTCTGGAAGAGAAGCATTTGATTGAAATAAATTACCTGATTATTTTTTTTATTTTTTGGGCAGTGATAGGTGCCCTTCTCCTTCAGGAACACGGGGCACTTTGGGGCAAAAGGAGGGACACGTGCTATTTCCTGACCCCCAAAGCCCAAGCCACACAGATCGCTTTTTGGACCAAGCACAGGCACTGTAAATAAACACAGGGCAGTGTTCTGCATAAAGAGGAAGGAAGTATTTGCTGAGAACGAGAGCGCTGGGTTGTACACAGCAGAACTGGGAAACCACCAGAATGTTCCTCATCACAGGCAGTGTCCATGCCTAGCATGCCCGTGGGGCCTGAGAGCAGTCAGAGAAAACCCTTGCCCTTCGGGAGCCTCCGGCCCAGAGCTGCCCCACTGACCAGACTGTGTACGGAGCCCAGGCATCAGGAGGGATTCTTTAAGAAGACAGGGCACCTGTCAGGGCCTGGAGGCAGTTACGAAGCACAGAGTCCACAGAGTTTATAGGAGGGTATTCATCTGCCAGAGCTCTTGGAGAGAAGTTTAAGGCCAAAAAGGATCTCCACAGAGTTTGGAGCACCAAAAGGGTTGTTGAAAAATGGTCCTAAGAGGGGCGCCTGGGTGGCTTAGTCAGTTAAGCGTCCGACTTTCGCTTGGGTCATGATCTCGCGGTTCGTGGGTTCGAGCCCCGCGTCGGGCTCTGTGCTGACTGCCAGCTCAGAGCCTGGAGCCTGTTTCAGTCTGTGACTCCCTCTCTCTCTGACCCTCCCCTGCTCACGCTGTCTCTCTCTCTCTCTCCTAGAAATAAATAAAAATATTAAAAAAAAAAGAAAAGAAAAGAAAAATGGTCCTAAGAAAACACAAAGAGGGACGCTGGGTGGCTCAGTCGGTTAAGCGTCCAACTTCGGCTCGAGTCATGATCCGTGGTCCGAGGGTTCAAGCCCCGCGTCGGGCTCTGTGCTAACGGCTCAGAGCCTGGAGCCTGCTTCGGATTCTGTGTCTTCCGCTTTCTCTCTGCCCCTTCCCTGCTCATGCTCTGTCTCTCTCTGTCTCTCAACAATAAATAAACATTAATAAAAATTTTTTTAAAAAGAAAACACCAAGGGGCCTAGTTCAGATAAGGAGATGATGTAGAAGGAAGTGGGTAAGACAAAGAAGGCAGATTCAGTGTGGAGAGAGGCAAGACGAGAAGGCGGGGCTGGAGGGAAGTCCCCAAGCATTGCACTTTATTATTGGTGCCACTGCACAGAGAACCACTCTGCTGGCTTGGCGACCAGCAGGCCTGGCCCTGGACCAGGGTTCCCAGGAAAGCTGGTAGGACAGGCAATCCGTGGGAATGACCGGGGACTTTGGACTCAGATGAGCCTCAGGCGAGTTCTGGCTCCCTATGTGTAGTACAGGGAGCTTCAGTTTCCCCATCTGGGAAATGGGAGCAATAGTATTCTTCTCTCTCAGTTTTGTTTTACAGATTAAATGAGATAATCCATTCCAAAGTCTTGGATGGAGTGATTGCCCAAAAATGATTATTCTGGGGATCCTGGGTGGTGCTGACTCTTGATTTGAGCCCAGGTTTGTGAGTTCAAGCCCCTCATCGGGCTCTGCGCTGACAGTACGGAGCCTGCTTGGGATTCTCTGTCTCCCTTTCTCTTTGCCTCTCCCCATTCACTCTCTATTGTTCTCTCTCTCTCAAAATAAATAAGTAAGCATTTTTTTTAATGATTATTCTTTGGGACCCCTGGCTGGCTCTGTCCGTCCAGCATGCGACTCTTGATCTCAAGGTTGTGAGTTCGAGCCCCACATTAGGTGTAGAGATTCCTTACAAGAAAAAGAAACAACTTTAAAAAAAAGATTTTTCTTCATACGTATTTCAATAGCCATGTATTTAATGAGTACTTATATATGGAAACACAGTCCTTGTGTGTATGTAGAGAAGAAACCTAAGACCAAGAGTGGGTGGGTGAACTGGCTCACGGAGTGGGCAAAGCCCTGATCAACACAGCATTTGATGGTTTCCGTGGTTTAAATAGTCTCATTATGGCCAATTTCAAGCTACCGACAGTTTAACAACTGGCTGGCAAAACTCCTGAACCATCGGCTCTCGAGAACAGGCCCCGGCCCAATGAGCTTTCTCTCCAGTTAGCAAATGACACATAAGTGAAAAGTTAACAATAGTGACTCGACTCTCGGATACACCCTCCCCCTGCCCGTCCACAGAGGGCTGATCCACATTGTGGGAGCTAGAGGGCTATTTAGGGTGGCAGCGGCTGAGTGCCTGGACTCCGGCGGCTGCATTTGGAGGTGAAAAAACCTGGCTTTTTCTCCGGCCATTCAGCAGCTACCGCCAGCACGGTGGGGGAGATGTGTCCCTGGCATTTGGAGTTCCAATGGGCACGGGAAGATGGTATCTCAGGGGAACTATGCCCTGGGCTCTGCCTTCAGCCAAAGGGGCACCAGCCTCACTTTTACCGCATGCACACTGAAGGCAGGGGCTGGAATGCACGTCCCAGCTCTGAAATCCTGAATTCTGACATAAAAAATACCTTTAAAGGGGCGCCTGGGTGGCTTAGTCCATTGAGCATCTGACTTCAGCTCAGGTCATGATCTCGCAGTTTGTGGGTACAAGCCCTGCATCGGGCTCTGTGCTGACTGCCAGCTCAGAGCCTGGAGCCTGCTTCGGATTCTGTGTCTCCCTCTCTCTCTCTGACCCTCCCCTGCTCATGGTCTGTCTCTCTGTCTCTCAAAAATAAATAAACATTAAAAAAAAATTTTTTTTAAATACCTTTGAAATTCAACTGCTTCACAACAAAAACAGAGAGGGCTGAAAACCATAAGAGACTGTTAACTATAGAGAACAAACTGAGGGCTGCTGGAGGGGAGGTGGGCGGGATGGGCTACATGGGGGATGGGCATTAAGGAGGGCATTTGTTGAGATGAGCAATGGGTGTTGTATGTAAGTGATGAGTCACTAACTTCTACTCCTGAAACCAATACTACATGATATGTTAACTAACTTGAATTTAAATAAAATCTTGGAAAGAAAAAAAAAAAGCCCTAGCACAATTCCTGGCATAGAGCATGTACTCAATAAATGCCAACTTTTTTTGAGAGAGAGAGAGAGAGCGCGCGAGAGCGAGTGCACACACACTCAAACGGGGGAGGGAAAGAGGGAGAGAGAGAGAGAGAGGGAATCCCAAGCAAGCTCTAAGCTCAGCAGGAAGCCTGACTTGGGGCTCCATCCCATAAACTGTGGAATTATGACCTGAGCTGAAATCAAGAGCCTCATGCTCAACTAACTGAGGCCCTACCCAGGCACCACCCCTCTCCCTCTCCCCAACCACCCGCCCCGCTGTTTTTTAGAATGCAAACTTTTTAATACAAAGATTTCTTTTAAATGTTTATTCATTTTTTGAGAGACAGAGTGAGTGTGAGTCCGGGAGGGGCAGAGAGAGAGGGAGACACAGAATCCGAAGGAGGCTCCAGGTTCTGAGCTGTCAGCACAGAGCTTGACGCAGGGCTTGAAGCCACGAATTGAGAGATTATGACCTGAGCCGAGGTTGGACGCTCGACCGACTGAACCACGAGGCACCCCCCGCCAACAAACTTTTTTAATGTTTATTTAGTTTTGAGACAGAGACAGAGAGAGAGAGATCACGAGCAGGGGAGGGGCAGAGAGAGAGAAGGAGACACAGAATCCAAAGCCAGCTCCAGGCTCTGAGCTGTCAGCACTGAGCCTGATGCAGGACTTGAACCCATAAATGGTGAGATCATGACCCGAGCCGAAGTCAGATGTTTAAACCAAAGTTGGACACTTAACAGACTGAGCCACCAGGCACCCCCTAAGAGGGATTTTTAGAGGCAAGATCAAGAGGCAGGAAGACCAGAGAGGAAGCTAATGAAATTGCCAGACCTCTTTTCAAACGCAGATTTCATCTTGGAATATAAAAGATAACAGTATATACAACCAAACAATATAATAAATATATACCTCGTAGTGCATAAAAAAGATCTCAGGTTTGCAACAGTGCTGTGAGAACAACAACAGTAGGTAGTATCTCTGTTGATTACTCTGCAGCTCAACACAGTCTTTGAAGTGCCCTAATGAGGACAGTAGTTATCACTTAAATAAACAACCGAGTAACTCAGGAATGAATGTGTCATAGTAAATGAAGTCATCGGGCTGGCCTGTGGTGGACTTTAGCTCATACTCAGGCTTTAGCAGAGACAAACCATCAGTGCGGATAGGACGCTTTTAACCCACTTGATAAGAATCTGATCCCCTAGGTGGCTGCTCTCACTCACTCCCTTTTCTCATCTGAGCTTTGCTTCCTTTGATGGCAAGGAGTTAGGTGACAGATCTCACCTCAGTTCCAGGTTCCAAGGAGTAGAAGGGGAGTGTGGGGAGATTCCAGCTGAGTGAAACTCCATGGCTTTCTCATTCCAACTTGAGCATGGCGATGGATAGCTTCCAGGTAAATGTGGTTTGTTCCGCATCGCATTCACATCCGTACTAGTACTGTGTTTGTGTTGGGTTTCTGAGCTTTTTTTCCAGAGTTGATTTGTCCTCCTATACCGGCTCTAGAAGACAGCCTACCCGGCAATAAAAAGAAACCAAACCAGCAGTGCAGGCTTCCCTTAGCAAGGCCCAGTGCATGAAGCCTGGGATCCTTGAGTTCTGAGCCATGTCACCACTTGTATGGCCTTGGGCCAGTGCTTTCTCCTTTCCAGGCTGCACCTGCCTCATCTGTCAGGGGAGGGGGCTGGACCACATGACCTTTAGGCTTCTTCCGGATCTGATGCTCTGGCCAGGACACACATTGTCAAGAAACCCTAGGAAAATGAAGAGCCTTTGTTTTTATTTTCTTCCTTTGAGTTTCTAAGTAGCCACAGCGGAACATTTGTTAAAGGGAGGTCTGGGGGCTGTTGCCATGCTGCCTCTTTCGCATTCTAATTTCTCTGTGTTGCAGAAGACAGATGCCGGGATTTTTGCCTGCCCAGTGTGTTTACCTGAGAAGGGCAGAAGAGGCAGTTGAGTGAATACTGGGCTGAAATGTTATAGGTGCATTCTTTTTACCCTGACTTCACCGCGAAGAATGTGCAGCCTCAGGTGGGGCTGAGCTCAAAAAACAAAAGCAGGGCCAGGCAAATGAAGGCAGAAATGACCATACTGAAACAAGCTTACAGGGTCTGGTATTTTGTAGAACGGTCAGGAAATAAATGAAAATAAAGTGCAATAGAATGAAATCTCCTAATTTCTCGAATAGGAGTAATGTCCCAGGTGCCTCATTTCTGCAAATGTCAGATGCCCAGGCAGCAGGGCTAAAGCTAGGGAGAGGCAGGCGGTGAGTGTGAGCGTCACAGAAGGATCATACACCACAGCACCTTATTCTCATCCTGGGCTCGGCCACACTGGGCAGAGCAAGCATCGCCTTCAGTTTCAGTCCGAAATGGAAGAGTAGATTGAGAAGCTACGAACCCAACCGAAGTCGAAGTCCGCGGCCATTTGAACAGGTCTCCTTTGTGAGGCGCGCACAGCTGAGGAGGAAATTAACAATGAGGATTTCACATTTGGCGAGAAGCAAATATGACAACCTGATTGCTGATTTCCTACTGGACAAGGTTATTTTCCTCAATGGAGTGCCTTAAGGTGGTCAAAGGAACCATCTGCAGGGTCCCAAAGCATTTAGGATTGGACCCCTCTGTCAGTGTCAGCCTAGCCTGCTGATTCCGGGGTAGCCCGTGAAATTTTCTTCTGGTTGCTTTAGCTTTAATCCACTGAAGCCACGGCCCAAGGACTTAAAGAGGGATCAGGGGTCAGGTATTGCTGATGGGACCCCACCTTTTGGAGAGACCCTGCACTCGCTCAGAACAGCCAGAGCTGTATTCTTCCTATTGCCCTACCAGGGACAGAATGGCCAAACCAGCAGCCAATAAGGGGCCTGTCTCGGCTCCTCTGGGTCCCGAGACGCATCCTCCCCCCCCCCTCCTTTCCCCTGCTATCTGGGGAATGCTGTGCTACAAACAGAGCAGCAGCTGTCAGCTTCTCACTGGCAGGCTCTCTCTCCTTCCCGTTATAGGAATCTGTGAGAATCGTTCAAATGAGTGGATGTGTTACAAAGGTGGAAAATGCACATCCGAGCCGAAATCAGGACAGCCCAAACGAACCAAATTGGAAGCTCTAAGGGACCGGCTGACCTCGAAATTACTCGTCCCTGTGCTTCCCCCGCTGGCTCCTCCTTTCTCCCTTAGACCCAAGGTTGAGAAGGGGTACGGTGTGATAAAATGTGGCTTTTACCTCCCAGCCTTGGGTGGATGCTTAGAGGAAACCCCTGAGACCCTTAAATGCTGGATTCTCTGTGGGGATTTTCCCAAGGGCAATATCTGTAGCATGCAAATAGAGAGGATGCTGTGAGGCTATTTACACAAAGGATGCATGGTATTTGCATGTAATTTCCCCACTCACTGCTTTGCACCCGTCACCAGACCGTTTATTCAAGTTAAAAGCATTTTTATGGCTCTCTTGATGGCAATCACTTCTGGATTTTTCCTCTTGTCTGAGCCGTCTTCTCCCTCAGGCCCTTTCCCTGGCCCAGATCTCTGGCAAGGGAGCCTAGTGGCGCCAAGGAAGGACCAGACAGGAGTGCCGGCTTGGCCTCCCAGAGGTGGCTGCTCCAAGACTTGGTTGCATAGCTTTCTCTCCTTTGCCCTGGGCACTGGCTGAAGTTCTCTTTTCCCAAACCTTAACATTATGTGATTATGTCATAGAAAGTGGGACTTTACCCCAGTTAATTCACAGAAAGTCTCTTTATTCATTTGCTTATTTTTTAAAGTTTATTTATTTAAAAAAATTTTTTTAATGTTTTATTTATTTCTAGGAGAGAGAGAGAGAGAGACAGCGTTAGCAGGGGAGGGTCAGAGAGAGAGGGAGTCACAGACTCTGAAACAGGCTCCAAGCTCTGAGCTGGCAGTCAGCACAGAGCCCGACGCTGGGCTCGAACCCACGAACCGCGAGATCATGACCTAAGCGAAAGTCGGACGCTTAACCGACTAAGCCACCCAGGCGCCCCTAAAGTTTATTTATTTATTTTGAGAGAGACAGAGACAGTGTGAGTGGGGCAGGGGCAGGGAGAGAGAGGGAGAGAGAGAATCCCAAGCAGGCTCTGGGCTGCCAGTAAACTCATGACCTATGAGATCATGGCCTGAGCTGAGATCAAGAGTCAAGACACTCAACTGACTGAGCCACCCAGGCGCCCCAATCTCCATGATTTCTTTTTTATCTGAAACTCCCAAAACTCCAGAAGTTCGGAAAACCCTAAATTTGGTGGTACAAACTGACCTGAATCGATGAAAGTTTGATCTGAGGCTTGTTGACCCCTTTGTGAAAACATTAATTAATTAAAGAAAAAATTTTTAGTAGGTTCCACATCCAAAGTGGGGCCTGAACTTATGACCCTGAGATCAAGAGTCACATGATCTACTGACTGAGCCAGCTAGGCACCCTTATTGCTGCTTTTAATTATTTATTTATGTTTACTATTTTTTTAAATTTAGTTTTAAAGTTTATTTATTTATTTTTGAGGTTGGGGGGAAGGCAGAGAGAGAGAGAGAGAGAGAGAGAGAATCCCAAGCAGGTTCCATACTATCAGCAGAGAGCCCAACAGGGGGCTTGAACTCACAAACTGCAAGATTATGACCCAAGCCAAAATCAAGAGTCTGATGCTTAACCGACGGAGACACCCAGACACCCCTTCTTTTTGTTTTTTGTTTTGATGTTTTTTATTTATTTCTGAGAGAGAGACAGCATGAGCAGGGGAGGGTCAGAGAGAGGGAGATACAGAATCTGAAATCTCTAGCTGTCAGCACAGAGCCCGATGCGGGGCTCGAACCCACGAACCGTGAGATCATGACCGGAGCTGAAGTCACTTAACCTACTGAGCCACCCAGGTGCCCCAACCCAGACACCCCTTCTACTGCTTCTTTTTAACTAACCCTTGATTTACTCATTGCTTCTTTTATAGCCAGTGAAGGCCGGCCTGAGCGTAGTCCAAAGTTACATAACTGGTTAGGGTCTTGATTTGTCCTACTCAAAGTCAGTGCTTTTCCTCTGCTTCAGTTTCTTCCATTGAAAAATGAAAGTGTTAATAGCATGTACTTCATAGGGTTGCTGTGGAGAATGAATGCTTTAATATGTAAAAGCACTTAAAATAGGGCCTGGCACATAAAAAGTGTTCAATTAATGCCCACTAATGCTATTGTGCTATGCCCTGTTTTTCTTTACTCTTCCAAACACTGGATTCCTGATTATTACCAGTTATAGCCTTCGAGAGTGTTCTCTAAGATGAGGAATGAACCCATTTTCCAGACTCAGAGCAGGCTGAGGTGGGACCAGAACAGATCCTTGCAAGCAAGAAAACTGAGCTGCCTTTCTTTTTTCTTAAGTTTATTTATTCATTTGGAGAGAGAGAGAAAACAAGCAGGGAAAGGGCAGAAAGGGAAGGAGAGATAGGAGCCTAAGCAGGCTCTATGCTGCCAGTAGAGAGCCCAACATGGGGACTGAACTCACGAACCTCGAGTTCATGACCGAGCCAAAACCATGAGTCAGATGCTTAATGACTGAGCCACCCTGATGTCCCTGAGCTGCCCTATTAAGCCACAATCTCCTCCCCCCCCACCCCCGCCGCACCCCAGCTCTGACTGAAACCTTCAGATGCGGAGAAACCCATAAAGAGGAAGGTATCCCCTTTACAAAATGCTGAAGGCAGAAGAACAAAAGTTTCTCAATGGAGCCCAAGATCATAAGGCTAAATTTTACTCTGAGACGTGAAGTCCTTCTATTTTGAGGTGGTTCTAGATTTTTCATGACTTATATTTTACCTTATTGTTACTATAACGTGGGACCTGTGGGGAATGGAGTATGAAGGACACCAGTTCCCTCCCAGAGATATGTCTGGGAGCCTGCTAGTGCCTGGGGCCAGGGGCTGCAGGGAAGGCTCTGAGCTCTGCCAGGGAGCCCTGGCGCTTGGGAGAAGGCTGCCCACCACCGTGTCTGGGCCAGGGACTTGCCCTGTAGCTCAAGCCCTCCTCGGAGCATCAGTCAACGTAAATAACGGAGATGTGTTCCTGCCACCCTAGGGACCTTGGAGAAAACCAAAGCAACTTGTCCTAGGTGACTTTTTTTTTTTTTTTTAAGTTTTATTTACTTCTAGGAGAGAGAGAGAGAGACAGCATGAGCAGGGGAGGGTCAGAGAGAGAGGGAGTCACAGACTGAAACAGGCTCCAGGCTCTGAGCTGGCAGTCAGCACAGCCAAGAGATCGTGACCTGAGCGAAAGTCGGATGCTTAACCGACTAAGCCACCCAGGCGCCCCTGTCCTAGGTGCCTTTAGCACCAAGCCTGGTGGCTACTGCTGAACAGAGGGCAATGAACAATGCAAAACATAACCAGGAAAGAGCTAGACTCTATAAAAAAGCCTTTGCAAACCTAATCAAGGGAACTGGACATTCCACACTATTTTAAAAAGCAGTCGAAATTTCTGATCAGCGCACCTTCTCAGAAAACAAAACAAAACAAAACCCACCCGACCCAAAATTAAAAGGTTTTAAATACAAATGTCTATAACTAAGTTTTTAGAATGCCGCCTTCTGCCCATCCAAGCCTGTCACTGTCTTGCGTGTTTTCATGAAGAGACGCCCCTTACTCTGCCCGGCCCCATCCGCCTTCCCCTGCGCCCGACTCCGCGCACGCAGGCCTCCAAAGTCCCCAAAAGGCGCCATCGGAGGTAGGATGTCTCGATCTGAACTCCGAAGCTGCAGGAGCCGCCTCAGGGACCCACAGAGAGCAGGGATAGAGGTGGGCGCTTAGAAGGGAGCTACGTGAGAGGGATGGCGATACCCTCCTGGCGGGTCACCCGCATTGAGTAATCCCCCCGACCCCTGGGAGATGGGGTCAGCAGGGCACTTTGGGGCAGAGGCGCGGGGGCTGGCGGGCGAGAGAGACGCAATGGCCACGCAGTCCGCCGCTCGGAGCGCACTCGGACCGCGGCGGCTGGGGACGCCCCTCTGCGGGGTTCTGGCCGCCGGCTCGCCGGTGTCGGGGGCGGGGCTGGCGCAGCCTTTCCTCCGCCCGGCGGCCTCCCGCCGCCTGCAGGGGTGTGGGGCAAGGGCGAGCAGGCTCCCGGCCCGGCGGTCGTCGGCGCGGGGGGCACCCGCAGCGCACAGCCCCAGCCCGCGGCCGCGAGCCCCCGGCCGTCTCCCCGCGCCCGGAGGGCAGCCGCTCGCGCCGCATCCCGCCGCCCATTGGCTGGCGCGCCGCCGCCGCCCCGCCCCGTCCCGCCCCGCCCCGCCCCGCCATTGGCCGCGGCCGCCGCGGGCCCCGGCTCCAGCAGCCGCTGACATCACGCGGCCCGAGGCGGCGGCGGCGGCGCCCCGGCCCAGCGCGCAGCCCCCTCGGCAGAGGCGCCGCCGCGGGCCCGGCGGAGGATGGTGCGCGGCGCGCCGGGGCTCCCGCCGCCAGAGCCGCAGGGCCGAGGCGGAGTCGGCCGCGGCGGACCGCCGCCCCCCGCACGGCGCGCGGGACGAGCGGCCGCGGTGAGGCGCGAGGGCGACGCGGGCGCGGCGCCATGGGGGCCCTGACGAGCCGGCAGCACGCGGGCGTGGAGGAGGTGGACATCCCGTCCAATTCCGTGTACCGCTACCCGCCCAAGTCCGGTGAGGGCCGGCGGGCGCGGGCTGGGTGCGCCCCGGGGCCGGGTGGGGGGGGGTGGAGCGGGGAGAGGTCTGCGGGCCGGTGCGGCTGGCGGGGTGGCCGCGGTGGCCCGCCGACCTGCCGCCCGAGGACGCGAGCGGCCTGCAGGCCGTCTGCCCGGTGACAGACGCGAGCGGCGGGGACTGCGGCCCCGGAGGGGCGGGGTGCCCGCGGGGGCCCCTCCCTCGGCCCCCGGTGCGCCCTTTCCCCATGAGGAGGCTGAGGGCTAGGTGAGGCGGGCCTGGCGTCCGAAACGGGGGCCCGTGGCGGGGGGCCGGCCGGGGTCCGCGCATCCAGGCCTCTGGAGGAGGAGGCGCGGGCGCAGATTTCAAGTAGGTTTCTCGGGGAGGGGTTGGGGGTGGAGGGGGGCAGCCTCCATGGCCTGAGGGAGGATGGCGGCCCAGAATGCGTTTGCAGGCTGGCGCTTTTCAGGAAGCTGTCAGAAGCAGAAAGAAGTGTTTCACCGAAATGTTTGGGAATCTGAGTATCAGAGTCACCCGGGTCGTCCCTTTGCCAGAGTAGCGGTAGGCCCGGTTTTCGGAAGGGGCATAGCTAGGGGGACAGACAGGGCGCAGGGTATTTAAAACGTATAGAAGTTATTATGTGTGTTTTCAGAATCATTCAGAAGGTCAGTGTCTCCAGCCCCTGGGTTGTGGCATAAGCGTTGCAGGTGGGGGCGGTTTTTGCCGGGAGGGAGAGAGGATCCCAAGTGGATTGAGCCCCTGCCAATTCTGAACAGCGGCTGCCTGCCCTGCCTCTTTGCTCTTTATTTTTCATCGCTTTTTTCAAGACTTCTGGGGACGGTCGGCTACCATCTTCTCTTTGGCCTAGGACCTAATGGGGATTTGGGTGATCTTGGAGAGGCGTCAGAATTGGAGCCTCAGGATAAAGACATGCTAATGAGATGAGCTGGTTTCCCAGCAGTGTGTCCCCGAGCGTGCCAGGTGGAAGCGGGGACCAGACAATGGACCTGAGCCCCGCAGAGTGTCTGCCGGAGCTGTGTCTTGTTGCTGTGCCAAAGGATGAATCCTGGCTGAATACGATCAAGAGCTGTTTTAGAACAGTCTAAGATAAAGCTGCGAGATTTCTAATGTTTTAATAAAATTCTAGCCAATTAGGACTGTATGAAAAAAAATGCCCAAAGTAGCGTGCACTTGGTGTCTTAATAGACAGAAATATGCACAAGTATTTGTGGGTTTTTTTTCCCCCCTGAAATCACTTAGCTTTTATTGATCAGAATATGGAGCGTGTTTTGCTGAGCTGGGAGTTTTCAATAGTTTACAGTCTCAGAAGAGGATTCACCCTCCCTTCACGTATGGGAATCAGCAGGGATAAATCTCTAGGAGGCTGCTCCCCAAAAGATATTAATACAAGTATGAGTCTTGGGTGATGATCATGAAAGGAAAATGGACTAAACTAAAACTCTTTTAAAAGGTTTGTTTGTTTGTGTGTTTTAAGTTTGTTTATTGATTTGGAGAGAGAGACTGGGGAAGGGGCAGAGAGAGAATCCCAAGCAGGCTCCACAGTGTCAGCAAGAGCCTGACTTGGGGCTCAATCTCACGAACCGGGAGATCATGACTTTAGCTGAAACCGAGAATTGGACTCTTAACTGACTGAGCCACCCAGGTGTCCCATAAACATTAATTTTTGCAAGAGAGATGGAGAGAGGTAGGGGGATGGGACAGAGGATCACAAGTGAGTTCCGCTGTGCTGACAGCACAGAGCCCAGTGTGGGGCTTAAACTCATGAACAATGAGATCATGACCTGAGCTGAAGTCAGCCGCTGAACCAGCTGAGTCACCCAGGTATCCCCAAACTAAAACTTTTCTTAAGCAACACACTTTGTGCTGACAGTCTGAAATAATCCTCTCCACTCCACCAGTCTTTTAAAATTGTTAAGTAGTTGTAGCTCATTTCTAAAAAAAAATTTTTTTTATAGTTTATTTCTTTTTCAGGCAGAGAAAGAGATAGCGTGAGTAGGGGAGGGATGGAGAGAGAGCGAGGGAGACACAGAATCGGAAGCAGGCTCCAGGCTCTGAGCTGTCAGCACAGAGCCCGATGCAGGGCTCAAACCCACGAACCTTGAGATCATGACCTGAGCCAAGTTGGACCCTTAAACATCTGACCCACCCAGGTGCCCCTGTTGTGGCTCATTTCTAATTGGAAGTTACACATGTGAGAAATCTTTACAGCAAAGGGGCCAAATTATTTATGTTGAAGATAAAACACAGAAAATATGAATCAGAACATACATGTCGCAGTCAACAAACCTTCATGTACTTGAGAATTTCCATGAACTTGGATGTACGCTCTAGTCGAGAGGCATCTCCCACTCTTCATCTGATCTTTAAATTGACCTGGCTTTTTGTGGGATGATAGTAGTGTAGACCTGAAAGGGACCTTTGAGAGAACTTGGCCCAAGACCCACCCATGTCAGTGGTAAGAAAGTGGGGTGTCCAGAGAAATAAATTAGCATGGCCAGGTCATCCACTCAGTTAGTGCTCTCCCTCTTGAGCCATCAGCCTCTGCCTTTCACCAGGAATTGACTTGTGGAGACGACGAGGCTCTTCTGCATCAGGACTGAAACAGAACTCAAAGGGCTGTCCTTGTTGAGGAATCAAGGCTGGGGTGGTTTTGAGAAGCCTTCTTGTCTTCCGTCCTGATAGTAGAAGTAAGCAGATAACAGAGTCAGTTTTCTCCAGGTGACCCGCTGAACTGAAACCGCCCTTTCACACTCTGGAAAGTCTCAGACTCTGCCACCCCTGGAATAGTTTCAGAAAACGATGCTGTCACCTGGCCCTGTGATGATACACTGCCTGGCAGAAATTGCTGTCCTTTGTATCTTTAGAGGAACCCCTTAGTTTTGTATGCTCACTGAAATGGGAACATTTAGAAATTACTGAGAACAGGGGTGCCTGGGGGGCTCAGTCAGGTGAGCGTCCAGACCCACTCCGGCTCAGGTCATGATCTGGCTTGTGGGTTTGAGCCCCACGCTGGGCTCTGTGCTGACAGCTCAGAGCCTGGCGCCTGCTTCGGATTCTGTGTCTCCCCCTCTCTCTGCCCCTCCCTCCTTGCACTCTGTCTCTTTCAAAAATAATAAACATTAAGAAATGTTTTAGAAATTACTGAGGACAGCCGATTTCATGTTGAAACTTACGTTTCTTTCTTTTCTTTCTTTCTTTTTTTTTTTACAAATAGTTTATTGTCAAATTAGTTTCCACATAACACCCAGTGCTCATCCCCACAGGTGCCCTCCTCCATGCCCATCCCTCCTCCCCCCCACATCCATCAGTCCTCAGTTTTTGTCAGCATTCAAGAGTCTCTCATGGTTTGCCTCTCTCCCTTTCCCCCACCATTTCCCCCTTCTTCTCCCCCTTGGTCCTCTGTTAAGTTCCTCCTAATCCTCCTATACGTGCAAACATATGATATTTGTCCTTCTCTGCCTGACTTATTTCGCTCAGCATAACACCCTCAAGGTCCATCCATGTTGCTACACATGGACAGATTTCATTGTTTCTCATTGCCATGTAGTATTCCATGGTATAGATAAACCACATCTTCTTGATCCATTCATCTGTTGATGGACACTTAGGCTCTTTCCATGTTTTAGCTATTGTGGAGAGTGCTGCTATGAACATTGGGGTACATGTGCTCCTATGCATCAGCATTTCTGTATCCCTTGGGTAAATTCCTAGCAGTGCTATTGCTGGGTCATAGGGGAGTTCTATTGTTAGTTTCCTGAGGAACCTCCACACTGTTTTCCAGAGGGGCTGTACCAGTTTACATTCCCACCAACAGTGTAAGAGGGTGCCCGTTTCTCCACATCCTCGCCAGCATCTCATGTTCTCTGATTTGCTCATTTTAGCCACTCTGACTGGTGTGAGGTGCTATCTCAGTGTCGTTTTGATTTGTATTTCCCTGATGAGGAGGGATGCTGAGCATCGTTTCATGTGTCTGTTGGCCATCTGGATATCCTCTTTGGAGAAGTGTCTGTTCATATCTTCTGCCCATTTCTTTACTGGGTTGTTTGTTTTTTGGGTGTGGAGTTTGGTGAGTTCCTTATAGATTCTAGATATCAACCCTTTATCTGATATGTCGTTTGCAACTATCTTTTCCCATTCCGTTGGTTGCCTATTAGTTTTGTGGGTTGTTTCCTTTGCCGTGCAGAAGCTGAAACTTAGGTTTCTTAAAAAAGAATAATTTTCTTTTTTTTAGAGAGAGATAGCCTGATTGATTTATACTTATTTATTTTTTGAATAAGTACTCTAAGCTACCTGCTTCAAAGTTTAAAAGACTGAAAAGCCGTACAGAAAAAGTCTTGTTCTCACTGTTCAGTTCATCACAGTTTCTCCCTAAATCCCTCCCATTCCTGTGTAACCACTTTTGGTTTCTTTGGAATTCTTCCAAAGTTTCTTGTGCAAATACAAGCACAACATGCTATTTAGGCTGTTCTGCATCTTTTTTTAAAAAAACTTTTATTATAAGAGATTTTATTTTTGTTTTGTTTTTTACTTTATGTGTATTTTTAATGTTTATGTCTTTACTTATTTTGGAGAGACCGAGCACAAGCGGGGGAGGAGCAGAGAGAGGGAGACATAGAATCTGAAGCAGGTGCCAGGCGGCTAGCTGTCAGCACAGAGCTGGACGCAGGGCTCGAACCCATGAACTGTGAGATTATGACCTAAGCCAAAGTGAGGTGCTCAACAGACTGAGCCACCCAGGTGCCCCAAGAGGAGTTTTTAAAGCATGGGTAATGTTTTTGTCTGTGAAATAGTTATAAAAGTTTCTCTTAGCTTTTAGGAACATCTTAGCTTTTAAAAACATTAGTTTTTAAGCCAAGGACTTAAAAATCTGGAACTCACTACAGAATAAAGAATTGTTCAATTCTGGGACAGTTTGATACTTTAAGTAAATTCCTTGGGGCGCCTGGGTGGCTCAGTCGGTTAAGAGTCTAACTTCAGCTCAGGTCCTGATCTCACAGGACATGAGCTCTAGCCCTCCATCAGGCTCTCTGCTGTCAGCACGGAACCCACTTTGGATCCTGTCTCCCTCTCTCTTTGCCCCTCCCCCTGTGTGTGTGCATGTGCACGCGCTCTCTCTCAAAAATAAACATTAAAAAAAATTAAGCTCCTGAAATGCACAGTAAATACACTTCATACCATAAAAAAGCTAAATGTTGCTCCGTTTAATGAAGTTATCAAGGTGAAGAGTTCAAATGCTAGCATTATTTTTTAAGCACTTAAAATGTAGTAATTCTCTTGAAACCTCCAGTATTTATTTTTAATGTTTTTAATTTTTTATTTTTTTATTTGAGAAAGAGAGAAAGCGTACAAGAGAGGGGCAGAGGGAAAGAGAATCTTAAGCAGGCTCCATGCTCAGCACGGACTCGGGGCTCAGTCCCATGACTGCAAGGTCATGACCCGAGCTGAAATCCAGAGTTAGACGCTCAACTGCCTGAGCCACCCAGGCGCCCCTGAAACCTCCAATATTTTTGTTTTATTTGTATTTCATTAAGAGCAGACTGATTTCTTTCACTTCCTGATTTTGTTCTAAGATTTAGGGCCTTAGATTTCCTTATACGATGGTGGTTGTACCTTTTGTACCTTAGCATGTTTTCTCTGTTTATTACTATTTATGTACCGTATTGAGCACCTGCTGTGTATCATGGATTTTGCCGTGGCCCGGTATATACATTCTGATCCTTGTGTTCCGGGATTTTGATTCCTTTGGGAAGCGGCAGGATGGCTCTCCAATCAACTTTGTAATTGGTGATGTGGGTCACAGAGGTAGTATTAACAATGCAAGCTGTTTGGTGGCAGTATCAGTGAGGATTCTTCAAGGAAACAGAATCAATAGGAGATGTATGTTTATTTTTAAAATATATGTATATTCCTTAAAATAGATCTTTTTATTTTAAGGAATTGGCTCCTGCGATTGTGGGGGCTGGCAAGTCTAAAATTTGTAAGGCCCGCCCCCAAGCTGGAAACTGACAGGAGTTGATGTAGTCTTGAGTGAAATTTACAGAGCAGGCTGGCAGCGGAGAAGCTCAGGCAGGATTTCTGTTACAGTCTTCAGACAGAATTCCTTCTTCTCTGGGGAACCTCACTTTTTGCTCTTATGGTCCTCAACTGATTGGATGAGGCCCACCCACATTATCAAGGGTAATCTCTTTTATTTAAAGTCAACTAACTGTAAATGTTAATTACATCTACAAAATACCATCTCAACAACATCTAGATTAATGTTTGGGTAAACTGCTGGGCATGATAGCCTAGCCAAGACACACAAAATTTACAACTATAGTGCCTTCCTGCTTTAACTATTATTTTTGTGAAGTGGATGCTAAGCTCGAGGTTTTAGTTGATGAAAGAGAACTTGTGCTGTGAAAACCTTAAAAAATTTTTTTTTCTTTAAGTTTATTTATTTTGAGAGAGAGAGAGAGAGCACAAGCAGGGGAGGGGCAGAGAGAGGAAGAGAGAGAGAATCCCAAGCAGGCTCTGTGCTGACATTGCAGACATGGGGCTTGAACTCACAAACTGCAAGATCATGACCTGAGCCAAAACCAAACCTCTGAAAACTAAGAGTCGGAGGTTTAACCTACTGAGCCACCCACGTGCCCCAAAACCTATTTTTTTTTTTTTAAATTCTAAAAGTTATAGCCTTTAGAAATCACTACTTAAGGGGCGCCTGGGTGGCTTAGTCGGTTAAGCGTCCGACTTTCGCTTAGGTCATGATCTCGCGGTTCGTGGGTTCGAGCCCCGCGTCGGGTTCTGTGCTGACTGCCAGCTCGGAGCCTAGAGCCTGTTTCAGTCTGTGTCTCCCTCTCTCTGACCCTCCCCTGCTCACGCTGTCTCTCTCTCTCTCTCTCTAGAAATAAATTAAAAAAAAATTAAAAAAAAAAAAAAAGAAATCACTACTTAAAAATTGTGCTCCTTCCCGAATTGTGCTTAGAATCTAGTGTCAGAAACGGAGTGCAGGGGTACAGAGATAAGTAAGAACACAGACCATCATCACCAAGTGGGCTGTGTTCCAGGAATGCAGGGCTGGTTTAATATATGAAAATCAGTTAATGTTAATATATTAGTAGAATAAAAAAATAAAAACCACATGATCATTCCAATAAATGGAGATAAAATGTGACAAATCCAACCTCTTCAAGATGAAGAACACTCTGCAAAATGGGAATAGAAGAGAACTTACTCAATTTGGTAAAGGGAATCTGAAGAGCCCGCAGCTGTATCATACTTAATCATGAAGTACAGAATGGTTTTGGCTCAGGTTATAATCTCATGGTTTTGTGAGTTTGAGCCCTGGTTCAGGCTCTGCACTGGCATCAGCACAGAGCTTGCCTGGGATTCTCTCTTCCTCTCTCTGCCCCTCCCCTGCATGTTCTTGCTCTCATTCTCTTAAAATAAATAAACCTAGAAAAAAGTATAAAACCTGTACACAGGAAATTCTAAAATGTTGCCGAGATCGATGCTTTAACTAAAGTTTTAAAAGATCTAAGTAATTAAACACTTCATGTTGGAAAACTCAGTATTGTCAAGATGCCAATATTCTCCAAATTGATCTAAAAATTTAGTCAAAATCCCAACAAACTTTTTCTAAAAAAATTGACCAGCTGATTCTTTTTTTTTTTTTCACACATTTATTTCTTTTTGAGAGAGAGAGGGACAGAGCATGAGTGGGGTAGGGACAGAGACAGGAGACACAGAATCTGAAGCAGGCTCCAGGCCCTGAGCTGTTAGCACAGACCCCAGTGTGGGGCTCAGACTCATGAACCAAAAGATCATGACCTGAGCTGAAGTCAGATACTTAACCAACTGAGCCACCCAGGTCCTCCAGATTCTTATGTTTATATGCACATGCAAAGGACCTAGAATATCCAAAACAATTTTGAAAAGGAAGAACAGGGGCATCTGCGTGCTTCAGTCGGTAGAGCATGCAACTCTTGAACTTGGGGTTGTAAGTTTGAGCCCACATCAGGTGTAAAGATTACCTAAAAATAAAATCTTTTTAAAATGTTTTAAGTTTATTGATTTATTTTGAGAGATAGAGCACAAGTGGGGGAGTACCAGAGAGAGAAGGAGACAGAATCCCAAGTGGGCCCCATGTTGTCAGTGCAGGACCCAACATGGGGCTTGAACCCACCAACCATGGGATCGTGACCTGAGCCAAAATCAAGAGTCAACGAACGCTCAACTGACTGGGCCACCCAGGTGCCCGAATATAAAATCTTGAAATTTTTTTTTTAATGTTTTATTTATTTTTGAGAGAGATAGAGACCGTGTGAGCAGGAGAGGGTCAGAGAGAGAGAGAGACACACACACAGAATCCAAAGACAGGCTCTAGGCTCTGAGCTAGCTGTCAGCACAGAGCCCCATGCAGGGCTTGAGCCCAGGAACCTTGAGATCATGACCTGAGCTGAAGTCAGACTCTTAATGGACTGAACCACCCAGGTGCCCCCCAAAATAAAATCTTTAAGTGTGGAGCCTGACACAGGACTTGAGCTCAGGAACCCTGAAATCATGACCTGAGCTAAAATCAAGAGTCAGATGCTCAGCCAACAAGCCACCATGGGGCCTCTTTCTTTTCTTTCCTTTTGTTTTGTTTTGTATTGTTTTGTTTTCTTTCTTTCCCTCCCTTCCCCTCCTTCCCCCTCCCCCTCCCCCCTCCCCTCTCTCTTCCCATGTTTATTTGTTTCTGAGAGAGCACACCCATGCAGGTGGGAAAGGGGCAGACAGAGGGGGACAGAGAATCTGAAGCAGAGGCTCTGTGCGGACAGCAGAGAGCCCAATATGAGGCCTGAACTCAAACCATGTGATCGTGACCTGAGCCAAAGTCAAACGCTTCACCAACTGAGCCACCCAGGTCCCCCTCTTTCTTTCTTTCTTTCTTTCTTTCTTTCTTTCTTTCTTTCTTTCTTTCTTTCTTTCTTTCTTTCGAGTGAGAGGGAGCATCTGTGAGAAAGTGGGGGAGGGGACAGAGGGAGAGAGAGAATCTTAAGCAGACTCCACACTCAGCACAGAGCCTGATGCTGGGCTCGATCCCATGTCTCTGGGATCATGACCTGAGCCCAAATCAAGAATTGCATGCTCAACCAACTGAGCCACCCAGGCGCCCTGAAAGTCTTAAAAAAAGGAACAAAGGGAGAGAGAGAGAGAGAGAGAGAGAAGACTAACGAAGTTGCAGGACTTGTACCACCCAATTTAAAAAATGACTCTAAAACCACAGTGTGGTATATGGGCACAACAAAACGCATATAGATCAATGGCACACAATTGCAAGTCAGAAATAAAACCTTACATTTATGGTCAGTTGATTTTGACCAAACTACCAAGACATTTCAACCAGAAAAGTATTAGTTTTTTTCAGCAAATGGTGCTGGGACATTTGGATAATGACAAGGAAAAATAAATAAATAGACTTAAACCCTTTCTTCACATCACCAAAAATTAACTCAGAATGGATCCTAGAAGGAAAACACAAGTCACAGAGCGGGAGAAAATATTTGCAAATCATATATATGTTAAGAGATTTGTATCAAGAACATACAAAGAACTTGTCCAATTAAGCGTGGGGCGCCTGGGTGGCTCAGTCGGTTAAGTGTCCAACATCGGCTTAGGTCATGATCTCGCAGTTAGTGAGTGTGAGTCCTGCTTGGGCCCTGTGCTGACAGCTCAGGGCCTGGAGCCTGTTTCATGGATTCTGTCTCCCTCTATCTCTGCCCCTCCCTGCTCATGCTCTGTCTCTCTCTCAGAAATAAATAATAAAACATTAAAAAAAAAAAAAGACAAACCTTAAAAAAGGAACAAAGTTCTCAATAGACATATCTCCAAAAAAAGATACATAAATGGACAATAAGCACATGAAAAGATACCATCATTAGCCATTAGGGAAAAGCAAATCAAAGCTACTATTAGATACCACTTCACACCCACTAGGATGGCTGTAATCAATATAACAATAAGTGCTGATAAATGTGTAGAGAAATTAAAATTCTGGTACTCTCCTAATAGAAATGTAAAATAGTGCAGTTGCTTTGGAAAACAGTTTGACGGTTCCTTAAATGACTCAGCAGTTCTGTTCCGTGGTATATATATGCCTAAGAAAAAAGGGGGGAAAACCCGCACCAAAATATGTACGTGAATGTTTGTGGCAGCATTTTTTGTAATAGCTAAAAGGTGAAAATAACCCAAATGTCCATCAACTGGCAAATGGAACAAAATGTAATAATAAGTCCATATAATGGAGCTTTCTTTGGCCATAATGATATTTGCTACACCATGATGAACCTTGAAAACATTAATGTTAAGTGAAAAGCCAGATGCAAAATGGTATGCATCGAATAATCCTGTTTATTCGGAATGTCTGGGAAAGACAAATCCACTGAGATAGAAAGTAGATTAGTGAGTGTCTGACTGGAGGAGGGGAAAATGAGAAATAACTGCTGATGGGTATCTTTTTGGGATAATGAAAATGTCCTAAATAAGATCATGTGAATAGTTGCGTAACTCAGTGAATATACTAAAAGGCTACTGGCTAGTATACTTGAAATAAGTGAATTATAAGGTGTATAAATTACATCTCAATAAAGCTGTTTAAAAAAATGGACCTGGGGCGCCTGGGTGGCTCAATCGGTTGGGCTTCCGACTTCGGCTCAGGTGATGATCTCGTGGTTTTGAGTTCGAGCCCCGCATCAGACAGCACAAGAGCCTGGAGCCTGTTTTGGATTCTGTGTCTCCCTCTCTCTCTGCTCTCCTTCCCTTGCTCACGCGCTCTCTCTCTCTCTCTCTCTTTCTCTCTCTCTCTCTCTCTCAGAAGTAAATAAACATTTTTTAAAAAGGGACCTAAATGTAAGAACTAAAGCCATAAAACCCCTAAAAGAAGACATGGGAAAAAATACTTACTTGATTCAGAATAGCGAGAGTTCTTTGATACAGCACCAAAAGCACAATCCAGAAGAGAAAAAAACTAGTACATTGGATTTCTTCAAAATTAAGCATGTTTCTGTTTCAGGAAACATCAAGAAGATGAAAAGACAAGCCATCTTCTGAAAGAAAATATTTGCGAAACACATAGATAAAGGATTTGCATCCAGAATATATCAAGAACTTTAACAACCCAGTTTTATTTATTTTTTAATGTTTATTGATTTTTGAGAGAGAGAGATAGAGCGCAGGTGGGGAAGGGATGGAGAGAGACACACAATCTGAAGCAGGCTCCAGGCTCCAAGCTGTCAGCACAGAGCCCGACGCAGGGCTCGAATCCATGAACCGTGAGATCATGCCCTGAGCTGAAGTCGTATGCTCAACCGACTGAGCCACCCAGGTGCCCCTAACAACAGTGTTAAGACAACCCAATTTATTTATTTATTTTTAGCAGAGAGAGAGAGACAGCATGAGCAGGGGAGGGTCAGAGAGAGAGGGAGACACAGAATCTGAAACAGGCTCCGGGCTCTGAGCTGGCAGTCAGCACAGAGCCCGATGCGGGGCTCGAACTCACCAGCCGTGAGATCATGACCTGAGCCGAAGTCGGACGCTTAACCGACTGAGCCCCCCAGGCGCCCCTAAGGTAGAGTCCAAGAAAAGATTGCGCCTTCGCCAAGAGGAGTTCTGCTGACAGCTCTTGAGATAAAATGCTCTGTATTCCCCCTCCTCCCAGAAATAAAGGTGATTCATTGAACTTGAAGCAAAGGTGAGGGGTATCAAGATGAAAAGGTACAGCAGGTGGTTATTAGATTTGGACTGAAACTCCAAAGAAAGATCCGAGGGAAATGTTTGGGAGTCGCGTGGGGGACCAGTGTGTATTGATTGCCCGATGGGCCTGACACAGTCCTTTGAAAGACACATTACTATCCATTTTACAAATAAAGAAACCGAAGCTCAGAAGAGTTAAATAAGTTGTCCCAGGTCATATAGTGGTAGAAGGCAGCACCCGGAGCAAATCGAAGGGTGCCTTATGTCAGAGCCCCTGCTTTGGTTCTGAGAGGAAGAGAGAGGGAGAAGGGATGAAAGTAAAGGAGAGACCTGAGCCCTTAGAGACACGTCCGTCTTTGTGGGCTGCACGAAAGCATGAAGCAAGCGGTAGGTAAGAAGAGACTCAGGACTCTGAGGGTTTGGGAAGCCAAGGGACAGAGAGCCTCAGAAGCGAGTGTGGAAGTCTTCTGAGCGTTCGTAAGGCGTTTTTGTTTTTAAGGGTTTTTAAGTATTTTGATTTTGAGAGAGAGTGACGGTGAGCAGGGGAGGGGCAGAGAGGGGGAGAGAGAATCCCAGTAGGCTCCGCGCTGTTAGCACAGAGCCAGACATGGGGCTCAGGCTCGAGAACTATGGGTCATGATCTGACCCAAAGTTCAGAGTTAAACGCTTAACCGACTGAGCCACCCAGACACCCCAAGGTGTTGAAGCTTTTGTGATGCTGAAGGATTTTGAGGGGGCGTCACAAAGTAAAGAGGAGACAGGTGAAGGAGTCAGGTTTGGTCCCCTGAGAAGGGCAGGAAGGCTTGGATCTGTCGATGTGTGCCTTGCTCTAAATATTGGAAAGCCACCGTTAAAACTATATTGTACTCAGGGGCACCTGGCCTGCTCTGTCAGTAGAAAGTATGCGATTCTCAGTCTCAGGGTGGTGAGTTTGGGCCCCACGTTGGGCATGGAGCCTACTTCAAAGCAAAACAAAACTATATTGTACTCAAACCAAACACTTCACTCTGCTCATTCAGAATAGAATAGAGTCCAGAACTAGGTATATATATAGCATGATAAAAATAGATTTTCAATTTAGTGGGGAAATGGAATATTCAGTAAATGGTGTTAGTAAAGTTTCCTGTTTGGGAAGAAAAAAAAATTAACTCCTTATCCCACACATCCCGTAAGGACAAATTCCAGATGTAAAAACAATCAAATAGCCACAGCAACAATACCCAGGAGGGGAAAAAAAAAAGCAAGCAAGCCATGTAAACCAGAAAGGAGAGAGTGTTTATCAGTAGGGAACCAGTTAATTTAAATCTGGGCACTCAGTGGGAGTATAGTGTAATGGTGAAGAGTACACATAGGAACTCTGGAATAAAAATAGCTGGGTTTGGGACCTAACACTGCCTCTTACTAGCTGTGTGATCCTGGACAAATTACTTGCCCTCTCTGTGCATTTACCATCTTTTCTAAAGTAAAAAAGTTTGTATCGCCTACCTTATATGGTTATTGTGAGGAATAACCTGGGTAGTATGTTTTATTTATTTCTGAGAGAGAGCGAGACAGTGTGAGCAGGGGAGGGGCAAAGAGAAAGGGAGACACAGAATCTGAAACAGGCTCCAGGTTCTGAGCTGTCAGCACAGAGCCCAATGCGGGGCTTGAACCCACGAACCGTGAGATCATGACCTGAGCCGAAGTCAGATGCTTAACCAACTGAGCCACCCAGGCACCCCTAAGCCTGGTTCTTATAGGCAGACATATTTCAGTAATTTCACAGATTTGGAAAATAAGAATTTTTCTTATATATTTTTTAAAATCTTTTTTTTTTTAATGTTTATTTTTTATTTTTGAGACACAGAGAGATTGCTTACAAGCAAGGGAGGAACAGAGAGAGAGGGAGATACAGAATCTGAAGCAGGCTCCAGGCCCTGAGCTGTCAGCACAGAGCCTGGCACAGGACTCAAACCCACGAACCATGAGGTCATGACCTGAGACAAAGTCAGGTGCTTAACCGACTAAGCCACCCAGACTCAGTTTTCATTTTTTAAGATTTTATTTTTATGTAATCTCAACCCCAAACATGGGCTTAAACTTAGAACCCTGAATTAAGAGCCACATACTCTAGAGCCTGAGCCAGGCAGACCCCTTTTTTTAAAATTAAAAAAAAAAGAGGGGGGCACCTGGGTGGCTTAGTCGTTTAAGCGTCCGACTTTCGCTTGGGTCATGATCTTGCGGTTCGTGGGTTCGAGCCCCTCGTCGGGCTCTGTGCTGACTGCCAGCTCAGAGCCTGGAGCCTATTTCAGTCTGTGACTCCCTCTCTCTCTGACCCTCCCCTGCTCACGCTGTCTCTCTCTCTCCTTGAAATAAATAAAAATATTTTTTAAAAAAATTTTAAAAAGTTTATGTTAACATATAGGGAACCCATATGATTAAGGTGCACAATGTGATTATTTGATAATATGTATATCTTATAAAAGGCATCCACAGTTGAAGAAAAATGGGAAGTGGGTCTAATTGTCCTTTATTGTGTGATGTTATAGTTCATAGAAGTTTGGTGGCAAATATCAGAATATCTCATTGGACCAGATGTAAACTTTGGAATCAGTTGAACAATATTTCATTTCGCTGCGATGTCAGGGTATGACCTAACAGCTTAAATTCACTAGGTAAATTATTTAAGACAGTAACAGGTTTTTCTCTTTGTGCACATGAGGAACAAAGAGCTATATTTTCCTTTGTGGACAGTTGAAGTCAATTTATTGATTTGGGTTCTTGGTTCAAAAGTTGTCTTTGATGGGGTGCAAGTCCTTCAGTGCCATACAACTTCCTTTGGAGTTACTCTGAAGTTTTTGTAGAGGCAGAAAGTGTTGATAGTGGCAAAGATTAATCCAGATGGTGAGGAATAGTGTCTGGAGCTGTGCTTTCTACGCTGGCAGCCATTAGCCTCATGTGGCCGCAGAATACTTGAACGTGGCTAGTTCAGGGGTGCCTGGGTGGCTCAGTTGGCTGAGCATCCAGCTCTTGGTTTCAGATCCGGTCATGATCTCACGGCCCCATGTCAGCTGTGTGCTGACAGCGTGGAGCCTGCTTGGAATTCTCTCTTTCTCCCTCTCTCTGCACCTCCCCTGCTTGCTCGCTCACTCTCTCTCTCAAAATAAATCAGTAAACATTAAAAAAAAAAAAAAAGAACCTCACTCGTCCAAATTGAGATGCACTGTAAACAGTGGGAAATATATACCAGATATTGAAGACTCCATACTTAAAAAAAAAAAAGAATGTAAATAGCTTGTTAATAATTTTTATACTGATTGCATGTTGATAGAAACGTTTTGGATATATTGGGATATCCAAGACTGGAGTAAATAAAATATATTAAAATTAATTTTGCTTTTTAAAAAATGGGGCTGTTAGATCATTAAAAATTACATATGGGGTTTGCCTTTTTGGCTCGTGTTATATTTTTATTGGACAGCCCTGATCTGGAGGAACAGCACTAGTGTAATTTTCTTCCCTTATAAATAATTTTACATTTTGCCTGGATGCCTTTTTTTCTTTAATATTTTTTTCCTTTAATCCTGAGCTTGAATTAGTGTTGGCCATTCTGGACCAAACCTTATTATTTTTTCTTTTCTTTATTGTAGTGAAAATTATGTAGCACTGAATTTATTATCTTAGCCACTTTCAAGTGTACAGTTCAGTAGTGTTAAGATCTCTAGAACTTTTTCTTCTTGCAAAACAGAAACCCTATACCCATTAAACACCATTTCCCCCTTCTCTCTCCCACGCATGCTTTGTGTTTTAAATATAATGTTGGAGATCTGTGTATGACGTATCTTCTTTTTCCCCGGTTACTGAGATCTCATTGACATATATCATTGTAGAAGTTTAAGGTGTACAAACTGATGATATGACATCTGTCTGTCTTTTAAAATGATTACCACAAGATATATCTTCTTAAAGCCCACAAAGAATTTGAATATGAATTCTGGTTAAGAAATTCTAGCTAACTCATAATGAAAAACTTGCAGTTTATCCATTAGTCATATATGTTCCCTATTAGCAAACAGGCAAAGTGTTTTAGCATAGTTCTTTTCCCCTAGCGTTTTTGGTTTTAGAGCGTAGTTCCTGCTAAAAAGTACGCATGTGCGCAAGTATTCCAAAAGGCATCTTTTCCAGGGACTGTTAGTGTGTTAGGTTACTGTCTGCTAATGCGGTGGCAGTGCATGACTGTGCACTGGTTTGTCCCTGTAGACAGCTGGGGCAAGCGACACAAAGCTTTATCCAGGCCGCAGATGGCAGGTTTGCCTTTTCTCACTAGTCTAACTAGGGCACATTATTACAGGGGTCCATTCAGAGAAGGAACAAGCAAAATTTTGGTTGCTTTCAGCTTATTATTATTATTTTTAATGGATAAGGTATTTGTACTTTAAGTACACCAAGGGAGATCATCTTTTTTCTTAAGCTTATTTATTTATTTATTTATTTATTTTAAATGTTTTATTTATTTCTAGGAGAGAGAGAGACAGCGTGAGCAGGGGAGGGTCAGAGAGAGAGGGAGTCACAGACTGAAACAGGCTCCAGGCTCCGAGCTGGCAGTCAGCACAGAGCCCGACGCGGGGCTCGAACCCACAAACCGCGAGATCATGACCTAAGCGAAAGTCGGACGCTTAACCGACTAAGCCACCCAGGCGCCCCTTAAGCTTATTTATTTTTGAGAGAGAGATAGAGAGCCTATGTGTACACAGGGAGAGGGGGAGGTGCACAGAGAGAGAGAGTGAGAGTGTACCGTCAGCATAGAGTCCGGTGCAGAGCTCGATCCCAGGAACCGTGAGATCGTGACCTGAGCCAAAACCAAGAGTTGGGCACTCAACTGGCTGAGCCACCCAGGTGCCCCTGGAGATCATTTTTTTAAAGGAATTTTGCTCCGACTCTTCTAATAAAATGAAAAGTCCTTGTTTCATCTGTGAAATAGTCACCTAATTTTAAATCTGTGTATATTTGTGCTCTTGATTTTTAATGGAAAGCAAAACTGAATTAGCTCTACCCTACTTTCTTAGTAATTTCTTCTCTTTTAATTTTATGGCAAAAAAGGCATTTCCAAGAAAACCCTGTCACCGTCTTTAACCCTTTACTCTCCAAGCCATCAGTGCCTTTCTCTTGCTAGGATAATCACTATCATCTGTAAGTTGATTATCTGATTTCATTGTCCCCACACCCCTCACCCTACGGTCCACAGGTAGTAGAAACTTGGCATGTGCCCTACTGAACCGTACAATACAGTTCCTGACACCAAACCTTCCTCTCTCCATTCTTTATTCATGACTGGGGCAAGCCATCCATCAGTGTAAAATCTTTAACTTTTTATTTATTTTATCATCTTTATTTATTTAATTTCTTTCCCCAGCGTGGGCTTCGAACTCCTGACCCAGAGATCAAGACTTGCACACTCTCCTGATTGAGTCAGCTAAGGTGCCCCAGAATCTTTAACTTAAAACAATTTTTCTTTTAATTTTCTTTTTTTCTGAGAGAGAGAGAGAGTGTGTGAGCAGGGGAGGGTCAGAGAGAGAGGGAGACACAGAATCCGAAACAGGCTCCAGGCTCGGAGCTAGCTGTCAGCACAGAGCCCGATGCGGGGCTCGAACCCACAAACCGCGACAACATGACCTGAACTGATGTGAGACGCTTGACCGACTGAGCCACCCAGGCACCCCCCAAAATCTTTAACTTTTAAAATTGCAGCTAATGGATGATAAATATGTAATCTCCAATGTATAGAAAATATACTTTGCTAAGGTTCAACAGTAAATGACTTAAATAAACTATTTGAGATGGCTGCTTCTACTTAAGGCGACTGGGCACCTCCCCCCTCTATAAATTATGCACTTGGAAAGTAGGCGAGCCATAAATAATTGATAATTAAGCTCTCCCACATGATGAATTGCACTGTTGCGTCACCGTAGATGGCAGCACTTCGTAGTTTTCACTGTTGGTGGGTAACTCGCATGAGTTCCTCAGTGATTGCTTTGCTTTTGGCTGCTCTTTCTCCCAAAGAATGTTTTCCTGCTTGTTGTTTAATTAAAGAACCGCCTCACTTTGTGGTGTGATTTTTATCCACATTGCCTTGTGTAACAAGTGTTTCTAGACTAAAGCTCCATATGAAGAAAAGCCCCCAAATGGATATTGGGTTCCATTTTTCTGTTAGAATTTGCTTCTCTGCCTTCCTTCCTATGGCTTCTCCCCAGCTGAAAATGCTGAATCTCCTTGTGTTTAGTTCGCTGTAAACCTTCAGCAAAAATTGAAACTGGCTTAGAAAATGTATCGATACTCTTGCTGTGTGACAGATAACAATGAAGCCTCTCACCATTTCATTTGTTCTTTGAATTCATCCAGGAATTAGGGTATGTGAGGAGAGCCTGACAGGGCGTGCTGGGGGATAAATCCTTCCCTTCGCACGGCTTACCTTCATGGGATAATTAGATTCTAGAAATTTGGGTTAGGGGCGCCTGGGTGGCTCAGTTGGTTAAGCGTCCGACTCTCGATTTCAGCTCAGGGTGTGATCTCACAGTTCCGGGAGTTCGAGCCCTGCATCAGGTTCCTTGCTGACAGCGGGTGGAGCCTGCTTTGGATTCTCCCCTCCCCTCACCCCTGCTCTTTCTCCTCTTAAAATAAATAAACTTAAAAAAAAACAACAACAGTAATTTGTGTTCAGAGGCATTCACTTAAGTCGAAGTTGGAAAGTCTTCCCAGATGGAATTTGCGGTGTTACCTAAGCCTCCGTTGGTGACTTATCAGTGCCGTCGTGTCCTGGCACGGCTCGTCCGTTTGTCTGCGTGAGGAAGATGGGGTTCTGACCCTGACTACTGATTGCCTCTAGCTACTGTAGTGTTAAGTATCCCTGCCTCCTGGTGAGTCAAGGTGGGCCAAAGACATGACTGATGCCCCTGAAACCCTGGCCGTTCGCACTGTTAGTAAACTTGGGACTGAGGGTGTGTGTTTTGTGTGTGTGCACGCACAAGTATCTTTTCACAGTGCTAAACTATTGTCCTGTCGAGCTCCATAATCTATGTGGTAATTGGTAGGTAAAGCCAAGGACAGCTGTATTTTTTAAAAATGTTTATTTATTTATTTTGAGAGAGAGAGAGTGAGAGCACAAGCGTGAGAGCAGGGGAGGGGCAGAGAGAGTGGGTGAGAGAGAATCCCAAGCAAGTCCTGCGCTGTCAGCCCAGAGCCCGACGCAGGGCTCCATCTCCTGAACTGCAAGATCATGACCTGAGCCGAAATCAAGAGTCAGACACTTAACAGACTGAGCCACGCAGGGCGCCCCCAAGGACAATTGTATTATTTAACTTCATATTTCCCTGTTAACAGTCATTCTGGGGTGCCTGGGTGGCTCAGTCGGGTAAGCGTGTGACTTTAGCTCAGGTCATGATCTCACAGTGAGTTCGAGTCCCGCGTGGGAGGAGCACGAGTCTTGCTTTGGGTGAGCCTTGCTTCTCCCTCTCTCTTGTCTCTCTCACTCTCTCCCCCTTCGTGAGATTCTCTCTCTCCCTCTGTCTCCGCCCTCACTCGCTTGTGCCCTCTCTCTCTCTCAATAAAAACAACAACAATCATTTTGAAGCAAATATGAAAAAGAAAGAGCCTTCATTGTAGAGGGTTACGGAAGTATGTGTGTAGTGGTAGGCGGGTACTGAGTCTTGTATAACTAGGTAGGAGCTGGCTGAGGAAAATCTGGGCAGAGAAATGTATGTGTGTGTATACATGCTGGTACCTATAGTTACGGTTCCTGAATATACGAGGATAGAAAATAACCACTTCAAATTTAAGAGGAAAAAAACCAGGAACAAAGAACATATCTATGTCCATTGATGTGCGTTGTGGGGCCTTCTGGTCCCTTGGCTGATGGTGCTGTAGACAGGTCATAATAAGGGCTCAATTAATAATGTTAAAAGGAAAATTCATCAATTTATGGTGGGTATCTTGGGTTCTCACTGCTCTGATTTTGCTTATTTTGTGCCACTGTCACAGATCGAGAGGAAATTCTCTTGGGGTTAACAGTTGCGCTAATTATCTGTTTGAAAGGGAAACAGTATTTTGAGCCAGTTGTTTTACTTGCTTTAGTTTGACCAGTTTCTGTTTGATGTTTCTGTGTCCCCCTGTCCAGGAAGCTATTTCGCCAGCCACTTCATTATGGGAGGAGAGAAGTTTGACTCCACGCATCCCGAGGGTTACCTGTTTGGAGAGAACAGTGATCTGAACTTTCTGGGGAACAGACCAGTAGCGGTATGGTGGTAACCTGTTTATTTCCACGTGCGGCCTCAGTGCCCCACATGACTGCGCGTGATTACTGGTTCAGCAGCAGCCGGTGTGCAGTGAGAGGGGCCCTGGGAGCCAGACCACAGCCCCTCGGCTGGCGTGGGGTCTTTAGTCACCGGAGGCTGACCCTCTGGAAAGGCTGCTGGAGTCTGCCTAAGGGAGGAGGGTGTCTCCCGGGCCCCGGCTGTCCTAAAGATTCCTGTCTCTGTTAAACGCCACCTCCGCACACAGCCTCTCCCAGCTCTGCCGGTGCACCCTCACCTCGCTTTTTCTCTTCTGCGTAGTACTTAACACCATGTAAGCTTGTATTTCTCTGTCCCGCCCTCTGCTTATTACCTGCCCTCTCCTTTTGGAAGGTCAATTTCACAGGCCGGGGACTATTTTTACTTTTGCATCCCAGCACCTAGAACAAAGCCTGATACATACCGACAGCCTTACAGAGCTGTTGAGTGAAGGACTGACCAGGTTTCCTGTATATCTGAATTGATACTAGGCTGTGTCCCTGTTCATGGTGCTTATTCCATAAACTAATGGAGCATCTATTCTGCACCCAGCATGAGGCTTTGGAAAAACAGCTGCCGTATGGCTAGTGAGTGACTAAGGAAGGTCCCAGAGACTTTTCAGACATTATTCCTAATCTTCATAAGAGCCACCTGACAGACGATACATTATTATTATTTTTTAAGTAAGCTCTATGCCTAATATGTGAGGCTTGACCTCATGACCTCGAGATCAAGAGTTGATGCTCTATTGACTGATCCATCCTGGTGCACCAGAAGATATATTATTAATTCTATTAAAAAAATTGTTTTAATGTTTATTTATTTTTGAGAGCAAGGGAGACAGAGCTCAAGTGGGGGAGGGCAGAGAAAGAGGGAGACACAGAATCTGAAGCAGGCTCCATGCTCCAAGCTGTCAGCACAGAGCCTGACGCTGGGCTTGGTCTCATGGACCATGAGATCGTGACCTGAGCCAAAGTCGGGCACTTAACTGACTGAGCCACCCAGGCGCCCCTGTTATTAATCCCATTTTATAAGCAAAAGAACTGAGGTTCCAAGAAATGAGCTTTGATAATAGCTAGTATTTAGAAGTACATACTCTGTCCCAGGCACTGTTCTAAGTGTATTTATATAAAGTTTTCCCAAACTCAAATAACTAGGTCGGCCTAGCCACAGGTCAATGACCTTTCCACACCTTCTTGCTTCCAAAACCCCTGCCTTCCTCCAGAAACTGCTGGGTCGGTGGGGTAGATGAAATGCAGGAACGGATGTTTAAATCGCTGGAGGGGTCTGAAGTGATCCGATGCTGTGGGGCTTGAGAGCCAGAGGAGAAGGGCAAGGGCAGGCCGCCTGAGAAAGGGTGGAGGGGGGCGCCCGGGTGGCTTAGTCGGTTAAGCGTCCGACTTTCGCTTGGGTCATGATCTCGCGGTTCGTGGGTTCGAGCCCTGCGTCGGGCTCTGTGCTGACTGCCAGCTCAGAGCCTGGAGCCCGTTTCAGAGTCTGTGTCTCCCTCTCTCTCTGACCCTCCCCTGCTCACGCTGTCTCTCTCTCTCTCCTAGAAATAAATAAAAAAGAAGGGGTGGAGGGTGTTGAGCAAGCCTTTGGAGAGGCCTGGGCTTTCACCAGACGGGTGGGGAGGGGCCTTTCCAGCGGTGAAGGGCAGAGCACAGGCCTGAACGCATTCCCATTGTGGAACCAGCAAGCATTTACTGAGCCACTGCTGTGTGCCAGGTACTGTGATAGGCGCTGGGGCTACAAAGCTGAAATGAGCATGCTCCGTTCCTCCCGGGAACAAACAAGGAAGCCAGTCGTTTCCTGATGGCGAGACAGGCCTGGAAGTAGGTGGGGCTGCCTTACCCCCAAGGCTTTTGACCCTTTCCTGTAAGCTGTGGGGAATATTGAAATCTTTTAGGTAGATAAGTGACCTGGAGGAAAAAAAATTTTTTTTTTCCTTTAGGAAGTTTTATCCGGTACCTGGCTCCCATCTTGAGCTCTAGTTAAAAAATGTATTTGGATGATTGTTTTTCACTGTTGTCTCCCTTTCTGTCTGGAGTGACCCCCTTCCCCTAATTCACACTCCAGGAGTGCTTTCAAAATACCAAGTCCTTCCTGCTTCGCATTCAGCCGCACCAACTCGCCAAATGTGGGCTCTCGGATTTTGTTACTGTTGCCTTAGCAATTAGAGTAGAAGGATCTTTGGTTTTTTGTTTTGTTTTTTGTTTTTTGGGATTTTTTTGTTGTTGTTGTTGTTGTTGTTTGACGGAGACAGGTGAGAATTCCTCCCTGGAGGGAGTCAGCTCATGCTTGAAAAATGGCCCTTTCTTCTTCTGAAAATTACTTCCTTTCTTTTTTCCCTCCTCTTGTGTCAGAATAGTTTATTATCTATTCTTATTAGTAGTATAATAAAAGTAATAAGTAATAAGTATATTATTATTATTTTAATTTTGACTTTCTCAGACCATAAGGGTTATTTTAAAACAAATAACTACTTCTTTTGGTTCATACTGAGGTTTCTTCTGGCTGGAAGGCTCCTGGTTCAGCTGCCCTGTGCTTCTCTGTGAGCCTGTGAAGGACTGAGCTCTTCCCAAAGCCCTAGAGAGCAGTCCTGACCTTAAGTTTGGGGCTTTTTCTAAAAGAATATTGACATTTTGATTGTTGTTTCTATGTAGTCATCATTACATATGCTTTATGTTGTAAGAGTGGGTGTCTTCAGAAGATATCATAATTTCAGGTTAATAAAGTAAATCAGAGTAACTTCAGATATATATAGAAATAAGGTATACAGGGGACACCTCTGGGACTCAGTGGTTTAAGCATCCGACTTCAGCTCAGGTCATGGTCTCACGGTTCGTGAGTTCGAGCCCCGCGTTGGGCTCTGTGTTGACAGCTCAGAGCCTGGAGCCTATTTTGGATACTGTGTCTCCTTCTCTTTCTGCCTCTCCCCGGCTCACTTTCTCTCTCTCTCTCTCTCTCTCTCTCAAAAATAATAAAAATAAAACATTACTAAAAAAATTTTTTTTAAAGAAATAAGGTATATAGAATAAATGTGGCACATTTCCTTTTCTTTCCCCACATGTTATTTCATAATGGTAATAGCTAACCTTCACTGAGCACTCACTGTTTGTCAGGTCTGGTTGTTCATAGGTGTTGTGCCATATTGTCCAGCCCCCCCCCTCCCCCCGATGAGGAAGGTCCTTATTTGACAGACGAGGAACATGGGCGCACAGAACTTAAACAAAGATCACTAAGCCTGTAAGTGGTTGAATCGGGATTTGAACTCAGCCGTCCAGCTCCAGAGCCTGAAGCACTGTGCTGTTTCTGCGTGCCGGAGCACGAGTGCTCAGCAGCTCTGCCCACATCCCGTCTGTGAGTCTGTCCGAGTGGATCATCAAGTGTAATTTGTGAGATACAAACAGAGATCTAAAAGTAGACCGAGTGGCAGTGACATGGTGTCTCCGTGTCTCTTGAGAGTTGCTGTTTGGTGTGGAATTCCATCTGCTGCTCTGACCTCTGTGTTCTGCCGTTGCTGCACCTCACACCTGTTGAGGGGACGGCCCGGGGATTGAAGATGGACTTGTAGCTTGAGTTCTGAGGACTCGACTTCTACTCTCTAGTAACATGTCCCAGGGGTCAGTAACTGGGCATCGGGTTGCAGAGGAAAGAGAACAGCCTTTGAAAGCCACCGAGCAGCTCCGCCTTCCAGAGAGAATGAAGACGAGGAGTGGAAGATGTTGAAATAAATTCTTATATAAAATATAAATGCCGTCGACTCCCTGGCCTGTGGGACTGGCGGTATTTCCTGTCAGTTCTGAACGGTCAAACCAAAAAAAGTTTCACTTGCAAGCGCATCACTCAACCTGGAGGCTTTACTACTGGAGCCCTGCCGCCCTCCCACTTAGGATAATCTGTCAAGGTCAAATTTAGTGTCAAGTCCCAAGGGTCGGATTTAAAGAGCGAGAGCGTGCCTATACATGGTTGGTTGAAGAGAGGCTGGAGTCAAGATTTCGGGTTTTGTTTACATCTTACCACTCACTTTCTCTTTGCAACCTTGGCAAATCTATCACGAAGGCTCTCAAATTACCCAGTGGTACAGGGGGATAGTTCTGGCTTTAGAGGAATGTGATGCTTGTAACGAAAAGAAGACAACGCTTGCTGTACCACTGCCCTTTCAAGTAGGTTATTTCTGAAGCTGCTGATAGTTTTGGGTGGAGAGAATTTTCACTGGTTTTTAAGAAATTGTCTGGGGCGCCTGGGTGGCTTAGTTGGTTAAGCGTCCGACTTTCGCTTAGGTCATGATCTCACGGTTCGTGGGTTCGAGCCCCGCGTCGGGCTCTGTGCTGATTGCTGGCTCAGAGCCTGGAGCCTGTTTCAGAGTCTGTGTCTCCCTCTCTGACCCTCTCCTGCTCACGCTGTCTCTCTCTCTCTCTCTCTCTCTCTCCTAGAAATAAAAAAAAAAAAAGAAAAGAAATTGTCTGAAGCAGTGAACAGGGCTTCCGAAGGTCTTTCTGTTCTGGTCCCTGTGTATGAAGGAGCTGAGATCTCTGTGTTTATACATCACAGTTATAAAATGTTAGAGATCATCATTCGCCTTCCTAGGTGGTGGAAGGGCTTGTGCTGATTTTTTCCCCGTTTACTGAGCTCGGTCTTCCTTTGTTGAGGTAAATTACTGCTAAACCTCTAAGTTATTTAGAGACTTAGTGAATTTAGGATTGTCAGAGAATCAAGTGACACCTTGGCTCTACCTGAGTTCAAATCTCTCCTCTCACCTTAGAGGAAAGCAGCTGAGTGCTAAGTCGAGACTCTGATATTCCATCTTGTGTGTTCTGCCCCTGGGGCCCCTTGACATGATTTCTTCCTCCACATGCTCCCTGCAGCCCAGGGCTGCACAGCTGAGCCCCCCAGGCACCCTCAGAGAGTTAATTCTTTAAATCATCTCATGCTGTGGAGAGTGGATTGGACACAAAAGAGATAAGGGACCAGTTAGGTAGTGGTTTTATTTATTTGTGTGTGTGTTGGCTTGTTTGTTTAAAATTTGGGTTGTAAACTCCACTTCTTATTCAGTTTGATTCTATGAGTGGTTGTTGTTTTTTGTTTTTTTTTTTTAAATTTTGTAATGTTTATTTTATTTCTGAGAGAGAGAAACAGAGCTTGAACTCACAGACTGCGAGATCATGACTTGAGCTGAAGTCAGCGCTCAACCGATTGAGCTCCCCAGGCGCCCTGGTAATGGTTTGTTTTAGATAATAAGGACGATACCCAGTGCCTGAACTAGCACAGTAGCATTAAAGATAAAGACGGTGCACATTCAAGGATTGTGGGCAGCCTGAATTGAAGGCAGGGAGTAGTTAACGACATGAGGAACAGCCTCTGTGGGACAGCCGGCCCTTAAACTGGACGTCATGTGTGGGTTTTATCTCCAGTTCTACTCTTTTTAAAAACTATTTATTTATTTGGAGGAGGGGAGCACACATGAGGGGGCAGGGGCAGAGAAAGAGGACCCCAAGCAGGCTCCATGCTCAGCACAGAGCCTGACTCGGGGCTTAGTCTCACAACTGCAAGGTCATGACCTGAGCCGCAATCAAGAGTGAGACCGATCCAGCCCTCCAGGCAGCCGCATCTGCCTTTTGTGTGTGCCCTGGCCCCAGGGAATCAGACAGGCGGCTCACAGGACGAGTACCCTGGCATGCATTGCCTTAGAGCCTGGATTGGTGTACCCAGGCTGCTAAGCCAACATGCCGTAAATGAGGGGCCTCAACAACAGGTATCCATTGCTCAAAGTTCTGGAGGCAAGAGTGCCAAGATCAAGGTGCTGGCAGATTTAGTTCTGGTGAGGGCCTTCTTGCAACCCACTTCTTACTGTGTCTTCACACGGCAGAGGGTGCTCTCTCTCTCTTCCCTCCTTAAAGGGCCACTAATCCCATCTTGAGAGGCCCACCTTTGTGACCTCACCTAAGCCTGATCACCTCCCAAAAGCCTCATCTCTAAATATAGTCACATTGGGGGTTAGGGCTTTAATATAATTTTTTTTTTATTTTTTAACGTTTATTTATTCTTGAGAGAGAGAGAGGTGGAGTGTGAGTGGGGGAGGGACAGAGAGAGAAGGAGACACAGAATCGGAAGCAGGCTCCAGGCTCTGAGCCGTCGGCACAGAGCCCGACGCAGGGCTCGAACCAATGAACTGCAAGAGCATGACCTGAGCCAGAGTCACATGATCAAGCAACAGAGCCACCCGGGCGCCCCAACATAGCAATTTTGATACGAGAGTCTATGGCAGGAACATGCCCTTTCCTGTGTGTATGTGGGTGTGTGTTGTAGATTGAGTTCCTTGCCTTTTGCATGCTATTGTGCTTCCTTCTTCCTTCCTTTACAGATTGTACTACAGCTGTTTTTGGCATTTAGTTTGGCACTGTCTACTACATTTCTGGTTACGCATAGCCTTTCGCCAGCCTATTTCATTTCTCCGAATCTCTGTGTATAGGAGAAACTCACTCCTTTTCTCTCAATATTCTGCTACAATGCGAATTCATTTTGACACCAGATATGTGGGCTTTGCACACATCAGGCAGGAATTGTTAAATAAATTATAGTGTGTCTACACTAAGAACTGTTTAGCCAAAAATAAAGTAGATTTGTACCCCACTGAGATAAAAATATGCCCATGACCATGTGGTTTGCTGAAAAAAAGCAAGTTGTTATGTATCACATAGAATCCAGTTTCATTTCTGATAAAAATAATGGTGTGTAACAATATATGTGTATTTGTATCTTTTCTGTGTGTATTTATATTTGTCAGTGCATAAAATCTATCAGACAAGAATGCATTTTACCCCGTTGCTGTGGTAACTCTCAGGGTCCGTGAGTGAGGGGAGGTACTTCCTTCTGACTTTGTCTTCTTCTGTGTGAATATGTATTTGAATTTGACTTTTTCCTAATGATTTATTTTTGAATCAGAAGCATTTAAATTTTTTGTAAAAATAGGAAAAGGGCCCCACTGCTGAGCCGGGAAGGAGACAGTTCTAGAAAATACATAGAGTAGGAAAATCAAGGACATTCATAAAATAATAGCTTAATTGGTTAGCGAACCACAGGAAGGGTGTGGCCTGCGGAGTGGGGTTGGGGACTTGTGGAGAACAAGAAAAAGATCAGAATAAAAGGGAACCAGGTGGCTTCATCTTCTCGGTGACAAATGTGCGATGGTTCACCGTTAGAGGCATTTGATTCACTGTGGATATGACCTGCTTTTTCATAATCTGAGAGTAAAAGAAAATCCAGACACTAAGATGCCTAAACTGGGGAATGAATAATCCCATTTTTCATATGGTTTAGGGCTTTACAGACAGGTTCATGTAAGTATTTTAAAAAATGGCTTCCTTATTAAATTCGTATCACCCTGCTTATAGTTTCCTCCCTGAGGTGACTGTACTTACTTACTGCTTAGTTCAGTAAGTGTGCTTTTCCAGGTTTTTAAGAAACTGTCACAAAATACACATGACATATACCATCTCAGTCATTTTAAGTGTGTAGTTCAGCGCACACTGTTGTGGATCCAATCCCCAGAACACTTTCCATCTTGTAAAACTGAAACTCTGTACCCACTGAACACTAACGCCCGTTCCCCCCACGCCCCAGCCTCTGGCAGCCACCCTTTTACTTTCTGCCTCTGTAAATCTGACTCGCCACCTCGTGTAAGTAGAATCTTACTGTATTTGTCCTTTTGTGTCTGGCTTATTTCACTCAGCATGAGGTCTGTAAGGTTTATCCATATTGTAGCAAGTGTCAGAATTTCCTTCTTTTTAAAGTTTTTTTTTTAATGTTTATTTTTTGAGAGAGAGAGAGAGACTGAGACTGTGAGCAGGGGAGGGGCAGAGAGAGAGGGAGACACAGAATCTGAAGCAGGCTTCAGGCTCCAAGCTGTCAGCCCAGAGCCACCAAGCGGGGCTTGAACTCACAAGCAATGAGATCATGACCTGAGCTGAAGTCAGATGCTTACCCGACTGAGTCACCCAGGTGCCCAAAGCTTATTTCTTTTTGTGAGAGAGCACGTGAGCGGAGTAGAGGCAGAGAGATGAGAGAGAGAGAGAGAGAGAGAGAGAGAGAGAGTCCCAAGTAGGCTCCATGCTAACAGCAACGAGCCCTATGAGGGACTCAGACTCATGAAATGTGAGACCACGACCTGAGCTGAAGTCAGACACAACCGACTGAGCCACCCCTTACTTTTTTCTTTAAAAAAAAAAAAAAGACCAACTCC
The DNA here is from genome assembly GCA_017311185.1 of Proteles cristata cristata. Lineage (NCBI taxonomy): Eukaryota > Metazoa > Chordata > Mammalia > Carnivora > Hyaenidae > Proteles > Proteles cristata. The sequence continues at coordinate 381,733 of JAESUZ010004822.1, forward strand.
TTTTGATTTACTTCTTATGATTTTTCTTCTTATTGTGCCTTGTGAAATATTAACAAGTATATAAACCATATACCTATAGTTTAAAGAGACTGTAAACAGACGCCTTGTGCCCACGACTCCGATCACAAAGTGGAACGTCGCCAGCACCTTAGAAGTCCTCCCTGAGCCTGGCCGCGATTGCATCTGTATCACTTTGTTAAATGGCAGCTTTATGCAGATAAATAATAAGTATCTTGGGGAAGATAGTTTGAAACTACTGCCTGGGTTTTTCTTTTTTTTTTTTTTTTAATGCAAAAAACATCAACTAAGTTTGCTCCTTCCTTTAGCTAAATATGCCGCATTGGCCAAGGTTAGTGAAGCAGGATGCTCCGTGTTAGACCTTGCTTTCAGATGTAAGACTAGGATCATGGTTTTATCTGTCTGGTGTGTAGACTTCGGGGTGTAGTAATATGGAGAGAAGCTATGGAAGGCGGGTATAGTGTGGCCTGAATTTATGAGAGAAAGGGGAGAAATTCTCTGGAGAAGAAGCTTTGCTGGAGATGAATGGGGAACAGGGACAGTTTTTAGTAGCTGTTGACTGCTGGTGGGTTCGTTTCTCTATATTCCAAGGGGCGCCTGGCTGGCTCAGTCACTTCAGCATCCTACTCTTGATTTTGGCTCAGATGAACGGTCTCATGGTTTGTGAGTTGAGGCCCCAAGAGGAACTCCTGGGAGTTCTCTCTTTGTCCCTTCCCTGCTCTCTCTCATGTGCTTGCTTGCTTGCTTTCTCTTTCTCTCTCAAAATAAACAAATAAAACTAAAAAAAATTTCAAAAGCAGTTTGGATTATAAATGAGAGAGAAATCTAAAAGGGAGAAGTAGAGAAGGAAGAGGAAGAAATAGTTCCTTTTCTGTTCTCACCTGAATTTGGTGTCTGAACTGGTTGGAAAGATCGTTTTGTTTTGTTTTTTAAATGTTTATTTATTTTTAGACAGAGAGAGACAGAGCTTGAGGCAGGGAGGGGCAGAGAGAGAGATGGAGACACAGAACCCGAAGCAGGCTCCAGGCTCTGAGCTGTCAGCACAGAGCCCGACGCAGGGCTCGAACCCGTGAACTGTTGAGATCATGACCTGAGCTGAAGTCAGACACTTAACCAACTGAGCCCCCTAGGCACCCCTGGTTTTATGGGTTTAAAAAAAATTATTATTATTTTTTTAGAGAGAGTGTGAGCGGGAGAGAGGGGCAGAGGGAGAGAGAGAATCTTAAGCAGCTCCATATTCAGCACGAGCCCAGTTTGGGGCTTGATCCCACAACCCTGGGATCATGACCTGAACCGAAATCAAGAGTTGGGATTCTCAACCAACTGAGCCACCCAGGTGCCCCGACTAATAGGTTTTATTTTTTATTTATTTATTTATTTATTTTTTTAATGTCACAAAGGTTCTTTTTTTTTTTTTTTTTTAATTTTTTTTTTAATGTTTTATTTATTTTTAGGAGAGAGAGAGACAGCGTGAGCAGGGGAGGGTCAGAGAGAGAGGGAATCACAGGCTGAAATAGGCTCCAGGCTCCGAGCTGGCAGTCAGCACAGAGTCCGACGCGGGGCTCGAACCCACGAACCGTGAGATCATGACCCAAGCGAAAGTCGGACGCTTAACCGACTAAGCCACCCAGGCGCCCCCCGACTAATAGGTTTTAAACTGGGTGTTGTATAATACACATTCTGAAAGATCACTCTGACGACAGCGTAGAAGATGAATTAGGGACTTGTGGGGACAGGTAAAGGAGAACCAGTGGCCCGAATGAGATTTAGTGGAAGTCTCGTCTCAGGTTGCAGTGGGAAGAAGGAGGAAGGCCCTGATCATGAGGCAGGGTTCACGCTGGTATCAGTGTAAGCGGCAGAGTCTAGGCTTTGGGGATTGGACTATCTTCTAGGCTCCCCCAAAGGACACGGCCAGCTAGTGGGTTTTCCCGTCCTGTAAGGCACACCCGCCTAGCGTGCCTACTTCTGCAAGCCTTCTCATCGTTTCTTCCAGCGACCGCTGTGCCAGATCTGATGCCGTTTATTTATTTATTTTTTAAATATTTTAATTTATTTCTAGGAGAGAGAGAGACAGCATGAGCAGGGGAGGGTCAGAGAGAGAGGGAGTCACAGACTCCGAAACAGGCTCCAGGCTCTGAGCTGGCAGTCAGCACAGAGCCCGGCACGGGGCTCGAACCCACGAACCGCGAGATCATGACCTAAGCGAAAGTCGGATGCTTAACCGACTAAGCCACCCAGGCGCCCCCAGATCTGATACCGTTTAGTACCGTCCACTGCTTTTCTAAGCTCCCAAGAGGCCACCTCCCCCAGCACGTTAGACCCAGGGTACTGGACAAGGTGCTAATTCCGTGTCACGAGAGAATGTCCCCATACCAGTGGACTGTCCCTCATGCAGCTTTACATTCCGCACCCCTTGCCCCAGTGCCCTCGGACCGCTCCCACGTGTGCTCCTAGTCCGACCTGTGTCTCTTAGCCTGGGCCTGTGCATCTTTGACATAATAACCTCCCCTCTCTTAGACCTAGCAGGCCCCAGCTGGGTAATACTGAGGCCTGACCCTAATTATGGTCTGCGGCCACAGGGGAAGACGGGCAGCTCCCTTGCAGGGCAAGCACCGTCTTGCAAGGAGCTTGTCTTGTCTGAGACCGTCACCGTCAAGCAAGGAGGACCCTCCTGTCTTGGAGAGGGACCTCGCTGTCCCATGGAGAGGGAGCCGGTCACTTTGCAGGCCCAGGGACTTTGGGGTTCATGGTTCTCCAGTGAATATACATAGATATCTCCTTCTCAAGCCTTCGAGTCCACCCTTTGCCCATCAGAGCCCTGACCTTGACTTCATAGACTTACCCGGGCTGAGAGCACAGCCTTCTTTTTGGTTCTCCACTCCTTAAAGTTAGGTCCTGTGCCTGCAGGAAATGATGGCCTTTAAAATTTGCCAAAGGAGGCTGACCGACTGCCCTGCTTGGCTCTAAATTGTTGATTGCCGGGGCGCCTGGCTGGCTCAGTCGGTTAAGTGGCCGACTCTGGCTCAGGTCATGATCTCATAGCTTGTGGGTTCGAGCCCCGCGTCAGTCTCTGTGCTGACAGCTTGGAGTCTGGAGCCTGTGTCTCCCTCTCTCTTTCTGTACCTCCCCTGCTCACACTCGCTCTGTCTCAAAAAATAAATACTAAAATATATAAAAATAAAAAAATAAATGGTTGATTGCCGTGTCTGAGACTTTTTCCCATTTTGATGAACGGAGGGCTCTTAATAACAGCCGCGCACTTCTACAGTTTTATCGTAACCGCTTCCCTTGAACCTGCTGTAAACCAGCCAGCGGTGCCCTACTACCGCACGCCGGGGACACGGGGGCATGGGTCCTCACGGCCATCTGGCCGGGTGGGAACCTACCCCCAACTTGCACCCGCAGAGTCCACTCCCTTCGGCAGCTGCTGATACCAGGTTCTCTGCAGACAAACCTGAGATGGAGATCTTTGTGAAAGCTATTTATTGAAGGAAGGCTGTCCGAGGATGGGGAGAGCGGACGCCCGACGGGGCAGGGGAGCAAAACTGAGCAACGATGTGGTCTCGGCAGATGCTCGCTTCAGCCTGGTTCCCGGGAAAGCTTTGGAAGACAACTTGTACCACAGAGTCGCCCTACCTTGAGGCAAGGGGCCTGGCCTTTTGTGTGCCCTGCTGAGGTCTCAGTGGCGGCTGACCGCCCCGTGGTGGTATGATGAGGGTGAAATCAGGGGCACTTTCTTGGGACCAGGAAGCTCCGAGTCCTGATTCCTGGCGAAGGAGCAGCAGTGGGCTCTTTGTGGCCGACATTCTTGGCAGCTGGAGAGTGGGGACACCGGGAGGGCGTGGGGGTGGGATCCCAGAGCGTCACTGCACACCCCATTCTCACTTCTGCCCTTGCTTCCCCCGCCCCTGCTTCTTAATTGATTAGCACATCTTGGAGGTCATTCTGGATTTATTTACATAGGGCTGGCTTGTCCTTTTTTTTTTTTTTTTTAAATGTTTATTTCTTTTTTTTATTTAAAAAAAAAAATTTTTTTTAATGTTTTATTTATTTCTAGGAGAGAGAGAGAGACAGCATGAGCAGGGGAGGGTTAGAGAGAGAGGGACTCACAGACGGAAACAGGCTCCAGGCTCTGAGCTGGCAGTCAGCACAGGGCCCGACGCGGGGCTCGAACCCACGAACCGCGAGATCATGACCTAAGCGAAAGTCAGCCGCTTAACCGAATAAGCCACCCAGGCGCCCCTTAAATGTTTATTTCTGAGAGAGAGAGAGAGACAGCATGAGCAGGCGAGGGTCAGAGAGAGAGGGAGACACAGAATGTGAAACAGGCTCCAGGCTCTGAGCTGTCAGCACAGAGCCCGACGCGGGGCTTGAACCCACAAACCTTGAGATCATGACCTGAGCCGAAGTCAGGCGCTTAACTGAGTGTGCCACCCAGGCGCCCCAAGCTTGTCCTTTTTAAAAATGATGCTTATCAAAGCATGACAGATACACTGAAAGCTAACAAATCTTACATGTACACCCGATTTTCACAATGCCAGCACACCTCTACAGCCAGCGTCCACATCAAGAGTTAGAACACGGCCAGCCCCCCAGAAGCTCCCCTGAGACACCTTCCTGAGACTCTACCTCTGACCCAGGGTGGCCACTGTCCTGTCTTCTCTCCTGGTTTGATCTGTTTGTAAGTGGAACCACCCATTTGTGCCCATTTATGTCTGCCTCCTTTCACTCAGAATGTTTGTGAGATTTGCTTATCTCATTGCACACAATGGTTATTCTCTATGCATATGTGCTCCCTGTGTGAGCACACCGCAGCTTATCCACCGTACGGTGCATAGCATTTGGCAGACTGTTCTGGAATATCGTGAATGGTGCCATTGCTGCTGTAGATACTGCTGAATAGTTTCCCAGAGCTGTTTTCACACCAGTGTGATTCCAGCCAGCATGGCTTAGAAGTGTCCAGCACCTAACACTTTCTATCCTTTTCATGTTGGGGGAGGCGGTGTAGAATTAATTTTCTTTTTCTTTTAAATGTTTATTTCTTTTGTTCTAGAAAGAGAGAGCATGAACAGGGGATGGGCAGAGAGAAGGAGAAAGAATCTCAAGCAGGCTCCACACTGTCAACACAGAGCCCACAGGCTCCATCTCCTGAAATCAAGAGTTGGACGCTTAACCGACTGAGCCACAAGGCACCCCAAGAATTACTTTCCATTTTCCTGATGACTCATGAGGTCAGGCCTCTTTAAGTATGTTTATTGGCCATTTGGACCCCTCTTCTGTGAAGTGTCCGTACACGTCTTTTCTATTAGCTTATCTGATTTTTCTATTAGGTCACCTGCTTTTTCTTTCTTGGTAAGGAAATACTAAGAAAATAGGAGTCCTTTCTCAGCTAAATATGTTATAAACATACATTCGTATTTGCAGAGTCTCTGCTTGCCTTTCGTTCTCCCTTTTTATTTATGTATTTTGGCTGATATATAATTGACATATAACATTGTGGAAGTTTAAGATACGTAGTGTGTTGATCTGATACATTTTTCTATTGCAATATGTTTGTAGCCTTGGCCAGCACCTCTCTCAGGTCACATAATTATTTCCTTTTTGTGCAAAGAACCCTAACCTCAACCCTAACCCAAGCCCAGCCTAGCTCTTGAGTGCTTCCTGCAGAATTCAGTAAAATTTCAGTCTTTTGCAAGGCCCAAGTAACTCAATGTGAAGTCAAGCCCCCTCTGACAGGAAGAATATTCTATTGAAACTCAGGCTTCTGGGGCACCTTGGTGGCTTAGTCGGTCAGGCTTCTGACTTCGGCTCAGGTCCTGATCTCGCAGTTTGTGAGTTCGAGCCCCGCGTCGGGCTCTGTGCTGACAGCTCAGAGCCTGGAGCCTGCTTCGGATTCTGTGTCTCCCTCTCTCTCTGCCCCTCCCCTGTTCATACTCTGTCCCTGTCTCTCTCAAAAATAAACATTAGAATAAAAAAATTTAAAAAAAAGAAACTCAAGCTTCTTAGCCTCGCAGAATGTTCTTACTCATCTATATTCCGTTCCAGCTACAGTAATTCACGTTTTCCTTTAACACCAGAAGTTCAGCTAAACCGGAAGGAAATCTAGTTGTGTGTAGTGCTGTGCGCTCAGGAAAGAGGAAGCTGGGAGGTTTACACGTGGACAGTTTAAAATGAGCCCTTTGTTTCTGGACTTTAAAGAGTGGCTCCCCCTCCCACGGGACGTGTCCTGCCCTCAGGAGCTGGCGTGTGGGCCTCTCGAGCTGCAGTGAATTTTCTTGCACTTCGTGCCCCTCAGAGCCTGGGTTCTCCCTCCGAGCAGACGCAATGGGGCCGTGAGGCCACTGAACACAGCGTCGTGTGCGAGTTGGAAGAACCCTTTGGCTTTTGATGTAAGCGCCGTAAAGAATGAATCTTACAGGGCGCCTGGGTGGCTTAGTCGGTTAAGCGTCCGACTTTCGCTTAGGTCATGATCTCGCTGTTCGTGGGTTCGAGCCCCGCGTCGGGCTCTGTGCTGACTGCCTGCTCGGAGTCTGGAGCCTTTTTCAGTCTGTGTCTCCCTCTCTCTCTGACCCTTCCCTGCTCACGCTGTCTCTCTCTCTCTCAGAAATAAATAAAACATTGAAAAAAAATTTTTAATATAAAAAAGAGACTATGTCTTGGAAGGGGGGGAATCATAGACATGCCAGCGCTCTTTCTGAGGCTTGGCCCCCACGTTGCTCAGGGAGCCCCTGTTTGTGGACGGGCACCGCCAAGATGCACAGAGCCGGCCGTGGTGTGGCTGCAGCCCTCAGTCACCGCCACTTGGCCCCACTTTATCCTAAGCACAAGCGCACCTTGTTTCATCATGCTGGTTCATTGCACTTCATACGTGTTGAGTTCTTTAGAAATAGATTGAAGGTTTGTGGCAACCCTGCGTCGAGCACTTTCCAACAGCATTTGTTCACCTCATGTGTCTGTCACATTTTGGCAATTCTCACCATATTCCAGACGTTTCCACCATTATATTTGTTGTGGTGATCTAGGCTGAGTGGTTATGACTTACTGAAAGCTCAGAAGATGGTTAGCATTTTTTAGCAATAAAATACTTTTTTTGGATTTATTTAATTTACATCCAAGTTAGTTAGCACATAGTAGAACAGTGATTTCAGGAGTAGATTCCTTTTTTTTTTTTTTTTTAATGTTTTATTTATTTCTGAGAGACACAGAGAGAGAGAGGGAGAGACAGCGTGAGCAGGGGAGGGTCAGAGAGAGAGGGAGGCACAGAATCTGAAGCAAGCTCCAGGCTCTGAGCTGTCAGCACAGAGCCCGACACGGGGCTCAAACCCATAAACCGTGAGATCATGACCTGAACTGAAGTCGGACGCTTAACCGACTGTGCCACTCAGTAGTGTGAGGAGTCCCAGGAGTAGATTCCTTAATGCCCTTCACCCGCTTAGCCCGTCTCCTCTCCCTCACCCCCTCCAGTAACCCTTTGTTTGTTCTCCATATTTAAGAGAGCAATAAAATAGTTTTAAATTCAGGTATGTACATTTTATTTTATTTTATTTTTAATTAAAAAAAATTTTTTTTAATGTTTTATTTATTTCTAGGAGAGAGAGTGAGAGACAGTGTGAGCAGGGGAGGGTCAGAGAGAGAGGGAGTCACAGACTGAAACAGGCTTCAGGCTCCGAGCTGGCAGTCAGCACAGAGCCCGACGTGGGGCTCGAATCCACAAACCGCGAGATCATGACCTAAGCGAAAGTCGGACGCCCAACCGACTAAGCCACCCAGGTGCCCCTGTACATTTTTTTTTAATACATGCTGTCACACACTGAAGAGACTACAGCATAGTGTGAACATAACTTTGATATGCACTGGGAAACCGAAAAATTCGTTTGCCTTGCAGCAGTCTATGCCCGAGCCCTCAATATTTCCGAAGTGTGCCTGTGTTCATGATCACATTACACATAGAATTCTTTAAAGAAGAGATAATATTTTCACTAATGGTGATCACTAACGATCACCAGTATTTTTCACAGCACTGTATGATCTTTAAAACATTTCTTATTTGATTTTAAGCACCCTAGGAGAGAGACCAGGGTATAAATCCCATTTTAGAGATGAAGACACTGAGGCCCAGAGGCCTCACTTATCAATAAGTGTGAGAACCGAGGCACAAAACTGGACCTTCTGGCTCCCGGTGTGGCCATCAGTTTGTTAAACAATTTCATTTTCCTTCTCCAGTCCTGCACGCAGTTCACTGCCGGGACCGGAGGGCCTTAGTTCCTGGTTAAACTTAATAAATGTTGCCCCACAAACCCTTTTGTAAAGAAACACTTGGCAGCGCGCGTTGTCCAGTTGTTCTGTGCGCACCATTTGTGCCAGCCTGCCGTGTAGCCTGGGGGGCAAATGTCAGAATCCTGAGAGCTGCCATGGACACGTGCTTTTCTGAAGATCTTACTCACATATTCGTTCTCTTCCTGTCTTATGCGTGTTCTGGTCTAATCACTCTGGGCCGTACAAAGGCAACTCTAACATGGATTTTTCCCTCCAGTTGATAATCTCGCAGGAAGATCAACATGGACCACACGGAGAGGACGCGATCGTGGATTTTACAGCTTCACAGAAGCTCCGAGAAAGTCGCTTTATGACATGAGTTTTGCTGGCTTGGAGAGTGCCGCTAAAGCGCTTGAGCTTGTGGTTTGTTGTTTAATGCGGTTTCTTGACAAACCAGAGTGCGAAGAACTGCTGTGGTATTCAGCAGTGAAACTAAAGCCTCTGTTGTAGGAATTTCCTCGAAATTTCTTTGAAACCTACTGAAGCTACGCGTACACACTCTCACCTCTGTTTCCTGTTGTCATCGTACACCCCACCTTACGGGAAACTATGCTCCTTATTGCGTTTCAAAGAAGCATTTGGTTAGTTTTTTCAGCTTTTAAAGGGATGCGTAGTGGTCTCAATTTGTCACGAAGCTGTCCTACAAATTCTGTAAAAGTCAAAGGCTTCTGAGTCAAACAGCAGTCGGGTACACATACATCCTAGCTCCCAGAAAGGAGCACACTTTCTGCATTCTGTCACGTGGCCTTGCCAGGGCCATCATGTAACGTAGCCCCGATTATTACGGAAGTCACTCAGATGCAGGCTTTATCTATAGAAGGCAGCACGGATAAGCGAGTTTTGCAGTAAAGGTGGCTCTAAGAATAGACGTAGTTCCTAGCCATATATTCTACTTACTAAAATGTTACATGCTATAAACACCAGAAAGTGTATATCGTCATCCTTAAAAATAAAAAATAAGTAGTATTTTTTTTTTTTTTAATTTATTTCTGAGGGAGAGAGAGACAGCGTGAGTGGGGGGGGTCAGAGAGAGAGGGAGACACAGAATCTGAAATAGGCTCCAGGCTCTGAGCAAGCTGCCAGCACAGAACCCAACGTGGGGCTCAAACCCATTAACTGTGAGATCATGACCTGAGCCGAAGTCGGATGCTTAACTGACTAAGCCACCCAGGCGCCCCAATAAATAGTATTTTTTAAAAGAGAGCACGCAGTCAGCCTCAGCACTTCATAGAAGTAATGCTGATAATAAATGCCAGTGGGCAGAGTTTACTGTCCGCAAAGCTATTTCACAGTTAAGAGCTAAGCCGTTGTCTGCTGGCCCGCTAACCACCCCTGATGCTGGTGCGCAGGGCTCAAGTTGCTCCATTACCTGCTGCTCCTTGCCGGGCTCCGCCAACAGGGGGCGCTGTAGGGGCTGGAGGAGGGGAAGGGCTCACCTCAGAAGTCTAACAGGGATTGCGATGAATCTGTAGGTTGCTTTGGGTAATGTGGACTTTTTAACGATACTAATTCTTCCAATCCATGAGCATGGCATATTTGTTTTTCTGTCTGTGTCATCTCCAGTTTCTGTCAACTAGAAGAACCAGTTTGAGCCCCACTTCGCTGGGCCTCTGGGATCTGATAACCCCCACCTCTCCCCTGGGTTCTCCCAGCCCTGAGGTTAGGGGAGGGAGCTGCTTCTGGAGGCCACCCTCTGTCAGCTCAGTGTCCCTTAGTTCTCCAGTGCCTGTTTGACCAGTGCCTCAGATTAGATTCTCTCTGTTAGAGTAACCAATGTGATTTCTCTTTTCCTAATTTGACCTTGATCAACACAGCCTTTAATGTCACAAGTTATGTGGCAGCTAATATTAGGCGTATTTTACTGGTGAAGGAGCGGAGACATAGTACGGTGCAGGGACTTGTCTGAAAGTACACAAGCGGTGGTACACAAGCCAAGACCTATACCTTCCACTTTGAGATCCTCTGCTTTCTGTTTGATCTCCGCATTTCTCTTGCTGAATTTATTTTTTAAGTGTTTTTTTTTTAAATATTTTTATTTATTTCTAGGAGAGAGAGAGAGACAGCGTGAGTGGGAGGGTCAGGGCACACAGGTTCCAAACAGGCTCCAGGCTCTGAGCTGGCAGTCAGCACAGAGCCCGACGCGGGGCTCAACCCACGAACCGCGAGATCATGACCTAAGCGAAAGTCGGACGCTTAACCGACTAAGCCACCCAGGCACCCCTAAGTGTATTTATTATTTTCATTCTTTGAAAGAGAGAGTGTGCATGTGCATGTGAGCAGAGGAAAGACAGAGAAAGAGGGGGCAGAGGATCTGAAGCAGGCTCTGCACAGACAGCAGATAACCCAGTGCGGGGCTCGAACTCACAAATTGAGAGATCGTGACCTGAGTTAAAGGCAGATGCCTAACTGGCTGAGCCACCCAGGTGCCCCTGAACTTATTTTTAAAAAACAATTTTATGCTGGGGCGCCTGGGTGGCTCAGTCAGTTAAGTGTCTGACTTTGGCTCAGGTCATGATCTCACAGTTCACAGGTTCGAACCCCGCATCGGACTTGCTGCTGTCAGCGCAGAGCCTGCTTTGGCTCCTCTGTCTCCTCCTCTCTCTGTCTCTCCTCTGCTCGCTCTCTCAAAAATAAGTAAACATTTGGGGCGCCTGGGTGGCTCAGTCGGTTAAGTGTCCGGCTTCCGCTCAGCTCATGATCTCACGGTTTGTGAGCTCGAGCCCCGTGTCAGGCTCTGTGCTGACAGCTCAGAGCCTGGAGCCTGTTTCGGATTCTGTGTCTCCCTCTCTCTCTGACCCTCCCCTGCTCACGCTCTCGCTCTCTCTCAGAAATAAATAAAACATTTAAAAATAAAAGTAAACATTTGTTTAAAAAATAATTTTATGTTTACAGAAGAATTGCAAAGATAGTGGAGAATTCCCATAATACCCTTCATCCAGCGTCTGCTACTGTTAACCTCTTACACACCACGGTACTTTTATCCCAACTGAAAATTAGCAGAGGTGCATTACTATTTTCAACTACAGACTCCACTCAGCTTTCTTTTCACATATACACACAAAACACAAAACCCTAGAGACTTTACTAGGACCACCCCAGCCTTCCGCCTCACATCTCTTTTTTTGTTCCCGAATCTAATCCAAGATGCCACATCGCCTTTGGTTGTCACCTCTCTTCATCGCTCATCTGTGGCAGCTTCTTAGTGTTTCCTTATTTCTCACGACCGTGACAATTTTGAGATGTACCGTTAGGTATTTTGTAGAACTTCCCTTGGTTTGGGTTTTCTGGTAATTAGACCACGGCTGCAGATCTGGGGGAGAATACCACAAAGGGAAGTGCTCCTCCGATCGCATCACCTCGGAGGTACGCGATAGCTCGTGACTTATGACTGCCAATGGCAACCTTGATCGCTTGGTCAAAGTGGTGTCTGTCAGGTTTACCCACTATATGTCTTTCCTTTTCCATAAGTTATTTGTTACAAGCCAGTCACTAAATCCTCTTGCTGAACTTTTGACTTCCCACTTAATTACGGAGTTGTGCTTTCCTAACAGGTTATTATCTAGCGCTTAAAGAGTCTTGGTGTTAATGGCCGGGAATTACAAAACCTGGGATTAATGATGTTAGGAGATGTGATCATGGAGTGCTTCTCGGGGAATTATCCATTGTACCGTCTTTGTTTTGCACCATGGTTCAACTTGGAACTTGGCTCTTTAGTCTCTGGAAGCGTATGGTTAACGCTAGGACACCTATTTATCCTTGAGGAACTGGGATCACCTCTAACAAGCCCTGGAATACGATCAGAAGCTCAAGGTCTTAACAGTGTGCGGGAAATCAGTAAAACGAGGAAGAGCCATAGAGACATGGTTGCTGAGAATAGAGAAATTGGAGACGTTAAAGGATGTGGCTGAAGAAGTGGCGGTTTACAAGGAGGGGCTGAGAGGTGACAGGTGACAGACATACATGGAGGGGTGCGGAGATCTCAGGTAGGAGGCCAAGGAAGGGATGGGGATGGGTCGCACGAAGAGAGGTAGGCTGGATTCTGCACGTGGCTTATTGTAATATCTGCATTTTGTCTCTGAGATTCGCCGTCTCGGACAAAATAGTTACAGTTCTAGCTGCTAAATTTCACTATACACAGTACTTAAATGAGCTTAGACTTTCATATGAGCTGAATAAAGTAGTACAGTTGGGTTCTATAACCTTGGGTATTCACTGCTACTAAGAAGGGACTGAAGGATAATCAGAGCTCTCAAAACTTTTGGAACTTTAGCAGGGCAACATGGGGCAAATGTCGCCTTGTCAAATTCGCCGCAGACTATGGATCGTAATGTTAACAACTTCCTAATTAAAACTATCAGACGTAAGCTATAGATTTTTATTGCATGATATTTTGTTTTAATTATATGGGATTTCTATATCTCGTGGTTAGCTAAAGAAAATAAAATCTCATCAGGGTCACTGGTTCAGAATAATGGCATTCTTCCTGGGGCTATATCTGTAAATAGATCACCTACCCAAAGCCTCCGGACTGCACCAGGGCTGAGAATCCTGTCATTGATTGGCCTATAAACTTAACTATTTCCGTACTGTTTTTCATACTGTTTTTCTTTTTTCAAGCCAGAGCATGTTTTATTTCCAGGAATGTGAGAGGAGATTTAACAACTCTTGTGATTAATCTTGGACCTTATTTATATACTTTTAGAGTCAGTATATTTCAGTGGAGGCACAGAAAGACAACAGACCAGTTTACAGTTTTTTGGTTTTGCTTTTTTAAAAAAAAATTATTTGTTTTTGAGAGAGAGAGCACGGGGGAGGGGCGGAGGGTGGTGGACAGAGGATCAGAAGCAGGCTCCACACTGACAGCAGAGAGCCTGATGCAGGGCTCGAACTCAAGAAACATGAGATCATGACCTGAGTCAAAGTCAGACACTTACCTGACTGAGCCACCCAGGCGCCCCCGGTTTTTTGGTTTTTGAAATATGGAATGAAGAAGACTTTGTTCCTCTTGCCCTTCTTAGGAATAGGCCTGCTGAAAATGCCTATTTATAAATGACTGGAAAACGGGGAGCCTGAGTGGCTCAGTCCATTAAGCATCTGACCAGCTCAGGTCATGATCTCACAATTCGGGAGTTCAAGCCCCTTATCAGGCTCTGTGCTGACAGTGAGGAGCTGTCAGAGGAGCTCTGTGCTTGGGATTCTCTCTCCGCCTCTCTCTGCCCCTTATCCGTGTGAGCACTCTCTTTCTAAAAATAAACATTTAAAAAGTGACTAGAAAAGTAACACTTGGTGGCATTAGACCATTCATATGCTTCATTGGGGGAGAACTATGTGTTGTACATTAAAATACCTATTTCAGTTATTGCTGCTGCTTGTCTCTTTGGACACATTCTTCACATATAGTGTGAGGCATCTCAAAATCTCTTGCTTAAAGTGGATTCTTATTTGTGAGATGGGTTATGAGTCTTCTGACCGGATGAAATCGGAAGTCAGGCGTCTAGAATGGAGCGCTTGTCTGAAAGTAGTTTCTCTGACCATTAGTCATTATTTACCAACTAGCTGGAGGGAAAAGATGACTGTGTCTGCTTTAATCAAAGCGCTGCTTCTTCCCTTTTTAACCCCCCTTAAAATCAGCTGGTGTTCGGCAAAACCGTTTATATCTAAAAACAGCCCGTCTTCAAGAAGGTACTTTTATTTTAGGAGCATGGTAGGATTGGGTTGTGCTTTATCCTGATCCTGCCTGGGAGGGGCCTGTGTCTTGGCGAGGGCTTTCTGTCAGTGGGGAACTGAAAGTCAAGTAGGTTTCATTTGTCACCAGCGCAGTACATAGCAGTGGTCACTGACCTAGATCCGTGTGATTTTGTGGCGGATGCTCTACTCTGCAATGGATTTTCCAGGCTTATCACCAGTTAGGGGGATTGGAGAGAATTGGTTAATTGGGCATGCTCCTGCTAGGGGTTAAATATTTTGGAAAAGGTCAGCATTAGATGGGATGTCACATAGCCATGACATTGGTCCTGTGTGCTTCCTGCCAGGGGACCTTGCAAAAGAGTTAACAGACTATAAATAGACTGCCTTCTTGGACTGGTTCCTTCGGTAACCAAATCTGAACACAGAGCATCTTTGTGTGAAGGTCATCTTGTGATGCCCTCTTGATGAGTCCCTCATATTTTTTGATATAAGCGCAAAGGGTGTCTTGCATGTCGTCAGCTTTGTGATCGCCAGCCTTTCTACACTGGTGAGGGACTCCCCACGAGGGTTGGATGGGAAATTCATGAAAAGGGGTTTTTACTGCTGTAAATATAGCTCATTTGACGTTCTGGTCTGTAGCAGGTACAATACAGTCTGTCTCCGCGCTGCAGCTGGTTAAGTAGGCAAATTCATTCCAGAGCACGCAAGCCGAGGCGAAACTGTTCTTCCCTGACACCAATCTAAGAAAATGTTCTAAAGCATCACAATTCTAAAAATACCCACTGGTGAGTGTCAGACCCACTACACATCTGAGAAGAGGGGAAATAGAGAAAGCTGAGAACATAAGCCGACATCACATAAAAAGGAACTGAAATGGAAATATAAAAACCCGAAGATCTATAAAAGAAAGGGTGTATGTAGTGCTGTAAATGAGTTATTCGTCTGACCCCAGATGTCGGTTTCCATAGTAACCATTGCTTGATTCTTTGGCACAAATATTACATGACTGCTAATATATTAAATGAGTACTTTTCTCTTTTAATTATAGATTGGCTAAAATAATATCCTCGCTCTTTGGAAGCAGGTTTTTGGCATTGGGGGCCTTTGCTTCCCTAAATCAAAGCTGCATTAGTGCATTTTAATTTGCCTTTCTACTTCACCTTTCCCCACCCCATTTTTTTTCTTTTTTCTATTAAGATTCTTTTCAAGGAACATTAATGCATCACTGTTTGTCATAGTGAAAACCAGAAACAGACCAAGTCTTCATTAGTGAACGATTAGTGAATAAGTCATGGTATGAGGTAGACTTCTCTCAAAAACAAAACAAAACAAAACAAAACAAAAAAACCCTAGGGCTCCTCGGAGACATAAGCAATTCCAGGGATCAGAGAAAAACATAAAATTAACCTGGACGATAAAAATCTAGGATATATGGTTGATACACACACACGCCCAGCAGTGCCTGCTTCCGTTCTGCCTAAATTGGCACTTCCACATTTGCTCACTAGGTGGCACTTGGCCCGTGTAAGGCTAATGTAAGAGGAAACTGATGAACACCAGGATAAAAGGCCAAAGAGGAACTTGCACACTTGGATTGGCAGTCCCCTGGGGCTCATTGAAAGGGTTCATTTGACTGAGCCTGTAGTGTACTCCTATCCTGGACTTGAGGTGTTTGGGATTTAAATCCTTCTCAGATTTGGGCTTCTTTCAGTACAGACGCAGCAGGCCAGAGAGTGTAGTGGCCCAGGTACAAGCTGTCACAGCTCTGGGCCCCTGACAGGCAGAATTAGGGAGATGCTCCAGGTTCCTCACTGAGTCCCAGGCCTAGTACGGTACTCGGGGTGAAGTGAGGGTGTTGAATGGACGGGTACACATCTTTGTTCTTCGAATATGGTTTAGAGGAACCCACTGTGCTCTAGAAATATCTGTCAGTGCCATGCATTTGAGCACCCCGGGCAGGAGATGAGCAGTGACTGCCTCTGCTGTGCCCGTCATACCCTGAATGTACATTTGTGTCCCCTGCAGGTGCTGTTAGATCTTACAAACAAAAGGGGTGTGTCATGCTGTGCTCTAAGAAAGCTTTTCTCTGAGAAGAACTTACACACTCCTGTTAGAATTTACAAGGAGTATGGCATTCGGTATGCTTTTGTATGTGCTGCTGGCTCAGCATAAGCATAGAGTTTCAACTCTAGCTTCTAGAACCTGAACAGGGTATGGAACCTTTTGCAATGAGTGTTTAACAGTCAGACTGTCTACACTCTACTCAGGTTCCTAGAGTACTCCCAGGATCAGAACAACCCGTAGGCGTGCCCTCCAGTAGCTGAGGCAGCTACAAGAGAAAGATCCAGAACCCTTGGTTCTGGGTTCAAATCCCGATTCTGCTATTAGTCCTGGATCTTCAATAATTGTACAATCTTTTAAATCTCAGTTTCTTCATCGGCCAAGTGAGGGTGTTAATACTAACTTTCTTCATTTATCCAATCAACCAACATAATTTTTGAGTTCCTCCAGGACCTTACAGTCTGGTGTGCTTGGCAAACGTGTCTCCCAGTATTGGCTTTTTTGAATAACAATGTATTTAAACTGGAGATGGATGGTGGTGATGGAAACACAGCGTGTGGATGTACTTAAGGCCACCAGACTGTGTACTTAAAACGGTGAAGGTGAAAATGTTCGTGTTATGTGTATTTTACCACAATTAAATAAAGTAGAAAAAAATATATGTATATATGGCCAAAGAACACAGCATGATCCTGGCTCAGTAGGCACTCAGGTCGGGAGTGGTAGTGACAAGGAAGACCAAACGGAGGGTTTTCTCCTAGATACAAGTACCCTGGCACAATTAGACCAGTCCGTGGGGAGAAACGGCCTTTTCTGGCCCGTACGGAGCACACCACCAGGCCCGCAGCGGGAGGAACACTGCCGAGCCTCTGCGGGACGCATCCTGACTCCTTGTCTCCAGCTCAGGGTGGGCTAATGCCTTCACGGGAAGGCATGACATGCCTTCATGTCAGACGTCGTCCCGGAGTACATGAACTGAACGGCCTCAGGCAGAATGCCTCAGTGCAGTTTCTGGAATTCGGTTCCACTTTTCATAACGAAGACAGGGTTTAGGTAAAGACTAGCGGACAAAGAATAACGTTCAGTCCGCTTGGGGACTAACGGACCAAACCTTTGAGGTCGGTACCTCGATGACCGAGAATTCAGGCTCAGGGATTATTCTGAGTAGAGGACGAAGAGCACTAGCACAGTTTTTCTTTTTCACTTTCCTTTTGTTTTTCATTTTGGGGGGGTATAGAGGGAAAAGGGTGAAGAATGAAGGAAGACTCGCCTTTTTTTCTTTTTTTTTTTTTACATCAGGAGTTATGGATAACTCCCGAGTACCTGCGCAAATGAATACGATTAACTTCGCTACTCCAGAAAAAAATTTTAATCCCAAAGTCATTTATTTTGGCTTTAGAATAGACCAGCATTTGTGTCGGATTTTCTTGCCTAATTACTTTTTGCTTAAGCTTATTCTAAAATTGTTTTAAATTCCTTTAGTGTGACAGCCCAGGGAAGCGGGGGGGCGGGGATGGGGGTGGGAAACAGGCCACAGATAGGATCTGAACTAGAATGGCAGCTTTCCTATAGAAAAGCCCCTTCATATGCTGCCAGTGGGAGAGCAAACTTGGAATCAGCTTTCTGGAGAACAGGTTGGCAAAATGATTTTTAAAGGCTTAAAAATATGCTTACTCTTTGATCCAGTAATTCCACTTCTAGGAATTTGTCCCAAGGAAGTAATCAGACAAACCTGCAGAAATGTAGGGACACGGCACTCACCACCACACTTGTATCTGCAAAAACAAACAACAAACAAAAAGAAGAAGGAGAAGAGGAAGAGGAGGAGAAGAAGAAGGAGAAGAAGAAGAACCAATGGAAAGCATTGAATAATATGGAATTGGTCAAATAAAGTATGGTCCTGTCTGTCTCCAATGTGTGTAGTCGTGTTGTCAGATTGATTATAGACTTTAAAAATGTTTACCACATCTTTCTAAATGAAAAAGAGAATAAAATTAGTGGACACGGTTTGAAACCGTGCCCGGATGCAGAGATGGGTGGGTAAGAAGAGCGACGGACAGATGGATGAGTGAGGGGACGGATACCTGTCTGGAGAGACACGTCCTGCGGTGTTAACTTTGGCGTTGTTGAGGGGCGAATGGCGAGATTATGGCTGATTTTGTATTTTTTGTGTGTTTTTTCAGATTTTCTGTTTGAACATGTATTGCTTTGTAATTAGAAAACAACAGCCCTATATTTTAAAAGGATATATGTTTAACGTATCAATGAAAAAGGAAAATGTTGCTATATAATACCCACAAGGTGGGTAATGTGAAGGCACATGATGTAGATTGAATGTATTTTCTTAAGGGTCACACTGCATACAAGTGAATTACGAGCAGTCATACTGAATACATAAAATCACACGTACCGTGTATTAAATTATGTTTCCCAAGAAAAAGGGCCACATTCAGCAAAAATCTGCGAAGGCACAGTTAGAGTATAATGTGCGGGTCCTATGTTCTGACACCAGGACTAGGCAGTAGACTCTTAGAGCCGCGAATACCACAGTTTGGCTTTCTGGTATTTTCCTGTGAATTATATGTAAGAAACATACATTATCCAGATAACACTAGAACAGTCATTCTTAATTGTCTGAAAGTAAGTCTCGCTTACATTTTCTACTATTTTCCCTTTCTTACCTCATTATCATCACACAGAACTCCAAAGAGTGAAAGCGTAAGGTAAATGATAGGCAAGCACAGACCCCCCAAGGACCCCAGACTAGCCCTGGGCTTACATTTTAAAGAACTCTGCTTTATATAACCAGCTGCAGGGAAATTTGTTCGTCACTGTTTGCGACCTCAGCTCTGTACACAGGATGGGCTCCTCTTTTATTTACGGTCCCTAATTCCCAAAGACACCATGTGGCTTCGCCGAAGGAGAAACCTGGCAGGTCTGGCTCCCTGTCGTCCCGGGTCAGATGGAAAAGCCTTTTGTGATTAATTCGACCACACTGTGTCCTTTGGTATTTGCAACTTCAGTGGGAGTTTTTATTATCCACATTTTGAATCCTGACTCAGATAAGCTGCATATAATGGAAAAAGCAGGGAAATCTAGCCCTTTGGAGGCCAAATCGAATCCGCGTTGTACCACTAGCTGTGACCTTGAGCAAGTTCCCTTAACACGTCAGGTCCTCAGTTAGGAGAGTGACGCCTTCCCAGCTCACCCCCCAAAGCTGTTATTTGACAGCCAGGAAGTTTTGTCCCTGTGAGGGATGGTTACTGGTCTTTATAAACAAGCTGCCTTCTCACTTTGTTTCTGACAGTTTCCTTATGCCGCCCCGCCTCCCCAAGAACCTGTGAAGACTCTGAGAAGCCTGATCAACATCCGCAAGGACACACTGAGACTTGTAAAGTAAGTTCCCCTGGGGCTGGGGCTCAGGCCAAGTTCTAGGTGTAGGGCAGCTCCCTGCCCCCAAAGACTTACAAAGCATTTTCTGCCAGACCCAGAGTCTCATTCCACTGGGCTCAAGGATGTGAACTACCCTGGCAGTGATCAAGCACCTTTGTCCGTGTAGATTAGGTCTTCCTGGGTCTAGATTGTTTAGAACTTTATGTGATAGTCTGTGTTTGTGAAAGACTGCCCCCTTTCCCAGAAGCAGTCTTTACTATCCTTGTTTTATGATTTAAAAAAAGTATTGGAGCACCTGGGTGGCTCAGTCAGTTAAGGGTCAGACTTTTGATCTCCACTCATGTCATGATCTCATCATGATCTCGTGGTTCGTGAGTTCGAGCTCCTGACAGCAAGGAGCCTGCTTGGAATTCTCTCTGCCCCTCTCTCTTCCCCTACCCCCTCATGCTCTGTCTCTCTTAATTTTTTTTTTAATGCTTATTTATTTTTGAGAGAGAGGAAGAGATAGAGCATGAGCAGGGAAGGGGCAGAGAGAGGGGAAGACACAGAATCCGAAGCAGGCTCCAGGCTCTGAGCTGTCAGCACAGAGCCCGACGCGGGGCTTGAACCCACGAACCATGAGATCATGACCTGAGCCGGAGTCGGACGCTTAACCAACTGAGAGCCACTCAGGTGCCCCTCTCTCTCTCAAAATAAATAAATAAACGTAACAAAAAATTATTGAAGGCAAAAGTGAACTTTGCAGCTACCTCAGCAAGGTTGTGGAAAAATGGGATATTTGAAGTTGGAATATAAAATCCTTATTTTATTGCTTAGATTTTCTTTTTAATTTATTCTCCATCTCATGTGTCCTTCCTCTGAGGCCTCCTCGTGCCCCGTCCGGTTGGTTCATCGTCATCATCAGTATCAAGGATCATCAGCATTTGCCTTCTCTGTGCGGTCCCTAAGATAGTGTAATTTTTACACTGATGCTGACCTCCAGATGGCGTGCTAATCTGATGCCCACTGGTCCCCTGGGACGACAGCTTTGGCTAGGGCAAATCACAGCTCTCAAATTTTTCTGAACGGACAAGGAAGAGGACTCAAGAGACCATCTTATGCCTGTATAGCTCAGTCCTGTTAGCGGTAGGAAGTTTATATTTCAGATCATTGTTTTTTAATTTTTATTTATTTTTGAGAGAGAGAGAGAGAGATCGTGAGAGTGGGGGTGGGGGCAGAGAGAGAGACACACACAGAATTGGAAGCAAGCTCCAGGCTCTGAGCTGTCAGCACAGAGCCTGACGTGGGGCTTGAACTCACAACCTCCTGAGATCATGACCTGAGCCGAAATCAGACGATTAACTGACTGAGTCCCCCAGGTGCCCTCTGATCAATGTTTTTAAGATATAACTCGGGGGGTCTGGGGGACTCAGTCAGTTAAGCGTCCGACTTCGGCTCAGGTCATGATCTCACAGTTCATGGGTTCGATGCACCCATGTCAGGCTCTGTGCTGACAGCCAGCTCAGAGCCTGGAGCTGCTTCCGATTCTGTGTCTCCCTCTCTCTGTGCCCCTCCTCCACTTGCTCTCTGTCTCTGTCTCTCAAAAAATAAAGACTTAAAAAAAAAGATATCACTTATATACTGTACAATATGCCCATTTAAAGTGTGCAGTTGAGTGGCTTTTAGTATATTCAGAGTTGTGCGGTCATCACCACCTTCTAATTTTAGCACATTTTCATCACCCTCAAAAGAGACCCTGAACTCACCAGTGGTGACTGCACACTTCCCCTGAAGCACCTCTTCCAGGCCTAAGCAACCACTAATTTACTTTCTGTGTTTCTCTCCTGATTCGTATACAGTATTCCATTTGTCCCTGCTTCCCCAGCGATATCCCCAGCCGCAGAGTCAACACTGGGGAAGAGGCCGCCAAGGCGGTGCTCTTTGCGGGGGCCAGTTCACACCGCAGCAGAATGGATAGAGGCCCACTAGGCCTCCGTCACTGTCTCCACTTTCTCTCACCACATAAGTCCTTTCCCATCCGTAGAGAGCGACACCACTCTTTACCTTCCATGGCTGTTGTCAGAATTCAGCAAGATAACAGGAGGAAAAACACCTGCTGTTCAATAAATGTTAAGGTGAAGGGTGTTTGGGGTCTGTTTTTCAGAGATCATGGGAATCGGTAGGGTAAATTCGGATTCACAGATTTCCAGGTAAAGATGGAGGATTGGACAATTCCTTTTGCTTCCTGTCAAAACCCGCTAATGAGAGTATTTTTCAGAAGCATAAATCCACGGGCGCCTGGGTGGCTCAGTCAGTTAAGCTTCCGACTCTTGGTTTCAGCTCAAGTCATGATCTCACAGTTTGTGGGATCGAGCCCCTCATGGGCTCTGTGCTGACAGTGCAGAGACTGCTTGAGATTCCCTCTCTGTCCTTCTCTCTCTGCCCCTCCCCACTCATGCTCTCTCTCTCCCTCTCAGAATAAATAAACATTTTTTTTTTAAAGCATAAACCCCAGGGTGCCCAGGTGGCTCAGTCAGTTAAGTGTCTGACTTCGGCTCAGGTCATGATCTCATGGTTCGTGGGTTTGAGTCCCACACCGGGCTCTGTGCTGACAGCTCGGAGCCTGTATCCTGCTTCAGTTTCTGTGTCTCCTTCTCTCTCTTTGCCCTTTTCCTGCTTGTACTCTCTTTCTTTCTCAAAAATAAATAAACATTAAAAATTTTTTTCAATAAGCAGCATAAATTCATAAGAGCTGGGGGAGGGGGGCGTATAGGAAATGAGGAAATAAAAAAGCTAAACCTCTCGATTTAAAGGCTGGGACAGATGGTAAGAGTTAACTCAGCAGGCTGGGGAACTAAGGATCCCACGTGAGGAGAACGAAAAGCTGAGAATCACCCAGTTAAACTGTGACTCCCCCCCAAAGGCTCAGGAAATGCCAGGACCAGGACCTCTGGACATTGAGGTGCAAGGCTAAAATGAAGAGCATTGGTGGAAAGCCTGCACTGGAGGCGGTCAGAT
Source organism: Proteles cristata cristata (assembly GCA_017311185.1). Classification (NCBI taxonomy): domain Eukaryota; kingdom Metazoa; phylum Chordata; class Mammalia; order Carnivora; family Hyaenidae; genus Proteles; species Proteles cristata. The sequence goes on from JAESUZ010004822.1 coordinate 404,206, forward strand.
CCTTCTTTATGCCACATAGCCTGGTGGAAGGCTGGCAGATGATTCCCAATGAAAAAGATAAAACAGAGACTGGACTTGGGGGCCCAGGTACAGTGAAGTTTGGACTCAGTATAAAAAAATGGGGGCTAAGGGGGTTAGGTACATTGGTTACTGAACCCTCCAGCCAGCCCTCCACCCAACACTCTCTGCCCCCAGAATGCTAGCTGCCGAGCCCTCATCCAAAGAGAAGAGCACTGTCTCCAAGGAGCAGGACCCTCCCAGATGGGAAGACCCAAGAGACTGGCCTTGGAGTTTCCTCCAAGACCCAGATCAGTCCCTGGGGAAGCCCAGGGTCCCCAAACCCCACCGTGCATTCAGATTCCAATGGGGGTTTTAATTTCTTAAATAGGAACAGACAACCAAAGATGTGCTGACAGCTCAGAGCCAGGAGCCTGCTTCAGATTCTGTGTCTCCCTCTCTCTGCCCCTCCCCTATTCATGCTCGGTTTCTCTATCTCAATAATAAATAAACATCAAAAAATTTTTTAAAAAAAGTATTTATGACCTAGAACTCTATTCAACCAAACTTTCTTTGTTTTTAATTTTTATTTATTTATTTTGAGAGAGAGAGAGCACACAAGTGGGCTCCACACCATCAGTACAGAGTCCGACACGTGGCTCGAACTTACCAACGGTGAGATAATGATCTGAGCCGAGATCAAGAGTCGGACGCTTAACCGACCGTGCCACCCAGGCGCCCCTCAACCAAACTTCCAGTCGGGGTGGCTGTAGAATAAAATCTCAAAACGTTGATCCCTCCAACACATCCCTTTTCAGAAGACTAGTGGAGGAGGTGCCCAGCCACAGTGAAAGCGTGCCCCGAGGAAGAAGAAGCCAGGGGATGCAGGAAAGAGGTGGAGGGGACTTCCCAGGGTAATGGGGGGGGGTCCGGGTGGCCGCGTGCAGGCACAGAGGTCCTGGGGTCCACGTAGGACCCCCTCTAGAAGAAATGCATGGAACACCCGACGCTCCTGGACATGGAGAGATTTCAATGGACAGCCAGCTGAGGGCTAGCGTTTGAATTCGTGATAAAGTACTGAGAAAACCGAGCAACTGAAAAAGAAATGCGCAGAAACACCAAGAAAAATGTAAAAAATACTTAAAGATTACTCTGTGTCTAAGCTGGGAACCATGTCCATATAATCACAATAATACAGACACAGATGTACTGAACTAGCAGAATCAAGATAGAGCATATGAGGGGCGCCTGGGTGGCTTAGTCGGTTAAGCGTCTGACTTTCGCTCAGGTCATGATCTCGCGGTTCGTGGGTTTGAGCCCCATGTCGGGCTCTGTGCTGACTGCCAGCTCAGAGCCTGGAGCCTGTTTCAGTCTGTGACTCCCTCTCTCTCTGACCCTCCCCTGCTCACGCTCGCTCTCTCTCCTAGAAATAAATAAAACACTTAAAAAATTTAAAATAAAAGAAAATAAGAAAAAAAAGATAGAGCATATGAGGGGTTTGGGGGGGAGGGGATGCTACACATGGGGCAGCGCAAGGAAAGAAAGAAATTCTGGTTCTCATAGTGCGAAATCAGTGGATACCACCTGGAACTGAGAAGTCCAGATACAACAAGTGGGGCGTCAGGGTGGCTTAGTTGGTTAAGCGTCCAACTTCGGCTCAGGTAGGCTCTGTGCTGACAGCTCTAAGCCTGGAGTCGGCTTAGGACTCTGTGTGTGTGTCTCTCTCTGCCCCTCCCCCGTTTGTGCTCTGTCTCACTTTCAAAAATAATAACATTAAAAAAATAATAAAAGAACCCAAGCATGTTGTCTAGAAAACAGGTAAATGCCAAAATGATCAGCTAAAAGAGGTAAAGATGTCTCTGAATTAAAAAAAAATTTTTTTTAAGGTTTTATTTCTGAGAGAGAGAGAGACAGTGTGAGCAGGGGAGGGGCAGAGAGAGAGGCAGACACAGAATCCGAAGGAGGCTTCAGGCTCTGAGCTGTCAGCACAGAGCCGGATGCCGGGCTTGAACCCACGAACTGTGAGATGATGACCTGAGCCAGAGTCGGATGCTTAACTGACTAAGCCCCCCAGGCGCCCCATAAAGATTGTTTCTGAAGAAGGGGCAGGAGGAGGGGTGGGGCCTGCTGTTATACTAACAGGCCCTGTGGAAACTAAACTGTGTAATTAGTAACTTCGATTACAGTAAAACTAAAAAAAACAAAAAGTCTGGCAAATCACAAATGTCCACTATAGCCCTGCCAAACCTCAGAAGCCCCCTAAATGCCCAACAGTGGTGCTCATGAGGCGCTCAGCCATCGCTCGAAATGAAGATGTGGGCCTGTTTCTGACCATGGAGAGAAGTTCACGATGTATGAAGTGTAAAAATTAAAGGAAAAAAAAAAAGACAAATTTAAAACTATTGATCTGTAGGCCCCCAAATGCCGAGTCTTTGTGGTTTTCCAGGTGTGCGGAGGAAGTGAAGACCCCGGGAGAAGAGGTGGGGAGGGCTAAAGTGCACTACAATGTGGAGTTCACCTTTGACACTGATGCGCGCGTGGCCATCACCATCTACTATCAGGCCACGGAAGAGTTCCAGAATGGGATTGCCAGGTAAGAACAAGAGACCAGGTGAGCCACGTCCTTCCTGGACAGGCCAGGGTCTGTGCCCTCCGCGCGTACCTGTGGAAGAGAACCTTCTACCAACCAGCTGAGATCTGGTTCCTGAACTCGGATTTTCTTCTTCAGAGCCCCACCTCTTTACCTTTTCCCTTCAAATTGTCCCATCTTGTGCAGAGGCGGAACCTTTTATTCCTTTTTTTTTTTTAATGTTTGTTTATTTTCAAGAGAGAGGGACAGCGGAAGCAGGGGAGGGGCAGATAGAGAGGGAGACACAGAATCTGAAGCAGGCTCCAGGCTCTGAGCTGTTAGCACAGAGTCCCAGGTGGGGCTCAAACTCACAGACTATGAGATCATGACCCGAGCTGAAGTCAGACACCCAACCGACTGAGCCACCCAGGCGCCCCTTATTTCATCAAGATGCCACTAAAAATCTATTAAGCTACCTCTCTGTGGACGTGTGGGTTGAATACATAAGCTTAATGGGATACCCAGTCAAGAGCAAAGGAAACATTATAAGGGAATCTTTTCTTTCCTTCTCTCTTCTTTTTCTTTCTTTTTTTTTTTAAGTTTTTATTTCTGAGATAAAGAGAGGCAGCATGAGTGGGGGAGGGTCAGAGAGAGAGGGAGATACAGAATCCGAAGGAGGCTCCAGGCTCTGAGCTAGCTGTCAGCATAGAGCTCGATGCGGGGCTCGATCCCACGAACTGTGAGATCATGACCTGAGCCAAAGTCGGACGCTTAACCAACTGAGCCACCCAGGCGCCCCTTTCCTTCTCTTTTCTATACCTAGAACCTGTTGGTACTGAGACCAGATGTGGGAGGGAGGAAACGGTCAGATCCGTCTGGGCTAGATACTGACTTTTGCTTTGTCTCCCCCTTTGATGGACAGCTACATCCCCAGGGACAACAGCCTCCAGTCAGAGACGGTGCACTACAAGCGAGGCGTCTGCCAGCAGTTCTGTCTGCCCTCCCACACGGTGGACCCCTCAGAGTGGACAGAGGAGGAGGTGAGCTGCCTCGGGGAGTAACAGGCACCTGGGAGAAAGCACAGAGGTGGGCAGGACCCTCACGTAGACCCAGATGGGCCTCGGGCCTAGTTGGGACTCCGGCCAGCAGCGCCCTGACTGCCCAGATGCTGGGCGGCCATGCTCTCCGTCAGCCCTGGCACCTCTCCGTGCCCTTAAAATACGCCTCACGTCGATAGTTCTTCTGTTCCAAGGTAGCGCATTCACCTCAGGTATTTTGAAAAAGCCGTGTTCAAAGAGAACTTGCCAGTGAGAGAGGGCTTTACAGCCATGAGCCTTTAGAAAGTAACAGTGGCCTTCAGTTAAACAGATTAGGTGGCCTTCAGTTAAATAGACTTAGGTAGGGGCGCCTGGGTGGCTTAGTCGGTTAAGCATTCGACTTTCGCTTAGGTCATGATCTCGCGGTTCGTGGGTTCGAGCCCCGCGTCGGGCTTTGTGCTGACTGCCAGCTCAGAGCCTGCAGCCTGTTTCAGTCTGTGACTCCCTCTCTCTCTGACCCTCCCCTGCTCACGCTGTCTCTCTCTCTCTCCTAGAAATAAATAAAAATATTAAAAAAAAAAATAGACTTAGTTAGCTGCCAGGTTGAGCAGAGAGGAAGTTAATGCTTCTTGAAGAGGCCTCCCTTTCTGATGCGTTACTGTGCCGTTTGAATATGTCAAGTCCTTTTCTTTCCCTCCAGCTTGGCTTCGATCTGGACCGAGAGGTGTACCCTCTAGTGGTCCACGCGGTGGTGGATGAAGGAGACGGTAATGGGCGCTTTCTGTCTTCTTTTGCTGTACTTGCTGCCCTTTCGTGGTGCACAGACCGGGCAGCCGCTGTGGCCTCGGGAACAACATGCCCCCTCCATGGAGATCAGGCAGACAGCTTCTCTGTCCCCTTGTCCCCGAGAACAGCCCTGGGTTAGGGGCCGGGCCCCTTCTCCTGACGGCCCAGAGCATCTGGTCCGCCGGGTATCGGGGAATCGGGGAAGGTAGATGGGCGCCGAGGTGTGGGGTTTGGCTTTCTCCTTCATCCACGTGCCTCTATTTTTTTCAGAGTATTTTGGCCATTGCCATGTACTGCTGGGCACTTTCGAGAAGGTGAGTAACTTCCCGGAGCCTCACTTCATTCTATTGAACTGTCTTTTGCGCGGGGACACGCACGGCCTGTTTGCCGGGCCGGCCTGGGGCGGGGCGGGTGGAAGGGGGCACCACACTGGGGGCCACCCTGGGCCTCCTTCCAGCCCCGCCACCTGCAGCTCTCGAGGCCTCAGTTTCCTCTTCCTGAAACAGAGGGGTCAGACTAGATGCTTGTGGGGCCCCGCGACGTGAGGCGTGTGTCCTCGCACACGTGTGTCACTGAGAGACGTGCCCGGGGCTCTCCTGCCCCCGCTTCTGTGTTCTAACTGTCCTCGTTCATTCCAGCACACCGATGGCTCGTTCTGTGTCAAGCCCCTCAAACAGAAACAAGTGGTAGGTATTTGAGGGCCCCGGGAGTGGCAGCCCCCAGCCTTCTTTCTTTTCATCTCTCGCTTTCTTTTTCTCTTTTGCTAAGCACCCGTTTTTCTCTTCCACTCCCCCCACCCTTTTATTAATCGAAGAGAAGTTAAAAAAAACAACAAACAAAAAAACGAGCGCTTTTGTGTGTTAGAAACTCCTTGGGTGGCCTGAAAAGAATACTGACTTTTGGTGTCTTTCTTGTTCCGGAATTGTTGGTGTGGAGGCAGCCATTATCTGAGCAAAGGACTTGAGAAAGGAAAGAACAAGATTTGTCTCTTGACATTAGGTTTAGGGAGAACTCTTTTCACTGAAAATGCCAGGGTGAGAAACATTCCGAGCTAAAGGATAAAGTGTCAGGGTCCAATTCAGAGCCGGTTAGGGCCCTTGGCTTAAGTTATCCCACCAACTGTTTTTCTAAAATTCCAAGTTTCCTGGCCATCTGCCGTCTTCCAGAATGACCAGCAAGTTAGGCATAATGTCTGCTCCAAGTCCTAACCCCTGCTGTGCGCCGGTGCTTTTTCCCCCACTCTTGCAGGGGTGGGAAGAAGGAGAGTCCGGGAGAGTGGTGCCAGTCCCATTGGTCGGCCCCCCTGCAGATGGGTGACAGATGTCTGAAAGTCTGGGTTATTCATTCTTTGGGGTTAAGTGCTCTCCCCTCTTAATGAGGTCAATCGTAGTCAAAAACACCTTAGTATGAATCTGTTGATAATATCCTTTCCATTATAATCTGTAGGTTGAAACAGGTTTTAAGAGGCAGAGCAGGAAACAGATCCCTGAGCCCAGGGTGCTCCCTAGGAAGGCCAGGCTTCGGTGAGTTGTCTCATGGGGAAGCCTCATTCCCCAGAACACCCATCTTGGCGTTGGCAACTGACTCTGTCAAACTGGAGAGTGAGCTACAAAACCAGTGACAGGCTAGGTCCGAGGGGAGGGGATCAGTGGGACAGAGGTGAAACAGAGGGAGGAGTGGGCTCTTGTAAAGAAACAAGAAAAGGGCCTGCTTTGGCTCTGACATGGCCCAGGCTAGTGGGAGTGGGCATTGAACTTGGGGTTTCTAGGAACGGGGCCAAAAAGGGTCTGTGGCCCTGCGGGTGACAGGGTGGCTCGTGCAGTGCAGGTGAGGGGGCTCAGTCAGCCTTCCCTTCAAGGTCTTGTGGTCTCTCTTTGCTTCTGATGGTTTTCTTTCTCCTCTTTCCCTTGCCCATTTCCTCTTTTTCTTTCTTCGTTTCTTCCTTCCTTCCTTCCTTCCTTTCTTTCTTTCTTTCTCCCATTCCTTTGTTTTTGTAGTGTCTACACTTAACTTTGATTACATAGCCGATGCTGTGTTTTGATGCATATCCTTCTATTGACTAGTCTCTCCCTTCTTTTAAAAAAATTTTTTAGAGGCGCCTGGGTGGCTTAGTCGGTTAAGCGTCTGACTTTCGCTTAGGTCATGATCTCACGATTCGTGGGTTTGAGCCCCACATCGGGCTCTGTGCTGACAGCTAGCTCAGAGCCTGGAGCCTGTTTCAGAGTCTCTGATTCCCTCTTTCTCTGACCCTCCCCTGCTCACGCTGTCTCTCTCTCTCTCTCTCTCCTAGAAATAAATAAAAAACATTAAAAAATTTTTTTAAATTTTTTAATGTTATATTTATTTCTAAGAGAGAGAAGTGTGAGCAGAGGAAGGTCAGAGAGAGAGGGAGACACAGAATCTGAAACAGGCTCCAGGCTCTGAGCTGTCAGCACAGAGCCCGACGCGGGGCTCGAACCCACGAACCGTGAGATCTGACCTGAGCTGAAGTCGGACACTTAACCGACTGAGCCACCCAGGCGCCCCTAGTCTATCCCTTCTTAACTGTCTGGAACAGTGAGCTGCAGGTCACAGATAAGTGTCATGTTTGTGAACTTTTATGTTCCCTGTTGGGCATAATGGTGGGTGAATCAAACAGTGGATTTTCTTTCCCTGTCAGAGAGAAAACAAAAGTAAATAAAAGCACCGTTTACTTGTGTAGGCCTTTGCTTTTTTTCCATTGTGCATCAGGAGTCCTTGGTTACCAGAGAAGGTTGAGGGGCAAGTTCCCACTTATCTCTGTCGAGTCAGCCTGCCCTTGAACTTCTCTGTTTGCTTTTCAGGTAGATGGGGTCAGCTACCTCCTTCAGGAGATCTATGGAATTGAAAACAAGTATAACACCCAAGATCCTAAGGCAAGTCTCATCCAGAATTCCAAATGTGCTTCTCCCTGAGGGTGGAATGAGAAATGCTCTGGTAAGAGCTAGGATCTTGGAGTGTAGCCTGGCCAATTCTGGACTCTGTCCCTCATTTCAGATGCTTGTGCTTACATCACTTCTGAAATGAAGAACACAGGCAGGTTGGGATCAGTTGTTCTGCCCAGTTCTTTTTTTTTTTTTAATGTTTTATTTATTTCTAGGAGAGAGACAGCATGGTAGGGGGAGGGTCAGAGAGAGTCACAGACTGAAACAGGCTCCAGGCTCCGAGCTGGCAGTCAGCACAGAGCCCGACGCGGGGCTCAAACCCACGAACCGTGAGATCATGACCTAAGCAAAAGTCGGACGCTTAACCAACTAAGCCACCCAGGCGCCCCTGTTCTGCCCAGTTCTGGTCACCCAGTTACCTGGCCGGGGTCGTACAGTACCCCTGGTGTGGTCTGTTAGGGCCCTGCCAGATCTGTCAGAGAAGACAGATCTGAGCCCCATAGGATGAACTTGAGATAAACAGTTCCAGAAGAAGTGAAACTGAGCAGTGTGTGGGCGTACTACCTGAACGGTAAAGTCAAGTCAAAGTGGGGCGCCAGGGTGGCTCAGTCCGTTTAGCATCTGGCTCTTGATTTTGGCTCCGGCCATGATCTCCCGGTTCGTGGGATCGGGCCCCGCATCAGGCTCTGTGCCAACAGTATGGGGCCTGCTTGGGATTCTCTGTCTCTCTGCCTTACTTTCTCCTAAAAATCAATAGACGTTTTTTGTTGTTTTTTTTATTTTCCGTCCAAAGTAAATGTGAGGTTTTGTTCTTACCACCTGTCTCAGCTCTGCAGGCAAGCTGCTTGCAAAGAAAATGTAGGACATGAAGGTCTTTGTGTCACTGGCTAAATTTCTGTCTCCTGGGACAGGTGGCTGAAGATGAAGTTAGCGATAACAGTGCTGAGTGTGTGGTGTGTCTCTCAGATGTCCGGGACACCTTGATTCTGCCCTGTCGCCACCTCTGCCTGTGTAACACGTGTGCTGACACCCTGCGCTACCAGGCCAACAACTGCCCCATCTGCCGACTGCGTAAGCCCCAGAGCCGCGGGCCAAGCCCCAACCGCAGGGTCTGCGAACAGACCGACGCTGGGGTGGGGGGTGGGGGGCTATGGCTTCTGCCCGGGCTCTTGTGTACCCCTGACACCTGCATCAGGATGGCCTGATGGCCTGTGTCCTTCTTCCAGCCTTCCGGGCACTGCTTCAGATCCGGGCCATGAGGAAAAAATTGGGCCCCTTGTCCCCAACCAGCTTTAACCCCATCATCTCGTCTCAGACATCCGACTCGGAAGAGCATTCAGTAAGTTGGGCCGGACCCCATGACCATCTGTGAGGCAGGCGTTCTGGGCTTCCTTGCTGGCCTTTTTTACCTTTCACCCTTCTTTACCTGACTTTGCAACGAGTAATTAAACCTTGGCACGCTGCAGTATTTAGTAAGCTGGCTGACGTCCCATTGTGTTTAAAACCAACTCGTATTACCACGGAAAATTGGATACTGATCATTAAATCCCCCTTTTCTTCTCTGGGAACTTGCTGTCAGGTTAATATTCACCACGCCCAGCCCAGAGCTGTCTGTGCTCTGCCTCCCGGTGGGGTCCAGCTCTGGAACTCTCCCCCGCCTCCCAGGCAGGAACAAGGGGATGATTGTTTTGGATTTAAATACAATTTACTGTCTTTATCCGAGTCCTCCTCAAAGAAGGTAACTGTATTTCTTTATCCCATGTCTTGCCTTTAGCAACTGGGAGCCAAGCGGATGAAATCTTTGAAAGATGGATGAAATCTTTGAAATCTTTCACGTGGGTTTCACAGTGGAAGTGAGGGTATTAGAATGCAGCCTCGAGGCTGTGTGGTCAGAGGATACACCGTCCTCAGATTCACACACCAATAGAAGAGAGCCATTATTCAGTACCCGGTAGTAGGGTGATTAGTCAGCTATTTAGGGAGGAGAAATCAGCTGAGCTCTTTACTCCTTACTAGATTAACAGATAGAATTCCAGATGGAGTAACTAGTTAATTCTGTTAAACCAAACCACACATTAAAGATGGAGAATAAATTATAGGTGATTCTTTCATTGACTTGGCATGGGAGAGGAGTCTCTAAGCTTAAAAGCAAAGGAGCACTACAAAAAAAAGAAAAGGGTAGATTTTACTAGATAAAAAAATTATTTTATTTTTTTATTTTAATGCTTATTTTTGAGAGAAAGAGAGAGAGACAGAATAATTTTACCAAAAGATAATTTTTTTAAATTCTCAGAAGAGGGGGTACCTGGGTGGCTCAGTCGCTTAAGCGTTTGACTTCGGCTCAGGTCATGATCTTGCAGTTCATGAGTTCAAGCCCTGCATCGGGCTTTGCGCTGACAGCTCAGAGCCTGGAGCCTGCTTCGAATTCTGTCTCCCTCGCCCTCTGCCCCTTGCCTACTTGCACTCTGTCTCTCTCTCTCTCTCTCTCAAAAAAAATGAATAAACATTAAAAAACAATAATAATTTTAACAATAAATAAAATGAGGCACCAGGGCGCCTGGGTGGCTCAGTTTGTTTAGCATCCAGCTTAGGCTCACGTCATAATCTCAAAGGTTTGTGAGTTCAAGCCCCACATTGGGCTTGCTGCTGTTAGCACAGAGCCCACTTCAGATCCTCTGTCCCCCTCTTTCTCTGCCCCTCCACCGCTCTCTCTCTCGTCCCCCCCCGCAAAATTTTAAAAATGAGATAACCATTTTTCTCCTTTCAGATTCAAAAGCTTTTTTTTTTTTTTTTAAGTTTTACATATTTATTTTGAGAAAGAGAGAGCATGAGCAGGAAAGGGGCAGAGAGAAGGAGAGAGAGAATCCCAAGCAGGCCTTCACGCTGTTGCCGCACGGGGCTCGAACCCACAAACCATGAGATCATGACCTGAGCTGAAACCAAGAGTCAGCCACTTAACCGACTAAGCCCCCCAGGCACCCCCCAGATTCTAAAGCTTCTGAAAGATACTCCATGCTGTCAGAGAAGCAGTTAAAATAGGTTTTCTGTACTGCTTATAGGAGTGTGACTTGAAGGCTCACGGAAGAAACAACAGACTAGCTGTATATACATCAAGCGCCTTAAAAAACTCTGTATCTGGTAATCTAAGATCTAAGAATTAAAAAAAAAAAATTTTTTTCATGTTTATTTTTGAGACAGAGAGAGACAGAGCACGAACAGGAGGGTCAGAGAGAGAGGGAGACAAAGAATCTGAAACAGATTCCAGGCTCTGAACTGTCAGCACAGAGCCCGAAGCAGGGCTGGAACCCACGAACAACCGGATCGTGACCTGAGTAAGATCTAAGAATTTAATACCAAGAAAACAATGTGGAAAAGAAAAGATTTGTGGGAGCACCTCTCTCCTTGCTAGATGGGATGTTGCCTGATTCACGAATTGCTTATTAAGACCAGTTAAATCTTCAAAAACAGTAAAAGATTTGTACACAAGGCACTCCTCACAGTGTTGCTCACAGTAGGAAATGGTGGACACAGCTAAATCCCTAGCAGAGTAGAACAGGTAGGAAACACGGAATGTGTGAAGCAGGGACATGTATGAAGGAAAAATCCTCACATCTGCTGAAATAAGCAGGATATAAAATTGTTATTTACAGATAGGGGTGCCTGGGTGGCTCCGTCAGTTAAGCATCCGACTCTTGATTTCGGCTCTGGTCATGATCTCGCGGTAATGAACCTGTATTCCCCGTAACGCACATGTATTCCCATTATAATCAGAGAAGTAAACGTTGCTGAGAAGAAGTTCATCTATAAGCGGAATCTAGGAATATGCGGTTCCCTGACATTTCATCTTTCTTTGGGCTCCTTTACAGAAGCTTTTCTTGCCAGACCAGATGTAAAAGAAAACATTTTTTTCAGAGTGGAGTGAGAAACACGATCGTGGCGTAAAACAAAGCGTACTTAATTAATTTTTCAACCTGTCTCTGATTCCCCTAGTCCTCAGAGAACATTCCGCCCGGTTATGAAGTGGTTTCTCTTCTGGAAGCCCTCAATGGGCCCCTCACGCCGTCCCCAGCGGCCCCTGCCCTCCACGTGCTTGGAGACAGCCACCTCTCGGGCATGCTCCCCTCGTACGGCAGTGATGGCCATCTGCCCCCTGTCAGGACACTGTCCCCGCTCGACCGCCTGTCTGACTGTGGCAGCCAAGGAGTCAAGCTGAAAAAGAATCTCTCCAAGTGAGTGTACCGTGTTGCCACCGGGGGCCCTGATGACGGGCTGTCACTCCTCTCTCACTTCCTCAGTAGTGGCTCACGCCCTGGGTCTCCAGGGCAGTGTAGACCTTCTGGGCTGTTCCCAGAGCTTTTTTGTTCCACCCAAGACCTGGGGTGAACACCCAGGCAGGTTACCCCGTCCCATAGGGGAGGAACGTACTTAGGGGACCTGTGAGCACTTAGAAGAATCCAGACAGGCGAAGCTCCTGTGTTTTGGGGGGAGCGGGACACCCTAGGGTCACTGATGCCTGAGGGGAGCAGCGCCGTGATCTGCGCCTGTAGCTCGTAAGCATTTAAATCCAAGTAGGCACAAGTCAGGATAAATAAGCTTTCATTGTATGGCAGAGTTAAGGAGCCTATTTTATAGATGAAAACATTGAGACCCTAAAAACGTCAGTGATTTTTTCCCCAGGTTCAGACACACGTTATGGAAGGAGCTAAAGGTAAAGCCCAGGTTTTCTGACCCCCTGAAGAGCACTCAGTCTCCCCCCAGGGCTCTTTCCCACCTCCGTCCTCCTTCTTAAGACCTGGGCTTCCTCCCCGGCCCCTCTCCGCCCTCTTCTTCCCGCGGAGTCTGGCTCTTCGCGTGGACTCTGGCGCCAGATGCCTTTCCCCCCGGACTGTGGCAGGTCTGTGTCCCAGAACTCTTCTGTGCTGCATGAAGAGGAAGATGAGCGTTCTTGCAGCGAGTCAGAGACTCCGCTCTCTCAGAGACCGTCAGCTCAGCATCTTGAAGAGGTAATTTCATTTCCCTCCGTTTCTCGGACGTTGGACCACAGGTTCTTCCGTCCCACCTGCCTCTCCGGCTCCGTCTGCCTTCATTTGCTCCTCGGGCACCTGAGAACAGCCTTTGAGACAGCCGCAAAGATTTCGTTACATCCCTCTTTTCAACAATACAGTGAGCCCCTGTTCTTTACCAGGCACTGTTCCATATGCTGAGAACAGTAGCCGTAAGGAAACTACAGAAGTCCTTGCCCTGGTGGCGCTGATAGTCTTGACATTGGGCTGGGATGGACGCAAAGACAGGAGAGAAGGGGTGTGTTGGGCGGTGCAGTGGATCGGCTCACCAGACAAAGGAGTTCAAGGCCAGAGGCGGGGTTGCTGTCTCTATAAAGTAGTCTGTGAACGGAGACGTAAGGAGGTGAGAGAGTGAGCGACGCAGATGTCCGAGGAAGCGGGTTGCGGGTGTGGGAACAGGCGGTGGGAGGGCCCGGGGGACGCGCGCCGGGCAGCCGGGGGAAGAGGACGGGGTTTGGCACCCGTGCCCCCCGCTGGCTTCATGACCCCGCCCTCTGTACCACGGTGAGCCGGGTCGAGTGGAACAGGCGAACCTGACAAAGTGGTTCCTGACCACGGGAGCTCAGGGTCTAGTTGGGGACGGGATGTGCACACAAGTCTCAGCGCTGTGGCCCGCGCTGTTTGTGCCGGCGCAGCATGTGGTCGCTGAAGGAGTGAATGCGCGAATCTTTTTTAATGTCTTATTTATTTTGGGGGGGGGGAGGGACAGCGAGGGGGGGACAGAGGATCCAGAGCAGGTGCGTGCTGTCAGCAGCAAACCCGACGTAGGGCTCAGGCTGAATCGCGAGCTCATGACCTGGCCCGAAGTCAACTCAACCGACTGAGCCCCCAGAGTGCCCCAGTGATGCATGAATTTTAACTACAGAGAAGCGGCCCAAAACAGGGACAGTAAAGTGCTGTGGCGGAGACGGGAGCAATTGTAACCCAAGGGAGCACGGTGGAGGAGTAGCATAGAGCCCACTCTCGGCGTGCTTTAGATTCCCAGTGAAAGGCGACAGGAGCATTGAGGTGGCGGAGGCAGTGCGTGCGGAGGCACCTGGCGGAGGCTGGGGCTCTGAGCAGGCCCGGGGCGCCGAGAGCTGTGCCGTAGGAAGGCCCGCCTGACGCAGATGCAGAGTGGCGGCCCGGAGACTAGCAGGGCCCTCGGGATGACTCCGCCGGCCCAGGCCCAGGCCGGAAGGAATCCTTGAACTACAATGAAAGCAGAACTCCTTGGGGTGCCCGGCTGGCTCGGCCAATAGAGCGCGCGACTCCTGATCTCAGCGTCGTGAGCTTAAGCCCCACATTGGGCGTGAAGCCTGCATAGAACGAAACAAAACCGAACAGAACTCCTGGAGAAAAGGTCCTGGGGGTAGAATCCCCACCTGCTGGGACGGGGTGAGGGTACCGGCCCCGGTGACTGCCGGCTGGGGTGTCAGGAGTGGGTGGGGAGGCTAAGGCGGTGCTGGTGGGCAGTCGACTGAGCTGGAACTAACCCGATACCCACTTGGAGGTGCCCGGCCGGCAGTGAGGCCTCCGCTGCTTTTGTGTTCTCCTTCAGAAGGAAAGTAGTTTAGAGTCCTGGGGAAACCTGGGGTGTTCCCGTGTCACAGCTGCTGGGTGACCTGTGTCACCTGAGCTGCAGTCTTTGTGTGGCCCCAGCAGATGCTGTGCCTCAGGTAGGATGTGTTGACTGAAGTTTGCGTCTCCCCTGGGAGACGGCCAGCCTGGGCCAGGGATGCGGCGAAGTGAGAGCAAGGGAAGCCACCCCTCCTCCGTGTGCAGCCCACTGACGAAGGGGCCCTTAGCGACCCCCCCCCCGCGGTGACAGCCACACCCCCTGTAGTCGGTCCCCCGCCCTTACACCCTTCTCTTTGCACTTCACCGTCTCCCTCCAGGAATGTGGCATAACTCCAGAAAGTGAGAATCTCACCATGTCGTCGTCGGGAGCCATCGACCAGTCGTCTTGCACAGGGACGCCTCTCTCCTCCACCATCTCCTCCCCAGAAGGTACGTGAGGGAGCGGGACTGCACGCACATCCCCCCAGCCCCGCGCCCGGCGCTCCCGACGGTTCCTTCAGGGTGGACTTGGGCCAGCGAGTCGATACCTAAGCTGCCTGACGAACCAGGCCCAAGTCAGAGGCAAGGGGGCCCTGCTGACAGCTGGGGGTGGGGGGTGCTCCTCTCTCTCCAGACCCTGCCGTCAGCTGACGGTTCCTGTAACATGAACTCAGAGGCAGGCAAACGCTGGCTCCCTGGGTGGGGCTCTGAGCTCCAAAATATTAAGGAGCAGCACCTTGGAAAACCTTGAGCCTAAACCTTGTTAGGGAAGGGTGTGGTGTGGCCACGGTGGTCCCCACTGCGCAGGCGCAGGGCGGTGGGCCCGCTCACCGAGGCCTGCCTCCCCCGCTCCCCCCCCCTCGTCTCCCTCCCTTCTTCCGGCCCCCACAGGCCCTGCCAGCAGCAGTCTGGCCCAGTCCGTCATGTCCATGGTGTCCTCCCAGAGCCGCCGCTCCCGGATCAGCACCGACACAGTCTCCTCCATGTCTGGCTCGTACATCGCCCCCGGCACTGAAGAAGAGGGAGAGGCGCTCCCGTCGCCCCCGGCCGCCAGCAGGGCCCCCTCAGAAGAAGGAGAGGTGAGGGAGGAGCCCGGGATGGCCCTTGCTCCTGTGCGCTCTGCACACGCGTCCAGGGAGCCCACCCCTGGGTCTGCGCGTGCCCGCCGGGCTCTGAAGGGGGGCCCGGCAGACGACGTGGGGTGTGGAATCGAACACTCTCCATCTGCTGCCCTGCGACCTGGGGGCTGTCTGTGCCTTGATTTCTTTTTTTTTTTTTTAATATTTTATTTATTTCTAGGAGAGAGAGAGAGAGAGACAGCGTGAACAGGGGAGGGTCAGAGAGAGAGGGAGTCACAGACTGAAACAGGCTC
The DNA here is from genome assembly GCA_017311185.1 of Proteles cristata cristata. NCBI lineage: Eukaryota > Metazoa > Chordata > Mammalia > Carnivora > Hyaenidae > Proteles > Proteles cristata. The sequence goes on from JAESUZ010004822.1 coordinate 419,472, forward strand.
CAGGCTCTGAGCTGGCAGTCAGCACAGAGCCCGACGGGGCTCGAACCCACGAACCGCGAGATCATGACCTAAGCGAAAGTCGGACGCTTAACCGACTAAGCCACCCAGGCGCCCCATGTGCCTTGATTTCTGTTGCTCTGTGGCAGGTGACGCCGGCAGCCTCCCCGGACAGCAACTTTGTCGGCCTCGCCGCCGAGGAGCAGGACGCGGAGGTAATAAACGCTGACGGTGGGGCTGTTTGGGGCCGGGGGTAGGTTGGATGGGGACTGTTCTGGGAGAGGCTTCCTGAGGGGCATGCTTGGCTCAGTTAGGGGCGGGGTACGGCGTGGAGGGAAGAGCGGCCATGCGCTCTCTCAGTGGGCTGTTCCACAGCCCTGTGTGCCGTCCCCGTGTGGCAGGCGCCTACTGGGTCCTGGAGGGAACTCTTCCGGGTCAGACCCTCCACCTGAGTGTGTGTCTCCTTTGTTCACTCAGTATGTACACAGAATGACTGGCTCGGGCACCTCCTGGCAGGGGATGACATAAAGACCAGTGACCTGGTGTTGACCTCCCCCGACCCTGACTGTATAGACTCAGGCAGGGGCGCCTGGGCTCAGTCAGTTAAGCGTCCGACTTCATCACAGGTCATGATCTCGTGGTCCATGAGTTTGGGCCCCGTGTCAGACTCTGTGCTGACAGCTCAGAACCCCGAGCCTGCTTCAGAAACTATGTCTCCCTCTCTCTTTGCCCCTCCCCTGCTCTCTGTCTCAAAAATGAATACACATTTTTTTAAAAAAGCTTGTAACTCTTGATCTCAGGGTGGTAAGTTCGGAGCCCCACGCTGCGTGTAGAGATTACTAAATCTCCTGTTATCCAGAAGCCCCACGGTAGGTGGTGCAGACAGGATTACAGTTCAGTACGAGAATGCCCTGACGGAGGCGTTCAGGAAGTGTGTGACATGCCCAGGTCACAGGGAGGGCGCTAGAACTCTCTCTTGAGCCAGATGCTCTCATGGGAGTATCCAGATAGGGTTTGGGATCCTAAAGGAATTTCTGAAAGTTTCAAGATCTTACTCTTGCCCTTTTCATTTAACAACTTTTATTTCCACCTTCAAGAGAGAGTATGAGCTAAACTGTTCCCAAGGCTATTCCTGACGCTCCCCGGGCACATCTGCAACGGGCCTCCGACGCGGTCCCCGTGGGCACACCATGCCTCACCAAGCAAAAGCTGTCTCTGCTCAGCCTCCTGGGCCTCTCAGACACGACGGGAAATGTATGCCATTGACGTAGGGCCTGCAGTGAGATACCATTAGGCCAATTACTTCTGTCTTCAGCTGATCGATAGATTCATTTTACTGCTTTTATAGACTCATAGTGCCTTCCTTCTGTCCTAGGGAAATGATGTTATAGATGAAGAGGATGGATCCCCCACACAAGAAGATGGTAAAAGACCTGGTCTTTTGCTCCCTCTTATTAAATTTCCTTCTTGGGTATTCTTGAAAGGGGACAGAAAGGGACACGGGGATGACACCATGGCACCAATGTGCCTGTTGGGGAAAGGCTGTCTTCTCGATGGAATATCAAGGCAAGCGGGGTGTCTGAGGGCCTTGGTGGGCTTCCTGGCTCTTTCAGGGCCAGAGCATCAGGACGAAGCTGCTGCAGAAGGCGCACAGGGAGCTCTAAATTCACGCAGACTAGGTTCTGAAGCTTCTTGGGCGCCCTCCATCACCTTCCCTCCCTCCTGCTTCCGCTTTTCAGCTGAGTGCCCCCCTCCCCCAGCTGCCCCGATGATTAGCAACAGCAGCAAAATAGTTTCCTCCGCCTGGAGAAAGGTCCGTTAGGCAGCCGGTTTGGTTTTGCTTTGGTGAAGAAGGTGGCTGACGTTTCACTAGCAGAGGGACCTCCAGAGCCAGCGGGCGCAGAGCAGGTGTGAGATAACGCGACAGACACCAGCAGCTGCCTGTAGATGAGCATTTGTAGGCCATCGTCAGGACTGTCTTCCCTGTAACTCACGCCCCCATTATATCTTCAGATGGGGGAATTTTGTTTCTGGCAAGGCCAGGAGAGAAGGAATGATCTACAGAGCAGGGAAGTGAGACGAGGAGTTGGGGCGGGGGTGGGGGGGCTGGGAGAATCCCCCTGGGAATGGACTACCGCGCGCTCCAGGGGCCAGCGTCTCTTCCCTCCCGCAGAGGGACACTTCCAAGGCAGACCCGGGCCACAGCCCGGACGCAGATGTCATCCCACCTGCTTCTGCTTCAGCGCTGGCCATTGCTTGGGGAGTTGAGGGGTGTGCCTGCTGGCTCGACTGCTCTCGCCTGACCAGGGAGCCCTGGAGGAGGCTGCCACACTTGCAGGCCCGCCCGAGACAGGGTCGGGTGCTTCATCCACTCAGTGGACGCCTTCAGTGCTCAAGGCACCCGAGTTGCCCTTCGTGATGGCTTCCCGCCCGTAGACTGTTCGCTTCTGGAAACTGCGGGGTGGCAGGTGGTCTCCGCCTGATGTTCCACGACCCCACGTGGTAGATTTACGTTTTTTCCTCTCCCTTTCCCCAGGAGGAAAGCGGAGGCTCAGGAGAAGCTAGGAAAAATAACTTCTGCAGCTTTCCCCTTCCCCTCACATGTCTGTAGGTTTCTGGTCAGCCCCTTAAAGCAGCCTCAAAATAACAAATTAAGTTTCATAGGGAAAGAAAACATAATTTTGTGAACGTGGCGATTCTGATTTAATATGCAAAATTATGGAAACTGAGACTTTTAGTTTTTGTTGTATGTATTTATCATTTTACAGAGCCTTGTGGTCATAAACACACTGGACACATACACACACACACACACACACACACACACAACCCCACAGACCAGGAGCAGGGGGAGTCTCTCCCTCGTTTCCCCCTCCCCCCACCTGCAGTCCACACCGGGTGGGGTTCTCCATTGAGCCGGCGCCCCGCAGGGCTGGGAAGCGGCCAGTTAGGGAGACAGGGCAGGACAGGCCACACACAGATACAGGCTCACACAATTCAATTCCATTATTGTCCACTCTTTCCCCCACTTAATTATTGTCTTTTTTTTAACATATGATTTGAGTTTTTTTTGTCTCCATCCTTAAGATTTTTTTTTTTAAGGACAGCAAAGCAGAGAAAAAAAATACTGCCAGCCCCTCTCTAACTGCGTTAACTCCCTTACAGGCCAGAGGACACGCGCATTTCTAGGTATGGAGTGTGACAATAACAATGACTTTGGCATCGCAAGCGTGAAAGCACTGGACAATAAGCTGTGCCCTGAGGTCTGCTTACCCGGTGAGTGGCAGTCTGCTGAACATGAACTTGGTGGGAGATGCTCCCCTGCCCGCACCCCTACGCTCACCCTGGGCCACCCGTCCCCTGCCCTGCCCTTCCTGCCAAAAGGCATGGGCTGTACTAGGCTGCTGGAAGCCAGATGCTGAAAGGAAGTGAGGAGGCCTTGGGAGAGTCCTTGAACTTTGTGCAGAGAGCACACCCTACTCTGAGCAAGGATATTAGAACAGGATGGACAGGAGTAAAACACCCCCTCTTTCCGAATTGGCCTGACCGAGCAGCCGTCCACCCCCTTTCTGCAGGCCCCTTGGCGGGTAGCCTGGTCTTGTTTTCATCAACGGAAGTGTGAGGCAGACCCCGCCTCCCTAAGAAGATCTTGGAAAGATAGCCTGAGCCTTTGGAAAGGGGATCCGTAGCTCCTCCAAAGGAGGAACAGGAAGGAATTTGAAAGCTGACATTTTTTAAACCAGGAACTGGTTTTGTGAACCAGTGAGCTTTGGGTTACCAGTTGCATTGTCCTTACCAGACATGGATCCCAAAGGAAAGGTCAGGGGTCAAGGGTGACTGTGCTCCCCGGACCCTACCTTTAAGTTGGGTCAGGACTTTCGATAGGCCCCGTTTTTCCTTCTTCTGAGCCTACCCCAGGACACCTTCCTATGCAGGAATCGTGTTCATCCCCTGAGCGCTCACCCCTTCTAGTCCATGTGCTCGTGCAAGGGCTCCATGAACCCCTCCTCCGAAGCCGAGTCTCACCCGGGGGGACTAGGTCAGAACCACCCTCCTGGCTTCACAGCAGAGATCATCATCCACGTCGTGGCATTTGTGATCTCAGTATTCCCTGAAATGGAGACTTAAGTGAGCTTCAGAACGGCCACGTCACGTCATGGGTCCAGTGCTTTACTCGCTCAGCGAAGCAGCCAGAGGCGTCGGGGCAGCGCAGCCTCCTGTGCTGGCCGCTCTCCGGCAGCCTGGGAGCGACCCGGGGCCTTGCACGCCCTGCCCCACACAGTCTTGCGGCGGGAAGCCGTGATCCCCAGAAGACGCTTTCTCCAGCCTTTCAAAGGCCTCTCCGGTTGTTTTTGATCTAGTGTGTCCTGCACATACTGCCCAGGACTCTTCGTGTTCAGTGAGGCCAAAAGATGCCGTGTCAGGCCTGGACTGGAGCCGTGGGGCCCAGGCACACTTCACTTCCTGCCTTCCCACTCCGCATCTTGCTTCCGTCTGTCCGTTTGTTTTTCACGTCTTTTTGCCAAACGTAAATCTGTCTGTCTGGTTTGTTTCTTTTGAAGCTCATTTATGTTATGTAGACCCCGTATGGAAGTTCATGTTCACTCCGTGCCAGCACTGTCCCCCACTCTCTCCCCCGCCCCAGCCATGCTGTGCCTGACACCAAGCTTTCTGGGCGTGCGCACATGCCAGAGGCTCCTGCCTCGGTCTCGGTCGTAACTGGCGAGGGCCTGCGTTCGATAGGAGATCTTCCGAGAAAGAGATATTTGTCACAATAGATGAGTCCCCGTTCCACCAGCAACGGGGATGCTTCCGTGCCAGCCGTTCTGACGGGGAGTCGTTTGGAATTGGCATATCCTGGGGCACGAGTCGGGAAAGTTGACATCTCTGTCCTCTCTGCCCTGTGTCTGTGGCGGCTCGCCAGCAGCCATCCTTCTGCTTGGCTCCTGTCTCCCTCGAGGGGCTCCCCCACGCACCCCCGTTTTTCAGCAGAGGGAGCTGTGGGGGGCGGTTTTAGCCAACCATGCTGGTGGAAACTGGCTTCGTTCCTTCCGCTTCCACCTCCCCCCACTCCCTCTGACCACCCTGCTTGTTGATATTTATTCCACTTACGGGATTGCGGGACAGGTTCCTTACGGGTCCCTCGAGAGCCAGCATGCTGAGGTTAAGCTGGGTTCACAGTCCAGGCCAGACGTGCAGCCAGATGCCTGTGACGCCTGTCGGGAGGGCGACTCGGGTATAAGCACCAGAGGTGTCCCCTTGTACTCTGTCACCGCAGGTCTCGAGGGCTCTTAAGGGAGAGGGAAAGCGCATCTGCTTTCTCGGCAAAATGTTCCTCCAGTTCTCCTGGTAGCTGCGGGCTGGGGAACTCTCTGGAAGCGTCTGTTGGGTTAATAACAGGAGTATCCACTTTGGTAGGTCCTGTGGAATAAATAGGCCTCTTCCCGCTCAGCTATTAAATCCAGACGGCATCCTCTGGGTGCTCGCAGGCTGGCTCGGCTCCGTGTCCTGCGGCCTTCAGGACAGCTTCTCAGGCACTTGGTCTTTGCTCTGTTTCCCTCTCCACGCAGCGTCGCTCCCATCACGGAGAGCCACGCTCCCTTTACGGAGAGCCGATGAGAAGCGGAGCCAAGGGGAGCATCCCGCGCTGTCCACCTGCCCCATGCCGCGCTCCCCATGCTCACGCGCGCTCTGCTGGGAGACCCGGCCCATGACGAAGACCACGCAGGTGTCCGTCCTCACCACTCCTGTCATGCTTGTGGGAGTGTCGCTGAGAGGGCACCTGTGGCTTTCCAGCCCCTCTTCCCCTAAGAAGCTTCTGAGCCTTCTTGAGCCCCAAGACCAAGGGGGTGCGTTGTTCCGAGATTGTTCTAGAAGGTCTCAAAGGGACGGAGTCTAAGTCGACTGGTGCAGGTGGTGAGCAGGTCGGGACCGTGAAGCCAGGCTGAGTAGGTTCGGCTCCAGGGAATTGGATGAAATATCACAGGTGGCAACAGAGTGGCCAGGGGACCAGCCGGAAGTCTGTGGAAAGGTTCTGGGTAGTGTAGGTGATAGAAAAAGATCTTTTAAAAAAAGCAAAAATAATTTGGGTTTGTCCGTGGAAATAGAAAGATATTTTTAAACGACCGCCTTGTGCCAGAGGGACCATATCCGGCGAAACAGCAAATCCTACAGAATCTTGAAATCCAGTTCCCTCCTCTCTTCAAGCCTCGTAACCCAAGGCTGAGATGCTGCTCGCAAAGTGCCCACTTCAGAGACACGAAGGAGGTGTCTCTTTCCACCGGAAACTCCATGAGACAATCAAACTGTCGTAGTGCCTACATTGGTAGAGCTGGGAAGGGTGTGCAGAATCCCCCTAACGACGCTCCCAAACCTTCCTCTAGGGGTCTCTCCGCCTTCCTGTTTCTCATCCTTGAAATGGGAACCGAAGGGAAGGCACCTTGATCGGATTTTCAGTCAACGAGCTCCAATTTCTGGCTCAGGGGCCGGACCAAGGGGGAGCGCGGGCTCGGGGAGCCCTGTCAGGGAGCCGGTTCCCCTCTGCACACATGACCAGGGGGCAGCAGCGGGGTTTTGCTGGGGGCCCGTGGTCCGAGTCCTTTGGGGCGTGGGGAAGGGCAGCGTGTTATTCCTGCCAACCCTCCCGTGGCCACGGGGCACATCAGGAAGCCAGGGAGAACAGACCCTTGAGGTCTGAGTGCCGAGGCTATTCCAGAAGGAACGATTCCAGGCCCTGGCTCAGGGTTCTAGAGCAGTGGAGTCTGTAGCAAGAACTCGTGTGAATTCAGAGTCAGGACAGGCTGTCAGTCTGGTGTTCCGTGGCGTGCTGGTTGGTGGCGGCGGTGGCGTGGATTTGATTTTGTGCATGCATGTGTGTCTTCTCTCTCGTTCACCGTTTGCTTTTGGTCTTTCCCACCAAACAGCCGCAGTTCCGGAGTCCTGCCCCATAAACATTGAAGAATAGGTATGAGATCTACCAAATTATATAAGCGGACAAACCACTCATTGTATTTGGGGGTTCCTGACGTAATGGGCAATTCTGCCCTCTGTTCAATGAAGAGAGCCACCCTTAGGGGAGAATGCACTTTGACCCAGGTCCTAGACTTCAGAGAATAGAAATCTCCAACTTCCACCCAGAATCGAGAGATACCTGTGAATTTTCTGTTCCGCTCACATCTCTTCCCAGGGGGCCCACCTCCTCACTCTGCCGCAAGAGCCTTAGGATGGCTGATCCCACCGGGACACTTACGGGAGATCAGCACTTTATAGCTACTTGATCCCAGTGTTCAGGCCATGACAGGGCCTCAGCGAGCCCTGGTGTGAGGCTGAACCCCTCAAACACGAGCACAGTGAGCCTCGGGCCCTCCCTCTGCACCCAGTCGGCCCAGCCGGTCTCCTGCATGTCCTCTGAGGGGCCAGGCCTGCCCCAGAAGAGCTTGCAGTCTAACGAAAGAGGTCAAGGGTCTGGGGATTCCCTTGAAGCCTGAGGCGCAGTGTGGCGTCAGTCAGGCCGGGGGGTGCGGGGAGGTGCAGCCTGGAGGTCTGTCCGTCAGTCAGTCATGAGGCGCGAGTGAAGGGCAGGTTTTCTGGCAACAGACAGATAGGGGGTAGTGATGGATTAAATACAGAGCATGAAGGACAGAGGAGCCAAGAATGGGCATCCGGACCAGGCGGCTGGTGCCCCTTGCGCAGGAGCCGTGGTGGGTTTGGGGGAGGACGAGAACTTTAGTAGGTGCTGCCTGGGCGACCCCAAGGCCCTCGGGCTGGTCTCTCCTGGGGTTGACTGTGACCCCAGTGGGCTGCCCAGAGTTTGGGTTAGCTCGGGGTTGATGGTGACCCCAGTGGGCTGCTCAGGCAGGGCAGGGGGCGGGGCACACAGATGAAGAGCAGCAGGTGGGCCCATCGCACCTGCGGCCCCCCCCACCCCCACCTTTCTGTCCCGGACACCCTGCTGGGCAGCCAGCCCCTTCCTGCCCCACCTGGCTCCCACAGCAAACAGTGACACTGGGCCCAAATTAACACGCTCTTCTCACTCTCCTCCATTGCTTCCTGCCCTGGGGAAAACCTCAGCCCCACAACATACAGGCAAACTTCCAAAGATACAGAAGTGGATCGCAGGGCAAGTGTGCAGAACAAGAAATGGCCCTGCATGGTCCTCTCTGCGGTGCACAATGGCCGTGACCGGGTCTGGCCCACAGGACAGGGGCAGCCCCCCGCCCCCACGGGCACCCACCTCGCCCTACTCTCTCCCTCGCTGTGGCCTGCACGCACATGGGGGCCTCAGGTGACATGCATCCTGCTAGCTTCCGAGCCAAACTCCTGGGCTGTCCTGCCGGAGACGCCGTCCGGACCTGAGGGGGGCCTGGCTCCTATACCCCTTCCTTTTCTCTTCTCCAGGCACCTGGCAGGCTGATGACAATGTTGTCAGTCGTCGGCACACACAGCGCCCGCGCTTACCACCCGGCAGCCTGGAGGACCCCCAGGACAGGCCTTGCGTGTGGGGTCCCTTGGCCGTCTGAGAGCCCCGCCCCTGTCCCTGGGCTCCCCCCCACCCTCACATTCCACCCTGGCCTCACTGGACTGCTGGCCGCTTGGGCGTCCTCCGCGAAGCCACGAAGACTGTCTACACCTAGACGGGGACGTCAGTCCCCTACTCCCAGCCCGGTCTTCTCCGTAACCACCACCCCTCCCCTCCCAGAAGGAATGGGAAGCCTCTCTCTCCTCGTGGGCCAGAGCGTCCCCGTGAGCTGTGGCTCCTGACATCTTCCACAGGGACTCTCTGGGAGGTCCCCGCCTTGACCTTCGGGTGGACCCGAGGCCCGCAGGCCGGTTGTTCCCTGTGCACCTTTTCCTCCTTAGGGGGCACAACCGAGGAGACCTGGAGTCTTGGCGGCTTCCTTACGAACACGCCTCTGGCATTTTCTGTAACATCAATACACAATTTGAAACCTCCAGCGTGGGGTGGGGCCGGGGGTGGCCCCTGTGAGAGGGGAAAGCCGCGTGGCGCCCTTAGCCGAGTTTCCCTCAAAAACATCAGGAGCTCCTTTCTCCACGACGAGAAACCGCGGCAACCAAAAGGCTGGTTGAGAAACACCGTCCTTGCCTCTGGTCACCGAGCTAGTCCCCGGGGCCTCGTGCGTCTGTCTGCTTAGGAAGGAGGCCTCGAATCTGAGAAATCCCCCCACTACAGGATCACCCTTGGGAGAGTTGTTGACGATCAGGTGCATCCCTGAGGGCCTGGGCTCCATCCTAAGGTGACTTTTCAAAAAACACATCTTTGACCACCTCTGCGTGCCAGGCAACTGCGTGGGGAGCTGTTGGCCGCTCTCACGTTTCATCACTACAGCCGGTCACGTGGTCCTCTTCTACCTGATGTCCCTGTCCCCACGCCTTTTTGTGAATAGCTGAAGAAACAGGCTGAGAGAGGGATGGAGCAGGGATTCTCAAGCTGGGGCCTCCCCGCCCCAGGTGTGAGCCCGAGCAGGGGAGGGGGAGGTACTCGTCCCACGGGTTCTTTAGGGACGCAGAGATTCTACATGGCCGCCCCCCGCCCCCCAGCCCCGTGCGAGGCGCGCCAGCAGAAGCCTGAAACAGCAAGACCAGGCTGCAAGCTGCTGGCAGTTCCTGCCCTGACACTGGTGGTGTCGGTGGGCTCCACACAGTTCCTGGACGGCTGTGTGGTCTCCTGGCTTTGGGAAAAGGTGCTCTTTCAGTGGAGCATGAGCTAAGGAAGCAAGACTTAGATACGGCGATTGGTGAGGCCCCAGAGCCTCACGACCATCACGATGGCCTGTCTTTGTACTTGGAACCGTTATCCTGGAAGAGTAACGGGTCGTTTCCAACACCCCCAAAGAGAGCCCCGTGCCCAGGGATTCTTCCGTGTGGCTTCTTTGCACTGTTGGGCGGTGGTGACCCTTGCCTGGCCGAGTGGTTAGGACTCAGGCCTGCCCTGGTTGGGGAAAGCCTGCTGTCCCAACAGACACTACATGAGTCCCCCGTGAATCTAAGCTTCTGTCTGGAGTCCCCATGTCCCCTTCTCTGAGACCCTGCTGGGGCTTCTGGACTCCGCTGCTTCGGGCCCCAGTCCTTGTCCTTCTTTCCCCCAACAGTCTTACGGTCCCTTTTGCGGTTGAGATTGGAGCAATAACCCCACTTCCTGATTTCCTTGAAGTGTAAGCCCCAGGGAATGGGGGTCTTCCCTCGGGCCTGTGGCGGGGGCGCACAGCCTCCCCTCCCCTCGCGGCAGGTAGTAGTCACCGTGTGGTGTTACCCAAGATGAAGGAGATGTAGGTAAACAGCAACCACAGTGGCCAGGAGCCCTGAGAAGAAGCCATTAGCATCATCCCTCCTGGAGGCTCTGGGTCCTTCCTGACAGCACAGGCTGGGTCCTCTCCCATTAACAGGCTCAGGAAGATTCTTTAAGGCCTTGGTTCCGTAATCAAGACATGCCTGGGTCAGAAATGGTCCTTTCACTCCTGTTTCTCAGCCTGATCCGTGTGTCTCTGTCTCTCCGTCTCTCCTACCTCTTTGTTCTTCTTTGGCTCTTAGGCAAACAGAAAGATCCCACCCAAAGGAGCTGGTCTTTAGTCAACTCGATCAGGGAACAGGGCAGCTCCTGACCCTACTGTGCCCAGTCTGTCATCTGGAGACAGTTGTGTTATAAGCAACTGACCCAGAGAGGACGGGATGGGGCCTGGCCTCTCACACAAAGGCACAGACTACCTGGAGGCCTGTGGCTCCTGCCAGCTCTGGTCCGAGCTCTCCCGTGGCCTCCAGGAGGTGCGCCAATTCCGGGCACACAGAGCCTGCCTTCCTCCTCCACCCAGTTCCACCATCAGAGTCTATACCCGCACTGGGGTATCTCCTGGGCACAGATCCGCACACTTTGAGCCGTCTCACCTGGGGAGAGTTCATGTCCTGTCCACCTGATCTTGGCATGCTGGTTGATCACTTTGCTTTAGGACCTGCACACCTGGCGTGTGCAAGTGTGTGTGTATGTGTGTGTGTGTGTGTACTGTTTGTGCCATCTGTGTACCCCTCCCACTCCGTGGGGTACATTCATGGGCACACGACAGTGGGGACATCAAGGATGCAATATTTATGGATTGTTGCATGATTCTTTAAAACGAATAAAACTGTTTACAAGGGAAGGAGAGCGATGAATTGTGTCCTTGGCTTATTTGTGAAAGTTTCTGTCCGACTTTCTCCAGCACTCAAATATTTTTACACAACAGAATGTCCAAGTGGCGAGTGGGGGAGGCAGAAGGAAGGAAAGCCCTGCTCCCGGGTGCGAGGTGGGAGTTGAGAAGCCACCCGGTGGACACAGGTTTCCCCCCCACCCCCCACTGCCCTCCAGTTTCTGGGCAGAGGCCTGAGTAGGGAGCCCTCACCCCACCCTCACCCTTAAACCGGAGAACTTCCGTCACTGCAGCTCTTCAATAATTGAAGACCAGGAAAGCTGGTGACCGGCGGGAGGCCAGGGGAGGGGAGGAAGAAGTCCCCGGTGTCCCCCCTACCCTTAGTCCATGCCACTTAAAAGTTGGTGAAATGAAAGGGGCGAATGACCCTGCTAGGAGAATTGGGCAAGTCCGTGACTTCGGTGAGTTTCACTCAGCCGCTTTGTTCCCTCCGCTATCTGAAAAGGGGGTGGGGGGGCTTCCGCAGAAGCCTCTGGAAAGTCCGCTCCCGGGAACCTTGCTGAGTGCAGGGGTGGGGAGGGAGCCGCTTACCGGGAAACCCTGCCCGCGCTCTCCTGTGCCTGGCATCGGTGCAGCCATTGCTGCGGACGTGAGCGGCAGGTGGCATCGGAGAGTCAGCCCTGCCCACGGACGCCCCGGCGACAGTCAGGGTCGGGAGGGTGGGAGAGGGCACAGAAACGTGAGCCCAGAGGAGGGGAAAGGAGACGCAACCACACGGCTCCCGAGCCTGAGCCTGGGCCCCCCGCGCCCCTGGCTCGGTCCGCGGAGCGGTCGACGCCGGGGGCAGCCGAGACAGGAAGGAAGCGAGGGCGGGAACGCGGCTCCCCGGCGGACGGTTCGCGGGCGTGCCAGGGGCCTCGGGCGAGAGCCGCGCGCTTCTCCGAGCCCTGCGCGGGGCCCTCGGGCGGGAATGCGCGGGGCCGGGACGCGGTGGCGGGTAGGGGGTTGGGTGGCGCGGGAGAGGGCGGCAGGAGGAGGCAGTTCGGTGAGAGTTACCGCCAGAGAGAGTGGCCAGAGCCCGCGATCTCCTTAGAAACGCACTGGCCAATAGCAGCAGCGGAAGCTGTTTATGGGGGCGGAGCGTCGCCATGGCAGCAGAAGAAGCCTTTGCAGCGGCTACTTAATGCCGGTCCGGGGGCCACCGGCGCTTAGAGAGGCGCCGTCGGGCGGGGGGGAGAAAAGGGGCGCTGACGGGGCCCTCGAGCTGGGGACAGAGAGCCGCGGGGGGTGGGAGGAGCTCCTTCCAGAACCTTCCTTTGGCCCGGGCTGCGCTCTGAGCCAGGTAAGGGACTGAGACGGCTGCTGGCTGCGGGAAGGGAGGGTGTCCGTACCTGCCCGATCTCCCATCCGTCCTCGGCCGAACTGGTGGACCCGGGAATGACATCTGAGTTGGGGGGACACTTACTTCTCGCTCCCTGTAATTACTATCCTGTTCCCTCCCTTCCCCGTTTATCTCCCATCCTAATATTTCTTTCCCAAGATCAGGTCCGTCTCAGGTCTCTTCCCCGTCTCAGGTCTCTGCCCTCCTGGGCTCCCTCGCCCCACTTCCATTTGTTGCGGGAGGGTTGATTTCCCGCTCGTGGGGAGAAGGTGATAGCCTCGGATACCCCTACCCTCTTCCCTCATTTGGCTAATAAAGAAAGTCTCTTCTAAAATCTCAGAGAGGAAAAGAGTGAGACGGACCCAGCGGGGGTCGGACCCCAAGGCACTGGTTCCGTTTCCCAGACCTCGGCCAGTAAAGATCCCCCTCAGCAGCGGGGACGGTTTTAGAGGAGCCTCCCCCACCTCGCCCACACCCTGCCATCCAGGGTGGGGGAGGTGCTCAGCTCCCGCCCTCCGTGGTCCCCCGCAGGCATCACACTGGTCTTCCGAGGAGGCGACACCCTCGCGGTCGCAGGATGGAAGCGCGCGTCCCCGAGGCCTTGTAACTGGAGCCGCAGGAGTCGGGGGGCCGAAGAGCGCGGCGGGCTGCCCACGCCTCAGCCCGTGGATGTTGACCGCCCCCTCGGAGCGTCCCCGAAGCCATGGCGGAAAGCTGGCTACGCCTCTCGGGGGCTGCGGCGGCGGAGGAGGCAGGGCCGGAGAGCGGCCTCGAGGAGCCGGACGCCCTGGATGACAGCCTGACCAGCCTGCAGTGGCTGCAGGAATTCTCCATTCTCAACGCCAAGGCCCCTGCCCTGCCGCCGGGGGGCACCGACCCCCACGGCTACCACCAGGTGCCAGGCTCGGCGGCACCGGGGTCCCCCCTGGCGGCCGATCCCGCCTGCCTCGGGCAGCCGCACACTCCGGGCAAGCCCACGTCGTCCTGCACGTCGCGCAGCGCGCCCCCGGGGCTGCAGGCCCCGCCCCCCGACGACGTGGACTACGCCACCAACCCGAGCGTGAAGCCGCCCTACTCTTACGCCACGCTCATCTGCATGGCCATGCAGGCCAGCAAGGCCACCAAGATCACCCTGTCGGCCATCTATAAGTGGATCACGGACAACTTCTGCTACTTCCGCCACGCTGATCCCACCTGGCAGGTAGGGGAGGCGCGGGTGGTGGCCGCTCCCTCCCCGCTCACCTCCTTTCTCCCCACACGGGGCGGGCTGACTGGACTTAGGTCCCATGTCCCCACGCCAAGTAGGTTCGCTGTGCAGCCAGGGCCCCAAGAGAGGAAGGCCATCGAGGAAGGACCTCAAGGGGGCCCAGGGCTTGGAACTGCCCCTCCTCTGACTTCTGAGAGGGAGGAGGGAGGGTGTTTAAAGGGGGTTAGAAAGAATGCAGACCCCAGATTCATGGGGAAAGCACCTGTCACTCATCCAGTCGACCCAGCCCAAAGACCAGGGCCACATTATGTGTGGACATGGCCCCCTAAGACAGGGTGATGGACTAAGGGACACATTTTTGTCCCAAGTCCTAGAATTCCTAGACATCGCACCGCCCAAGGACAGTCTGTCAAGGCCCAACTCAGAATTGGATGAGGGATGAGCCCCCACCAGGCTCCGCATTCTGCCTTGTCCCAGTCGGCTGGTGGAGGCGAGGGTGGGGTGCGACATGGCGTGTGAAAGCAGGCTGTGTCCCCGTGGAGGGGCTGTGCGGCCTTCCTAAGGCTGCCGCCCCAGCCCCTCACCCAACTCCTCAGTTTCCTGCCTCCTGTTCTCCCCCTCTTCTCAGTCAGCCTCCCTAGGGTGACAATTACCTGAGCCAGGTGCTTTCCACAGGGGCTCTCCCTGCCGCGCGCACTGACTTCAAGTTCCAAGTCTCCGGAACCTGGCACAGAGCAGCCAAGGGGCCCGAGCCTCCGTGTAAACATCCCAGCCTTGCCCCTCTACCCACCCACCCACTCTACCTTCTGGGCCCTCAACCCCTGTCCCCCAGGACGGTTTGGACAAGACTGTGCTCCTTGGAATGAACAAGGCAGAACGATGACTTGAGGCCAAGCAGACATGAGTCTTCCACTTTAGATCAGGGTCGAGTTGGAAAGAGAGGCCCCAGAACGCCCAGACTCTTCCCTGGGGCACCCACGGAGAGCAAGCTGCAGAATCCCAGCCCCAGGCTACTCCACGTTTGTTCGGGGGCCCTGACTCTGCGGTGACTGTCATTTGTCCCTTGATGAGAAAGCAGAGACCCCCTACCCCCTGCCCCAAACCTCTGAAGCTCAGGCGTCAGGAAATGGGGGTGAGAAATGAGTGCTGTGCTCCAGGCTGGGTAATAATCAACTGAGGCCTCATAGCCTGGAGGGGAGGAGGGGACCATGGTGGGTGGGGGGCGGGAGTGAGGGCCTGGGCCAGCAGCCCAACAAACAAGGCAAGTCATCAGAGCCACCCCCACTTCATCCCTCCACACACTCCGAGCACACACCCTCACACCCTCCGTAGCTCAGCCCCCCGCCCACCTTTCAACCCACCCACTCTCTTCACAAACAGGGCCTGCCAGGCCCAGGCGGGGTGAGATGGCTGTCCAGGCCCTGGGGGAGCTGAAGCCTTTGGCCAGAGACCGCAAGCGGTGGGGTAAGGGAGGGAGGGCAGGCCGGGGTGGCATTCAGGGCTCGGATGACTGAGCAGACAGATATCCCGGCAACAGGGAACAAAAGTCCCCGGCAGCACTCCTGGCCACCGATGCCTTGTGGCCGGTGTCCCAGAGCCACTGGTCAGGGCCACGCGCGCGTCAGTCCCTGCTCCCCTGGGGGCAGGAACACGAGTGGCCCCCCCATCGGCGGCCCTTCCCACTCACCCAGCCGACCTCCTTCTCTCCTCTCCCTCCTCCCCCTGCACAGAATTCCATCCGCCACAACCTGTCCCTGAACAAGTGCTTCATCAAAGTGCCTCGGGAGAAGGATGAGCCAGGCAAGGGGGGCTTCTGGCGCATCGACCCCCAGTACGCCGAGCGGCTGCTGAGCGGGGCCTTCAAGAAGCGGCGGCTGCCCCCGGTCCACATCCACCCAGCCTTCGCCCGCCAGGCCTCGCAGGAGCCGGGCGCCGCCCCTTGGGCCGGGCCGCTGACCGTGAACACCGAGGCCCAGCAGCTGCTGCGCGAGTTCGAGGAGGCCACCGGGGAGGCGGGCTGGGGCGCGGGCGAGGGCAGGCTCGGCCACAAGCGCAAGCAGCCGCTGCCCAAGCGGGTGGCCAAGGTCCCGCGGGCCCCCAGCACCCTGCTGCTGACCCAGGAGGAGCAGGGCGAGCTGGAGCCCCTCAAGGGCAACTTTGACTGGGAGGCCATCTTCGAGGCCAGCACTCTGGGCGGCGAGCTGGGCACGCTGGAGGCCCTGGAGCTGAGCCCGCCGCTGAGCCCCGCCTCGCAGGGGGACGTGGACCTCACCGTCCACGGCCGGCACATCGACTGCCCCGCGACCTGGGGGCCTCCGGTGGAGCAGGCGGCCGACAGCCTGGATTTCGACGAGACTTTCTTGGCCACGTCCTTCCTGCAGCACCCCTGGGACGAGGGCGGCAGTGGCTGCTTACCGCCGGAGCCCCTCTTCGAGGCCGGGGACGCCACCCTGGCCGCCGACCTGCAAGACTGGGCCAGTGTGGGCGCCTTCTTGTAAGAGGCCGGGCCCCGCCCCACCTCCGGTCGGCGCCCGAGTCCGGGCGCAGACTGTCCCCCACCCCGCCCCAGCACAGGCCCGTGGACACCTTCCCACCCAGGCAGGGGCTGGCCCAGGTCTCCCAAGGCCCCCAGCCCAGGCTGCCTTCTGATTCCGGCCCAGGAGGCTGACGAGGCCCAGGACCAGAATGGCTGCCGCCCCAGCCCCCGGCCACACACACACAGTGTTTCAGTGATCCTCCTCTTCCCTGCGCCAGGGCCGGACTCCGGCACCGCATGGCAGGGCTGCACCTGGAGGGGCGCTGGCCCAGCGGGGGAGCAACAGTACAGGCCCGCCCCTGGGTGCCTCGGCTCCTACACCCCTCCCTCTCCTGCTGGCCTCCCCAGGTCTCTATCCAGAGAAAGATCCCAGGTACAACAAATGCTAATTAGGTGACAGCAAATTAACCCCCTGGAGGCCTCTCCGGGCGGCTCCCCAGGGCTGGGGAAGGAGGGGAGGGGTGGGGAGGAGGGAGGGAACCGAAGGCAGAGACGGAATGAGGTCGGGGTGCCTGGTGGGTGAGGAGGTTTCCTAAGGCCTTTGGGGTCTTCGTCAGGCCCCATCCCTAGAGGTGGGGCAAAGGGTGTAAATCCCTAATGTTTGAGGCAGAGAACAGTGGGGGAGGTGGGGTTCGGGGTGGGGGGTTGGGGGCAGGGGCAGCTGAGCTGCAGCGGGGAGGGGACAGACAGACTAATGTAGTGAGTGTAGCTGTAGCTGAGGCTTAACCGGGAGGGATGCAGAGCTTGCTAGACCCTCTGGGACCAAGAATTGGGGGGAGGGGGAGGGGCGGGTCGCCCGCGTCCCTGCCCCCACTTGCTGGGGGGGTGTCCTGCTCTACCCTGAGTCCCTCAGTCTGCATCCCACATCCAGACTCCTGCCCAGTGGGGACAATTTAACCTTTTTCATGGAAAGTTATTTACAATAAAACATTTTTAAAAATAAAGTTTTTAAAATTAAAAATCTGACAAAGGACCTGCTTGCAACCTTAGGAAAAGGCAAGGGCCAGGCTGGGAGGAGGGGAATGGCTGGGAGGAAGATGTGGGGGCACTGAAGGCCTCAAGAGTGCCCCTTGATGAACTCCCCGTGACCTCCATGTCCCCAGGGAGAAATGGGCTGAGAAGCAGTCCTCAGGGGTCCCCTCCAGCCTGGGCCTCAGCACCTCCGTCTGCACAATGGGGAGAATTGCACCCACAGCCCCCAGGGAAAGGGCGACAAAGGAGACGCAGCCCCCTCCCTGGCCCTGGGGACTCACAGGGGCCAAGCACGCCCAGAGCTCGGCTCACATGTCCCTGACCGCGAGGGCCTGCCCGGGCTCGCCGGCCTGAGTCTGCGGTCCCGGCCTGGGCCTGTCTCCAGCATCACCCTCCCTCGGTCCTCTCCTGGAGGGACAGGGTGTGAGGCCAGAGGGCCCCAGGCTGGCATGTGCTCACCCAGGCAGGCGCCTTCCCTCCCAGGCCCAACGCAGGCTTGAGGAGGAGAAGGCCACCAGGGGTGCCCAGACCCTACTCCCGCACTTACACCAGCAGGCCCGACTCCACCAGGGACCAGCCTACAGGAGCCCTAATGGGGAAACTGAGGCACGAGAAACGTGTTTGGGTGACGCACGGCGGCACCTTTCGGTCCCCTCCCCCCAGCTTTGCCTGGAGCTCACCTCTCCCCCGAGGCCCCTCCCACACACGGGGCACAAACGGGCACTGTCTCCCACAACCTCGTCCAGTCTCCACCGACCCCTTTCTCCTGAAGCCCTTTTCTTTCCCTTCTCTCCGGTCTGGCTCTAGGCCAACCTGGCATTCCCTGTACTAACTTGCGGCTTTCACTTGCTAATTATTCCAAATATTTCGGGAGGGCTCACAGGCTGCTGGGCCAGGGGGTTGGGGCCTTCCTGAGCCCAGAAGCCAGCCCACCCCGGCCCCACAGCAGGCCGATGGGGCTGCCTCCGCAGAGACTCCCTGCACCCCTCAGGCCACTCCTCCCTCCCTCTCCCCCCCACCCCCACCAGCCTGCCTTTCCACAGTCCCCAGAAGAGGGGAACAAGGGGGCCCCAGGCTTCTCCGGTGACCCCAGGATCAGCCTCCAGCCCTGGAGGTACATTCTAGATTGACAGGTGGGGTGGGACCAAGGCATCGACAATTTGAAAGGTCCCCAGACGCTTTCAGTGGAAGGGCTGGGCCACCGGGCTTCACATACACACTCAGCCGTGGCATCAGGGAGCGGGGACAGTGGCCCTTGGCTGGGCGGCTTTTGAACACAGATGTTCACTTACCTACTATTTATTTATAAATGCAGTGTAATCCCAATCTAAATAGATTTCACGCCATGTGCCAGTAAGTCACAGACGTGATGCCCTGTTGACACCAAATCCTTGAGCGAGTGTGTATTTCCTTAGAACAAGGACACTCCCATGGAAGCCTAGCGCCACCGCCTCCGCCAGGAAACTGGAGCTCACGGGTTGCCCCTGAACCGAACCGCCGACCCCATGCAGATTTGCAGGTCGCCTGCTACCAGACTCACACGTTGCACCATCTCTTTTGAGCTGTGTGCTTTGGCGCCCTTGACTCAAGCTCTCGGAGCAGGCTCCTCATCTCCTCTGACCCCCGCCTTTGAGGTGAGAGGTCCCTGAACCACTTCATGCCTGACTGTGGGGACAGCGCCTTCCCAAAGCAGGGAGCCAGCGTTCTGTCCCCAGACGCACGGCCTTTCCCTGCCCCCGTTCCCCCATGGGTCTCCCAGCCAGGAATGTGATGGGGGGGGCCGGGAGCTCAGACCGTGGGGCCCCTCCCAGCCCTGCTCCAGCACATCCTCTTCCACAGGACAGCCCCGCAGTGACTCTCTAGTGCCTGGAAGACCCCGGATCCCGAGCACAGCTCTCCCTGCAGTCCTGGAGCAAATAGGCCAGGCCCCCTGCAGAGCTGAGGGCAGAACTGTCTCTCTGCCCCGCCCCCACCCGCACTCCGGGGACCCACACTTGCGGAAGGAAGAGAGTGAGCTGGAGCGCTGGGAGGAAGGTGAGGGAGGGCTGGGGGAGAGGTGGTCATGAGTCAGGCGCACTTTCATCCCGGGCTGAGGCCCAAAGGTCAACAGGTGTGTTTGGACTCCCGGCAGGGGGCCGCTGGGCAGGCCTGGGCCTGTCGGGGGTGGGGATGTGGCGTGGAGGGGAGGCCTGCGTTGACAATGGGGTGGCAGAGTGGCTCCAGGTCCTGCTGACACGGTCTTTGAGATGAGGAGGAAAACACAGGTGACGGGGGGAGCATCCCCGGGTTTGGCAGGGGGCTCTGTGAGGCCACCCCTGCTGGCGGTGCCAAGGACATGCGCGCAGCCCCTGGGGCTGAGGGGGTCCCTTTCCTCTGGAAGCACATGTGTCCGCCCCAGGCTGTGGCTCCCAGGTGGGACAGGTCAGAGCCACTCTGATAGATGTGCTGGGGCCTGGACTTTCCCTGAGAGTCCAGAACAGGCCGGGACCAGCGGGAGGGCACTGTCCCCCAGAAGCCAACCAGCCTGAGCGGCAGAGCAGGGAGAGGCAGGTGCACATTAACCAGGGGGAGCGAGAGACAGGGCCCAAGGTCTCTCACGGCTGCAGCCCCATCACCCTGAGGCTGCCCTGAGCAGCTTGGGGCTGAGCCCCAGACCCTCTTTCCCTTTGAAGGAAGCTAGCTCCAGAAAGTAGGGAGGGCAGACGGCTAGTCTACTGGCCCCCCAGGCCCCCCCAGACCCTCCCAGGTGCGGGTTGGGGGGAGGGGGGCTCTGAAGGACAAGGGAGGCACTCCCAGCTGCTGTTTGCCCGGGGCGGGGATGGATGGAGCTGAGGCCCAGAGGCTGCCCGGTCTCCTCGGCCCCCGGCCAAGCCACCACCGCTCCATCTGTGGCCCTGTTCCCACCCCCAGCCCCCCTGTCCCCCTTCATGCCTCACTCTGGGCACTGAGCCCGTCCTCACCCCACAAGGCCTCCCTCGTCCCTCTAACTTGCTTACCGTGAGCCACGGCCCGTGTCAGTGGGGCAGGCAAGGTGGGGCACAGTGGCCCCCAGGGCCTGCTTCTAGTTTCAGCCTCAGAACCCACACGTCTGGACCCCTCTGGGCAGATAACCGGCCTCTCTTGCTCATTCCTACATTTGCAGGATCGAGGACAGTGCCCAGCTTCTTTAAGTATTGAATGAATGTACTGGCGACACAGATGGTTAAAAGGTAGGAAAACACCTGAATAGCCTTGGCAAAAATGCCACTGCAGACAGTGGCTTTAATTAATCAATCAATTAATTAATTAATATTTAAGTCTAAGTTCATTAATGTATAGTGTTATAATGGCTCTGTGAATACTTTTTTAATTTTTATTGTTTTTTAATAATGTGTATTTATGTTTTAGAGAGAGAGCGGAGAGAGAGCAGGAGTGGGGGAGGGGCAGAGAGCGGGGCACAGAGGATCCGAAGCAGGCTCTGTGCTGACAGCAGAGAGCCTGATGCAGGGCTGAAACTCACAAACTGTGACATCATGTCCTGAACCGAAGTAAGGATGCTTAAGTAAGTGACTGAGCCATCCAGGCGTCCCCTGTGAATACCTTTTTAAATAATCCATAATTAGGGGCGCCTGGGTGGCTCAGTTGGTTGAGCGTCTGACTTCAGCTCAGGTCATGGTCTCACGGTTTGTGAGTTCAAGCCCCCCCGTCGGGCTATGTCCTAACAAATAGTTCAGAGCCTGGAGGCTGCTTCAGATTCTGTAGGTCCCTCTCTCTCTCCTTCTCCCCTTTCCCTGCTCATGCTCTGTCTCTTTCTGTCTCTCAAAAACAAATGCTAACATAAAAAAAAAATAATCCATAAATACCCATGTTATAAAATTGAAAAAAGATACAAAAAGGGGCTTCAGTGAAAAGCAAATGTCCCTTCTGTCCTGACCCCAAGCCACCCAGCTCTCCTCTGAGGCAATCACAGTTACCAGTTTCTCCTGCAGACTTCCAAGCATATAGACTTCCAGGCACATTTTACACGTATATGAGCCTATAAGTATCAATATGAAATTTCAAGTGCAACAGAGAATCTGTTTTAGTCTTTTTTTCTTTTTTGCAGGCATCCCGCCAGACACTGTCTTCCCACTCAGCTGCAATCAAACTTATCCTATGGCTTCTTTTTGCTTCTCTCCTGTCCAGGATTCCCTGTTTCTACTTCTACCCTTTGTTTGATTTATTTCCAGAAACTTCTGGAAAGGATGCACAGGAGTTGCACTTTTTGAGATCTTGAACACGTATGCATATCTGTAGCCAAGTCTCACATCTGATTGCCAGTTGGGCTGAGTATAACATCGCTCTCAGACACCTGAAGCCATGGTCATGGCTGCGGCTATGAAATCTGCTGCCCCTTCCATCTTAAACCTTGGCATTGATTCATTTCCCACTCTAAAGAAGTGTGTAGGGTCTGTACTTTACCCCTGGCGTGCTGATAGTCCATGACGGGGGCCCTCATTGTGGGCCTTTTCTTCGTTCACCTGCAATGCACCCTTGATATCTTTAATCTGAGACAATGTCTCAAAGTCTTTATGTGATGATTTCTTTCCCTTTGATTTCTTTCTGAGACAACTATTTTCAGACCTTAAACATTGAATTGTCCCGTCCTTTCTCTCTTACCTTCTATCACTTCATCTTTTTATTTTCTGAGAAATTGCTTCATGCCCTTTTATTAGTCAACTCTTACTGGCCTCTCCACCCCCCACCCCAGCAACGACCACTCATTTTTATCCTTCCTTCCTTCTTTTCCTTCTTTCTTTCTCTCTCCCTCCCTCCTTTCCTCCCTCCCTTCCTTCCTTCCTATTTACTAAATAGGCTTCACACCCAGTGCAAAGCCCAATGCAGAGCTTGAATTCATGACCCGGAGATCAAGACCTGAGCTGAGATCAAGGGGCACCTGGGTGGCTCAGTCAGTTCAGTGCCCAACTCTTGCTTTTAGTTCAGGTCATGATCTCATGGTCTGTGAGACTGAGCCCCATGTCGGGCTGACAGTGAGGGGCCTACCTGGGATTCTCTCTCTCTTTCTCTCTGCCCCTCCTCCGCTCACGTAAGTGTGTGCACATGCTCTATCCAAATAAATAAATAAACGTGAAAAAAAGAAAAGACCTCACCTGAGGTCAAGAGTAGGTTGCTGAACCAACTGAGCCACCCAGGCCCCCAACCACGAATTTGATTGCTATCACCTTAGGTAAGTTTTGCCTATTCTAGAATTTCATCTAAATGGCATCAAACAGTTTGTACTTTGTGTTTGGCTTCTTTCACTCAGTGTGTAATTTTTGAAACTTATATCGTTGCACGCATCAGTGGTTTGTTCCTTTTTCCGGGGTGACTAATATTCCATTGGATGATCCTAGCAGCTTGTTTATCCAGGCTCCTCCTGATGACTGGCTGGGCCGTTTCCAGTGCCTGGCTACTGTGATCACAGCTGCTGGGAACATTCTTGGACAGGGCTTTTGTAGTATAGATTTTTTTTTTTAATCCCCTTTCATTTGGATGGGGCTCAGGAAGAGAAGACAAACACACGTGGTGCACCTGACATGCTTGACTGGTCTATCCTGAGTTCATTTTTTTAAAAAAATTTTTTCTTTAGTGTTTATTTATTCTTGAGACAGAGAGATACAGAACATGAGCTGGGGAGGGGCAGAGAGAGAGAGGGAGACACAGAATCTAAAACAGGCTCTGGGCTGAGCTGCCAACAGAGAGCCTGATGTGGGGCTTGAAGTCACTGTGAGATAACGTGCTGAGCTGAAGTCAGACGCTTAACCAGCTTAGCCACCCAGACGCCCCTATTTTTTTTTTAAGAGAGAGAGAGAGAGTGGGAGAGAAGACCAAGCAGGCTCCATGCTCAGCACAGAGCCTGACAGGGGGCTCGATATCACGACCATGAGATCATGGCCTGAGCCGAAATCAAGAGTCAGATGCTGAAACTCCTGAGCCACCAGGTGCCCCTGAGGAGTAGTCCTGGGCATTCCACGCGAACCAGAGAGGAAAGGAGTTACGTGCAGCATGGGAGGAGGTGGGAACCCGCCCGGCTTGCTCAGTACAGCGGAGGGTGAGCGGCCAGTGCGCTTCTTCTGGGGAGCACTTCTGGCCATGTCGCTTCTCCTTGAGCACACCGCAGTGACCCCCCCTCACTGACAGGCCTTCTAAGTATGACCAAGATTGGCTCCTTCTCCCACCCCTCTTCCCATCTGCCCCTCCTTCTGGGACCAGTCACACTGACCTGTTACTCAGCGTCACCACCCCCACCTACCCTCTCCTACCCCCGCCCCTGCCCTGAAAGAACCCCCTCCCATTCTCTCCCTTCACTTGGGTAACTCCCCACATGACTTAGGGTCAGGCTCCCACGGTCTGAGTCCCCAGCTGTGCCCCTCCCCCAGCTGGTAGAACAACTTCCTGGTAGAACTGACACCAATCCTTTCTGCACCTCTGCTTGACAAGGGTTGCAATGTCAGGGTCCCCAGGCTGGAACCCAAACCAGTGACAGCACCAGCACTGCCACGTCCTTAAGGGAGGAGAGCCGCATCCGGACCGAGAGTCCCTGCAACTTACTGTGACTCCAGCTGGCCAGCGTTCTGGGGAGCCCACCTCCTCCTCCAGTCCACTCTTGACCTGGAGCCCTTTTAACTGGTGGATCTAGAACTCAGTTTCGGGGGTGACGTCCAACGCAATCCCTTTCTCGGCTTCACCTCTGTGGCCTGTTGCATGCCTCGAGGCGAGGACAAGTGTCCACTTCCTGCCTCGTACCCCCGCCTTTCCCCCGCTCCCAGCATAGACTGCCCACCTCGGCACTCCCGGCTGCTGTCTGGAGTTCAGATCGCTTGGAGGAAGGTCTTGGGCTGAAGGCTGGGGAAGGTGGCCCTGAGCTCTAGGAGTCCACCGCATCAGCTGGCTGGGCCTCTGGCGGACCCGAGGTTCCCAGTCTGGCCTGAGGTATCTGCAGGCCCCGGCTCCTGGAGGGACCGGGTAGAGGGCGGTCTGGTCTGTTTGCCTTCTCTGTTGGGAGGCTGGGGGCAGCTGGAATGGCCCTTGGTCATAGAGGCATAGGCCTTCAGTCTGCAGGAGACCTTAGGAGCCTTCTAGTGTCACCTACAGGTGAGGAAACTGAGGCACGGAGAGAGAGGAACAGTTCTGAGGATGTCAGCACAGATCGGGTTGGCTTCTTTTGGGCTCTGTTAGCTAGGGGACCCAACGGGACATCTGCCACCTCTCCATTCGCTGCCTCGGTGGAGTGCCCCCTTCATTGCACCATGCTGACAGCCTGTGTCCTCTCCTGCTGCAAGGGGAGCTCTGGGGGGTGTAGGGACGGTGCCCGGTTCACCATGGCACCTGCCAGGGGTCCAGAGTGGCTTCCGGTGTGTGCTCAGCAGAACGTAGCAGAACGGATGGAGGGGGTGGGCAGGCTGCGTCCCAATTCTCCAATTCTGCTGCATCCAGCAGCCAGAGCTCCGAGCTGGGAAGACAGCGCAGAGCCAGGAGAAAGCTCGGGTCGGTCCCGCCTGCCCTCGGAGCCCCGGCCTTGTCTCCCAGCCCAGTCCCCCTCCTTGGCCTTATTAAAAAGCCCCAGCTGAAGGTGTGGTCGTGTGCGGTGTCTGGCAGGTAATGTGCCCTGAGAAACAGGGACATCTGTCCCTGGCTTCTCTCTGCTCATTCATTCATTGTTCAGTGGATCTCAGACAGATGGGAAGACCCTTCCACGGGTGTGAAGGACACGTACAAACAGAAGACCAAATGCTCAGAGCAAGAGCAGGTGGGTCCCGAGGTGCACTGGGGACCCCCAAGGCAGGGTCACCTCATCCAATCCTCTGCCTCAGGGCAGCCATCGGGTTAGGGAAGAAGACCTCCCCATCTCCCACCACAGAGACAGGATCCATCAGTCCTCAGCCTCAGGGAAAGACCTGGCCCTTAGCCAGCTCCAGGCAGGACTCCTCTGTGTCCCCTGTGCCCTGGCGAACAGCTGTAGAGTCCCCTCTGTGCCCCACCACCGGAAACAAAGCCACTTTCCCTGACTGCCGTGTCCCACGTCCACTCTGGTTACCGCCCAGATCGGTCAGGTGGCCTGCTCACTTGTGTCCCTGACTCAGGCCACCCCGCAGAAGCTTCTCACCAAATCCAGTCCACCCTTAGCTGATTCGTGGTCCCCAAGGCCACCCTCCCTTCACTTCCAGCCAAACCCAAACTCAACTGTCCTCTCTGGACACCCCTTCCCTACTTCCTAGATGCTGTGAGGCTAGTTAGACCTTCTTCCGGGGGTCCCTCTTCCCAACTTCAAATTCCAGGCCACCCACCTGTGCCTCCCAGGGGCTCCCTGCTCTGCCCAGGTGGCTGCGACGCTGCTTCCCCAGCCGGCACAGCCCAGGCCCAGAGCCCTGGCTCCTTCCTGTGGCCTGTATCCCACCGGCTTGCCGTGCACCCTAAATGTCCAAATGTTTCCAAGAGTTCTATTTGGCCAGCAAGAGGGGCTGGACGCACCCAGCGCAGGCTGCCAGCCCCGGGAGGCCGGCTGTCCTTTCCGGTCTGCTGCCTACAGTGGTTCTAGGTCAGCGCCCTTGAATGAACGCACAAATGACTGAACCTGCCCTCCAGCCCGAAAGATCCACCCTGCCTGCAGGGAGGGCGCGTCTGGGGGGCGCTCCCGGGGCCTGGTCCCAGATGGTGGGAGGCCGCGGCCCACCACTCGGCTGGGGTCTCTGCTCTGCCGAGCTCGCGGGCGGCCGGGAAAGCGCCGGAAAGCGCTGAGTCACGTTCAGGGCACGCGTCCCGCGGGAGCCCGGCCTTCCGGGGCGTGTGGCTGCGGGAGCGCGCCGGCCGCCCGGGGATTGGGGCTGCGGGGGCGCGCCCGAGGGTGGGGAGGGGCCGGGGGCGGGGCCGAGCCGGGGCTGGGGGTGCAGGGCGCGGGGAGCGCGCGGGCTGAGGGGGGATTCGGCGCTGTGGAGGCGCGCTGAGGGTTGGGGGGCTCCTGGCGAGCGGGCGGTCTGGGGGCAGGGCGGGGGGCGGCGCGGCTCCCGGGGGGTCGCCAGGCACCCCGGCCCAGAGCAGCCCGGCCGCCGGCGTCCTCGGTTGCCAGGAGCCGCGGGAATGAAATGCGGAGGGTGCCGGTGGCTGACGTCACCGCGCCCGCTGGCCGGGACCCTGCTCCGCGGACCGGTCTGGGGGAGAGGGGAAGGGGGGTGCCGAGCACCTGCCCCGACACCCCGGCTTCGGCCCTCCCGAGCCTTCCTCATTTGTGCGCGTTCTCCCGGTCTCCACGGTGCTGTCTTCAGTGGCCCCCCTCACCCCCTCCTCCATTTGCACCCATCTACCTGCCCTTGACCTCTCTCCTCTTTTCGTGCGTTCCCTGGACATTCTCGCAGGTTCCAGGCCCTCCCCCAGCCCTCGGAGCCGCGGAGAGGGCCGTGGGTGTCGGGCGCCCCCTGGCGACCCCCTGCGCTCGGCCTCGGGCGTGGGGAGGAGAACCGGCGCTCGCCCCCCAGGGCCCCTCTCCGCCGGGGCCTGAGGGGCCGCTGCGGGGTTGGCGAGGGTTGCGCGCCCCCCAGCGGGTCCCACGCACAGGGTTCTGGAAAGCGGAAGGCGGTGTCCTCAGAAAGGGACCTGGAGACGCCGAAGATGCGAACAGGCTGGGGAAGGGGCGGTTGTTGCTACAAGCCAGATACAGGGAAGGAATGTCTCTTGAACTTCCTCACACGTTTTTCTGGAGAGCCTGCCCGGGGTCGCCGGGAAGTCTAGTCTGGAACGAAGCTGAGGGTAAAGGGGCGAGAGAGAGTCGCAGCAGGGGCAGGAATGGGGCATTGAGTCAGGAGTAAAGGGATGGGGAGCGGCCCCCTGACCCTGGAGGCCCTGGAGCCATGAAGAATCATCTGTCTGCCCGTTTGTACTGGCCTCCTCAGCTGGCTTCCTGCCAGGCCTTGACCCTGGGATCCGAAGCAAATTCCTGCGTCCTCTAAGCCGGGCTGACCCGGAGCTAGAGTTTGAAAAGCGAATAGGAGAATTTCCCTCAAGTGCTGTCATCCTCCGGATCTGCACAGGGGAGAGCCTCTTGCCCAGTGGCCAGGGTCAGAGCCAGTGGCCAGGGCTCTCTGGTGTCCGGCAGGCAAAGTTCTCCAGGCCCAGGGACGACGCAGGGGCTGTGGCATGGCCGGCCGGCAGCGGGGTCATAGCTGGGTGACTCTTTGACCCACTATCCCACTTTGGGATCTGAAAGGCTCCTGGCCAAACTGACTTCTTCGGGATCTTTCCAGTAACCCTGGCTGTTTGGACCTCCAGGTGCACCCTCTTGCCAGGATGTGGGACTCTGGTCGTGGCCCTGGAGTGTCCAGCTGGTCCCAGGAACGTCATTCGCGTGATTCTGTGTGAGCCAGGCTGCAACATCTGGAGAGAAAATGCAGTATCTGCTTTCTAGGCCTGGGCCTGGCACCTTCTCGATGCTTGGTTTCCTTTTTTTTTTTTCAAAAAAATTTTATGTCTTTATTTTGAGAGACAGAGAGCAAGCAGGAGGGGCAGAGAGAGAGGAAGACACCGAATCTGAAACAGGCTCTAGGTTCTGAGCTGGCTGTCAGCACAGAGCCCAATGCGGAGCTCAAACCCACCGACCGCACGATCATGACCTGAGCCAAAGTCAGACACTTAACCGACTGAGCCACCCAAGCGCCCTGCTTGGTTTCCTCTTCTGTAGGGGCACCAATTACCTCCACTTCTCTCCCTTCTCTCACAGGTCATTGTGAGGCCTCCAGGAGTAGCCATTATAAAGGCCCAGCATGGTGCTAGGCACCTGGTGGTACTCAGATCACAGGCCTCCTTCCTGGTCTGGAAATATGACAAATGTCACATGCCCCCTTAGCTAGCACCTGGCAGCTCCTGGTCTTTAAACAGCCTGTTCGATGTTTCGGACTCACTGCCTGGTTGATTTCATTTCCTTGATCTTCAAGAATGACCTCACCAGATGGTACCAGCCAGACAGTTAAAGGTGCTGGCAGTGATCTGGGACTGGTTAGGGGCAGTCGAAAGGAGGTAGGGCATTCCAGAGGTTCTGGATAAGCCAACAATTTGGAATTCAGAACACATTCCTTCCCCCTTCCCACTCCCCCACCGCCGGCCACTCCACTCCAGCTGTATTGAGATCTAGAACACAAGGGGTGCCTGGGTGGCTTAGTCGGTTAAGCATCCGACTTTCGCTTGGGTCATGATCTCGCGGTTCGTGGGTTCGAGCCCCGCGTCAGGCTCTGTGCTGACTGCCAGCTCAGAGCCTGGAGCCTGTTTCAGTCTGTGACTCCCTCTCTCTCTGACCCTCCCCTGCTCCCACTGTCTCTGTCTCTCTCTCTCCTAGAAATAAATAAAAAATATTTTTAAAAAATGAGATCTAGAACACATGTCTGAGCAGTGGTAGCTGCAGAAACCTATTTAATTCCTAATATACCCCATTTATAGGCAGAAAGGCCAGTGGAGAGCTGGGGGGGAACACTGCTGAACATTCCCGGGGCACCTGTTACATGCCAGGCCCCTTATATATGCCGTGTCACTTAATCCACGCGGCGTGTTATTCAGATGGGCCTTTAGCGGAAGCAGCACAGGGGCTGCTAGCGGCTGCTGGGGGCTGGGAGCAGGCTAGGCTGTCCGACCCCCCGCAGGGCTCTCACTTCCCACTCTGTGCCATTGTGGCCCCGGAGGAGATGCCAGCAGGAGTCAACCACTGCATTGGAAGATGCGCCCAAAGCCAGACTCCCATCTGCTCCCCAGACCTCTCCCGGGACCTGCTCTGGGTAAGGTGACCAGGGGGTGGGAAGCCAGGCTGGGTGCAGAGAAGGGCAGGAGGGGGCAGCGATTCGTCTCAGCCGCATCTCTGCCAGTGTTTCTGCTCTCTACGTTGCTGTGATTCCCAGGGCAGAGAGGTTCACAGTTGCCTCACCAGCCACACCTGACTCTTTCCCCTCGATTCCCTACTCTGCGACACACACCCACCAGCTTATTTCACCCCTTTGGTGCTCCCTCCACGCCCTTGTCTTCCTGGATTTAGCCTTGGTGCACTTATTTATTTGTTTAGCACAGATATGTCCCTGTGTGTGAGCAAGGCTGGGTGCTGGGCCCTTTACACCATCAGCCGTGGAGGGCCAGCTTCCCTCTGGCTTTTGTCACTCAGCTGTGAGGACCACTTGCTTCTTGCCTGCCTTTGGGCTCTTCTCTGCGGGGCTCCCTGGGGCCTGGCCACTCCCCAGCCCTAGCTCTTGCCTGTGAGCCTCTTCCTGGAGGAGGGTCAGGATCGCCACTTAGGACTCCACCAGGAAGCCTCTGGGCCAGCTTTCCAGACCCGCTTTCCAAGGTCACACTTTGCCTCCATCCCTCAAGTGGGCGTGGTTCCCCTTGTGACCTCCCAGCCTCTTTGAAAGACCCCCGTTCAACCGGTTTACTCAGAGGACATTTCAGTTTGCAATTGTGAAAATGATTCTCAAGTTCATTCTAAAATAAATGAACGAAAAATAATTGGAGACGACCTAAGAAGTTTTTCTGAGAAGACAAAAAAAGGCCCAAAGGAAATATGAACTGTTACATGTGTTGACCAATAAAAGTCACATTGTTTTTTAAATTTTATTTCATTTTGTTTTTAATGTTTGTTTATTTTTGAGAAAGAGAGGCACAGAGTGCAAGCGGAAGAAGAGCAGAGAGAGAGGCGCACAGAATCCGAGCAGGCTCCAGGCTCTGTACTGATGATGCAGGGTCCAAACTCACAAATCGTGAGACCATGACCTGAGCCAAAAACAGATGCTTAACCGCTTAACTGACTGAGCCACCCAGGCTCCCCAAAGTTACATTGTTTTAAAATAAACTTTAAAGGGGCACCTGGGTGGCTTAGTCAGTTAAGCGTCCGACTTTCGCTTAGGTCATGATCTCGCGGTTCGTGGGTTCGAGACCCGCCTCGGGCTCTGTGCTGACTGCCAGCTCAGAGCTTGGAGCCTGTTTCAGTCTGTGTCTCCCTCTCTCTCTGACCCTCCCCTGCTCACGCTGTCTCTCTCTCTCTCTCCTAGAAATAAATAAAAAATATTTAAAAATTTAAAAAAAAATAAACTTTAAAAATAAAGTTACATTGCTTTAACTGAAATTTGTTACTAAAATTTGATACTAAAATAGGTAAAAAGAGACAATAAACTATTTGTAAAAAAAAACAATAAAAAAATAGGTAAAAAGATAAAATGAAATAAAAAATAAAATAGGTAAAAGCACTTAAGTGGAACAGAGTATACACTTCCCCCCAGCCCCATAGGTTCAAACATCTGTGGAAATTATTTATAATATAGATACGATTTCAAACTAGTGATTGAGTAATGAATTGTTGAAGAAATGGTGTGGGGACAATTGGCTATCCATCTAGGGTAAAATCAAGATGGCTCTATGACGTATACATAAATATATATGTACTAGGAAAAAAGAAAAGTGGCTTAAGGGAAAAAAAAAAAAGCTTATTTAGAGTAAGCCATTCTGTGAAAGACACAAAACCCAAAAGCTATTAAATAAAAAGTCTGGTTGGGGTGCCAAGGTGGCTCAGTCAGGTAAGTGTCCACCTCTTGATTTTGGCTCAAGTCATGAGATCCAGCCCCACGTTGGACTCTGTCCCTCAGCACGGAGTCGGCTTAGGATTTTCTCGCTGCTCCTCCCCAGCACATGTTCACTAGCATGTGTGCATGCATTCTCTCTCACTCTCTCAAAATAAATTTTTTAAAAAATTTGAAAAAAGTCTGGTCAATTGAATAAATAAAATTCTAGGAGAACAAATCAGCAGCAACAGAATGAAGCTACATAATAATGAAAAAGGAAAAAATAAGATGTTTCCATATGAATGAAGGCAAATTTCTTTGATGTTTATTTATTTTTGAGAGAGAGAGAGACAGCAGAAGCAGGGAAGGAGCAGAGAGAGAGAGGAAACACAGAATTCATGCAGGCTCCAGGCTCCAAGCTGTCAGCACAGAGCCTGACGCGGGGCTCAGACCCATGAACACTGAGATCAAGACCTGAGCCGAAGTCAGACACTCAACTGACTGAGCCACACAGGTGCCCCAAGGCAAATTTCTTTAATATTCAAAGGATTCTGCAAAACTAGTAGAGCCACTAAACAAGAAAGATATTCACACTTTTCCTCTTTTGAAGTATAATTGACATATAATGTTTTATTAGTTTCAGGTGTTCAACATAGTGATTGGACAATTCTGTACATTAGGCAATACACACACACACACACACACACGGTTATTATATCATGGAATTCCCGATGCTGTACTTTTTATCTCCTCGACTCTATTTATTGCATAACTGGAAGTTTGTATCTCTTAATTTGCCGAAATTTCTGTATTAAAAAATATTTTAATTTTTTTTTATTAAGCTCTATGCCAAGTGTGAGGCTCAAACCCACAACCTTGAGATCAAGAGTCACATGCTGCACTACATGGGCCAGCCACGTGCCCACCCCCCAACTTACTTTTCGTTGAAGAAACAAATTAAACACGAGATGCTACATAACATTTTTTAATAAGTAGATTTTATTTTTTTAGTGAAATTATACTTTAAAGTAATCAGTAATAATGACCCCTGTTTCGTTTCTGATATTAGTAATTTATGCCCTCTCCTTTTTCTCTTGAGGAATCTGAGTAGAAGTTATCAATTTTATTGCTTGTTTTAAAAGAACCAACTTTGTTTTTTTTAATTTTTTAAAATGTTTTATTTATTTCTGAGAGAGAGAGAGAGAGAGAGACAGCGTGAGCAGAGGAGGGTCAGAGAGAAAGGGAGACACAGAATCCGAAATACTCCAGGCTCTGAGCTCTCAGCACAGAGCTCGACGCGGGGCTCGAACCCACGAACCGTGAGATTATGCCCTGAGCCGAAGTCGGACGCTCAACCGACTGAGCCCCCCACACGCCCCTAAAAGAACCAACTTTGACTTCCTTGATTTTCTCTAGCAATTTTCTGCCTTCAATTTCACCAATTTCTAATGTCCGTTATTTCAACATTCTGCTTATTTCGGATTTAATTTTTTTTTCTTTTTCTAGTTCCCTAATGTGGAAGCTTAGATTTACTGATTTTATTCTTTTTAATTATTTTTTTGTTTTTTAAATGTTTTTTAATTTTTTTAAAGAATTTCTTTTTTACCTTTCTTTTTTTAATGTTTATTTATTTATTTTTGAGAGAGAGAGAGAGAGAGAGAGCTCACACGTGGAGGAGGGGCAGAGAGAGAGGGAGACACAGAATCCAAAGCAGGCTGCAGGCTCCAAGCTGTCAGCACAAAGCCCGATGTGGGACCCAAACCCACGAACTGAGAGATCATGACCTGGGCTGAAGTTGGACACTGAACTGACTGAGCCACCCAGGGGTCCCAGATGTACTGATTTGATTTGATTTGATTTGATTTGATTTGATTTACTTATTTTTTTAATGTTTATTTATTTTTGAGACAGAGAGAAACAGAGCATGAGCAGGGGAGGGTCAGAGAGAGAGAGGGAGATACAGAATCTGAAGCAGGCTCCAGGCTCTGAGATGTCAGCACAGAGCCCGATGCGGGGCTCGAACCCATGAACTGTGAGATCATGACCTGAGCCAAAGTAGGGCGCTTTACTGACTGAGCCACCCAGGTGCCCTTTTATTTTATTTTTTTATGTTTTTTTTTTTTTTCTGAGAGAGAGAGAGAGAGAGAGAGAGATACAGCAAGAGCAGGGGAGGGTCAGAAAGAGGGGGAGATACAGAACCTGAAGCAGGTTCCAGGCTCTGAGCTCTGTCAGCACATAGCCCGACATAGGGCTCGAACCCACAAACCGTAAGATCATGAGCTGAGCCTAAGTCGGACACTTAAGCAACTGAGCCATCCAGGTGCCCCCCAGATGTACTGATTTTAAATCTTTCTTCTCTACTGTATCCATTCAATATTATAAATTTCCCTCCAAGCCCTGTTTTCACTGCATCCCACAACTTTTGATAAATTGCATCTTCCTTTTCATTTAGTTCAAAATTAAACATGAGATGCCATGCCTCGTCTAAACTGGCAAAAATGTTAAAATTCGATAATACTTCGTGTGGGTTTAGGTGTGGGGAAATAGGTACATTTGTAAATTGGTATTGGAAACACAGAGTAGTTCAGCCATTTTGGATGGCAATTTGTACATATCTATACAGATTTTTAAAATATATGGTTTGGGGCGCCTGGGTGGCTCAGCCGGTTAAGCGTCTGACTTTGACTCAGGTAATGATCTCACGGTTCATGGGGTCGAGCCCGTGTTGGGCTCTATGCTGAGAGCTCAGAGCCTGGAGCCTGCTTTGGATTCTATGTCTCCTTCTCTCTCTCTGCCTCTCCCCATGTGTACTCAGTTTCTCTCTCTGTCTCAAAAATAAATAAAACATTAAAATTTTTTTTAAGTATATGGCTTAACTTAGGAATATGTAGATGTCTGTACTGGGGTGCTCTGTGCAGGGTGTATAAGCCGTCCGTGTGTAGGGGCAGAGTCTCCAATAGCAAAAACTTGGAAACAGCCCAAGTGTCCAACAATGGAGGAAGGCTTTGCTATAATGTATCTCTTCAGTGAAATACTATGCAAGGGAGGCGGGAGATCTCTGATACTGATATCGAAAGATGATCAAGGTATACTGTTAAAAGAAGATGCAGCCACAGGAAAGGATGTTTAATGTGATAGCATTTGCGTTTTTCACTTCTTTGTTTTTTAAATTTTTTAATGTTTATTTTTCACACACACACACACACACACACACACACACACACACACACACACACACAGTGCAAGCGGGGGAGGGGCAGAGACAGGAAGACACGGAATCCGAAGCAGGCTCCTGGCTCTGAGCTGTCAGCACAGAATCCAACGTGGGGCTCGAACTCGGGAATGGTGAGATCATGACCTGAGCCGAAGTTAGACACTCAACTGACTGAGCCACCTAGGGGTCCCTTCTTTTGTTGTTGTTTTCTTTTAAGAATTGCATTAGGACTTCTGGGTGGCTCAGTTGGTTAAGCGGCCGCCTTCACAACTTCAGCTCAGGTCATGATCTCTTGGTTCATGGGTTTGAGCCTCGGGTCAGGCTCTGTGCTGATAGCTCTCCCTCTCCATCTTCCCCTCCCCCACTTGTGCTCTGTCTCTGTCTCTCTCTCTCAAAATAAATAAACATTAAAAATTTAAAAAAAAAAGAGCTTTGGGGCACCTGGTGGCTTAGTCAGTTGAGCATCTGACTCTTGATTTCACCTCTGGTCATGACCTTACAGTTGTGAGATCGAGCCCAGCTTTGGGAGGGCTCCTTGCTGGGTGTGGGGCCTGTTTGGGATTCTCTCCCCCTTTCCCTCTGCCCCTCTCATTCTCTCTCTCTCTCTCTCTCTCTCTCTAAACAAACAAGCAAGCAAACAAAAAGAGAGCTTATTCTGTGTATAATATGTTAGGATTTGTATGAACACATTTGAAAAGTGGTAACTGTGGTGACTTCTGGGACAAAGGGGCTTGGGGGTCAGCTTGTCAACACACGCCTGACACTGGGCTGAGAATAATTTAAACTCGTCTTTCATTCTGTCCCTCTTTTACTAGATATGGTTGTCATAAACATAACCTCCTTTTTACAATGGATTTTCTCGCAATTCAGATTGGTGGTTTTGCATGGCAGCCAACACCACGGGGGAGCTGCCCAGGGTGTGGAGGCAGGGAGCAGCCACAGCTGTCCCCGCTCCCGGCCAGCTGTGTTGACTTAGTGCACCTGACCTCTCTCATCTGCAGAAGAGAGACAACAGCTGTGACTGACTTGTCAGTTGATTGTGAGGATTAGATGAGATAAGGAGTCAGGATGGTAATTGTAGCAGAGATGGGCAAACAGAAGGCTCTCGGTATAGGATAGCTGACTACAAATTACACTTTGTGAAGGAGATTTGAGAAGATACAAAAGAAGCGTGCACACCTGTAATTTAATTGCAAAAACACAATGATGCCGTATAAAGTTCAAAGTATTTGTTCACAACCACAGGGATCTTAAGACTTATAGAGCATGATTTATCAGTATTTTTCTTGAGCATCTACTGTGGGCTAGGAGCTGTTCAGAGAGGTAAAGTGCTGAAGGAGGCTCTCTGGGCTGCTCTGCTGAGCCCAAAGCCCTTTCCACTGTACCCCTCCAGGCCCCCATTCTGTACTGTGGTACCTCACTGTTTAAACTTTCCCCTTTACTTAGTTTTTAGTTCTTAGTTCCTTAGTTCATGATGACTGCCTCAGTGAAATCATCCCAGGTGCCCTTCCTCAATCAATCTGTTTTCTTTTTTTTTATGTTTGTTTATTTTTGAGAGAGCATGAGTCGGGGAGGAGCAGAGAGAGAGGGAGACACAGAATCCGAAGCAGGTTCCAGGCTCTGAGCTGTCAGCACAGAGCCCGACATGGGGCTTGAACTCACAAACTGTGAGATCATGACCTGAGCTGACATCAGATGCTTAACAGACTGAGCCACCCAAGCACCCCTGAACCTGCTTTTTTATCTGCCCTATCTGCAATGGGGCTGTGCTTCTTGGAGATTTTCTTCAATGCCACGTTTGTAATGTCTTCCTGCCCCAGTGGAAGAGTTGCACAATCCTTCTCTGGGCTCTTGGTCCCATCTCTTTCTCCTCTTAGATGTGGCGGGTCCTGGGGTGACCTTGGGAATGCCATGGCTTGGCATCCTGAAATATTCCCACCCACCAGTACATGCCTTCTTGTCTGTCCCCTTCTGCTTGGATGCTGGGTCCGTAGAGGAACTGAGGAAAACCACACAGCCATTTAGCTCCCCGAGGACTAGGGCCCGAGGCAGGGTGGGCAGGGAAGGGATGGAGGAAGGAGTGACATTAGGGTTTGCAGGAGCTGAGTCTTGTGAATACAGAACATCCAGGGCCCTGTGGTTAGTGGAGGCTCTGGGCAGAGGAGTTAGGATGTTTTGGGACTC
This sequence comes from Proteles cristata cristata, assembly GCA_017311185.1. Classification (NCBI taxonomy): domain Eukaryota; kingdom Metazoa; phylum Chordata; class Mammalia; order Carnivora; family Hyaenidae; genus Proteles; species Proteles cristata. The sequence goes on from JAESUZ010004822.1 coordinate 455,642, forward strand.
TGGAGAAGGGGCTCCGTCAGCCTTTTAGCCTTATCTGATTGCCCCAAAGCCTCTGTGAGAAATGCTCCCTGTGTTTCTGAATCCCCGCAGATAGGCGAGGTCTCTCCTGAACTGCTAATAGTTAAGATGCTGGACCCCAATCCCTCAGGCAGGTTGGGGATCTTTCAGCCTTGCCCTCGCACCTTTTCCAGATCTAGGTAAGCTCCCAGCAAAAGACCCTTCTCCACCAGCAGCCTGGCTCTCTCCCCCGCCCTCCGAGGACTCCGCCAGGCCCCAACCCCGGGGATCTGGCAGGCCCCACACAACCAGGATTAGGGTTATGGCTGCCACCTAGGCCATGGACAATCACTCTGTCCCCAGCCCCCAGTCCGGGGCTTGCACACGCGGCCCGGTCTACAAAGTCTTGCATAATGTAGGGCCGATGGAAGAAGCCACTACGCAAGCCCCTGGTTCATTACACGGCCACGCGTTCGGGGCCTACAGTGTGACACGCTCCGTGCTGCGGTCTGCGAGAAGGAGACGTCGGTGCCTGGACACAAAATGTGATCTAGAGAAACAAATGTGTGGTTTTCCCCTGCGGCCTTTATCCAAAGGGTCAGCATTCACACGAAGACGGTAAATGAGCTGTCACCGTCCTGCCAGCCGCGCGACACAGCACCGCTTGTGAACCTTTTCTGACAAAGCAGGCAACCCGCGTTCGCCACTCCCAAGATGGCCACCTGCTCCGGCCCATACTCAGTTCTGCGCAAGCTCAGTTCCAGCTGCCACTCCCAACATGGCACCACCAGTGCTCCCTCCCCCCGCCCCGCCCGGGGAGGGACAAAGGGCGGAAGTGGGTGTGGCACAGACGGGAGCCGAGAGGGCTCGTAGCGGCCAGGCGCCGGGGAGTGAGAGCTGCTGGGCCGAGGCGATGATCCCCCCGCAGGAGGCGTCCGCCCGGCGGCGGGAGATCGAGGACAAGCTGAAGCAGGTGCGAATGGGGCCGGAATGCAGGTGAAGGAAGGGGCCGAGATCCGGGCCAGGGCTTCTACTCAGGGAGGAGACAGGGCTGGGAGGGAGCCCTCGCTGCGAGGAGAAGGGGTTGGGGGCGAGGCCGCGAGGTTGGACGCGATGGTCAGCTTTAGCCTCCGGCTTCTTGTGATGCCCTCCCCTCCGCTTCCCCCAGGAGGAGGAGACGCTGTTCTTCATCAGAGACAGCCTGGAGAAGAGCGACCAGCTCACCAAGAACATGGTGAGTAACCCCGCAGGTGGGAGGGGCAGACAGGCCTCCAGACCCTGGGGGAGAGCCCTTTTCCTGGCGGTTCCGGTACTGAGGGCCTGGATTGGAGCCTGGGGGGTGATGGGGGTAACGTGTGGGTTTCTCTAGCAGCAGTGTGGGGTGGCTTACCCAGCTCTCTTCCCCTTTTTCGCCCCTTCCCTGGGGATGCTGGCGCAGGCGTTCAGCTTTCTGTCCAAGCTCTCCATTCTTCCCTCCCCCCTTCCGCAGTCATTTAGCGAGTCTGACTGACGTGGGCTGGGTGCTGGTCCTGTGTCATCCTCACTTCAAGTGATGATCAGAGGACAAGGTTAGCCGGAGTTTCTGAGGCACAATAAACTCAACCTTCACCTCAGAGGGCTTTAGGGCTCGATGGAACTTAGAAATCCGACAGATCTGGGATCTGCTCCTCGCCCCTCCCCTTATTTGTGTGTGGCGCCTGACAGGTAGCTCTGACCTTTAGTTAACTCATCCAGTAGGAGACAATGCCAGCCTGCCAAAGTGGCTCTGAAGGCCATAGGAGCCAATGCATGGGAATGCATCTTGCATCGTACCTGGTTTACAATACGTGCTCAACAAATACGAATTTCCTTCCTTGTTTCTAGAAGAGACCAGGAAAGCTGAAATTGAGTAGATAAAAACTTGGGTATGTGTTTAGTAACACAATCATAAAATCCTCGTCCTTATTTAATGAGATTCACCCTTAGAGAGAGAGGGTTCTAAAGGTACTGGCGATGCATTTGAGACTATTCTGTATGGCACTATTTCCTGGTCAGTCTAGGAAAGCATCAGAGAGAAGGTGAAATTGAGATTTGGCTTCAGAGGGTGGAAGAGAAGACATCCTGGGGTGATTACCTTAGAAGGAGTTCGTCTGATCCTTGGGTTGCCTTCAAATCAAACTTCATCCAGTTTATTTGGACCACCTCCTCCTATGTGCTGTGCACATAGTAGGCACTGGGGGTACAGGGGTGAATAAGTACACCCTCTCCCTTCCCTCATGGACTTTATTATCTAAAAAGCCAGAGTAAAGGCGGCAAATGCCGTAGACCCTGTGGGTGGGTAGAAGCAGTTTGGGGACAACCTGAGTCCTGAGACTGGGCTGCCCACCGCAGGTGTCGATCCTGTCCTCCTTTGAGAGCCGCCTTATGAAGCTGGAGAATTCCATCATCCCTGTGCACAAGCAGACGGAGAACCTGCAGCGGCTGCAGGAGAATGTTGAGAAGACTCTCTCCTGCCTGGACCATGTCATCAGCTACTACCATGTGGCCAGCGACACTGAGAAAATCATCAGGGAGGGGTGAGCTCGGGCCAGAGGGTCACATGGCTGACACCTCTTAGGCCAGCGACCCTAGGCTTTAGAAGGGAGGGTTTGAATAATTGAGCCTAGAATTCCCTGTGTAAATTCTCTTCTTTTCCAAATATCATTCGCTTGGTCTTTCCTCTTCATCTTCCACTGCCCAGGCCAACACAGCTCTTCTCCTTCACAGCCCCACAGGCAGGCTGGAGGAATATCTGGGGAGCATGGCCAAGATTCAGAAGGCAGTGGAGTATTTCCAGGACAACAGCCCAGACAGCCCAGAGCTCAACAAAGTGGTGAGGGGCCTGCAGGCTAATGTGGGAGGTTTGGGGACACCAGCCCCTGTCATGGTCTCATGAGGGACACTGGACCAGCTTAAAGGAGATCATATAGAAGAAACTAGTGTGTAATGCAGTATGCATACTGTAGCCATTAAGATCTCTGCTTCAGAAATTACACATGTTTTTATTATATTTTTGTAATTTGACTAAACTATAAATTGTATAGCAAATGTTTTTATTTTTTACTCTTATAATTTTTTTTTATTTGAAAGAGATAGAGAGTGCACAAATGCAAATTGGGGAGAGGGGCAGAAGGAGAGGGAGAGAGAGAATCTTAAGCAGGTTCCATGCTCAGCAAGGAGCCCAGTGCAGGGCTTGATCCCACAACCTTGGGATCATGACCTGAAACGAAATCAAGAGTCGGACATTCATCCAACTGAGCCACCCAGGCACCCCATAAATTTAACATTTGATCTTCATCCATGCACGTGTGTTTTTTTGTCATAGTGGCAAAAAATACTTAATACAAAATTTACCACGAAAGAAGTTTTTTAATGTTTGTTTATTTTTGAGAGAGAAAGAGTGCAAGCAGGGGAGGGGCAGAGAGAGAGGGAGACACTGAGTCCAAAGCAGGTTCCAGGCTCTGAGCTGTCAGCACAGAGCCCGATGCAGGGCTCAAACCCACGAACCATGAGATCACGACCTGAGCCAAAGTCTGGACGCCCAACTGACTGAGCCACCCAGGCGTCCCTCTTCTCTCGTTTTTGAAACATCTTTATTGAGATACAGTTCACACACCATAACGTTTGCTCACTTAAAGTACACGATTCACTGGTTCTAGTATAAATCACAGAGTTGCACCATGTCCCTGGAACCGATTCGAGAACACTTGGATCACTCGAACAGGAACCCTGAACCCACTGGCAGCCACACCCCTCCACCCCTCTTCCCGCTCACCCAGCCTCTGCGAGACACTGGTCTGCGCTCTCTTTCTCCAGATCTGTCTATTCCGGGCTTCTCCTGTGAATAGGATTGTATAATATGTGACTGTTGTGTCCGCCGCCTTTTACTTAGCATGTTGTTTTCAAGGTTCACGCACACGGTGGTGTGGGTGGTGTGTGTCAGTCCCGGGTATGGCTGAATAATACCGAGTTGCATGGGCGGACCACATCCTGGTTCTCCCTTAGCCACTTGATGGACTCACCACTTTTTGGCTGTTAGGAGTAACGTTGCCGTGAGCTCTCAAGTACACTCTTTTGTGTGGACACATGTTTTCTGTTCTCTTGGATGTTCTGGATATCTGTTCCTTATCAGATATATCATTTGCAAATGTTTTCTCTCATCCGGTGGGTTGTTTTGTTTTTTTTTTCACTTTCTTGATGGTGTCCTTTGCAGCACAAGTTTTTCCTTTGACATTGATCGGTTGATCTGTTTTTCCCTTTTGCAAACCATTTTCCTGTTCCTTTTTTCTTTTTTTAAGTTTATTTATTTTGAGAGAGCGCGCGCGAGTGGGGGAGGGACAGAGACGGAGTGAGGAGGGAGAGTCCCAAGCAGGCTCTGCACTAACAGTGCCTCGCCCAGTGTGGGGTTTGAACTCATGAACCTGTGAGATCATGACCTGAGCCAAGTAAGAGTTGGATGCGTGGGGTGCCTGGGTGTCTCAGTCAATTAAGCGTCCAACCTCGGCTCAGGTCATGATCTTACAATTTGTGGGTTCGAGCCCCGCGTCAGGCTCTGTGCTGACAGCTAGCTCAGAGCCTAGAGCCTGCTTCAAATTCTGTATCTCCCTCTCTCTCTGACCCTCCCCTGCTCATGCTGTCTCTGACTCTCAAAAAAAAAAAGAAGTCGGATGCTTAACCGACTGAGCCACCCAGGAGCCCCTGCAAACCATTTTCTAACAAGAGGAAATATTAACGGCTCAGTGAGAAAACAATCAGCCAATATTTGTGAAGCACCCACGTCTTGTAGAACTGTGAGTTCTGCCTGTGAACATACATTTTGAGAGCACACGAGGCAAAGACATAAGCAAGGAGGGCTTCCTGGCCTTTCTTCTCAGAAGTGAAGGCAGAGGAGGCGCCAGCTGACTGCGGAGGCAGCCTCAGACCCTCTCCCTTCCTCCCTTCCGGTGTCCCCCTAGAAGCTGCTGTTTGAGCGGGGGAAGGAGTGCCTGGAGTCTGAGTTCCGCAGCCTGATGACCAGGCACAGTAAGGTCGTCTCCCCCGTGCTCATCCTGGATCTGATCAGCGGTGAAGACGAGCTGGAGGTGCAGGAGGAGGGGCCCCTGGAGCACCTGCCCGAGGGAGTGCTCCAGGACGTGATCCGCATCTCCCGCTGGCTTGTGGAATATGGCCGCAACCAAGGTGAGAGGGCCCGGGAGGCGAGGCCAGATGGAGTGGGATGTTTTTTTCCCCCTTTGATTTCTTTAATCCATGTGGATTCTGTTGCCTTTTTAATAAAAAGAAGTTTAATAGGAAATAACACACGAGCAATAAATCTACAGTTTGTGTACCAAATTGTGAATCCAGCCAAATTCAACCTTTTCTTTATATACCTTAACCTCCTGTTTCTTTACTTTTTTGTTTGTTTTTTATTTAAAAAAAAAATTTAATGTTTTAATTTATTTCTGAGAGAGAGAGATAGAGAGACAGCGTGAGCAGGGGAGGGTCAGACAGAGAAGGAGACACAGAATCCGAAGCAGGCTGCAGGCTCTGAGCTGTCAGCACAGACCTGGACGCGGGGCTCAAACTCAAGAACCATGAGATCATGACCTGACCCGAAGTCGGATGCTTAACTGACGTTTAATAGTCGGACACCCAGGCGCCCCCAGTTACAAAGATGTCAAATAGTGCAGAAAGCCTTTGTTCTTTTTAACAGTTGCATATATTTTGTGGCGTGGTGGTAATATCATTTCTATAGCCGGTCCTGGAATTTAAAAAAAAATCTTGAGTCAAGCAAAAATTTTAGAAAACAAGAACTCCAATGAATATTCCATCTTAAGGTTTTTTAGCCCCCCAAGCCCTCCTTGTCTTTGTTAGCGTGTACGCATGCCCGCTGTCAGTGTGCATGACCATTATCCCCATCTTCCTTCACAGACTGCATGGTGACAAGTCTCAGGGCTACAGGTAGTGACCTCGTGAACACATCATGGCTCATAAGCTGCACTGTGGGGGGGCCTCGGGGTTGGCAGGACATTTTTAGGGGCTTCCTGGCCAGAAGAGAGAAGCCGGTGGACAGCCAGAAGACCCCTCAGCACCTTTCAGCCAGAGCCTCTGTGCTTTGGCCCATTCTTTGCATTGGGGCTCCCTGCGGCCCATTTGTTGGGACCTGCTGAAACGTACCATGGTGTTTCCCCGCTCACTCGCGTTTTTGGATTTTCCGGTTTTCTGGTATTGAGAAATAGTACGGCAGGGAGCATACCTGTGCGATTGCCTTTCTTAGGTGGGAGTTCGTGGGTATTTTCTCAAAGACGTAACCATCGGATAGAAGCATCCAAACAGACCTATAACCTTCTGCCATTGTGAGCTCCTCTCCAGGTCGGCGGGGCCAGTTGACAGGCCCACACGGTCCCGTGGCTCTTTCTTCTTCATTAATTTCATTGACCTAATTTAGGACTGTCACAGTCCTTTTTTTTCACCCCCAACTTGCTCCTCATTAACAGCTAAAGATACAGCGCGTTTTTCATTCACCAACGTTTGTTTTCTCTTTGGCTCCTGTAATCGCCCACGTCCTTTGTCCCCTTCCCAAGGTGAATCTGGATGTTAGTTTTCTGTTTTTTATCTAAAAGAAACTTAGCTTGGAAACGTAATTATCGGTTTCCCTTTTTAAAGACAGCCTGGGGGCGCCTGGGGGGCTCAGTTGGTTAAGTGTTTGGACTTCGGCTCAGGTCATGATCTCACGGTTGGTGGGTTCGAGCCCTGCGTCAGGCTCTGTGCTGACAGCTCAGGGCCTGGAGCCTGCTTTGGATTCTGTGTCTCCCTCTCTGTTCCTCCCCTGCTCACATTGTGTTTCTCTCTCTCAAAAACAAATAAACATTAAAATAAGTTAAAATAAATAAATTAATAAAGGTAGCCTGATTTGGGATCAGGCTATGTGGGTGGCTGAGAGCCACAGCAGATGCCGCGAACGGGTTAGCGGGCAGAAACAGCAGGCTCTACTGCTTCCCTGCATGCTCGTGTAGGGGGAGAGGGGGTCCCACGACGGGACAGGGACCCCAGCTGCAACGGTGCTGTCGCCCCATCTCTCCCCAGATTTCATGAATGTCTACTACCAGATTCGCTCCAGCCAGCTAGATCGCTCTCTCAAGGGCTTGAAGGAGCACTTCCGGAAGAGCAGTTCTTCCTCTGGGGTTCCCTACTCGCCTGCTATCCCCAACAAGAGGAAAGACACGCCCACCAAGAAGCCCACCAAGAGGCCAGGTGAGCCCCGACCCCGGCCTGTGCAGCCCCTGGCAGAAGGCTGTGTGGAGCCTGCCTTGCTTTGGGCCGCCCTGGGCTTAGCTGTGTCGGTCCCTCCAGAGCCTGCCCTCACGGTGACCCCCGACTGTAGGTTCCCAGGACAGAAAGCAGGTGTCTACCCACCTAGCAGGGCCCCATCCATGGCGGCCCCGCGCTCCCCGTGTGTCAGCCGCAGCTTGGCGAGCTGCCCTTGGCTGAAAGAGAGGCTAGGATATCACAGGGTGAGGAGCTGCCGTGAGCATCACCAGGCAGAGAAAGCTCGTGAAACCAGGGGCCTCTTCCCCCTTAGCCCACGCTGCAAGCCGCGGTGGCAGGCACGTGCCGGGTGTGGCCTTGGGGACCCCGTCTCATGACAGCAGGCTGTGTCTAGGGCGTTCCGGCCCCACCTGCCCGTGCCCCTCAGAGAGCACCTGCTCCTGCTCCGGCCTTCGATTAAGGTTTGGAGACATGATAGAGCAGAGGCTGCCCTCGGGGGCCCGAGCGAGCAGAGGGCTAGGGAAGCCGGGCCTGGCGGCCCCAGCAGGAAATGCACCAGGACACAGTGGCTGTCCTGGAGGTCACCTGGAAAACCTGCTCCAAACAGTGACTGTGCTAAGCCGGCCTGCCCGGCTGCAGCTGTCTGCACGCATTCGACCCATCCCGGTGCCTTTGCGAGTTGGGCAGGGACCTCGAGGCTGTGAGGCTGCCTGCCTCAGCCAGTCTGTGCTCTCTTCCCCATCTCTTCTCTGACAGGCCCACGTTGGATGGGGGGGGTCCCAGAACCGGTCTGCACTGGCCAGGCCGGGGTTCAGAGTGGGCCTAATCCGTCCTCAGCTTATGGGCCCCAGAACCAGGCTCTGGCTGTGAGGATCCTGTGGTTGCCATGCGGGCTCCACATTTGTCAGCAGCCAGTGGGTCAGGACCGCTGTTGGGAACTAGGGAACCGGGCCCGGAGGAGAGGCGCAGGGAGGCCTGGGTCGGTCAGTAATTTAATACCAGCCTCAGCGTCTCTGTGATAATTGGGAGCCTGATGGGTTTGGCGGCTGCCTGATCAGTGTCCCCCGTCCACACCCATGGCAGCGTTAGGCTCGTCAAGGCCCGTCTGCAAGCCCATCTGCTCCTGGCCGGTTGTGGGGCAGGAATCTGATTCGCTCATTAGCAGGATCGCTTGCCGAATGGGGAGAGCACAGGGAGACAGATGCTGAGCTGGGGCCCTGAACCTGCTCATTAGTAGCTAATTGTGATGTGGTACAAACAGAAAGAAATGAGCCACTCCAGACCTTGCCCCTTCTCCCCCAGCTGGGGGTTAGGGGGGTGGAGCTGCCCAGGACCCAAGTTGCCTCACTGTGTTCAGAGACACGGCTGGGGGTGGGAGACACAGGACTCTCTGGGGACGATGGACCAGAGTTACGTACTGGGGCCTCGTCCCGCCTCCCAGTGCATTTCATTCACGAGGCAGCTGTCTCGTCCATTTTCAATGCTGTTTCATTTGCCCGCGTTTTCTGCCCTGAGACGTCTCGTTCCCGCAGAGGTGGCTGACCCCGGCGGCTGTAGGCACCGCGGTGCTGTTTTCGTTGTTTTCACTTGTGATACTAACTGTTGTTTTTTTCCCCCATGCCGAGAGCATGCACCCTTTCTGCTGCCCTCCCTCCGGCTCTGTGTGGTGCCTTCTGTTAACTGCCCTCCCCCCTCCCCCCCCCCCCGCCAGCTTCTGAGTTTTTTTCCCGTTGCTTTGGGGGTTCAGGTGGCTTTGATGCACGGGGCCAGGCTGCCTCAGGGCCTCCAAGCCTTCCGCCTTGGGCATTGCTCTCCCAGGAAGCTCAGTGCTGTCTCCCCGACTCCCGGGTTCTGTTTTCTGTTGACCTCCGTTTGGCCACTTCCCAACACTGAGCATGCCCAGCGGGGGGACTCTGCCTGGGGTTTCAGGCCGGGCCGTGGGCCTGCTGGCCTCCAGGGGTCCCCAGGCTCTGCCAGCCCTGGCTGTGCCCTCTGGGTGTGAGATCTTCATCACCAGCTCCTGTGTCCTGAGCCCTGGTCTATTCTGACTTAAATGCCACTCGCTAGTGTTTTTTCTTTTTGGCTTCTCCTGATGGATCTTTGCCCATCTCCTCTCCTTCACCCGCTGCACTTTCTAAAGAGAACTCAGTCCCGCACGGTGAGGGTCAGTAGCAGAGTCAGGAGGCCCGTGTGGGAGGCGACCGGCGGCCGTTCCTTCCCGCCCGTCTGCAGCGTCCCTGGCGGGCCTGGGAAGGGGCCCGCTGGAGAGGGGGCGTGTGGGCATGCTCACTGTTGGGGGTGCCGGGGGTGGGGCTCGGGGCGGGGGTGGGGAGGGCAGGTGGAGGGCCGCTGCTGTTTTCTCTCACTCATTTCCTAGGTCCTCTTATCTCCTCTCTGTGTGGCTCTGGTGACAGGGACGATCCGTAAGGCTCAGAACCTTCTGAAACAGTATTCCCAGCATGGTCTAGATGGGAAAAAGGGGGGCTCTAACCTCATTCCTCTGGAAGGTAATCACCGTGTTCTCTCCTGTTCCCTCCTCCTCCACCATGTGTCCACACTCGCGGCAGGGCAGAGCCCCCGCGCCCCCAGGAGGGCTGTGGGAGAGTCCCTGAGAGGGAAGCAGGGGGTGGGAACAGCATGTCCCTGGTGCCACGCGTTCCGCTGGCACAGGGGCTCTGCCCTCCCCGAGACTTCCCACTCCCTCCCCTCCCTGTCTCTGTCCTTGTCTCCTATTTGAACTCAGGGGAGGTTCTTTGTCATGGGCAGCCCTTTCACGCTCAGACCAGCAGTGGCAGGACCAAGCTGGCCTAGGCCTCCGGGCCGCCCCCTCCGCCCCCGGCTTTAGAAAGGGGAGTGTGAGCCCCAAGGGGGACGCGCAGCCTGCAGGCCATGCCCCTCCGGTGCCTCCTGTCAGAGGAAGGGCAGCCCTGCCCTGGTGGACCTGACCCTCCTTTGGAAGAATAAGCCGGGGAAACAAAAGAAGGCTCTTCCATTCACCCAGCAGGGACATTTGTCCAGCTGAGTCTCTCCCCAGATATGGCGAGGTCAGTAAGCCCCCTGGGGCCGAGCATCAGACCCTCTGCAGCTGTCAGGAGCCCTTCAGAGCTCGGTGGCCCCGCAGGCTTTCTCTGGCCTCGGGCTTGGAGAAGCAGCTCAAGAACGGTCTGGGGCGCTGCAAGTCAGGCTTGAAACGGCTGTTCCCAGGGTGGTCCCAGGCACAGGAGGGGCTCAGAGCCCGCTCCGGCACCCCTTCCTCTGCACCCCATCTCACACCCCACCCGGGAGATGGAGGGCTTCTTCCCTGGCCCCGAGGGCCAGCCCACCCGGCCCCCGGATAAACGCTGCTCGCGTCTGCGACCGACCTCTCGCTAGGTCCCGAGCATGATTTCCGAGTTAAGCACCTGTCGGAGGCCCTGATCGACAAGCACGGGCCGCTGGCTGGTGAGTACGCGCAGCCCAGCCCGAGGGCAGCCAAGGCAGCAGCCCGCAGAGGGCTCTGCTCTGAGGATGAGCCAGGCCTATCTGCCTCCCTCCCTCTCTCTCTCTCAAGTCTCTTTTTGGGTACTAGGTCTCCTTGCCTCTCCAGATGGGAGTGCATGCCTGGCTCTCAGGGCCTGGGCCAAGGGAGAAGTTGCTGCTACTTGGAAGGTGGCTCCCGGCAGGGCAGGGAGCCCTGACATCTGACTCCAACAGTTCCAAAGCTCTGACTCGGAGCCCGTTCCTTTGCTGATAGCACCAGGTTGCCTGCAGGCGGGGCCGGGTCTCCTCCGGGGGCAGCTGACCGGCCGGGAGCCCTCTTTTTCTGGGACTCACATCACCTTTTCTCAGAGGTTGCCCCTATGCCAGCAAGCCTCAGAGCACATAGCCCACCACCTTCCTAGATATTCCAGAAGCTCTGGCTGGGCTGATAACTGCCTTCAGTGGCCCAGCATTTTCTCAGATGGATGGGCACTGCTGCTTGCCCACCTTGGCTGCCTTTCTAGTACCATCCTCAGGCCTGGGGTCAGGTACACCTTAGTCAGGAAGCTGATTTAGGGCTTCTGCCTCTTTATCCCTTTATCCATCTCCCTCTACCACCTGTAGCACACGGTACCCTGGGAGATAAATACTGTCTGGCAGGGCTGAAAGCAAAGCCACAGGGCAAAGGCTGGATTCAGCCCCCATTCTTTTCCCATGAACCGGTCAGGCCTGCTGGAGCCCTCTCAGCTTTCTGCCAGAACGGTCCACCTCCTCCCATGTGCTGCTGGCCTGGCCTACAGGCCAGGAGCTGGGGAGACCCATGCCCCCCCAGCAGGGAGAGCGGCTGCCCCCCAGCCCAGCTGCTGAGGGGCACTGCCGTCCCCCCAGGGAGAGACGACACGCTGGACGTGGAGACCGACGCCTACATTCACTGCGTCAGCGCCTTCGTCAAACTGGCCCAGAGCGAGTACCAGCTCCTGATGGATGTCATCCCCGAGCACCATCAGAAAAAGACCTTTGACTCCCTGATCCAGGTCCTGCCCCGCCCCACCCTGCTCCTGGGGCCTGGCCTGATGCCCCAGCAGAAGCTGTCACTGCAGAGCCTTGAGTTTGGGCCACACCTGTTATCCGTAGCCTTCGTCCACAGCCACCAGCGCGTCTGGCGGGAGGGGGTGTCTCCCCATTGCCATCTGCGTCTGCGGGGCACCCTGGCTTCCTTCCAGGAGCCCTTACTGTCCCCAGGAGCCAGATCTCACCTTTCTGTCCCCCTGTGTCCTTGCCCTCTCTCAGGATGCGCTGGATGGGCTGATGCTGGAGGGGGAAAACATCGTGTCCGCTGCCCGGAAGGCCATCATCCGGCACGACTTCTCTGCCGTGCTCACCGTCTTCCCCATCCTGCGGCACCTCAAGCAGACCAAGCCCGAGTTTGACCAGGTGCTCCAGGTATGTGGGTAGGAAGGCCCCTGGGGACACGGGGGCGGGGGAGGCCCCGGGCCCGCCTGGCGCGGCCTCCCGAGGGAGCCGCCTTCTCCGGCCCTCACACCTCTGCTCCCGGTGTGAGTGGAAAGGCTTCAGTGGGGCCCTGGACACGTGGGGACACTCCCGGGGTGACCAGACAAGGGGGAGGCCCTGGGGTGAGGGCCAAGGAAGCGGCTGGCAAGGAGCTGGCCTCCCCTGCTGTGTTTGGTCCTTAGGGAACGGCCGCCAGCACCAAGAACAAGCTGCCCGGCCTCATCACCTCCATGGAGACCGTCGGAGCCAAGGCGCTGGAGGACTTTGCTGACAACATCAAGGTGCTGTCTGTGGGCAGGACCACCAGGGGCCTGCTTCCTGTCAGGACCCGCTGGCCTCTGTTTCCCGGGGGGGGGGGCCTCCTGGGTCCCCCGAGGGGTGAGGCTCCTACCCCACTTGTCCTGTCCCGTCCTGATCGCCTTTGTGCCTGAGGGGCGCCCTGACACCGATCTGCCACTAGGTGGCACCAAGAGCTGGGCACCAGCTGGTGGGGGGGCCTTGGGAGCAGGTTCCGGAAGTTGGGCTGGTTTTTTCCACAGAATGACCCGGACAAGGAATACAACATGCCCAAGGATGGCACCGTGCATGAGCTCACGAGCAACGTAGGTGCTGCCCCAGGCCGCCTGCGGGGGTGGGGGTGGGGGGCAGGCTGGCCCGGAGCCGCGTGCCGGCAGCCGGATGCGTGGCAGAGTACTTGGCATCTCCAGTAGAGCATTCAGGGCCGGAGGCTTGCGACCACCCAACTCTGGGCAGACCCCTGGCCCTGCACGTGCCCTGGAAAGGTCGGGGGGTGCGTTTGGGAGGCGATCTGACCTTTGGGTCCTGCCCTTAACCTTTCTTCTCCCCACACAGGCCATCCTCTTCCTGCAGCAGCTCCTGGACTTCCAGGAGACGGCTGGCGCCATGCTGGCCTCGCAAGGTACTTGCTGCCTCCCAGTGGGGCCCCCGACCGCATGCCCCTCTCCTCCCTCTGGCTGGAAACACGGGGTTACCGGCCACCTCCGGAAGAGATTTCCTCCAGCCCTGTGCAGTGGGGTTTGAGTGTGCCTTTCCTGTCTCCCTTCTCGCTCCTTCTGCCCTCCCGGCTCTGGAGGGTGGCAGCCCCTGGGTCAAAGGTGCCCCGCCTGCCTGGCCCCTCCTTCCACATGTCTCTGCTTGCTCTTGTGTTCGCCTGTCTTCCCAACGGGTCCCACGCAGCTGACCGTTCCGTGGGCTGGCGCTCAGGGCTGGCCTGGTGTCTTCCCGCCGACCGCTGCCCTGGCACAGGGGCATTTCTGAGCGCCAAAGCCCAGCCCAACTTGTTGGGGCCCCTGGGCCGTCCCTCCCCCCCCCCCCGTTTTGGGGGTGAGGAGCCAGGAGCGGCCTCTGGGCTGCGGTTCTCCAGCCCCCCACTTCTCTGCGTGTTCCCTTGCCCTCGGGTCCGGCCTGGGTGTCTCCTACTATCTGTGTTCTGGCTGCCAGGGGAGGGGTCTGCTTGACTCGGGGGACACGGTCTCTAACCTGTGTTTGCACTTTGCGTCTTTCTCCCTTCTTTGTCTCTCCCCCTGCCCTTCTGAGTGCACTGCCTTTCACTCCGTAGTTCTTGGGGACACATACAATATTCCTTTAGACCCCCGAGGTAAGCAGCGGGGCTCTGCAGCCCTATGGTACCCCGGTGTAGCCCCACGGAGGACAGAGGCCCCTGGACAGACTCAGGACCTACTGGGGAGCGGGTGTCAGAGGGGACATGGGTGTCTTCGCAGCGCTCCCAATGGTCTCAGCTCCCCACAGGGCCGCTTTCTGTCCCTGAGCTCACTCAGGTGGCACCCTGCGTGGCCCCTCCCCCTTGGCCTCTGCTTGTTCAGAGGGGGCCTGATGGAGGGGGTTGTGGGAAGTGGGGGAGAAGGGGCAGAGGCCGTGGGGAGCCAACAGATGGGATAGGTTGGCCTTGTAGACAGCACCCAGCATGGGTCGGGTCTGGGGGGCACGGGGGTCCCACTCCTTTCCCGCCGGCCTTCCTGCTGGTCATGGGCCAGCTCATTAGCCATGGCACCCAGTCACCGCAGAGGGGCTGGCCCTGGGCTCCAGGAAGGGTCTGAGGGAGGGTTCCCTGCAGCAGGCAGGAGCCCAGTGGCTCTGCAGACACCCAGCTCTGCCCTCTGAGCTCCCCCGCATCGTCTACTCAAGGAAGGCTCGGGGCCTCTCCCAGGGTTCCCACAGTGGCTCCTGGGGCTGAGGGAAGGGTCCTGGCCACTCCTACCATTGCAGTAACTGCCCTTTTCCTCTCCCAGAAACCAGCTCTTCAGCCACCAGCTACAGCTCCGAGTTCAGCAAGCGCCTGCTGAGCACATACATCTGTGAGTGCTGTCTAGCCGGCCGCCCGGCCTTTGGGGCTGCAACCTAACCTGCGATTTAGGGGCTGAGGGGCGGCGCTGGGCAGAGGGCCCCTGAGGCTTGTGGAGCCCAGAGTTGGGAGGGACAAGGACGAGGGGTAGGAGCTGATTCATGGACCAGGGATTAGGTCATGTTGGTCAGACTGCCATGGTGGATGTAGCCACACCCTCCCCCATGCAGGTAAAGTACTGGGCAACCTGCAGTTGAACTTGCTGAGCAAATCCAAGGTGTATGAGGACCCGGCTCTGAGCGCCATCTTCCTGCACAACAATTACAACTACATCCTCAAGGCCCTGGAGAAGTGAGTAGATGCAGGTGCCGTGTACAGCTCTCCCCCGCCCTCCTCCCAGGGCGGCCCGTGCCCTCTGCGCAGCCAGGCGAGGAGGCAGCGCTTTACCCCTTGAGGCCCCAGGACCTGGAGTGGCGTAAGGCAGGCCCCACTGGCGCTGCGGCGGAGGCCGGCCACCTTTGGGCCTTGAGAGCCGATTCGGTTCCCCTCTGCTCTCTCCCTGCTCCTGCCCCAGGTCCGAGCTGATCCAGCTGGTGGCCGTGACCCAGAAGACTGCCGAGCGCTCCTACCGGGAGCACATTGAGCAGCAGATCCAGACCTACCAGCGCAGGTGGGCCCCCGCTGCGCTCTCCCCTCACCCCTTCTTCCTATCTGAGCTTTAGGCGGAGTGGGGTCAGTAATGGGGTGCCCTGTGGAGCCAGTCCCAGCCCTCCGCTTGCTGTTAACCACTGACAGCGAGGAGAGGGGGGCCGCCTCCCCCGCCGCCGCCGCCGTTCTCGGGGCTGCAGAAGCCAGCCTCCCAGAGGGGGTGCTGCGGGGGCTGCGGGCTAAGAAGAATTGAAAGGCCGCCGTGGGAGGTGTGGGGACGTGAGGCCTAGCGAAGAGCAAGCTTGCCAAAGCACTTGAGCTTGCGGAGCCTGGGCCTGCGGCTCCCCTTCTGCTCCTCCTCCAGGGCCCTCTGGGGTTCACGGGTCTCCTTTTGCGTGTTCCTTCCGTGAGTGGTCTCCCTCCTTCCTTTGTCCTCTGAGTGCTTCTCGTATCTGTTCAACATCTTGAATTTCGTTTCTTGTTCTTAAAAGCAAGCAGCGTGAATGTTATCTTTGTCCGAGGAAAAAAATCTCAGTTGTGTTCTGCCTAGACGTGACCCCAGTTGGTTGCTGACCTCTCCCCCTCCCTCAATAGATCAAGAGACTTAAAAAGCAAAACAAACGAAGGGCGCCTGGGGGCTCAGTCAGTTAATCATCCGACTTCGGCTCAGGTCATGGTGTAACAGTTTATGGGTTTGAGCCCCGCCTTGGGCTCTGTGCTGACAGCTTGGAGCCTGGATCCTTTTTCGGATTCTGTGTCTCCCTCTCTCTCCGCTCCTCCCCCACTCGTGCTCTCTCTGTCTCTCTGTCTCTCTCTCTCTCGAAAATGAGTAAACATTAAACACACACACACACACACACAATAAACCTGGGAAGCGGCAGCAACCTGAGGCGTTCCCTTCTCCACCTTCTGCTTCTCTCCCCTCCTGGCAGCTGGTTAAAGGTGACTGACTACATCGCTGAGAAGAATCTACCTGTATTCCAACCAGGAGTCAAGGTGGGTGGAAGGCCCGGGCTGGGAAGGGCTGCCCAGCAGGTGTGATACTTGTTGTCACATCTCTGGGAAAAAAATGGACAAGCATCCCACTGGGATGAGCAAAGGATGCCTGTGGCCACCAGGGCAGCGGGAGAAAGGGCTGGGCCACGTGTCTCGGGAGGGAGCCAGTGTCAGGGCGGCTCTGCTCTGAGGGACACTTTCTCTGCCCTCTCTCGCCACCCCCAGCTGAGGGACAAGGACCGGCAGATGATCAAGGAGCGGTTCAAGGTGAGCTGGGGTCCTGTCCCCTCTACTGCTTCCTGCCGCTGTTGTGGGGACACGGGCCCAGAGTCTTTGGGTTGCTTCTATTTCCACCTTTCTGGTGGCCAGGGCTTCAACGATGGCCTTGAAGAACTGTGCAAGATCCAGAAGGCCTGGGCCATTCCTGACACGGAGCAGAGAGACAAGATTCGCCAAGCTCAGAAAAACATCGTCAGGGAGACCTATGGGGCCTTTCTGCACAGGTAAGCCCTCCAGGCTCCACCTTCCCAGCCCTCCGCCCCTCACTTCCCCCCTGGGGGGGGCTCTGCTCTGCTCCTGTTCAAGAAAACACGGAGAGGCCAGTGGGTGTAGGTGGCAGAGCCAGTGCCCTGGGTTTCGCTGGGGGGCCAGACAGGGATGTCGCTCAGGGGCCCCGTCAGGAGCGCCTTAGGCTGAGACGGAACCAGTTTGGGGGGATTGCGAGCCTGCCCCCTGACCTCAGTGCCTGGTCAGGTACGGCAGCGTGCCCTTCACCAAGAACCCCGAGAAGTACATCAAGTATCGCGTGGAACAGGTGGGCGACATGATCGACCGCCTCTTTGACACCTCTGCCTGAGCCCGCTACTGTCACTGCCTGGTTCTGCCAGATCAGCCATCTTGTTGGACAGATAAACCAGTGTTAACTTGCCTCCGGGCCTGGTGAGTGTGACATCCTTGGGGACAGGGGCCTTCTTCCAGCCCTTCCCCAGCCCAGCGCCCTGTCCCCGAGCCCTCGGGTCCTGGTTTGCATTCCTTCCTGGGGCCCCCCAGGCCACCACTCTCCCAGAACACTGAAGTTCCCTCACACCTTAGGTTTCATGACCCTGATCCTGCCTGGGCCACTTGCTGGCTTCCAGACAGGAAGGGACAAAGAAGAAAGACAAAGGCCTGTGTCCACAGTTGCCTCCTGTGTACAAGGGCAGGAGAGCGAATGGCCCACCGCTGGCCCAGTTTAGAGCTGGGGGTGGAGAACGCCCCCTTTAGCTCAGAAATGTCTGTAGGTCCCAGGGGGCCAGGCCACAGCGCAGCCAGAGAGCATGGAGAAAAGACCAGTAAGACCGACCCACTCATGGATTCGGTGCAGAAAACGTCCCCCATCACCCACGGTCCGCAAGTTGGGGTGTTCTGCCTCCCAGGCATCCCCCAGGGGACTGGAGCGGAAGTGCCCTCTCTCCACGGTGTCTGGGGTCCAGCACACTGCAGAAGGAGCTCTGAGAAGCTGTGGCCTGACTCAGGCCCGTCCTGGTGCCCAGGGCCCCCTGGCCCAAGGCCGAACAGCAGTAGTCTCAGAAATGGGGGCCAGGAGCACAGCGGGACTTGTGTGCGTCGGCCCCACCCACCTAGGACAGGGATGAACAGCCAGTTCAGTGAAGACAGGTGCTTGAGGTGCACACGCACACGTCACTTGGGTGATGGGTTTATTTCATGCTCTGCTTACATGCTGTCAGAAGGGAGAACTCAGGGTGGCCTGGGATCCTCCAGGCTTCGGAGAAGAGTTGACTTCCTCCTTTCTCCAGACACTCTGTCATGGCCCAGCCCCTGGGTGTGCAGCCCCGGGCGCTGTGCTGTCACAGCCTGGGCTGCCCGCCGTGGGGTACGGCCTTGCCAGGGGCTGGGTCAGACTTGCACGTCGCCCACACCCAGAGTCCGATGAAGAAGAGCTGGCTACACACTACCCCCGCCACGTACGCCAGGAAGAAGACGCGGTCGGCAGCCTCGGCCAGGCTCCTTCTCGACCCCTTCGCTCTGGGGGTACCTGGTCAGGGGAGGTGGAGGAAAAAGTGTTTTTTGGGGCTCACCCAACATGCTGGCCCAGAGCAGAAGAGTGAACCCTAGGGAGCTGCCAGCCTCTGTCTGTCCCTTCCTTAGATTTACAGCTAATTAATATTTGGGTCGGGCCCATTTCAAGCCTTCTTGAATTGAAGAAACACCCTTATAGAGAGGCTCCGGTGGGCATAGGGTTATCTCCAGGAGTCTGAAGTCACCTGGGCCCTTACGGAAGCTAACCTGGCTCCCTGCGCCAGACCTGCGTCTTCCAAGGAGGGACACAGTGGAGCCCAGGGACCGTGGAGCGAGCAGAGTGAATGCACGGAGCCTCTAAATAGGCTAGCGGATCCCGGCCTCAGCCCCAGGTGCGGGCCTGCCGTCTCTGCCCAGTCACACCTGCTCCTAGGCTTACTCCTCCCTCTTCCCCTGGTCCAGGAAGGGGCTCCTGCCCACCTTCAGGATTTGGCTCTGAGTCCCCATGATCTTGCTGCTCCCCTCTCGGGGCTGGGCTGGGGCCGCTCTTGGCCCTGAGGTTGCCCCGGGCCAGCAGCGCGGCCAGCAGCACAGTCTCCATGGTGCTGACGAAGAGCAGCAGCAGCAGCACAGTGAAGTAGTAAACTGGGGGCAGGAGGATGGGGTGGGGGGGGGAGGTCAAGGCCAGGCCTGCACCTCTCCTGCCCAGGGAGCGAGGCGCTGCCCGCCCGCAGAGGGCAAGGGGAGGGGCCGGGGAGGGCGCAGGGACTCACTGAGCAGCGGGTTGCAGGAGGAGGAGCTGGGCAGGGCCTGCACCAGGGAGGAGTGGAAGACCAGGTAGCCCAGCAGCAGGGTCACCTTGTAGGCAATGCGCTCAGCGGCCCGGAGGGGCAGCAGCCCCCCGCAAATGTCCGCCAACAGCAGCGCCTCCCCAGGCACCAGCAGAGCTATGATGGCCTTCAGCGCTGTGTTCTCCAGGCGCAGCTGGAGGGAAGAAAGTCAGGGCTTTGTGGGGGGGTCAGGGGGCCGGGCCGTTGCACGGTGACTCCATGGACTCTGACCGTGCGCATGATGCCCCCATCAGCCCTCTGTCAGCCGCGTCCTGACTCACCGTCACCTGAAAGCAGGGCACCAGCTGCCGGGCTGGGACTTGGGTTTTCAGATCCCGAACTACGTACTCCCTCTTGACGCTCACGATCTCGTTCACCGCGTGAGCCCGGAACTCCAGCTCCAGCGCTGGAAGGGGTGAGGATGAGAGTGGCCAAGTAGGAAAGAGGTACCCCTGCCCCCGTCCGAATCTCTCTTGGGAGTAAGGGGCAGGGACCAGCTGGAGTCCGGGGGTGATGGCGGCTGGGGGCCGTGCAACCCCCCACCTTCTCTCCAGCCCGGGAAGGGCCTTCTGAGATGCAGAGGTGAATTGAAGTAAAAATAAATGCCCTTGGCACCGCTCCTTGGAGAGGGGAATGGTTATGGACTCCTCCACCGGTACCTCACCTCACACCTGCCCTGTTAGCCCCGTGGGGCAGCCACTTCTAGTATTTCCCGGGGGGAGAGGGGGGATGTGGGCCAAGGGTGGGGTTTCTGGGCCAAGCTGGATGTCACCCTTGGGTCTGTGGGATATTTACTGGTGGCTACGCCTTCAGGATGCTTCCAGGAATAAGGCTGCAGCAACCCAGGGCTCTGGGCTCGATAAGAGTGGCCCAGACACTGCGGTTTGGCCCTGGCCATTGAGGGCAGTTGCCCTGGGGACGCTGAGGGGAGACTAAAGGGGGCTGCAGCCCAGAGCAGGGGAGAGCTGGGGGGTGGGCCTGCTCTGGGATCCCTTCAGCTCCCCTAGACTGGTGTGAGCAGCGGCCTGCTGCCCCCGTGTGGGTTGTCTGCTGGAGCCCAGAGGCTCCCCTCTCCCCTCCCCCCTCCCCCAGCTCGAGTCCAGTCAGCACCACTGTTGCTGAAAGCGTAGAAGCTGAGGTTGCAGTCGCTCTGGTCCCTGGGGAAGTGGAGGAGCTCAAAATCACAGTTGGTCTCGGTGGTGAGGGCCAAATACAGGTCAACGTGGCCGTCGGGGTCCACTCGGGCCCGCGGGCTCTGATCCTGCCAGTCCACCCAGAGCCTATTGGGCAGGGGGAAGACACCACAGCCAGAGGCTCAGCCCTTTCTCAGAAGGGGTATGTGGGGCAGACCCCGGCACAGCCCAGCTGCCCTCTATTGCCATCCGGGTTCCAGAAGGGTGAGGGAGACACGGGGCAGGGAGGCACCATCTGTGGTCCGGCACGGCCGCCAGGAGGGGGATAGTCACTAAGGAGGGCTTCCCGGCACAAGAATTCCCACCTCACTTACGCCTCCCGGATGGTGAGTCCCGGAGTCCAGAGTGAGTCCCAGGGCAATGTGACTGCATGCCGTGGGTGCACACCCGCGTTCCAGGCCAGGCGAGTATCCAGCCAGGACTGGGGACACAAAGAAGCCGCTAAGTCTCCCGCTCCCGTTTATTCACAAGCCTCTTGGCAGTTTGCTGAAGGCTGGTGCCCCTGAGCTGGACGAAGAGGGGGTTCTCCCGTCCGCCTTCCCAGCCCCTGGGCGCTTACCAGCCGAAGCAGCAGCATGGAGGACACTGTGTACCGCAGGATGTCCTGAGGGAGGGGGGAGGGCGGGCAGTGTGTCACCCGGGGTTGGGCACTATGGGACAGAAGGAGGCAAGAGACCCCACCGCTTGCTGGGCGCTGAGTCCGGTCCCATCCCCAGCTCAGCACCTGTTCCCTGCTCCCTCCGCGGCCTCCGTTAACACTTACCACGTTAAACACGTTGGACACAAACACTTGCACGTCCACGATCAGGGGGGCGCTCCCATTGTTTGGAATCTGGATGGTTTCCTCAATCTCCTGGGGCCAGTTGGGGTCGAAGTAGGCTGGCCAGGCTGAAGAACGGAAGTGGGGGTCATTTGGGTGGGTGCCCTGGGGTCCAAATCCCAAAGCTTAACGACTTTACTCTCTCCACCTACCAGCTGCTCGCGTTCTAAAGCCCCGCCCCTGGACCGAGGGCCCAGCGGTGGTGGTGGTGGTGGCAGTGAGCGTGAGGAAGGCCAAACGGAGCAGGAGCTGCCGGGCCATCTGCAGTGGCGGCGTGGAAGGCTGCATGGAGCAGCAGCATCCAAACTGCAGCCTCTGTTTCCGTTGCTTTGCTGGGGGACTGGACAGTCGGGCGGGCAGCTGCCCTGTGCAGGGTCTCTGGGGCCTTGGAGTCGGCACCCTCCCATCCCCAACCCAGGGTTCCGCAAACACCTGAAGACAAAGCACAGGACCCAGCCCCACCCATCCTGCACCTGCCCAGGCTTCCCTGCCACGCTCCATTTCCACCACCTGCAGTCAGTTGCCCCATTCAAAGATGGCCAAGCGGACTGGGCAAGCACAGATCCCCCCTCCCACCCCACCCACACCTGCTCCTCTCAATCTGGGCACATGTTGCGGGTCTTCCCTGCCATTTTGCAAGAGGGCACCTGTCTGGTTAGGTATTCAAGCTCTTGCCAAAGTACCCTGCCCTCAGCACCATGAGATACGTACACCCTTGAGAGTTTTCCTGCCTCTCCTCACTGAACCGATTCCGTATAAAAAGCCTCGAAAGGCTCAAGAACTCCCAAGAGTGGGGCAAGCCCTGGGCGGGCAGAGGTTGGGTCCTGAGCAAAGCCCTGTGGCATTCCCGCTCCAGCACCCGAGTCTCAGCCCGCCGCAGCCCAGCAGTGCCTTCGAAGTGCTCCTGGGTGTCCCGGAGCAGAACTGACGGTGAGGGGCGGCTTCCCTGGCCCAGAGGAAACACCTGGCTGCTGGAGACCTGACCCCAGACAGAAAGAAAGCCCAAGGCTGAAAGTGGGTGGGCGCTGATCAGTCTGCGGACACTGGGAAGGGGCCCCAGAGAGCTGTGCAGGAACGTAACTAGGAACACAGTGTCTGCACCCGCTCATCGACCGACTTAATCGTGAGGGCTTAAACACTCTGCCTGCCTTTGTCGCACGCGTTGGTGGCTGCCCCGATCTATATATACTTGGCGCCTCTATGTGCAGAGAGCTTTGGTCGTCCTGTGCTTCCTGGCTTCAGTTAGGGATTTCCATGCTGACTTTTTTTTTTTTTAATATTTTTTAATGTTTTGTTTATTTCTAGGAGAGAGACAGAGAGAGAGACAGCGTGAGCAGGGGAGGGTCAGAGAGTGAGGGAGTCACAGACTGAAACAGGCTCCAGGCTCTGAGCCGGCAGTCAGCACAGAGCCCGACGCGGGGCCTGAACTCACAAACCGCGAGATCATGACCTAATCGAAAGTCAGACGCTTAGGGGCGCCTGGGTGGCTTAGTCGATTAAGCGTCCGACTTTCGCTAAGGTCATGATCTCGCAGTTCACGGGTTCGAGCCCCGCGTCGGGCTCTGTGCTGACTGCCAGCTCAGAGCCCGGAGCCTGTTTCAGTCTGTGACTCCCTCTCTCTCTGACCCTCCCCTGCTCACGCTGTCTCTCTCTCTCTCTCTGTCTCTCTCCTAGAAATAAATAAAACATTTAAAAAAAAGAAAAAGAAAGTCGGACGCTTAACCGACTAAGCCACCCAGGCACCCCTCCATGCTGACTTTTAACTCGGTTGCCTTTGGTGCCTTTGTTACCCTCTTTCCCTGTGGCTCATTAAAGCACCTTGCATCCATTCATCCACAGCTCCCCGGGTGAAGTCCCAGACGCTTCTGACCAGGGGGCCTCATAACCATGAGATACGCGGAGACACAGGGGTGGTTGCATGTGAAAAGGTTTGCATATTTTATTAACAGATGAAATTCCCTCCCAAACCGCCCCCACCCCCACCTCTGACGCCAATCCTTTAACACCAAAGCATACTCGCTAAAGTGCGCTCAGGTCGCATTCACTGTCGGGATGCCGTAGGGCGCATTTTGGTCGCGCCAGGAAGGGCTCAAGGCCGGCGGACCGCTGAGAGGTGGCAGCACAGGGGCAGAGGGCCCGGTAGCCTCGCTCACATGCGTCAGGTCGGTGGATTCGCGCTCCAGGACGCTGCTGCGGTGGGTGCCCCGCGCCGCGATGCACACGCGGCCTGAGGCTCTCCGCGGGGTGCGGCGCAGCAGACCTGCGCAGATCTTGCGGAAGCCCTTGCGGAAGTGCTTGGAGACCAGCGCGTAGACGATGGGGTTGACACACGAGTTGGCATAGGAGACTAGGTGTGAGAGGATGCGCAGCGCGTAGGTGGCAGGTGTGAGCGGGAAGCGGCCGAACCACACGCAGAGGATGAGCGCGTGGTGAGGCATCCAACAGAGGCAGAAGAGCGCAGCCACGATGATGATCATGCGCGTCACCTTGCGCTTGGCGCGCCGGGCGCTCGAACCGGCGGCCACCGGGTCAACCGTGCGCCACAGGTACCGCAGGGTGCGCGCGTAGGTCAGGCCCAGCACCAGCACGGGAAGCAGGTAGCTGAAGACAAAGGTGCAGAGGTCCATGGCGCGGCGACGAGGCGCGCTCCACGCCGGGTGGCACACAGTCAGGTTGGCCAACTTCGACTGGCGGTAGTAACTCAGGTAGGGTCCGGAGAAGAGCAGCGACAGCCCCCAGATGAGCCCGATGGCAGCCAGCGCGTTGCGAGGCGTGCGCAGCTCCCGGGAGTGCAGCGGGTAGCGAATGGCCAGATACCTGTGGGTCAGGCCGGGAGGAGAGACGGGTGAACAGCTGAATTCGCGGCGCAGGGCCGGATCTTTAAACCTTGAACCCCTCACCTTCTCTCAAAGAAGGTCCCTAGCGTAGGATCGCACCGCACACGGCCGGAGGGAGCATCCCAGACACTGCACTAGCGGAGATGCAGATTCGGGGCGGACCGGCAGCAGGAAAGGCTGGCGCGTGTAGGTCACTCATCTGTTCTTCCCAGGACATAACCACAGCTGGACGCCACCCGGGAGGGCCCTCCAAGGTTGAACCGGCTTTGGGGTTCTGAGAGGCTGTGATTACCCACCAGTGCCTGTGCCAGGCGCCTTGGGGCTCTCGCAGCCAGCCTGGTGACCCCGTGAGGTTCTATGGGTCCCACCAGCACTCTCTGAACCAGAACCCACACACTCTGCGCTCAGTGGAAGTGGGAGGTATATGGGGGAGGTGGCCTCACCTCTCGCCTGTCCAGGAGAGATCGGGAGGACGTGAGGGTACAGTGACCTGGGGAAATCATGGAGTCCGACCCAGATTTCCTCCCCAGGAACTATCCAGGTGTCCAGCACAGATGGAAACCCTCTGGTGCCCTTTTCTCTCTGCCTTTGACCCTGGGCCTGGATGTATGTCCGTGTGTGTGTGTGTGTGTGTGTGGTGGGAGGTGTCTAGGGACCCTCAGGCGTGTCCGTTTGGACTTTGGCCTGGGCCCTTACAAAGGACTCAAATTCCGCAGTCCGGACCAGAGCCGACTGCGTTGAGCAAACCGTGGATTCGTGGCTAGCGAGATGGAGGTGCCTGAGTTTGACGCCAGGAAACAGACCATTGGTTCCATGCACGCGATTACTGGATGGGCCACTCTGAATGAGTCACTTCTGAACTCCATCTCCTCTGTCAATTGCGCATGGTAATCCCATCTCAACTCCAAAGGGGCACTGAGCTCAAAAGAGACAGAAGCATGGGAAAATGCTCTGTGCCAGAAAACGCTGCTCCACCTTCAGGTGCCAGTGGCGCTGGAGACCTGAGATCTCCAGCATGGAGGGGCGAGGACTCACCTAGCCGAGGGACACTGCGGTCCCCCATTCATATTCCTCTTTTTCCTCCTCGGTGTCAGTTTGTCTTTCACTGTCTTCCAGTCCCTTTGCCTTCTTAGTGTCCTGTCTACTCTCCGTAGATCCCTGCTTGACCCTGGAGTCCCTCTCCCTTCTCCAGCCACCACCCGGGTGTCTGACCCTCCCGGGCCCGCCGGGGGACTCGCTCACCTGTCCAGGGAGACAGCGGCCAGCGTGAAGCTGCTGGCGTACATGGTGAGGAAGATCAGAAAGTGCACGGCCTTGCAGAGCAGCCAGCCGAACACCCAGCCGTCCAGGGTGTAGATGGTGGCCTGGAAAGGTACGCAGCACGCGATGAAACACAGGTCGGCCACGCCCAGGTTGAGGATGAACAGATTGGTGGTGCTGACCGCCTGGCCGCCGCGCAGCAGCACGGCCAGCACCAGCGCGTTGCCCACGGTGCCCACCAAGAAGATGAGCACGAACAGCATGGGCACGATAATCGCCTCGGGCTGCCAGCTGTCCCTGCCGTTCGCCTCACTGGCGTCCTCGGCCCGCGGGGCACCCGAGCCATTCATGGCGTCCCCGACCCCGAGGCTGTCAGGGCTCCTGCCGCCGTCTGAGTTCTGGCGAGCGCGCAGCTCCCGCGGCTCCAGACGATGCAGCGCCGCGCGAGTCGCCCGGACGTGCGGGCGGAGTGAGCCTCGCCGGGCTGGGGCGGGAGTTGGGGTGCGCTGGGGTTAGGGGGAGGAGCGAGAGGCCCGAGGGGTGGGTTGAGCCCCGCGGCAGCCTGCCGCGCTGGGGGAAGGGCTCTCGAGTGGCCCGCCCCGGGGACAGGGGCCGCCGGTGCCTGCTGCCCCCGTCGGCGCGCTCCAGCACCCAGCCAGCCGGTGCCGCGCGGAGAGACGAACTGACCTTCCAGCCGTGCGCCCCGACTCCCGGCGCCCGCGTGTGCGCCACGGAGCTGGGAGCGCACGCCTGGGGACCACGCATACCTCTCCCTGCAGTCTGGCCGGCGTGCCTGGCCGCGCATCCTGGGAATATTCCCGGGAGGCCCCTAGGGGGTGGCGAGGAGGTGCCGAGAGGCGGAGTGGACGGAGGGGCCTCGGCTTTCCCCAGCCGGCGAGGGGGACTGCACTGCCGTGCCCCTTCTGTGTGTCAGTCGCTGTCCCTTGGTGCCGTGCCTCAGTTTCTTCAGCTAACCTGGGATCATAGGACCTTCTGGGAGGACTCTGGTGAGCGTGGAATGCGATGTGTGGCCTGAAGCCAGTTAGTTGAATCTCAAATGAATCAAATTCCTCTCTGTCTCCTTGCCCCAGTCAGATATCCAAAAAGGGAAAACATGAAGGAAATATATAAATAGCAGAGTCCCATGCACCAGGAGCATTTTCCTACATGGCCAGGAGGGTGTTTAGGTTTCAGTAAAACTTGAGTATTTGTTTCTAATTTTGACACATTAGACATCAACGCTGGTGACGCAGAATCATTACTGTTTCTATAGAATGACCCACATCCCCTCTCCCAGTTTGCTGGGTCTGAAATTCACCATCCTCTGCCACTGTAGCTTGGTCTCTGCTTCATCTTTCCCTGCCGTGTTCATGGGGCTCCATTCTGGAACATTCTTTTTTTCTCCCCCCCCCAATCTAAGCCCCCAAAGCCCTACTCCTACACCTTTGGGCAGGGAAACCTTATCCATACCCCTGCCCTGCCTGCCTATTCATCAAATCAAAAGATAATAGCAGTTCATGTTTATGAGATGTTTGCCATTCTTTTTTTTAGTACGTATTTTTTTAAAGTCTATCAATTTATTTTGAGAGAATGCGGACCCACAGGTGCATGCACCTTCGAACCGGGGAGGGTCAGAGAGAGAGGGAGAGAAAGAGAATCCCAAGCAGGCCCTGCACTGCCAGCACAGAGCCTGATATGGGGCTCGAACTCACTCAGGAACCATGAGACCGTGACCTGAGCCAAAGTCAGGTGCTTACCCAGGCGCCCCTTCAGTACTGGTCTGGGTCCTTAAGATAGACCAGTGAGCACTAGAAAGATCAAGGCCCTCTGTGAATTTCCTTTTAACAGAGGAGATAGACCATAAACTCAAGTAGGTTATTAACCTGTTACAAATTGATAAGTACTTGCAGGAAAAGTAGATCAGGGTAAGGGAACTGGGAGTACCATAGTGGTGGAGATGGTGCTATTTGAACAAGGGGCCAGGCAGACCTCATCAGGAAGGTGACATTTGAACAAACACTTGGAGGAGGTGAGGGAGCTAGAGTAGCAGATATCTAGGGGAAGAACATTCCAGAAACAGCAGTCAATGAAAAGATCCACAAGCAGGAGTATGCTTGGCATGTAGGGCTTTTTCGGTTGCAAGGAACATGCCTTCTGTTGTGAGCGGAATGAGGAGCCACTACAGAGCTCTGGCTAGCTAGAGGACTAATACCATCCAACTTACTTTTTTTTTTTTTTTAATTTTATTTTTGAGAGAAAGAGACAGTATGAGCAGGGGAGGGTCAGAGAGAGAGACACACACACACACAGAATCCCAAACAGGCTCCAGGCTCTGAGCTGTCAGCACAGAGCCCGACGTGGGGCTCGAACCCACAAATCGAGAGATCATGACCTGAGCCGAAGTCAGATGCTCAACCGGCTGAGCCACCCAGGCGCCCCCCAACTTACTTTTTAAAAAGATCTTTATTGAAATATAATCCTCATGTCATACAATTTACCCACTTAAAGTGTGCACTTGGTTTTTAATATATTCACAGTTATGCAGCCATCACCACAATCAATTTTAGAATGTTGTTCCCCAAAGAAAGTCCTGCCTTT
This sequence comes from Proteles cristata cristata, assembly GCA_017311185.1. Classification (NCBI taxonomy): domain Eukaryota; kingdom Metazoa; phylum Chordata; class Mammalia; order Carnivora; family Hyaenidae; genus Proteles; species Proteles cristata. The sequence goes on from JAESUZ010004822.1 coordinate 483,400, forward strand.
TAGACATCAGCCTCCAATCTCCACTCCCACCTAAGCCCTGGGGATCCAGTTACCAATTTCTGTAGATTTGCCTTTTCTGGACATTAACATATGTATTATATTTTATATAATAAAAATATTATATTTTATATATAATATGTATGTTATATAATTTTTAAGTTTTTATTTAATTTAAAATTTAAATTTATATAAATTTAAAATATAATTTTATTTTTTATTTTATTTTTAAGGTTTATTTACTTAATTAATATCTTACTTATTTAATCTCTACACCCAATGTGAGGCTCAAACCCATGACCCCGAGATCAAGAATCACATGCTCTACTGACGGAGCCAGGCACCCCTGGACATTTCGTATAAATGGGATTACACAGTATGTGGTCTTTGTGTGGCTTTATTCACTTAGCATAATATCTTCAAGATTCACCTGCGCTGTAGTATGTATCAGTGCTTCATTGTTTTTTATGGCCAAATAATATTCCATTGTGTGGTCATACCAATTCTATTTATCCATTCACTTGTTGCTGGACATTTAGGAGACATATTTTTAATTTTTTTAATGTTTTCATATTTTTAAATGTTTATTTATTTATTTGTGGGGGAGGGGCAGATGGAGAGAGAGAGAAAAATCCCAAGCAGTCTCTGCACTGCCAGTGACAATCCTGACTCAGGGTTTGATCCCACAAACCGTGAGACCATGAGCTGAGCATAAATCAAGAGACGGCCGCTTAACGTATTGTCATCCAGGCACCCCAGGAGACTTACATTTTAAAAGATTTTATTTTATGTTTTAGTATTCTCTACATCCAATGTGGGGCTTGAGCCCACAACCCCGATATCAAGAGTCACACGCTCCACGGACTGAGCCAGCCAGATGCCCTGAGACTTATTTTTTTAAGATTTCTTTTCAATTGTGGCAAAATGCACAAAACATACAATTTACCACCGGAGACATTTAAAAGTGTACGATTCAATAGTAGTAAGTCAATTCACATTGTTGTGCAACCGATCTCCAGGACTTTTTAAGCCTGCAGAATTGAACCTCTGTATCCATTAAACAATAACTCCCCATTTTCCTGTACCCCCCAACTGGCAACCACCATTGTACTTCCTATGAATCTGACTGCACTAGATACCCCATGTAAGTGGAATCATACTAGTCTCTTTTTTTTAATAGTTTATTATCAAGTTGGTTTCCATATAACACCCAGTGCTCATCCCCACAAGTGCCCTCCTCCATGCCCATCTCCCCCCTCCCCTCCCCACACCCATCAGTCCTCAGTTTGTTCTCAACATTCAAGAATATACTAGCCTTTTTTTGACTGGCTTACTTAGCCCAATTATTTTCAAGCTTCATCCATGTCATAGCATATGTCAGAATTTCCTTCCTTTTTAAGGCTTAATACTATTCCATTGTATGGATATACCACTTTTTGTTTATCCCTGTGGGCCACTGGGTTCTTTCCCTCTGTTGGTTATTATGAATAATGCTGCTATGAAGATGAATGTACAAATACCTCTTGGAGACCTTGCTTTCAATTCTTCTGGATATATACCCAGAAGTGGGATTGCCAGATCATATGGTAATTCTTTAATTTTCCAAAAAAACATCATACTGTTTTTCACACTGGCTGCACCACTTTACATTGGCACCAAAGAGCACCAGGGTTCTGATTTCTCCATATCCTTGCCAATACATGTTATTTTCTGTTATTATTATTTTTTTTTAGAAAACAGGAATCATCCAAAATAAATAAATCAAAATAGTAATCATCCTAATGGCTGTGACAGTTCATTGTGGCTTTGATTTGCAGTTCCCCGATGTTTAGTGATACTGAGTAAAGACTTTTTAAACTTTTAAAAATATTTATTCATTTTTGAGAGAGAGAGAGCAAGCACGCAAGTAGGGGTGGGGCAGAGAGAGGGAGACAGAATCCGAAGCAGGCTCCAGGCTCTGAGCTTTCAGCACAGAGTGGGATACGGGGCTCAGTGAGATCACGACCTGGGCTGAAGTTGGACACTTAACCAACTCAGCCACCCAGGCGCTCCAGTAGAGACTTAGTTTAAATTGCTTCATTTCATCTTCATAAAAACCATCTGAACTGGTTACCTCCATTTCACAGGGGAGGGAAAAGATTTAGAGGAGACTAAGTCATTTGCCCAACAGCTTCCAACCAGTAATGGGGGAGACAGGGTCTCAGAGATAGGACTCAGACCTTAAAGCCCACAAAGTGCCATATTGCAGAGCAAAGAATTCCGTGTCCCTCGCCCAGCACTTCTTCCTCCTGAACTGCTTGAACTGCTGGCTCCAAAGACCAGAGACATGGGTCCCCAGCAGTCTGACAAACTTCCTACACTTGGGGGCCGCTTGCGGACCCCTGACCCCACCAGCGCTTCCTCTGGCCATGGCTTTCTCAGGGCAGCCCCAGATGAAAGCGTAGAGGCGGTTCCCTCACAGGTAGAGTCCTTCATTCGGGTAGGGTGGGAACCCCATCTCTCGAGTATCTAGGGAGGTAGACACCCAAAATCCGGTCCTTAGCTAACCTCTCTCTCCCTCTGTGCTTGAGACGTGAGCCCGATCCCCCGTGCAGGGATGCAGGAGCGGGGAGTGTGGAGCGGGGGTGTCCATCTTCCGGTCCCCCGCCTTAGGAGGAGGGGAGGAGGGTTCACCCCGAAAAGGTGTCAAAACCTCTAGCTTCCCGGCACGGACGAGCCCCAAGCCGACGCGCAGGCGCACTCCCACAAGGGCGTCTCGCCGGCTGCTAGGGCCGTCGGCGGCGGAGTCCGCCACTATCCCGTCAGGCCGTCGGGGCCGGCCTCACTCTTTTCCGCCTCTATCGTCCCGCCTCCTCTATCCCGTCTGGCTCCGCGGCTCGGGGGCAAGATGGCTGCTGAGAAACAGGTTCCCGGTGGCGGCGGCAGCGGCGGTAGCGGCGGGGGACGCGGTGCCGGAGGAGACGAAAATAAAGAAAATGAACGGCCCTCGGCCGGATCGAAGGCAAACAAGGAATTCGGGGATAGCCTGAGTTTGGAGAGTATCCTAGAGTAATCGGGCCTAACTCGCAATGACTACGTGTCGATATGCAGAGCCGGGGGCGGGAGACGCGGCGGGTCCCGGCACGTCCCGGGCAGGAGAGGCCGAGGGTTGCAGTTTCTCTCGCCATTACTTTCGGGGCCTCAGAGTGCCAGGGTCTGTATTTCGACCGGCCTTTTCTCGCATCTCATTCGTCTTCCAGGTTGGGAAACGTCCTGTTCTTTCTAGCGGCACCAGGCATGTTGGGCAGATTTTTCCAGTTTCCCCCCAGTTGCCCGCTTGGACGGCTGGTGACAGGGCTGACACTGGCCACCCCAGTGAGCTCTTGTCGTGGCACCGTGAGCCACTGAACTGAGGAGGGGAAACTGCGGTGTGGACGTTTTTGGCTTAAAACTTGTGTCCTGCGGCCGTCGGAGAACGGATAGTAAAAATTACAGTTTTGATGTCCTGGCTGTGGAGGCAAAGATCGATTGCTCTGTGGAAAAGCTTTTTGCCCATTTTGAATATAAACGTAGCTTAACATCACTTGTATAGCTTTCTTAATAGGCTTGTAGGCATTTTTATCTTGTTGAGAGAAGTTCAGTTGAGCTGGAGGAATCCGTTTGTAGTTTTCATCAGAATGTCACAATTGAGTGCCTGAGACACTAGTTTGTGGCTTTTTGTAACGAATAACACTTGGAGAAAACGTATATGAATTTCTGAAATAACACACTTAGCTTGACATCTTAATGAAGTTTTCAGGGGGTTGAACTTTTACTTCTTGAATGTTGTAGTTACAAACGGATGTTAAAAAACCTTTTTTTTTTTTTTTTAAGGAAACTTATGGCTTCTTATCCCTTTTTAATTGTTGAAATAGCCCTCTTAGTGTTAGTATTTTAATATGCATCTGTAGAGAAACACTGAGGAAACTAAGAGAATTGAGATTGTAAAGGTCGCTAGACTTCCTAAGGTTTGGTACATAATCTTAAAATATTTTAAGATTCTTAAAAAGGAAAACAAAAATAAAAAAGAGTTTGGTCAGAGCTTTTTCTGTTAAAAGAAAAACTAACGTTTTTATGTAAGCTGTCGTCTGGGTTGGTTAGCGTGTGCTAGCCATGGGCTCCTGTGGCCTTACAGCTGTTAAGGAAAGGTAGATTTGGCAGAGGTAGGAAGTTATGCAAATAGAGTAGTAGTACACGTCACTTATAGCCTGAATCTGCTTGAATGAGTAAAACACTGGGTATAAATCAGTGGCAATCAATCCAGTTAGAATCAGCAGTTTGAATCCAGCAACTTTAGCTAAGCTGTTGGGTTTCAGTAATCCTCAGTGGCTAATGATGCCGTCCTTTTTAGTTTGAAAGTTGGTAATAGTTCAGGCAGTCAGTTTTTCTACATGCTTAGCCCTGTCCTATGCAAGATAGCTATTGAAAATGATTATAAGAGATTTCAGTAGTTACTGTACTAAGTACTTCAGAAATGGTTAATGTGCTGTGGTTTGATACAAGTATAAACTGATGGGAATGTGTTTTGATTTATATGGATTCTTACTCTTGGAAGTTTTTCCTTAATCTCGGCTCTAGTTCTTCAGATTATTAAGGAATCCCAGCAGCAGCATGGTTTACGGCATGGAGATTTTCAGAGGTATAGGTTAGTATCATGGGCAAGATGTATGGAAATTGTGGAATTTTCAGACTTGGTTTACGTTTGTTAATATCCTACCTACATATTTTGCTGTATCAGAAAGTATACTTAGAAACTCTTGCTTTGAATTTAATATTGAATCCTCAGAGTGTACTTTTCAAATTCAAACTTTCATAATGAATAAAAGGAGTCAATCTTTTTATCCATTGTACTTCACAATATTGCAGATGCATTGGAGGCTTCTGCTGAAAATGACAAGCAGTTATGGTAATCATTTTTTTTTTTTTAACTTAACCATGTTGTAAGAGTCTTGGCTAAATGCAAAGCTTTTCAGTTTTTTAAACATTATAGAAAAAGATTTTCTTTCTTTTTTTTTTTTTTAATGTTTATTTATTTTTGAGAGAGAGAGAGTGCGAGCGCATGAGGGGGAAGGGCAGAGAGAGATGGAGACACAGAATCTGGAAGCAGTCACCAGGCTCTGAGCTGCTGTCAGCACAGAGCCTGATGCGGGGCTCAAACCCACGAACCGTGAGATCATGACCTGAACTGAAGTTGGACACGTAACCGATTGAGCCACCCACGCGCCCCTACCTTTTTTTTTTTTAAGGAAGTTCTGTGCCCAGTATGGGGCTTGAACTCAAAATCCTGAGATAAGACCCACGTGCTCCACTGACTGAGCCAGCCAGACACTCCTTTATAAGGAGAATTTCTGTGATATCATGATAACTGAGTGGTAAACTTTCTAACAGCCTCGAGTTGGAAAGCATTTAATATGACTCTTAAAAAATAGAATAGCTGCTTAATGCACAATACAGTTCAGTACTTTGGAAACAGAAGTATCCAACGAATTTATATTATAGGTATAGGTTTTGGCTACCAGACTTTTAAGTCTAAGCAAAAACCCTCTGCAGATTCTGAAGACTCAGTCGTGTTGTAAAGGGTCAACAACGCTGGGGCAGCTTGAGCAAGGTGGGCAGAGGTGGGAGATGAGGGGGGAGGGTCCTGTAAACCAGTGTGACTCATTCAGGGGTTAATCGAGGTATGATGGGGAAGCCATGAAAACGTTTTAAACTGTTAAGACTTGAGGGTTTTTTGTTTGTTTTTGTTTTTATTAAGGAAATCAAAAGCAAAACAGATGGGGAGATGATAGTACAATGAACGTACTATTCAGTTATTATAGTGATCAGGTCTCTGTGCTTTTGTTTTCATCTGCTCCCTCTGCTTTAAAAAAAAATATTTTATTGAAGGATTTTTTAAAAAAATTTTTTTTAATGTTTTTATTTATTTATAGGAGAGAGAGAGACAGCGTGAGCAGGGGAGGGTCAGAGAGAGAAGGAGTCACAGACTGAAACAGGCTCCAGGCTCTGAGCTGGCAGTCAGCACAGAGCCCGACGCCGGGCTCGAACCCACGAACCGCGAGATCATGACCTGAGCGAAAGTCGGACGCTTAACCGACTAAGCCACCCGGGCGCCCCATTTATTGAAGGATTTTTAAATCGTTTTATTGAAGTATACTTTATATACAGAGAAGTATACAGAAAGTGATGAATTTTTCACAACCTGTAACCAACACCCAGATTAAATGACAACATTACCAGCATCCCTAAAGTCCCCCTTTGCCCCTTCTAATCACAAGCCATTCCTCCCCAAAGGAGGAGCAGTTGTGACTTCAGACACCTTAGATTAGCTTTGAAAGGTGTTTTCTGTGACACCAGTCCTTCACCCTACAGGTTTTAGTTCACTGCGTGTTTATAAGATGATGTGTGGTATCAGTGGTAACCATAAGTAGCACACCTCAAGCCTTCGCCTTGACTTTCATATAGAATTTGCTATTGGAAGCAAATAGCAAAGTTCAGCTTGTCTGAATTACTTTGCCTTTTTCTTTTTCTTTCAGGGGCTACTGTTCCCGTAGACAAAGACGCCTTCGGAAAACTCTCAACTTCAAGATGGGGAACAGACATAAATTCACAGGGAAAAAAGTAACTGAAGATCTTCTGACTGATAACAGGTACTGACTCTTCAGTGGTAGTTGTTACATATGCCTTGCTAATACATTTACTGACCAATTATGTGTTAGACACTGTGCCAGAACTCTTTACTTACCTGATGTGAGTCTTTTAGCAGCTCTGTGGGATGCACATTTTTACTATTCTTGTGCCATGAGATGAGAATACTGAGGTTCAAAGAGGTTCAGTAACTTTTTCAAGAACTAGGGTGAAATGCTAAGTGTTAAAAGTCAGTGATATTAGAATCTAATTAGTATTAGGTGGGGTTTCTAGAATGCAGATTTAAATGTGTACGTGATTACTTAAACCAGTAGATCTTAAATCTGTGTGTAAGGTGTTCCAGAAGAGTTTTATGTTTCAGTGTTGAATGTAGCCATGCTTCATATTTGCCGAAGGATCAATCTGTCAGGCAGCATGTATTAAAGGTCTTGAGGCCATTGTCTCAGATTTCAGCCTGTGGGCCACATTGGTCCTTTGCCACCTGTTTTTACAAAGTTGGGTTGGAACACAGCCACACCGTTTCTTCAGGTATTGGTTTACAGCTGCTTTGTACTACAGTAACGTGATAATATAGTTGTGGCGGAGACCATATAGCCTGCAAACCCTAAAATATTCACTATTAGGTCCTTTACAAAAAATTGTTTGCTGTCCCCTAGTCTAGTATGTGCCCAAGATGGAGTGAGGCACCATCTTGGATGTAGAAGAGTTAGGGAGGCATAGTTTCTTTTTGACTGTGATCATGTTCAGAGATTATCAGTCAGGTGGAAAACAGAGAGCGCTACGAGATAGGGAAACTACCACATGGTGTGTCATTTACTCTTTAGAATTCTGAAGTCTCAGAGGAGAGATGTTAGCTGGGAGTTTTTGATGGGGAAGCCAAGAAGCCTCAATGGAGGAGGCTGGACCTTGAGGGATTTGTGAGAGGAAAGAACAGTGTGTGCGGGGAGACAGCGGGCATGGTGTCTGAATGCTCTGTAGGATTTATAACGCTCTGGACAGTTGAGAGGGGCTGGGAGCTGGGTGTATGGAGACACAGTCAGAAAACTAGAGCATCAAGACCATGGTGGGATTCAGCAGGATGCATTGGTTAAATCGATAAGAACAAGTTAGGAAGGGTCTCTTATGGTGAGATTCTTTATTTTGAAAAGACAAGATTAAGTTGATGTTTAAGGAAATCTAATCAAGGCAGTAGTTTAACAAAAGATTCACCATAGTAGTAATAATAATAATAATAATAATAATAATAATAATAATAAATCAGCTACTTATTGAGTCCGTAGTAAGTGCCAGACTGTGGTTTAAATGTGTTACCTGTATTACTACATGGGAGACTGAGGCATAGAAAGATTAGCTCTTTGCTCAAAGTCCCATGGGTGGGGCGTGGCACTGAGATTCCAGCCCCTATTCTAGAGCCTCTAAGTTTATTTATTTTGAGAGCGAGAGCACGCATGTGTGTGTGCACGAGCTGGGGAGGGGCAAAGAGAGGGAGAGAGAGAATCCCAAGCAGGCTCTGAGCTGTCAGTGCAGAGCCTGATGCAGGGTTTGATCTCACGTTTGATAGGAGGTCAGATACTGGGGGTAGAGCCTGGTCAGAGATACCGATTGAGTGTCAGAGTTGGTACCGAGAGAGGGGTGGGTCTGAGGAGGAAGGCCAGGGAGGGCGTGGAGTAAAGTTGAGAGGCTGAAGATTGTGCCTTGAAGAGTATCGGAGTCTCACGCTCCTGGCCTTCATTGTTCAGTTTGCCTGTTCTCTCTCTGGTTTAGGTATTTGCTTCTGGTTCTGATGGATGCTGAGCGAGCCTGGAGCTATGCCATGCAGCTCAAACAGGAAGCCAATACTGAACCCCGAAAACGGTTCCATTTGCTGTCCCGCCTGCGCAAAGCCGTGAAGCACGCAGAGGAATTGGAACGCTTGTGTGAGAGCAATCGTGTGGATGCTAAGACCAAATTGGAGGCTCAGGTTAGTGTCTTCACGCCAGCTTTGCTGCATTGCGGAGGTGAGAGACGTGACTTTCCCGGTACACAGAACAGCTTCCCAACGTTATAAATTGACAGGACGGACAAAATCATGGTCTTGGTTTTTTAAGGTAAAGTTGGCATCTCTTACTTTTGTTTTTGACCTCTTGGTTTTTAATAATTAGCTTTAACTTTTTTAAAAAAAAAAAAAGCTCATGCTTCTCTTGAAATGGATATGAGAAGTTTGAATCTAAGATCTGAGAAGTTCACAAAATAAGAATGTTTTGAAATGAATTTTTAAAGAGGGATAGACACTGCAAATCTACGTTCAGCTTCTGATACTGAAAGTCATAGCCTGGAAGCTGGTTGTTAAATGAAGGAAACAGATTTTCTTTATTTTGAAATTCTCTCCTGGGAAGTAAATGAATCATAATGAATTATCTTTATGTTGGATATTGTTAAATAAGTTTTCTCTCTCTCTCTCTTTTTTAATGTTTATTTATTTATTTCAAGGGGGAAGGGAGGTGTGGAGAGGGGTGTGGAGACCGAGAATCCCAAGCAGGCTTCAGGCTGTCAGTGCAGAGCCCCGTGCGAGTCTTGATCTCACAATCCGAGAGATCGTGATTTGAGCCGAAATCAAGAGTCGGATGCTTAACTGACTAAATCACCAGGCGCCCATAAGTTTCCTCTTTGAAAATTACTCCGAATATGTCTATATTCCTGACGTCAAAGCTGAAAGGTGGAGGAGGTTGAGCTGTGACATCAACTTGTGGGTGTTGAACCTTTCCCTTTTCCCACCCCTCCCAGGCTTACACGGCTTACCTCTCAGGAATGCTGCGATTTGAACACCAGGAATGGAAAGCTGCCATTGAGGCTTTTAACAAATGCAAGTAAGTCCTCCATTCCAAAAGCCAGGGCCACTTTTGATTGTACACAGTCCTGCTCAAGCAGCAGATTACCTAATGATTGTTTCTATGAAAGTACAGTTTTTTTTTATGTTCTTTACTTCCCTTTAGAAACGTTGATTATTCTCATTCATCTTTAGAATATGCCAGTTCTCGTAGTTCGTAGAAGGACCTCAGGGTGCCGTATTTTGTTTTTAGCCACTATTCCTTTTTATTTTCTTAAACAAGGCTGCTATGAACCCGGGTGTCTCTTCCCTCGCAGGACCATCTATGAGAAGCTGGCCAGCGCCTTCACGGAAGAGCAGGCCGTGCTGTACAACCAGCGTGTGGAGGAGATTTCGCCAAACATCCGCTACTGTGCATATAACATTGGTGAGCAAGGGCTGGGCTGTGCGCTGGCGGGTGGGTGGTTGCCGGTTCATCCAGGAGAGCTTGGAGGACTTATTCACTTCCCTTCTTCCCTCGTCCTTGCATCCATCTGTGACACGGGCTTTGGCTGATGAGAGAAGTGGAGCTATTGATACCAGCTCGGCTTTGAGTTGCGGAAGGCAGTTCCTGTGCTTTGTGTCCATCCTGCCAACTTCTGTGCCCCTGGGGAGCTTTGTGCAAGGGCCCGGGTTCACTGCAGCGTGCTCACGCAGTGGGAAGACGGGGAGTTTCATCTGGTGTTCTCAAGAGAACAGACCTGTGAGGATTTTCCACTCAACACCTCTCTCTCTTTCTCAGGGGACCAGTCGGCTATCAATGAACTCATGCAGATGAGATTGAGGTCTGGGGGCACTGAGGGTCTCCTGGCTGAAAAATTGGAGGTAATCTGGTCCGTACATTTTTGTGAAGTCTTTGGTTTGAAAAAAGCCAGGAAAAAAAAAAGAGTTACAATCTCATCACCTAGTGTAATCGCTATTAACATGTATGTTTATGTCCGTGTATTTTACAGAATGTGTACATATATTTAACTTTCTTATGTTTATGTATTTTTGAGAGAGAGACCGCGCAAGCAAGGGAGGGGCAGAGAGAGGGAGACACAGAATCCCAAGCAGGCTCCAGGCTCCGAGCTGTCAGCACAGAGCCCAACGCAGAGCTTGAACTCATAAACCATGAGATCATGACCTGAGCTGAAGCCAGATGCTTAAGAATATATATTTTTTTAAGTTTACTTGTTTATTTTGAGAACGACGGAGACTGCATGTTGAGGAGGGGCAGGGAGAGAAGAGAGAATCCAGCACAGAGCCTGATGCCGGGCTCAAACCCACGAAGCTATGAAATCATGACCTGAGCTGAAACCAGGAGTCGGACGCTTAAGGCACACAGGCTCCCATCTGTCTCTCTCTCTCTCTTTTTTTTTTTTTTTAATATTTTTTGTTTATTTTAGAGAGCATGCTAGTGAGGAGGGACAAAGAGAGACAGGATGTGAAACAGGCTCCACACTGATAGCAGAGAGCCAGATGTAGGGCTTGAACTCTTGAAAAGTGAGATCATGATCTGAGCTGAAGTCAGGCACTTAACCACTGAGCCACCCAGGCGCCCCTCCGTGTATTTTAAGAAAAATTTTTCATTGAATATTTAAAACTATTCAGTTTTTTTAATCTCATATTTATGTTCTAAGTAAGTAACATAGACAAATAGAAAAGTAGGAAATACAAAAGATGGAGGAAGACTAAAATCACATGGTAAAATCAGAGGTAATTACCTCTGTGAAGAATAGAGGTAATGTGAAAAATAGCTTGCAGACTTTTATATATGTAGGGAAAAAAAGCAAGTATTTTTCTTTTCTTTCTTTTTTTTTTTTTTTAGGTGTTTTATTTATTTCTAGGAGAGAGAGAGAGCCGCGTGAGCAGGGGAGGGTCAGAGAGAGAGGGAGTCACAGACTGAAACAGGCTCCAGGCTCTGAGCTGGCAGTCAGCACAGAGCCCGACGCGGGGCTCGAAACCACGAGGCGAGATCATGACCTAAGCGAAAGTCGGACGCTTAACCGACTAAGCCACCCAGGCGCCCCAAGATATTATATTTTAAAAGCATGTTACTAAACAGCATGTACTGAGATCCCATTTGAAAATACTTGCAGGGCGCCTGGGTGGCAGTCGGTTAAGCGTCCGCTTGAGGTCATGATCTCGCGGTTCGTGGGTTCGGGCCCCGCGTTGGGCTCTGTGCTGACTGCCAGCTCAGAGCCTGGAGCCTGTTTCAGTCTGTGTCTCCCTCTCTCTCTGACCCTCCCCTGCTCACGCGGTCTCTCTCTCTCTCTCTCTCTCTCTCCTAGAAATAAATTAAAAATATTAAAAAATATATATATAATACCTTAAGTATTTTTTCCCACTTTAGTAAATATCTTTGTTTTGACACTTTTTTGATAAACAAAAGTGTCATCTTTTGAAAGCCACATGGTGTTCCGTTGTGCTGAAGTCTGCTTCACGTGAGCATTTCACTTATTTCCTTAGGATACATTCCTAAAAATGGAATTGAATACTTTACAAGTTTTTGATTCATTGACAAATAACCTGTAAGTGTCTACTGATTTACATTTTTGCTTGTAGTATACATGGATATGCTTTTCTCCTTACACCCTGAGTAGTGCTCTTTTTATTTTTGAAGTTTTTAAAATTTTATTATTATTATTTTTTTTAAGTAGGCTCCATACCCAACATGGGGCTTGAACTCACAATCCTGACGTTAAGAGTCTCGGGCTCTACCATCTGAGCCAGCCAGGCACCGCAGTGTTGCTCTTTTTAGCCTTTTGTTATGCCCTTTTCATGTTTGAATTTCTTTAAGTTAAGATAGATGATAGCCATGGAGGAGTTCTTTAAGTACAATTTATATTTTGCTTTATAAAGTGAACGGTGTGGATTATAGAGAGAGACAACTAGTAGTTTTTACTTACTTCAGCCGTCACCAGTTAAAGCTGTAATTTTTTAAAACTCCTTTCCAGGCATTGATCACTCAGACTCGAGCCAAACAGGCAGCCACCATGAGTGAGGTGGAGTGGAGAGGGAGGGCGGTGCCAGTGAAGATCGACAGAGTGAGGATCTTTTTATTGGGATTGGCCGATAACGAAGCAGCCATTGCTCAGGTGAGGAGGAAGCACCAGCTCTCTCTCCTGTAGGTGTCTGAAGCTGTCCTTGTGTGTTTGAGGTTCAGTGGTGGTTCTTTGTTTTATTTATTGACTTTGAGAGAGAGAGTGTGTGAGCAGGGGAGGAACAGAGTGAGAGGCAGAATCCCAAGCAGGCTCTGCGCCGTCGGCACAAAGCCCAAGAAGGGGCTCGAACTCCTGAAGCCGTGAGATCGTGACCTGAACCGAAATCAAGAGTCGGACACTCCGTCTACTTAGCCACCCAGACGCTCCCAGGTGTAGTGTTTTCTTGGTGTTCATTTCTCACAAAACAAAAATTTGTCTTAATGCTCTTTGGGATCTCGTATGAGATCTGCCTTCAATCCCGCTTCCCATACACTGTCACCAATGTTGCCTGGACTCATGAAAAGGGCAGCGTGTTTCCTTTTAGTCGGTTCTTACTTGTTGAAATCACATTGAGATCCAGTTTTGCATCCTGTTTTTCTTACTGTGTTGTAAGGATTTTCCATGGTCTTACACATCAGTGCGCAAAATTGAAGACACAGTGGTCACCTGGACAGAGACACCACAGAGATGAGCAAAGGAGGGTGACGGTCCTCTTTAACGTCCCAGATACGCTGTCTAAAGCTTTCGTGTTTTTACCTTAACTCTGTGGGGTGGGTACTACTCTCATTTTACAGATGGGAAAACAGTGCTTGCCTTTAAAATCATGCCCTTTTTTGGTCTCCTCTCCCTCTCTCTCTGCCCCTCCTCTGCTCTGTCTCTCAAAATTAAAAAAAAAAAAAAAATGGGGGAGGCACCTGGGTGGCTCAGTTGGTTAGGCATTTGACTCTTGGTTTCAACTCAGGTCATAATCTCACGGGTTGTGAGTTCGAGCCCTGAGTCAGGCTCTGTGCTGACAGCACTGAGCCTGCCTGGGAGTCTTTCTCCCTCTCCCTCTCTGTCTTTCTGTCCCTCCTCTGCTCTGTCTCTCAAAATAAATAAACTTTAAAAAATCTTACTTTTAAAGAAAAAGTAAAACCATGCCCTTTGACTCATGTTCCTTGAACCTTCTCACATACCACGAATGCTAGTAACAGGATCATTTTGCTTGATTTTGGTGAACAGCTAATGTAATCTTACTTAGTACGTTGCACAAGCAGAGTCCTGGACCCCTGGGATAGGCTGCGTGAGCAGGGCCTTCATTGAAACAAAGAGTCCTTGGGTTGCTTGCGTGGCTCAGTCGTTTAAACATCTGACTCTTGATCTTAGCTTGGGTCTTGATCTCAGAGTCACAAGGTCAAACCCCACGTTGGGCTCCATACTGGGTATGGAGCCTACTTTAAAGAAAGAGAGACGGAGGGGTGCCTGGGTGGCTCAGTTGGTTAAGCATCTGACCTCCGCTCCATCATGATCTCATGTTGTAAGTTCGAGCCTGGCGTTGGGCTCTGTGCTGACATCTTAGAACCTGGAGCCTGCTTCAGATTCTGGGTCTCCCTCTCTCTCTGCCCCTCCCCCACTCATGCTCTGTTTCTTTCTGTCTCTCAAAAATGAATAAATGTTAAAAAAAATAATAATAAAAAAGAAGAGAGGGAGAGCAGGAGAAAGAAAAAGAAACAAAAAGTCTTTGGCAGAGGAATCATCTTCGAGCCAGTAGTTAGTGAGAGGAGAAGGAATAACGGTATTTTATCTGAATTTATCTTTCTTCTGTTTTGTACACATAATTAGAAAATAAATATCCATCTGGGGGAAGATCTATTTGCCTTATTTGTGAAATTAACTTGAACTAAATTAGTTGAAGTAAAAGCACTTTTTGACTGTATGTGAAGCTATTGCTTTTGAACTTGAAGATCATTTCAGTCATGCAATGACTAGTTGAGCTTTGTGTATATATTTAAAAGGATCACTCTTATTTATTTATTTTTTTAAATTATTTTTTAAATGTTTTTATTTACATCTGAGAGAGAGAGAGACAGCGTGAGCAGGGGAGGGCAGAGAGAGAGGGAGATACAGAATCCGAAGCAGGCTCCAGGCTCTGAGCTATCAGCACAGAGCCCGACGCGGGGCTTGAACCCACCAACTGTGAGATTATGACCTGAGCCGAAGTCTGACGCTTAACCGACTGAGCCACCCAGGTGCCCCTGAAAGGATCACTCTTAAGCTCATAGTATACATGAAGGGTTGACTTCTGAATCTTTAGATCATAGCCACTCCATTTTTCTTTTAAGTTTATTTATTTTGAGAGAGAGAGAGAGAGAGAGAGAAGGCAGGTCTGGGCAGAGAGAGAGGAAGACAGAGAATCCCAAGCAGGATCCGTGCTGACCGTGTGGAGCCGGAGACATAGGGCTTGAACTCACGAACCGTAGGATCATAACCTGAGCTGAAATCAAGAGTTGGCTGGTTAACTGAGCCACCCAGGTGCCCAATAGCCACTCCTTTAAACCACCCCAAGATTGGCCAAAATTTTGATAGTGTTGGCAAGAAGAAAACAGCAGTGTTATTCCAGCCTTGAATAGATTTTTTAAAAAGTACAGTTGATCCTTGAACAGCATAGGTTTGACTGTGCAGGCCCACTTACACGTGGGTTTGTTTTATGTAAATACAACACTGTGGATGTATTTTCTGTATGATTTTGTTAACGTTTTCTCTCCCCTACCTTATTTTAAGAACACAGGACATAATATAGACTGTAATATGTAGAATCTAGTCTATACTAGAGGGGAGGTGGGAGGGGCTGGGTGGGTGAAACAGGATGGTGATTCAAGAGCACACATATCTGGGCATTTGGCTGGCTCGGGCAGAGGAGCCCACAACTCTTGATCTCAGGGTTGTGGGTTCATACCCCACGTTGGGTGTAGAGATGACTTAAGTAAGTAAATACTAAAAAAAAAAAGTGGGGCACCTGGTTGACTCAGTCAGTTAAGCGGCTGACTTCAGCTCAGGTCATGATCTCGCAGTTTGTGGGTTCGAGCCCCGCGTTGGGCTCTGGGCTGACAGCTAGCTCAGAGCCTGGAGCCTGCTTCAGATTCTGTCTCCCTCTCTCTCTGACCCTTCCCTGCTCATGCTGTCTCTCTCTCTCTCTCTCTCTGTCTCTCCCTCTCTCTCTCTCAGAAATAAATAAAACATTAAAAAAAATTTTTTTTAATGATAAAAGTTAAAAAAGAATTTTGCATCTATTTTCACAAGGAATAGTGGCTTATAATGTCTTTTTTCAGGCTTTGGTATCAGGGTTATATACAACTTCATAAAATAAGTTTGGAGGTTTTCCTTCCTTCTCTTGTCTCTGAAAGAGTTTATGTGTAATATCAGTATTTTTCTTTCTCAAATATTTGTTATAATTTACTAGTGAAACTATTGGGCCTGGACTTTTCTTTGTAAGAAGTCGGGGGTTTGGGGTTTTTTTTTGGGAGGGGGATGGGTGTAATTGACATAAAACATACTTTCAGGTGTACAGTATAATGAATTGATACTTATGGGAAGGTTTTTAAAATTTGTTTTTGCTTGTTAAAAAAAAATTTTTTTTAATGTTTGTTTTTGAGAGAAAGAGCTCAAGCAGGGGAGGGGCAGAAAGAGAGGGAGGCACAGAATCCAAAGCAGGCTCCAGGCCATCAGCACAGAGCGGGACGTGGGGCTTGAATTCACAAACCATGAGATCATGACCTGAGCCAAAGTCGGACGCTTAAACGACTGAGCCACCCAGGCGCCCCTGTTTTCGCTTGTTTTAAACAAATATAATTCCTTTATGAGATAAAGAGGCACTCAGATTTTGTTTCATCTTGTGTCCTTTGGATGAGTTTCAGTTTTAAAACGTATATATTGTTTTCGTGTTGAATTTATTCACATAAAATTTATAATACTCCCTTATCATTTCAACGATTGTAGGATGAGTAGTGTCTGTTAGCCCCTATCAAGTGCCTAGGTAATGTGCTGATTGCAGTAAATACAGTGATATCTGGCTGTTAAGGATCTTACAGTGCATTAGGGTCACTTCTGAGTATCAGATCTTTAATGTGGTAGATGTAGAAGATACAGATCAAACAGAATGTGTCAATCCCAGGGAATCCTGGTAAGATCTTAACATTAGAAACAGTTCAGTGCCTAGTGTCCCAGATCACACGTACACCAAATCTAGCCAGTAGATATAATAATTCAAGTACAGTATGAGGTAAAGTTTAGTTAAGTCCTTAGGTGTCAGGTTGAGCCCTGGAGCTGATTACGTGTCTATTGAAGTGAATCAACCATGGGTTCTTAACTATGGAGAATGCCATAGTTGGCCATTTGAGGTTAATCCCAGGAAGTACCATCTCCCCCTTTGTGCCCCTGCCTGATTATTTGGCTGGATATCACTCAGGCCCTGTCCACCTTGCCCGTTCTCATTATGTGGAGTTGCTCTTTGCCCTGGGAACCGAGAGCTGTGCCTTGGAGATTCAGGGCTCCTGGTTTCAGTGCTTCAGCGCTTCTTTTTCTTTTTCTTTCCCCTTGAAGATTTTAAGTAACCTCCACACC
Organism: Proteles cristata cristata; assembly: GCA_017311185.1. Lineage (NCBI taxonomy): Eukaryota > Metazoa > Chordata > Mammalia > Carnivora > Hyaenidae > Proteles > Proteles cristata. Next base: position 500,470 of record JAESUZ010004822.1, read on the forward strand.
TGTCATGGGGCTTGAACCCACAACCCCGTTATCAGAAGTCATGTGCTTCACCCACTGAGCCAGTGTTTAACCTAACTTAACCTAACTGGTATTGGTATTTGCCGGTCCCTCCCCCACCCTCCCCGGCCGGGACTGGAATGCAGGAATTTGGTAGGTCCAGTTGATGCTTGCTTGTAGAGGTTTTATGACGTTTAAATATTAGAACAGCAGTTTACTGAAAAGCATGGAAGGAAGAAATAATTCAGGGAAATAGAGTGTTAGCCCAAAAAGACTGGAGCAGAGAATAAATCCGCTGCCAAAATGCAGTTGCAAAATTCTTGGTCTCCTGAGCCAGGCTTTACGTCTTTGTGTGCTAAATAATTACCTTACTTTATAATTTGTTTCTGTTTTGCTTTGTTAATACTTGATGATACCTGAATTGTCACTCGTGATGGCATTGTGAGAATGTCACCAGGCAGCTCTTTTGGGGAGGAGGACAAGTTTGATGAAGTCTTACCCTCAGGTCGTGGTTACTATTTTAATGTGTGAGTGGAAGGGAGACTGCTTGTCCGCCTCTCCCGTGAGTGAGGTCTGTAGCCTCCGTTGCCGGATTTCCGTGTGTTGTGTCCTGGCCTCAGTGGCCCGGGGAAGGCTTGCTTCGCGTCTCCGTGCTTCTCCTGCGGGTGCGGTGGGAAATGTGGTCAGACTCGTCTCGTCGGCCTCTTAGTCCCAGCGCCACCTTCCCGCAGTCTTTGTAGACCGGTGAAAACAGTCTGGAAGCCCTTTCTAATAGCGGGGGGCCTTTACCCCAGGACACGCAGCGCCTGCTTTTCCTCTGTACGTGTACACGCCCCGGGACGTCCCGAGTTCTATAAAAATTTATTAGAATTTTTTTTTAAATTTATTAGGCCCGAGTAACACATTGCTTCTGGACTTAAGTTTTCTCTGTCTCATAGGCACACCTGGGAAGGGGTGTGGGCCGACCACAAATTCTTAGGCAGGGAGGTGGCCCCTTGAGTCCAGGAGCCTGTTCTTGTCGGTTCCGCGGCAGACGCGGGGGGTCTGTGCGTAGATACTGAGGAATCCTGCTTCTCCTGGAGACGTGGTTCTTGTTCCGGTGTTTTCAGGACCAGTAGGCTCCGAGATAGGCTTAGAAATACAGGTGAAAGTAGCAGAGCGCTTTGAGCCCTCCTGTGTGGAGACCTCTTGCCCGGCCCAGGGTGAACCCTGAGAAGCTCTGCTGCAGAGACTCGTGATCTCTGAGTCACTGTGCGGTGTGGGCGCCAGAAGAAAGCACGGTGACCGCGGCCCTCCCCTTGCCGTGGGCTTTCTCCTGCTGTGTGGTTTGGGGCTTCTGTAAACCCCCCGGGGGAACGGAGGCTGTCGTGGGAGCAGTGTTCGCTCGTGTTCAGCACCTTGGTGCCCGGGCGTCCTTACTCAGAGGGAATGGGGCGGCCATGGCAGTAAAGAGGCTGAGCATTTTGCATCCCTTTGGTTTTTTACCTGAGCCACACTCTCTCTGCGGGAAGGCAGACCGCTCCTGGGTGGCCGGTGAAACAAGGCTCGCTCTTCTCTTAACTTTCTATGCCCTTTGCCCGAAACGGCGAAATCTGCCCCTGATGCGGTGCCGGCCACATGGGCCCATCCTGCCTGCTACGCGCGCAGCTCAGGCTTCGTGCGTGGTCAGTGGCAAGTGTGTCCACAGGTCTTACTCCGGTTGTTAACTGTTACGTGGCCGCCCTGGCCCGCAGGGTTCATACTTCAACACGTTTGGCCAGCAAAATTGATTCAGTTATTACAGAGAATCTTGCTAACTTGAGGTGCTGCTTAACAGCGTTTCGTGTGGAGTGTTTCTCTGTGCTGTCGAGTGCAGTAGACACTTGAACATGTATGGCTGTTTACATTTAAATTAGTGAAAATTCCAAGTGCTCAGTAGTCACATGTGGCTGAAGACAGTAATTTCATCATCACAGAAAATTTTTTTTTTTAAATAAAGATTTCATTTTTAAATAAATAATCTCTACGCCCAACATGGGGCTGGAACTCACAACCCCGAGGTTAAGAGTCATGTACGTGTTCTACTGACTGAGCCAGCCAGGTGGCCCCTCACAGAATGTTCTGTTGGACAGTGTTCTTGAGGTTTCAGTAAATTAATGGTGGCCATGTTTGCCTTTATAGGTTTATAGAATGACTGTGCCCTTGATTTTTTCCTAAGTTAGTGATCAACAGGAAAGTCAATATAAGTAGAAAAGTATGTTTAATTTATATTGGGTAATTTACAAGGACTTTTCTTTTCTACACGAGAAACCAGGAAAAACATAAGAGTTCTCAAGAGAAAGAAAGGCTTTTCTTTAAGCACCTACCAGCCTCTTCAAGGAGTGGGCAGTACTGGTTTTATTTTTGAGCTTAAAGGTCAGTTGAATGTCCAGAGATCAGATTGGATGTTTCTGTGGAAAGTCAAATATAATAATGGAGTGGTGATGTTTTAATGTCACGGGTCTGCCAGTAACACAAGTTCATCTCCTTTCTGCCTCTCATCCATCTTTACCTGCTCAATCAGATTCTTTACTGTGGTAATGTGGTTTGGCAGGTGCTCAATTTATGAATCACTTTTCCCTTATCCCAGCTGGCTGGCAGAGAGGTGACCACGCCCTTTGTACAGAGATTGTCATGGAGTGCTTGTCAGCCTCCGCATAGCCACAGGGATTATCAGGGTACAAAATTTCTGTGGTGAAAGGAGCTTCATATGATACTTAGTAGAAATATATTAAAAAAATTTTTTTTTAATGTTTTATTTATTTCTGAGAGAGAAAGAGAGACAGTGTGAACAGGGGAAGGTCAGAGAGAGAGGGAGACACAGAGTCTGAAACTGGCTCCAGGGTCTTAGCGGTCAGCACAGAGCCCGATGTGGGGCTCGAACCCACGAACCATGAGATCATGACCTGAGCCGAAGTCGGACACTTAACCAACTGAGCCACCCAGGTGCTCCTAGAAATATATTTTTAACTGGGTATTGGTTAGTAACATTACTTCCTTGTTTGGACCTCATAGAAATTTAGCATCTGCAAGTCTTGGTGTTACATTTATAAGGGTAATTCTGCGGGCACACAGTAGGGGTGAGGACCATTTGCTCTGGCCTGCTGTGTTTCAGTGCGGGGTGTGCTGTGCTTTGGGGATGTCGGGCGTAGGTCCTGAGCAGCAGTAGAAGCTTTGGAGGAAAGTAATTGAGTTTATGATAAGAAAAGAGTTTAAAGCATCTGTTGTTTGACAGATAGTTTCAGATCAGTTATGCAGATTCTTTTTCAGTATGTTCACTTTATATGTGAACATGTATAAAATTCCGTTTCCATATGATTAATGAGTAAGACTATAAGAAAAATCTGACATGGTGGAAAAGAGTGACAATTGAAATGATCTATGCTTTGAGGTGTTTGGGGCTGGATGTGTGTGTTCATGTGTAATGCGGAGAATAGAGGCGCTGTTACGCCCTCCTCCCATTAGAATACTGTGGCTCACTCAGAAGAAAATCCTTTACTTCATTCTGCCTTTGTTTAGGCTGAAAGTGAAGAAACCAAGGAGCGTCTGTTTGAATCCATGCTCAGTGAGTGTCGGGACGCTATCCAGGCCGTTCGAGAAGAGCTGAAGCCAGATCAGGTAGGACTGTCAGCGGGGCCACAGGCTCTTACCCGGGGCTGAGGGCCTTCTCAGTTTGTGTGTTTCATTCTTAGTGCGGGAGTGGGGTGCAGGGGTCCAGTGGCCTGAGTGCAGGGACTCTTAGGTGTGGTATTTTTAGCTATGGTGGTCTGCTGACAAACAACAGAAGCAGTGAACTCCATCAGACTGAGAGATTTTCTCTCCATCCCGTTCCTCTTAATGGGCTCATATATCATCTGTTAAGCCTTTGGTCTCAAATTCATAGCTGCAGGTAGTTTTCCAGCGCTCCCTTTTTCTCGCATCACTGATTCTTTCAGGCGTCTAGGCTGAGAACCTTGGAACCGTCTTTGTCTCTTCATATCACCGGAAGCCCTGCTGACTCTCTTTGTAACTTCTGGGTCCACTCGTCCACCCCCCACCCTGGCCCCGTTTCTGATTAGCCTTTTGTCTTCACGCCTGGACTGCCTCAGAGGTCTGACTGTTCTTCCCCATCTTGGGCTGGGTTCAGTTCTCCAGATCTTTCCAGCTGGCAAAAAATGGGACCTTTCTGGGTCCCATCTCATCGTCTCATTGAAAAACCCAGTGATACTCCTGGTTCTAGAGCGGTGGTCTCCGAACTTTTATGACGATGCACCCCGTACGTACAATTGACCATGTACCTCTGATACGGTTATTTGTGAATATGTTGTGTGCACTCAGCGTGAGAGCCCACTGGTCTAGCAAGTGCAGTTCCAAGTCCATGAGCTGGTGTCTGGGCCTTCCCGTTTCCAGATTGTACTTCGCTGCTCCCCTCTGGGTCCTCCGCCTCAAGCTGCTGTATTCGCCGCCTTGTTAATGTGCCTTTCCCGCCTCCGTGCATTCCTACGCATCTCCTGTCCCTGCTCAGACCTGGCTCGTCCGTCCTCCCCTGTCCAAACCCGGCTCTGGTGCTCCGGGTCCAGCGTGTAGCTCACCGTGGCCGGGACCCCACTTACAGCGTCCTCGCCAAGAAAGGTCTCCCCGTGTTCTAAATATCTGGTACTTGTGGCTCTAATTTTTGTTTGGTAGTTATTCAAGCATTCCCTTTTAACATCTTGTATATCGTTTTTTATGTATTAACTTTGTTAAGTACGTTTTTTTCAAGATTATAACCATATTAAAAGCAACTTTATATTTTTAGCGCCTGCTGTGGTACCTTGAGTATGAAGCGTTAATAACTGTTAGTTAGGCTGTGGTCCTGTTTCCTTTATCATTAAGCCACGTTTGTGTTTTATACTTCCCTCCATCCACTTAATGAGTACCTATAGAGCCCCGCCCTCCGTCATTCACCTTGACTTCATGGCAGCTGGGCAGCTGTGGGGACTCCTCGCAGTGTGTGATGAATACAGTGATACCAAGGTATCTTCGTTTCCTGCGGCTGCTGTGACCTTACCACAAGCCTAGTGGCTTCGAACAACACACCTCTAATTCTCTCCCACCTTCAGATGGTGTTAGTATATGATGGGTTCGTAGGGCTGCATTCCTTTGGAAGTTCTAGGGGTGGAATCCTTTCCCAGCATTCCAGAGAATGCGTTCTCCCAACTTATAGAGACCACCTGTTTCTTGCCTTGTGGCCCCTTCCTCCATGTTCAGAGCCAGCGGCTTAGCCCCTTCACTCCTCTCTGACCTCTTCTTCAGTCCCGCGCCTTCTCTCTGCCACCAGAACCTTCTGGCTCCCTCTTAGAAGGAGCCCGGATAACACTGGGCTCACTCACACTGGGCTCGCACTGGGCTCACCTTGATAATCCAGGCTGAGTAAGAGATCCTTAACTTCCATCACGCCTCTTACCGTGTGAGGTAACACCTTCACAGGCCCTGGAGTTGTAGGAGCCATTGTTCAGCCAACCACAAAAGGCTGAGCTGACAGCCCAGGGTTTGGATCGCAGAAAGCGCGTCTGGGGCGCAAACCCTAAAATGGAGCCACGGGCTGTGGACTGTCTTGTTCATGCTTTGGGTCTGGACACTGGGAGCAGTGGCCAGGAGGCCTGACTGGCTGTAACTCTGAATTCTCTCGTAAGTCCAGTTTTTAGGTGCTGGTGACAGCTGAGTGGCCCTGTTGTTCTAGAATATGCCCAGGAAATCTTTGATATTTAAAGACCCTAATTTACTGGAGCCTGGACCTGTGCTCCAGGGCACTTTGGGGCCTTGAGGTGGTCAGAGCTGAACACAGGATCAGCTCTTATACCTCTGCCTTTATTGCTTTCCGCAGAAACAGAGAGATTACACCCTTGACGGGGAGTCGGGGAAGGTATCTAACCTTCAGTACTTGCACAGGTAAGGGCTGTCATTTTTTTTACTTTTCACGCTGTATGTATGATGTTTACGTGTATTTTAATATTTAATTTATTATATAGCAAATAATACTAACGGACACATGCATGTTTTATCATAAAAGTATATACACTGGGGCTCCTGGGTGGTTCAGTCGATTAAACATCCAACCCTTGATCTCAGCTCAGGTCTTGATCTCAGGATTGTGAGTTCAAGCCTTGCATTGGACTCTGCGCTGAGTTCAGTTTCACCTCAAGTTTAATTCTATCTGGAGTTTATTTTGAGTGCAGTGTAAGGATCTACTTCACCTTTTTCCATTAGGATAGATTGTTCTGGTGCAGTTTATTGAGTATGCCATCCTTTCCCCATAACCTGTAGGGCCAGCCTGGTCAGGCGCACATCCTGTGTTCTCCTCTTGTGCACTTTTCTGGACGCTCGTCTCCGCTGATTTACCTGCTGTGCTCGCACCAGCACGGTGATTTCCTGTGACTTTGTAGGAAGTCTTGGTGTCTGGTGGAGCAGGTCCCCCCCACCCCCCCAGGTTTTTCCTCAGACGTAGCTGGACTCTTTCTGCCCCTCTGTTCTTCCATATACGTTTTTAAATCACCTTGTCAAGTTAATTTTTTTTTTAAGTGTGGCTCATTTTGTTTCACAGAAGAAGGATGGAAGGAAGAGTGACTTTTTTTTGGAACTTCATGGGGAGAAGTGAAGTGACCTGGGAACACTGCACTTCTCAGATTCTCTGCCCCATGTGACCTGAAATCTTAGTTATTGCTTGCAACTTTTTTAGTGAACTTGGCTTTGTTTTCAGCCATTCCCCCAGCCCCTCCCTTTTTTTTTTTATAAAAATAAGACTATGCAAACGCCTCTCTGTACCTTAGTCTACATTAGAGAATTTAATATTTTGTGAATGTCATATTGAGTGGCAATGACTCCAAGGGGTATCAGGCAAGAATATCCCTTTGATGTCCTGTATTTCAGCAGTCCTGTGAGAAAGCCCGGGCCCAGGAGGCTAGGGAGTGTGCTTGTAATTAACAGCCACTGAGAGTTGAGTCAGGAGTTGATCCAACTTCCTAACCTTGAAAAGACCCTGAGAGCTTCAGCAGAGCTCAGAAAACCTTCAGATTGTGACGTCCCCTGCCCTTGGATCCCTTCTCCCACTTTCACATCTACTGGTTCCAGGACCGTGGATGGGGCGCCTCGCTGGCTCAGTTGGCTAAGCGTCCAACTTCATCTCAGGTCATGATCTCGTGGTTCGTGGGTTCGAGCCCTGCGTCAGGCTCTGTGCTGACATCACAGAACCTGGAGCCTGCTTCGGATTCTGTGTCTCCCTCTGTCTCTGTCCTCCTGTGATCACGCTCTGTTTGTCTCTGTCAAAAATAAACATTAAAAAATTTATTTATTTAATAAATTAGCTGGTACCAAGGCTGTGGATTTGTTAAGCCAGCTTTGGGGTAAATTGACAGCAGGAATCAGGTAGCTCTTGTATTTTCATAAAAAAGTTTGTAAAGATTTCTCTACTACTCTGAATAATGCTTTGTTTTGAGAATCTCGTTTTTCTGAAAAGCTTCAGGAAAATCTACCTCATGATCTTTCTCTCCCATTTCTCAGAAACCTCCACTTGTCTTTTTTTTTTTTTTTTAATTTACATCCAAGTTAGCATAGAGTGCAGCAATGATTTTAGGAGTAGATTCCTTACTGCCCCTTACCCATTTAGCCCATACCCCCTTCCATAGCCCCTCAGCAACCCTCTGTTTGTTCTCCATATTTAAGAGTCTCTTCTGTTTTGTCCCCTTCCCTGTTTTCATATTATTTTTCCTTCCCTTCTCTTATGATCATCTGTTTTGTATTTTAAATTCCTCATATGAGTGCAGTCACATTTGTCTTTCTCTGACTTATTTCGCATAATACCCTCCAGTTCCATCCACATAGTTGCAAATGGCAAGACTACATTCCTTTTGATTGCGGAGTAATACTCCATTGTATATATATACCACTTCTTTATCCATTCATCCATCAATGGACATTTGGGCTCTTACTATACTTCGGCTGTTGTCAGCACTGCTATAAGCATTGGGGTGCATGAGCCCCTTTGAAACAGCCCACCTGTATCCCTTGGATAGATAACCTAGTAGTGCAATTGCTGGGTCAGAGGTAGTTCTATTTTTAATTTTTTGAGGAATCTCCATACTGTTTTCCATAGTGGCTGCACCAGTTTGCATTCCCACCAGCCGTGCAGAAGAGATGTTCTCTCCACATCTTTGCCAACATCTGTCATTGCCTGAGTTGTTCATGTTAGCCATTCTGACAGGTGTGAGGTGGTATCTTATTGTGGTTTTAATTTGTATTTCCCTGATGATGAGTGATGTTGAGCAGCTTTTTGTGTCAGTTGGCCTTCTGGATGTCTTCTTTGGAGAAGTGTCTATTCATGTCTTTTGCCCATTTCTTCACTGGATTATTTGTTTTTTGGGTGTTGAGTTTGATAAGTTCTTTATAGATTTTGGATACTAACCCTTTATCTGATATGTCATTTGCAAAAATCTTCTTCCATTGAGTTGGTTGCCTTTTAGTTTTGGCGATTGTTTCCTTCACTGTGCAGAATCTTTTTATTTTGATGAGGTCCCAATAGTTTATTTTTGTTTCTGTTTCCCTTGCCTCCGCAGTGTGTTGAGTAAGAAGTGGCTGTGGCCGAGGTCAGAGAGGTTTTTGCCTACTTTCTTCTCTAGGATTTTGATGGCTTCCTGTCTTACGTTTTGTTTTTTCATCCATTTTGAGTTTATTTTTGTGTGTGGTGTATGAAAGTGGTCCAGGTTCATTTTTCTCCATGTCGGTGTCCAGTTTTCCCAGCACCATTTGCTAAAGAGACCGTCTTTATTCCGTTGGATATTCTTTCATGCTTTGTCAAAAATTAGATGGGCATATGTTTTTGGGTCCACTTCTGGGTTCTCTGTTCTGTTCCACTCATCTGACGTCTGTTCTTGTGGCAGTACCAGACTGTCTTGATGATGACAGCCTCATAGTACAGCTTGACGTCCAGGATTGGATGCCTCCAGCTCCAGTTTTCTTTTTCAAGCTTGCTTTGGCTGCTTGGGTCTTTTCTGGTTCCATACAAATTTTAAAGATTGATTGTTCTAGCTCTGTGAAGAATGCTGGTGCAGGGGCGCCTGGGTGGCTCAGTCAGTTAAGCGTCCGACTTCGGCTCAGGTCATGATCTCACGGTTGGTAGGTTCCAGCCCCGCGCTGGGCTCTGTGCTGACAGCTCGGAGCCTGGAGCCTGTTTCAGATTCTGTGCCTCCCTCTCCCTGACCCTCCCCTGCTCACGCTGTCTCTCCCTCTCTCGCTCTCTCTCTCTCTCAGAAATAAATAAAACATTAAAAAAAAATGCTGGTGCTATTTTGATGAGGATTGCCACTTGTCATTCTTTCAAGTCTCTTGGTACTTACCTCTAAATGACAGGAATACATTGGATTTAGGTATTCCTACCCCTTCCCATGATGGCCCTCGCTCCTCCTCTGCTCCCTCTCTCTACCCTGACTCTTCTTGACCTCCTAGCTGGCTTCCTTATAGGCTTCCTCATTTCTGATACCGTTTTAATTTCTTTTTTTTTTTTTTTTTAATGTTTTTTTTTTTATTTCTAGGAGAGAGAGAGACAGCGTGAGCAGGGGAGGGTCAGAGAGAGAGGGAGTCACAGACTGAAACAGGCTCCAGGCTCTGAGCTGGCAGTCAGCACAGAGCCCGACGCGGGGCTCGAACCCACGAACCGCGAGATCATGACCCAAGCGAAAGTCGGACGCTTAACCGACTAAGCCACCCAGGCGCCCCTGATACCGTTTTAATTTCTAAGAGCTTGTGTGTGTTGTTGGAATATTGGAATTGTTAAATAGCGTCTCTTTTTTCTTAATATTTATTTAGAGAGAAAGCGCACACACACACAAGTTGGGGAGGGGCATAGAGAATCTCCAGCAGGCTCTACGCTGTCAGCACAGAGCCCAATGGAGGACTCGATCCTCCAAACCATGAGGTCACAACCTGAGGTGAAATGAAGTTGGATGCTTAACTGACTAAGCCGCGCCTTGTGCCCCAATAGTGTCTTTTTCTAGGCTTATGAGCAGAAAGTTTTCCCTCCCTCTTCTTCCTGCAAAGTCTGATGCTTCCAAGTTGCTGTTTTTTCCCCTTGGTTTTGGCCTCTTCTGCCTTATTAGATGTTTTCTTTAACCACACGGTATTTGACATGTTAAAAAACGTACCTTGTCTGGTGGGAACTGTCCACTTGTGCATAGTGCTCATCAGCTTGGCCTTCACTGCAGGTGCTCTGGTTCTGCGCTTTCACCCGGGGCCCTGACTCCAAAATCTCGGAGGGCGTTTTCTTGGATGGGTCAGATCCCCAGAATGTACCAGCAGCTCTTGTCCTACCAGCCGAGGAGGAGGTGGCTAGTAGGCGGCGCCTAGGACTTGACGGTCTCATAATCGCCAGTGTTCTTTAAGGAGCCCTGGCCGCAGCTGGCCCGTGTGCCCCTCCCCAGGCTGTGCCCTCTCCCAGGGATGCCTCCAGTCTTTGGCCAGAGTAGGATGGATATATAGAGGCCCGAATACTTCTGCCTCCTTCTAAACACTTTTTAAATAGTCTTCAATTGTTACCATATTTATAGCCCCAAATATTAAAGGAAATTTTCCAGGCTGTACAGTTACAATAAGCAGGCATAGTCTCTGGTGTGTACATGTGTTCAGTGCAGTCCCTTAGTATTTTCTGAGAAGAGAAGGTCATCAGATGAGTAGGAGCAGCTGTCGTGCAAGCTCAGTGTCCTCGTAGTGAGGGCCAGCACTTCATTAATCCTTGTTCTGGGGATGGGCTTGCCGTCCGTGGATCATCACAAGGGCTAATGGTGACCTCTGAAGTTAGTAGCTTTGTGGCTCTTCATGAAAGAAATGGGATATAATTCAAGCTAAAATCAGATTTCATCATAAGGTCTCACACTGGCCCCCCGCAGATTTGCCACTGAATAGCAGCCAGAATTGAGGGCCCGTGGAGCTTGAGGCTGAGGCCAGACGGCCCTGCTGTGTGACACGCCCTCGCCCCCACGCCCTTCCCCTAGGTCAGTCCCAACTTGCGGTCCAGTGCTCTCCTCAGAATGCCAGCTTCCCTGAGCATAACCTGAGCTGACGTGTGGTACATTCCAGCTACCTGACTTACATCAAGCTGTCAACGGCCATCAGGCGGAACGAGAACATGGCGAAAGGTCTGCAGAAGGCATTGCTGCAGCAACAGCCGGACGATGACAGCAAGCGCTCCCCGCGGCCCCAGGACCTGATCCGGCTCTATGACATCATTCTGCAGGTGACCCGTGAGCACTAGGGAAGCGAGGGCCCTGTCCTTTGTGTGTGTTGGACACAGCACAACTTAGCTTCGCATCGTGAAGGGGCTGGGACAGGCTACGGCTGTTAGTATCTCGGGAAAAGGAGTCATCCTACCAGCTCAGCAGTGTGGGCCTCGACGCGCCACTTGTCAATGTGTAGAGGCCAGTAAACCCTTGGGTATTGTCTGTGCAAGATCCTTCCCCACGTACTGTGGGACCCCCTGAGGTCACGCCGTCTTGGCCCCTGGGAGTTGGTCGGTGAGTAAGATTGAGAGACACGTGCACACAAGCCAGGCCGCTCTGGGAGATGCCAAATGGGGGAGGGCTGCTCTGAAATAAAGGATCAGAGCCAAGAGACCCCCTCTTGCTGACTTGGTCCGAGAGGCCTCAGAAGGACGGGAGATGTGAGCAGTCGTGAAGGGCAAGTAGGCTTTCCTTAGCAGAGAGAGGGTGACCCCAGACACGGCTGCCACCAAGGCTCTCCTTGCAGACCTTCCCGTTATTTCTGGCCTGGGCTCTCTTTGCCCATGTGTGTTTTTACAGGGTTTCCTGTCAGAAACCCAGCCCAAGGTCTGCTCTTTATGAGTTTTCTTGTTGCATCTCTTGTGTAGAATCTGGTGGAATTGCTTCAGCTTCCTGGCTTGGAGGAGGACAGAGCCTTCCAGAAAGAAATAGGCCTGAGGACTCTGGTGTTCAAGGCTTACAGGTAAGGTCCCATGAGGCAATGGGGCTCCCCTGTGTAGCCTGCTGTCTCTGGAGGCCTTGGGAGCATGGACCAGACTCGAGAAGATCGGGTCGTGGCTGCGTGGTTACCTGGCCCCCGGTCAGAACAGCCCAGCGTGTTCAGGGGAAGTCTTTGCTAAAGGTGGCGGCTGGAAGTTTCCAGTGTACCTCGTTTGCTCTTGGATAGGGTGAGGGGGATGGAGGGGCACCTGTTAAAGGTCTTCTCCCTCCTCTCCCCTCCTTCCTTCCAGTGGGAAAGGAACAAGTGAAGGAAAAGGTGTTAGTTAACAGAACCAGAGTGGAACCTGAATTGAATCAGGAGAAAACCAAGCCTTTGCTTTTTTTTCTTTTATGTGCGTCACGTTATCTGTAACTTGGAGGTGGGGTTTGTGGAGCCAGACGGACGTGGACAGAATGGCAGGATAGAGCCGCCTGTGGGGTTGCGCCGCTGCCTTCTGGCCCTCAGGCTGTCGCGCTGGCTCTCTAGCGTGCCCCAGCGTCTCTCTGGTCACCCTCCTCCTGGTCCATGTGGACCCTTCTGTTAGGGACCAGCAGCCCCCCAGGCCCTGTTGACCCCAGTGGAGTAGTTTCCATTAGGAAGAGGGTTCTTGGGTTTGGTTTTTGAAAAAGGTGAGCAGGGATGAACGAGCTGGCCCGGACGTGTTCGCGGTAGGTGGATTCGTACTTGAGCCAGACCGCATTCCTCCTTCGTGCCTGTCCCCGCTTCTGCCATGTGCCTTTGGAGCGGCAGAGTCAGGCGGTAGATGAAAGACAGTGGGTCTTTTGTCATCTGGGATTTGCACTGTCCCCTGCGGTGGCAGGGAAGGGGGTAGGTCAGCCTGGCGAGCCTGGGCATGGAGGGGGCTGGGCTCACCCCATGCAGTGATCAGGGTGTCAGGGTCGTGCTTGCAGTGATCCTGAGGTTAAGAAACCTGTTTCCAAATTTAAAATGTAGCCTAAGCTTCATGGAAAGCCTTGATCTTGGGTAACTGTTGCTCTAAAATACTCTGGCTCTTTCCCTTTCCCCCTCAGGTGTTTTTTCATCGCTCAGTCCTATGTTTTGGTGAAGAAGTGGAGTGAAGCCCTCGTCCTGTATGACAGGGTCCTGAAGTATGCAGACGAAGTAAACTCTGATTCCGGAGCCTTCAAGAACAGCTTAAAGGTGAGTCGTTGGCCCTTGTTCCCAAGCCCGGAGAAGTTGTGCGGTGAGACCCCTCCTCAGGCCAGCCCCGCCTGGTCCGCCTGAGACGGGTGCGTCCTGGGTGCCCGGGAGCCGCAGGCTGTGACTCCTGGCAGCGTTCAGGCCTGACGTGGACTCAGGTGCTAACAAGGAAAGCCATTCCCCAGTTAAAATAAGCCTGAAGTACTGTTTCCAGACTCAGCTACGTGTTATAGTCACCTGGGAAGATCATAAGAAGACGGCTGAGTCCCACCCCAGGAGGTTCTGGTTCTGATCAGTGTGGTGTTTGGGGTGAGCACTGGGCTTCTTTAAAGCCCCTCAGCAGTTGTGACACGCAGCCAGGTTGAGAACCAGTGAGGAGGCCTTTCCACATGCAGTGTGCCTGTGCCGGCAGCAGCATTTGGGAACTTGCTAGAAGTGCACATCCCCAGGCCCCACTCCAAGCCTCCTTAGTTAAAATCTGCGTTTTAGCAAGTCCCCCAGGCAAGCGGGGTATATGCCTCCTCGAAGCTTGCCTGCCCGTGGCAGGTACCTGGTGGTTTGGATCATGTTACTGCTTGATGGCTCACCGCCAGCTTCTTAGGCGGCGGTCTGCTGGGATGAGTGCCGCTCAGAGCTTTGGCTGGGCCAGCGAGACCAGCACTTGCACTGGTGGAGCCCGCTTGGCAAGGCGAGCGGGATTGTCCTGGTGGAGCCGTGGCGGGGCCCCGCGATCGCTCGCCCGCTCCCTCAGAACGGCGCCGGGCCCCGGGGTAACGTGCACACCTGGCTTCTGCCTTCAGAGAGCTGGTGGTTGTGTCGCAGACACAGACTGGTGTGTGGCAAGGAGCAGGTCGTCTGGTGAAGGTGGCGCGATGGGAAGGAGTAGGTGGGGGTGCATGTGGCCAGCATGGCGGCGGCGTGACGGTGGGAGATCCGTGGGACGTGGAAGCAGACTGTGTGGACGGTTATGCCAGGAGGAAGGGGCGTTTACAAATGCCCGTCTGACCGAAGTCGGGAGTGGAGGCGGGAGGGGTCAGGTCGTTCCGAACCTTGCCAGGTGTGAGGCTGCAGCTCGCCGTGGGGCCCCCTGTGCGTGTCTCCTCCGTAACGTGGATGCAGGTTCTTTCAGGAGGGCTGCGCAGGTGGAGTTGCAGTTAGGCGACTGCTCAGCACCCCAGGCCTGTCGTGCATTTAGTGTCTGAGCTGCGTGTTCACTAGCCTCCCCGTCGGCATTGTTACTTAAGCCACAGCATGGCTTTTCCTGTTTGAAACAGTCTAGTTGTTGTCTTTGTTTTGTTTTTTAAGTAGGCTTCACGCCTAATGTGGGGCTTGAACTTACACCCTGAGATTGAGTCGCACCGACTGAGCCAGCCACGCACCACCCCAAGCTAGTGTTTTGTTTTTTAATAGGGCAAACCGTTTATAAAGTCTCAAACCCTATGAAAATACCAGTGGGATCGCTTGGCTCGGTCAGGTTAGTTTGGGGCGCTTCTCTGACCTGGCTCTGGCTCGTGAGAACCTGTTTTCTGACTCGTTAACAGGACCTGCCTGACGTTCAGGAGCTCATCACGCAAGTGAGGTCAGAAAAGTGTTCTCTGCAGGCGGCCGCGATCCTGGGTGAGCCACTCGCCTGTTCTTTGCTGACTGTGTTCCCAGATTTCCTCCGCGTCCATCCCTCCTCTCTCCCACCCCCTATGCTACTGTTTGGTTAATGTGTGAGATTTTTATTTTTCTCTGCTATTACATCTGCCACCGTAAGGCATCAAACTATGTGGAAGAATTTAGAGAAACACCGTTAGGCTGTCTCTTCTCCCCAATGGTAATTTTCGTACCGCCGCGGGAGCTCCACTGGGCTGTCATCTGTTTGTCTGCGGTGCTTAGCAGAGTTTGGCCCAGGAGGGAGAGGGCTAACTTCCCCACATGTTGGCTACCTTTGCTCTTGGGATTTAGAACCCATACATGCGGCAGGTGTCATTTGTGAGCGTAGTGTGTCAAGTGTCTGTTCTTATTGAATCCCTGTGCGACTTTCAGATGCAAGTGACTCCCACCAGACGGAGACTTCCTCCCAAGTGAAGGACAGCAAGGTACGTCTGGGGCTTTTGAGGAATGAACAGTAGGATTCATAACTCGCTGGAAATGTGTGCTCAGTTACAGAACAGGACCCTAAGTAAACACCGTGCCTGCCCCCCTTCTTTTACTCCGAGACCTCAGAGCTGCTGTGGAAGGGTGGCGTCAGCTAGAGGGCCCCAGATAAGGAGCTTAGGAACGTGTGCTGTGCCCGACAGCCCCGCTGGCCAGGCGCTCTGGCTGGGACGTCCGGTACGCCTGTGCCCGGGTCCCGGGCCACCCGTCTCTCAGCCTCTCTAGGCTTCAGTGACTCTCCGCTGTGAAATGGGAACACGACGGCGCCCGCATAGGAGATTGGTGGGGATCAAGTGAGGGGGCCCGTGTGGGCTCCGAGCTGTGTGTTCAGCGCGTGGCAGGTGATGCTCCCTGGCGGCCTGTGATTAACGCCTGGCTTCTTCCCTCTCGTTTGCCTTCCAGCCTCTGGTCGAACGGTTTGAGACTTTCTGCCTGGACCCTTCCCTCGTCACCAAGCAAGCCAACCTGGTGCACTTCCCGCCAGGATTCCAGCCCATCCCGTGCAAGCCTTTGTTCTTTGACCTGGCCCTCAACCATGTGGCTTTCCCACCTCTTGAGGACAAGTTGGAGCAGAAGACCAAGAGTGGCCTCACTGGATACATCAAGGGCATCTTTGGATTCAGGAGCTAACCAGGCTCTTCTTAGGGGGCAGGGGGAGAATCTCACTCTTCATCTGTATTGTGAGAAAACCCCAGCAAGTTCCAGGATATTAAATGCAGGCCTGTATCGGCCCAGGGCCGGAGTGTAATAACATCCTCAGCGCTGCGTCCCTATGTCTTGTGTGTTTGTGCACTTACGTTCTTAACCGGTGTGCTCGAAGGGGACCCTGCTGTCTTCCGGTGCACGTGTGCCGGATCCCTCCGTCCACACCTCCTGGAGGAAGGGCCGTTGCCACCTGGCCACGTGTCCGCCGCGTTCGGGTGGGTCCACGCCAGGCATGGATGGGAGCTCGGAACTTTCTGTCGTGTTTCTTCAGTACCATGGATTTGAAATGCGCTCCTCCTCGCCATGAACATCCAGAGTCCCGCGAGAGGCCTGTGACCAGGAAACACTGGCAGCGTCACCCCAGAATTACGGTCAGCCTTATTCCCTGTCACCTCCAAGTGGAAGTTAAGTTTCAGAACAAGCAAAGAGCTCTATTTTTAGAAGAAATGTGTTACACTCAGAAATGATGGAAACAAATCTTATATTAAAAGGCAAAGATGCTGGAGACTGTGCCCATTTTTTCTGTGCCCTCGCCCCCCCTTCCTGTCAGTGTGCCCTGACTTGTGGTCACTCGTGTGTCCGCGGCCAGATAAGGGAGTGTTAGAGGCACTTTCTGAAGTGCTCCCCCTCAAAAGCTTTAGATGCCATAATTATATTAGAATCTATTTGCATACTTCTAATTTTTTTCCCCTTGTGACCCTTTTCTATTTCTGTCATAGCATCAGTAGAAGTCCTCAAAGCAGTGTAAGGAAGCAAGTAATAAAAGCGATTCAGACACGAGCTGTACCTGAAACCACCGGATTCCCTCTGGGGCCGGACACTCACTCGCCCCAGAGGAAAGCGAAGCCGCCGCGGGAAACGTTGGTTTCCCTGCGCCGCGCGGAGCGGCCTGCAGGGAAGGCTGGGTGGTTGACGACCTGAGACCAATATTTCAAGATGGCACCCACAGTGCCTTGTGTTTTCCCAGGGGAACTGCGGGGGGGTTGGGGGGGGTTATTGCTGGAGGTAAGGAAACGGGAAGACAAATCAGCCTGCTTCGTTGGAGCTGACTGTTGTCGACACCAGATGCTCAGATTGTGCCCTCTCCTCCCCTCGGGATCTGCTCTGGGTCAGAGAGCCTTAGGAAGCGGGTTTTGCTTCTAAATGGAATTTTTTGCCATTGGTGCCCTATAGCCGCGGAAGATACAGCTCGGGTGACCTGAGCGCGATGTCTTGGGTTTTGGTCCCAGAGGCTTGGAGCGGTGTCGAATGGTCCGAAGGAGCGCTGGGGGCCTTTATCCTTTCCCGCGCCCTCTTCTCGGCTCCGCGGCTTGGCAGCAGCAGGCTGGGATCCAGGCTCGGTACTCCCCGGGCCGCGTTCTCCGCTGACTGCCTGCAGCCACAGCTGGGCCCTCCAGCCTGCGTCTCCTGCCCTCACCTGGGAAGGTGGCCCTTTGTGTTTCACGTGGCGCCTCCCGCCCCTCCCACTCTTTAGAGTGCTGGCTGCTGGCGTCTGGAGGGAGTCAGAGTCTGGACTCAGTCGTGCTGATTGACCTTTTCTAAGCTTTTCCTTTCTTGTGGCGGCACCAGAAATTCCCTTCCCCCCGGTGTCCCTGGCAGCGGCTCCGCGGCGGTGGCTGCGGTCAGCCAGTGAGGCCGGCACAAGGTATGTTTAGTATTAGGAGCACATGTTTACACAAGGAGACAGGCCTGGCAGGGCCGAGGCCTCCGGTTTGCTCGTACGACCCTTCACACGGGATCCCTGGACATGAAACAGGCTGTCGTGGGAGACAGAGCGCCAAAAGCAGGACCCCATTCTGTCCTCGGGCCAGGAAGCAGCTCTCTCCTCTTCATGGGAATGGGTTCAGATTGAGCCCGGGCTGCTCCTCAGGCCCGCACATTTTGCTGGGTAGGCCGACCGAATGAAATGCCAGAGGCCACTCAGTCTTTCCTGCTCAGGGAACGGGAAGCGGTGAGGCCTCGGGGCGTAAGGAGTGGGTGCGGGCACCCGCTTTGTTCCTGTGCCCCTCCTCTCCCTGTGTTGGGATGACCGTGCTTGGTCAGCGGGTTTGGCCTCTGCCAGAACTTTGGTCTCCCAAGCTGCAGAGAGTAGGAGAAGCATAATTGGGTCTTTGCACTTTAATTTTTTTTTTTTTCAAATAAAACACTGCCTGGTTCCATCTCCTGGTGGCAACCTGAGCTTTGACCTTGGCCGTGAGGGGACAGCCTGTGGTGGCAGTGCACCTCGCCCCCCACGGTGGCCTCACCCTCCTCTAGGACAGGACAGTTGACTCAGTGGGCTCCCCAGGAGCGGCCGCGCTCTGTCTGGCTGCAGTCCGGGCTGTGGCGATGCTGATTTTGCGCGTCTGGCCTCATTCCTACCAAAAGCTAGTTGATCGCGGAATTCTAAACAGCACATTACCGTCCACAGCCTTCACAAGCTTGGAACCTTCAGAGGTCTAGGAAAATGTCCAAAGATGGGGGAAAGAAACACGTGTTGGTTTTAATTTTATTTTTAAGACACTTGTTGCTACAGAAGAGACGGAAACCAGGTTTAGCTGTAAAATTTATGGGTGTTCCAAAGCCGAGAGATAGATCGGAAGCTGCCTGCATCCTGACAGCCCCAGCTGGAGGACTGTCGCCTGTGGTCTGCCTGTTAAAGAGCCCGCACGGGGCACGGGCGGGCCGGGCCCGAGTGGCAAGCACCCCCTGGCACGCAGAGTGCTCTGCAGTGTTAGCCGTGGCACTAGCTGGTATGAGTTAGAGGAAACAGGCTCTCAGGCGACGAATACTGATGGAGTACTCGGTTGTGGGCCTTTTCGGTTGTGATCTGAGGATCTAAGGTTTGGTTTCTATTTTTGGCTTTAAGGCAGGACTGTGACAGCCTCCGCAGCCTTCCCAGAGCCCGTCCATCCATCTGATGAGCTGCTTGGGGCTGCGGCCAGGACGCGCAGAAAACACCAAGCACCCGCTTTCCTCCCAGCAGCACCCACTGCCTTGTGTTGGAGGGGGAGCCCGGTGTCTCTGGGGTCCCCTCTTTTTCACCTCCATTAACTGGAACTCTGTGTCCTCACGCTCAGTCTGTGGTGGAATGACTCCTCACGCTTGGAGAAGAACCACATCCCTCCTACTGGGGATCCTAGAGGTCTTCTGGCAGGAGGCAGGCAGGTAACCGGCCCCCGAAACCCGGCGGCGGTAGCTCACTCTGGCTCGTCTGTGGGGTGGAGGGGACGTGCAGTCCCTCACCCGGAAAAGAGGACCATCTGTCTCTCTAACTGAGAAGGGAAATGGACACAGGGCTCAGGACTTACTAGGCGCTTGACAAAGAGGAATGTCCTTCCCTTCGCTCCTCTGTGGACAGAGCTGCCATGAGAACACGTGGTTGTCCCTCCAGTGCTGCCTGTGGCCCACTGGGACCTGAGCAGCATCAGGGCCCTGACCTGGGGGCTCGCGGGAGGAGCCCCTGCCTAGCCGGGACCGAATCCTAGAAAAGTCTCCTCTCTCTGTAGCCCACCAGTGAGCGGCTCTCCCCTGGGACAGTGTGAGCCCAGGGTCCAGGAAGCGGGGCTGCCGTGCAGGGAGTCGGTGGGGCCGAGGCAGCCGAGAGCAGAGGGGGCCCTTCCCTGGACACCCAGCCCTGTCCCTTCCCTCAGCGCATCCCACGGCCTTTGCTGCCCTCCCGAGCCGGGCCCTGCTGGGTCTAAACAGCGTCCCCAGGACACCAGCCGAGTCCACGGAGCTGCCTGCCCCGTGTGCTTCCAATTTCCTGCCAGGGAAGGCTGATTAGGAAGGGCTGCTCCTCAGCTACGAAGACTGCTAGTAGTTCTTTAGGTTTTGTTCTATAAACCAGTTCCTGGCTCCGGCCAGTGACCGGGGCTCCGTGCTCGTTAGCCGCCGCCGGTCCAGTCGGCCCTGCAACTCCCTGCAGCTGCTGAGCTGAGCCGCCGCCATCGGCCCTGAACTTCAGGAGGCCGCAGGGTTTCCAAGTGGCAGAGAGCTCTGAGCCCTTGGGCACCTGGGGAGACCCGGAGGCCCAGCAGTTCCCGAGGGTCAGTGGGCAGCTGCAGACTTCTGGAACCTCGGCGTCGCTTGCGCAGTAGCGGCCGCGCTGAGGCCCAGAGGCACGGTCGTCCCAGCGCTGATCCACACCTGGACGGGGCCGGCCGGCCTCTGTGGAAGTCTTTCCTAGAGGGGCACAGACCCCAGAAGGCAGCCTTGACCTTGTCCTCCCAGGCTGACCTGGGACTTGAGGACTCCTGAGGTCACCCTGTATTCCCTGTCTCACCATCCGGTATGGGGGACCCTAATCTCCCGATAGGTGGGGTTGGTTTGTTGGTTGGTTTGAATTGCTAGACTCTTCCTATAAAAGGCCTGAAAGGAAGCACCAGCTCCCTTTCCTTCTGCTCTCGTTAGCAAGCCACGGCCACCTTGTCTCCAGGCTGACCTTCCGGCTTGTTGGGCAAACTCACAGCCAAGAGAACCTCCTGCAGACCCCCCACCCCACGCCGCCCCTGCCGTGGGTTCTTGGCCCTCAGCAGCTCCGCCCCCCCTTTAGCCTGCAGGCAGGGGGAGGCTCATCCGGAACTCCCTGCCCCTCGCCCTCTCCAGGCCCAGCTGCTGGAAGCACCTTCGCTCCCCTGCGGGCCAAGGAAGTGTGAGGTGGGAGAGCTTATCAGCCCGCTCAGCGCCACGGCTCTGGTGGCAGAGCCTCTGTACAAACAGAGGGCAATTTCCTGAGACGGAGGCTTGGCCCGATCGAGGCGCATACGGGCGCTTGGCAGGTTATGAGATGGCTCCCAGGGCAAAGTCAGCAGTCCCCACCATCTGCTTCGGCAGGGAGGAGAAAGCCCCTCTCTGCAGGAGCCCGGAGAGCAGGGGGAGAGCGGGCCGGGGGTAACGCAAGCCCTGGCACACTGTCCAGGCTGCCACCCTGCTGCCTAGCTGCACGCGTGCGGGCGGCCTCGGAACGGGGAGCTGGGCGGCTCTCGGTTCCGATCAGCCCTGCTCCGGCCTCCGGCCCGGTGCGCTGCGAGTGGCCCACGTTACCCGGCCTGCGAGCTCCGGGCGGGGCGTGCAAGCAGCTGCTGCTTGAAGCCGCAGCTGGCACGGTGCTGGGGGGAGACCCCGGGCCCGTCAACCTCAACAGCTCACTCCACAGAGGAGGAAGCCAGACCCGGGCGAGGGGAGGCCCTGGGGACAGGGAAAGGGGGCAGGCGGAGCTCGGCTTGCTTGGTTCAAAAGGAGATGTGGCTGGGGCGAGGCCTGGCAAGGCTGAAAGTTGGGGTGCCCTGTCCAGCCACCCTGTTTGGTAGAATTGCACAGTTGACCCTTGAAAAAGAGGGGTTTCTCCTGTGCTGCCCATCTAATATGGGGCTTTTTTTTTTTAATAACAAAGGCAGTCCAGTACCATAGATAGATTTTCTCTTCCTTAAGATTTTTCTTAACATTTTTTTCTCCAGCTTTCTTCATTGTGAGAATATAATAATAATACATATCACATATAAAATATGTGTTAATCATTTATGTTACCGGTAAGACTTCCAGTCAACAGTAGGCCGTTAGTAGTTAAGTTTGGGGCGAGTTGAAACTTATATATTTTCAACTGCATGGGGGGTCGGCGCCCTTCACCCCCACATTGTTCAAGGGTCAGCTTTGGGGCGCCTGGGTGGCTTAGTCGGTTAAGCGTCTGACTTTCGCTTAGGTCATGATCTCGCGGTGGGTTCGAGCCCCGTGTCGGGCTCTGTGCTGACTGCCAGCTCAGAGCCTGAAGCCTGTTTCAGAGTCTGTGTCTCCCTCTCTCTCTGACCCTCCCCTGCTCACACTGTCTCTCTCTCTCTCTCTCTCTCTCTCTCTCTCAGAAATAAACAAAACTTTAAAAAAAAAAAGGACCAGCTTACTGTGAGCCACAAATGCAAGTCTGTAGTTTTAAGTTTTCTGGTAGCCACATGAAAAAGAGCAACAGATGAAACTAATTTTTAAAAATGCATTTTATTTAACAGTCTATCCAAAATATTTTGGCTGTAGTCAATATGAAAAGATATGAGCTATTTTACATCTTTTCATCCCGAATCTTTGAAACCAAGTGGCTGCCGTGTGGGAAAGCGCAGGTCTCCGCCGGAGGCTCTGTCCCAACCCGGCCTTCTAAATGACGCTCAGCTTTCTCAAGTACTGAAAACCCTACATCTTTCTTCGTCCCTGCCCTTTCTCCTGTGCTTTTAGTCTTGGGGGCCAGGTTCACGGCCATCTGACAGTTGCCGTCTGAACATTTCTGAGACCAGGCTGTTCCAGCCGCCTGCGTGTCAGCCCCTGTCTGGGGAGCTGGGTGCTGATTTGACTAGGCCTTAGACAGTCACGCCAGGAATTCAGTCCTTGTTTTTCTTGCAGTGAATCAGTTAGCCTTAATCGCCGGGGCGTGTGAGGGCCTCCCGTGGCGCTCATTTCTTTCCAGGAGACTTCTGCGGACAGGAGACAGAGCTCAAATGTTCCAAATCCCCACCCCGGCCTCCTGCCGTCCCAGCTGGGGTCTGCTTCCCTCTCTCCTGTCTAGCCTGAGGGGGGGCCTTCTGCTCCCAGGGCTGGAGTCTAGACCTCTTATCTCCTGGCCCCCTCCCTCCGTGGATCACCACCACCCAGGAAGAGACTTGGAGCTCTCCGGGGGGCGGATGGAGGCGGGGGGCGGGGGGCAGCCTTCTGTTTCCGCTTTGCCAGGTGCCTCCGCCACCTGTTCAGTCTCAAAGATAAGGAAGTGAGCTCTCTGGTTGGAGATGTGAGGTTGGCATTCAGGGCTGGCTGCTGGACCCTGCAGGCATTTAAACAATGGCCCTTTTCTGAGAGCAGTTGATTGCTAGCAGTGGTTAGAAGAAAATTGTCACCCTGGAATAACAATAACATGGAGGGAGGGCTGGGGTGGGGGTGGGGGAGCGTGGCCTCTGGGCCTGGCCTTCCATCTCTGGCTCCAGCTCACCGTCAGGTTCAGCGGGAACAGGACTTCGGAGCCCACTCTGCTCCCCTATTGCTGCTGGCTCTGTCAAGGCTCCCTGGTGCCCTCCCCACCCCTGCTGCCCCGCCCTCCCTCAGCCCTCGCCCCTCCAGGATGGATGACTGCTGTGTCCCCTCTCCAGGACCGAGTTCAGTGGCTTGTCCGTGAGATGCAGCCAAGAGGGACTCAAACTTTTTCTGTCCTACGAGCGCACGCGGCCAGTCTCAGTTCCGTCCCTGTCCCCTCTAGTCGGAGGGGTCCTTCTTTCCTCTCAGGGTGTTTTCTGCCCTCAGCTGGGCCTGCCGGGAGGTCCCAGGGCTCCCCAAAGCCAGTGGTGCTCCCTCCCCTTCACTACTGCCCAGCCCTCCCTCCACGGAAACTGTGATGCTTCCAGGGGGTGGTCTAGAGCCGCAGAAGGGTTCTTCGCGGTGGGCCAGTGACATGAGTGCCTGGAGCGGCTCCCGGATGGCCTGCCTGGCACTCAGTGTGAGGAAGAGGCCAGTAAACTGGTACCACTGCCCACCACTCCATCTGACTCGGGAAAAGCCACCAGGAGCCCCTTCTGGGGGACCAGGTGAGGAGAAATGGGCAGGAAAACCCAAGCCCAGTAGGTTCCCAAGGGGCTCGGCCGGACCCGAGGCCCAGCAGCACCTGAAGGCTGATGCTGGGGAGGGGCCTTGGGGGAGGGGCCTTGGGGGCATCCCAGTCCCTCTGGAGCTGGTCTCAGACTCTTCGGAGGATCCCAGCGATGCATGTCCTGTTGCATCTGGCCCCATACCCACGGACAGATAGGACGACACTGAGCCAGCCAGGAAGACTGGGCAGCGGGACTGTGGGGGTGTCCTCTGGGGAGACAACTGGGTGGTGTCCACTTTTAAAAGTGTACCTTGTGCCAGTTGTCTGGGGTGAATGCCCCCTGGCTGCCCCATCAGGGTGATGGAGAGCACGGAGCCACCCCACCTCCCCCGGTGGGGTAAGAGCTGTGGGCGGGGGGCGTGGCCGATAGCCCGATAGCCAGGTGCGCTGTACTGCCCGGAGGTGTTTATTAACCCCCAGCCCGAGCACTGAGCATGCGCAAGCGTCTGTCTCCAGCCCCGTCCCTCCTGGGCCCCCGGTATTTCCCCGGCTGCATGTGCTCTCTGCCGCTTCCCTCTGGGTGTGTGGATGTAACAAGTCCAGACCTTTCCTGGGAGTCAGGCAGGCTCGGGCGCCCCGCCCTCTGGGCTGCGCCTTTTCCTCCCAAACTGGTTGTGCAGGAGCCGCCGAGTGTGGGCAGTGTGGGTGCATGCGTGGCAGCCCCGGCCGGTGCCCGCTCGCTGCCTCACCTGCGGGGAGGGGCCTCCCAGAAACTGCCTTCTCGGTGCCCGGCCACCCCGCCTCGCCAGAGCCCAGCTGAGCCACCAGCGAGGACACACGCCTGCTGCCCGCCACCCGCCTGCACCGGCCGAGCCCAGCCTGAGCCGGCACCTGCCTTTGCAACCATGTTCAAGGGTCTGAGCAAAGGCTCCCAGGGCAAGGGGTCCCCTAAGGGCTCCCCGGCCAAGGGCTCTCCCAGGGGCTCCCCCAGCAAGCACAGCCGGTAAGCGGGGCCCCCGGACAGCGGGCTGGAGCAGGGGTGGCTCCCGGCCCAGGTGCTCCGTTTCCACCTGGAAATGGCAGCCCGCCCGGAGCTCAGGACCAGCCCAGCGCTGGCATTCAGTGTCCTGAGGCCAAAGGGCCCCGGGCGTGGACTCTCTCCTTTGCCCAGACAGAGCTCCAGTCCTAGCAGGAGGCCAGGGATGGCCTGGGGCTCCCACATTCCAGGGGCCTGAGGGCCTCGGGTGGGGGTGCGCTGCAGGAGACCCACCAGATGAGGTGGGGCCCGGCAGGGGGTGGGGTGGGTGGCTGGGAGACTGGAGTGCCCCGCTCCCTGTCTGTGGCTCTGCCCTCACGGCCCTGCTGGAGCTGGGCTGACCCTTGGAACCCGGGTACAGGGTGGGCAGGGGGACGGAGGCTGAGAAGGGAGGCCGGGTGCCTGGCGCAGGGAGGCGGGGCTGTTGTGCTGCGGGCTCCGAGCTGGAGCTTTCCTCTCCAGGCTCTCACCCGGGGCCCCGAGTTTTGTTACTGTGTTGGGGTGTGAGGAGCCGGTGCTGCAGGGAAAGGGGAGGGCCAGCCGGCCCCGGACACCCTCAGCCGCCCTCTGCTCCCCAGCTCCCTGCCCGGCCCAGCCCCCCTTTCAACAGCCTCACGGTCCGCAGACAGACTTGGCGGCTCCCTTCTCCTTCCGTCGTACTGGCCCACTGGCCGGCAGCCCCCTCTGTAGGGTGGAGGTGGCAGATGGGAGCGGAGATGAAAGGCTCATTACCCTGATAGGGATCAGGGCGATGACACCTAGGCTGGGCTTCTGGGCAGACAGGAAAGACAGCAGGTAGGACTCTCACTGGAGTGGCCTGTCCTTTGGGGCTCCTGAGCCCTGCCCAGGGTGGAGTGTGCTTCTCCCGATGGCAGCAGCCCTCCCAGGAGGCCGGGCCTGAAGACAGGTGGCCCAGCGCTCAGGAGCCACAGCTCCCTGTCCCCAGGCAGGCTCCCTGCAGGGCTTTCCTAGCCTGGGGCAGCTGGTAGCTCTGTCTACACTGCCCCGGGTGGCTCTGGCTGCAGCCTGCCCACCCCACCCCACCCCCAAACAGTGCTCATTGTTCCCCTCATGTGCAATCTATTCCTTTGACACATTTATTGAGCACCTGCTATGTGCCAGGACTGTTCTAGGGACTGAGGATGCCACTTACACAGAACTAACAAACAGGTCCTTAGCTACGTGGTGCTTTTATTCTAGTGGAATAAACACTCGCTGGATGCTGACTCTGCACAGGCTGTGCACTGGGTGCTTCAGAGGGATTCATTCTCCTAACACCAAGCACTATGATGTAGATAACATTGAAGCCCCACTTTACAAATGAGGAACTTTGGGCACAGAGAGTTTAAGTAACTTGCCCAAAGCCACATAGCAGTAGTGCTGGAAAATGATTAAACCCAGGCTGTTTGGTCCACGATTCCTTCATTTTTTAAAAAATGTTTATTTATTTTGAGAGCGAGAGAGCAAGAGAGCAAGCAATTGTGAGTCGGGGAGAGGCAGAGAGAATTCCAAGTAGGCTCTTCGATATCAGTGCAGAGCCCAACTTGGGACCCGATCTCTGGAACTGAACAGTGAATTCATGACCTGAGTCAATCAGGTCAAGAGTGGGATGCTTTGGGCACCTGGGTGGCTCATTTGGTTAAGCACCCAACTTCAGCAGGTCATGACCTCATACTTTTTGGGTTCAAGCCCTGTGTCACCCTCTGGGCTGACAGCTCAGAGCCTGGAACCTGCTTCGGACTCTGTGTCTCCCTCTCTCTCTGCCCCTCCCCTGTTCCTGCTCTGTCTCCCTCTCTCTCAAAAGTAAATAAACATTAAAAATTTTTAAAAATGGGGCGCCTGGGTGGCTCAGTCAGTTAAGCGTCCGACTTTGGCTCAGGCCATGATCTCGCGGTTCGTGGGTTCGAGCCCCGCGTTGGGCTCTGTGCTGACAGCTCAGAGCCTGGAGCCTGTTTCAGATTCTGTCTCTCTCTCTCTCTCTCTCTCTCTCTCTCTCTCTCTCTCTGACCCTCCCCTGCTCACTCTCACTCTCTCTCTCTCTCAGAAATAAATAAAACATTTAAAAAATATTTTTTAAAAAAATTAAAAAAAAAAGAGTTGGATGCTTAACCAAATGAGCCACCCAGACGCCCCTGCCCAGAGTCCTGTCCGCCTGAGTTTTTACTGGCACTGCCCCTCTGTTGGGGCTGTGGGGTTCATCCTTTGATTCCTAATTCAAGGCCCAGCTCAGTGAAGCCTTCAGCGAACCCTTCCCCTTCCCCAGGGCTGTGAGCTAACAGGGTGCTGTGCTCATGAGGCTTGGACCACTCCGCCTTTTAGTCGGTTTGCTTGACCCTCTGGGCCCCAGAGAGTGAGGTGCCCCGTGCAAAGGGCCCCGGGGAGCCAGATCAGGCTTATACTCTGCTTCTTGCTGTGTGACCTAGAGCAAGTCAGGTCCTTCTCTGGGCTTAATCCCCAAATCTGGGCAATGTGGCCGCGTCTCTGCAATCTCTGCCCACCTCCCCGCCCCAATGCTGTGGGGCTCCTCCAGACGGTTGTTAGCCTCGGTATAGGCAGAGCCCAGGGCGACGAGGGGGAGACAGGGCTGGGGTGGGAGGAGGTTGGGGTGGGGGACATGCTGCTTCTCCCCGGCCAGCCCAACTGCCCCTCCCAAAGCCCAGCCATGCCGTCTCGTCTCTGGGCATTAGCGGCCGAGGCATGATTCACTCCCAAGTAAGAGGCGGGGAGCTGGGTGGGGTCGGGAGCTCCCTGCCAGGACAGTGAGGATGGCCTGCTCCCTCGTGCCAGACACACTGGAGACTTCTACTCTCTGAACCCTTGTGCGGACACAGTGCTACCCGACCTTCAGGAATCTCCCAGAACGTCCTGCAGAGAGAAACCAGGGCTCCCCACATCTTGGATGCCTCCCTCCTGGGCAGTGAGCCAGGCTGCAGGGCAGGACGGGTCCGAGGGACACAGGGGACCCCACATAGGTGGACCCCATGCAGGTGGGTCTTTTCCAACCAAGCTGCCCTCTGTCCCCACCCCTACCCCAGGGCTGCCACCCAGGAGCTGGCCCTGCTCATCTCCCGCATGCAAGCCAATGCCGACCAGGTGGAGAGGGACATCCTGGAGACCCAGAAGAAACTGCAGCAGGTGAGGCCCCAGAGGCGAGCAGCAGGGGCGCGGGGGGCGGGGGCAAGGGAGGTTCCCTGAAGCCCCTGAGCTCCCAGCGCAGATGGTGAAAGTGGGCCAGAAAACCCTTGGCTTTCTCTGGTCATGCCCCGAACCCAGTGGGCAAGAAGGCTGGGCTCGGCTTGGCTTCTCTGTTGGGCTCCCGGCTTGGGGGTCAGAGGGGCTCCCACGTGTCCTTGTGGGGGTCAGAGGGGCTCCCGCGTGTCCTTGCACCTGCCCCACAGATGCCCTGGGCCTGGCCCTCTGCCGGTGTGGGCACCGAGGTCGGCAGATGGGAACGCAGGGGTGGTCTCCGGGGGGGGGGGGTGATGACGGGCAGCGAGGATGTGGCCCCACACCTGCAGGACCGAGTGCACAGCGAGGAGAACCAGGCCCTGAAGCACCGGCAGGAGGTGGGCCGCAGCCTGAAGGAGGCCGAGGTGCTGCTGAAGGATCTCTTCCTGGACGTGGACAAGGCCCGGCGGCTCAAGCACCCGCAGGCCGAGGAGATTGAGAAGGAGTGAGTGGGGTGGCGGCGGCCGGGCCGGGGCTTGACGACGGAAGCCTTGGGGTCCCAGGGGAGCCCCCGGCCCCGCCCTGACCTGCCGGCCGCCTCCTTGGCAGCATCAAGCAGCTGCACGAGCGGGTGACCCAGGAGTGTGCCAAGTACCGCGCCCTGTACGAGAAGATAGTGCTGCCGCCCGATGTGGGGCCCAGGGTCGACTGGGCACGGGTCCTGGAGCAGAAACAGGTTGGGGCACCCCCAGTGTCGGAGACCCCTCAGGGAGCTCGAGGCTCACACCTGACCCAATCAGCAATCCCAGAGCCTCGTGTCCCCAGGGGCCTGCTGAGGGCTTGGACCTGGGAGGGGGCTGGGAAGGGCGAGAGCACAGGAGACCGCGCAGCCAGGGAAGGCTTCCTGCAGGAAGGGGCGTGTGAAGAGGTGGGAGGGTTCAGTTAGGCTGGGGTGAAATGGTGAGGAGAGGACATTCCAGAAAGAAGAAACACAGGCTCCGGCCCGGGGTGTGGTGGGAAGTGAGGTTTTCTGGGCAGGCAGGCAGAGCCAGGTCACGGGCGTGTACCCTGAACATCGGGTGAGGGAACTGTGCTCTGATACCACAACAGAGAGATGCAGTGATGACAACGAAGGGGCAGTGGGGAGGGCGTGGGGGGCTGCCGCCCTGTGGCTGAGCTGAGCGGCCCGCTCCTTCCGCAGAAGCAGGTCTGCGAGGGCCAGTACGGGCCGGGCATGGCCGAGCTGGAGCAGCAGATCGCCGAGCACAACATCCTGCAGAAGGAGATCGAGGCCTACGGGCAGCAGCTGCGCAACCTCATCGGGCAGGTGGGGGGACGCACGTCCCTGCCTGGCCCCCCACCCTACCCCCCCTTCCCTTAGAGCCTGAGTAGCCCAGCTGGCCTTCTGGGGCAAGGGATGGAGGTGGGGGGACCAGTGGGCCCAGGACGTGGGGTGCAGTCTCCCCTGCGTGCCGACCCCCTCTCACGGAGCCCGCTTTGTCTCCCCCCGCCCCCCACCTTGGTGGAGCCAGGACGCAGCTACCATCCGGAGCCAATACCGGGACCTCCTGGTGAGCAGAGGAAGGACTGGGCTGGGTGGGTGGATGGGTGGGCAAGGAGGGGCTGGCGTTTCTGGACACAGCCTGACACGTCCCTTGCCGCCCCCCTCCCCACGCGTCCCGGAGCACAGAAGGCGGCCTCGTGGCGCGGGCAGAGCCTGGGCAGCCTGTACACGCACCTGCAGGGCTGCACGCGGCAGCTGACCGCCCTGGCCCAGCAGCAGCAGGCCATCCTGCAGCAGGACTGGAGCGACCTGATGGCGGACCCCGAGGGCGTGCGGAGGGAGTATGAGGTCGGTGGGGGAGGGGGGCTCTGGAGCAGAGGGCGCGAGGACCTCCCATCCGCCCCGCCGCTCCCCCCCCCCCACCCCCCGCCACTGACGCTCCAGACTCTCCCCTAGCACTTCAAGCAGCATGAGCTGCTGAGCCAGGAGCAGAGCGTGAACCAGCTGGAGGATGACGGGGAGCGCATGCTGGAGCTGGGGCACCCCGCTGTGGGGCCCATCCAGGTGCGAGGGACAGAGGTGCCCGCGGTCTCAGGGACGCCCGCTCCCTCGATCCAGGGGCTGCCCGGGGAGGCTGGGGGGAGGGAGACGCAGCCCAGGTCGGGGCGGAGCCGAGCGGGCAGTGTGATGGGTGCAGAGCAGGGCGGGTGCCATCCGAGGGCTCCATGTTGCTGTCCTCAGACCCACCAGGAGGCCCTGAAGATGGCGTGGCAGAACTTTCTGAACCTGTGTATCTGCCAGGAGAGCCAGCTGCAGCATGTGGACGCCTACCGCCGGGTGAGCCTGTGTGCGGGGCGGGCGGCCACCAGGGCCCTGGGCACAGAAGTGCCTGGGGGGAGGCCACAGGCCACGATCACACACAGGGAGACAAGGCACTGCATAAAAACGGCAGAGCTGGGTCATCGTGACTGGGTCCCAGAGGGAAAATGATGTCACACAAACATTAACAGGATGATGTGGTTCTCGGGGGCAGGGGAGGGGTTGGTTCTCAAGGGCAAAACAAACAAACAAATAAAAATCTTCCTCTTTGGGGCTCCTGGGTGGCTCAGTCAGTTAGGCGTCCGACTTTGGCTCAGGTCATGACCTCACGGTTCGTGGGTTCGAGCCCCATGTCAGGCTCTGTGCTGACAGCTCAGAGCCTGGAGCCTGCTTTGGATTCTATGCCTCCCTCTCTCTCTGACCCTCCCCTGTTCACGCTGTCTCTCTCTCTCTCAGAAATAAATAAAAAACATTAAAAATTAAAAAAAACCCTTCCTCTTCTGCATAAATCACAAATATTTACACCTAAAGGACAGACAGCACATCGGTAGTGTTATGATTTTATAGACGGTGGGGAAATTAAGGAAAAGATGTCTAAAAAGTCCCCTTAGAAGGGGCAATGATGAAAAAATGGTTGAAAAACTTTGACGTAGTATACAACAGGGAAGTTTTTTTTTTTGTTAATTTCCACCCAAAATGTTTCATATACTTTGAGAGGGACAATTGCCAAAGGGTTTTTCCTTCCTTTTTCTTTTTTTTTGTATTTTCCTATGTAACTGGCATACATGATCACATGGACAAGAATTCTGTAACATCACCCAACTGCACAATGTTCCTTTTTTTTTTTTAAGTTTATTTATTTTGAGAGAGAGAGAACATGCATGAGTGGAAGAGGGGCAGAGAGAGAGAGAGAGAGAATCCCGAGCAGGCTCTGTGCTGTGAGTGCAAAGCCTGACATGGGGCTCGATCCCACGAACCATGAGATCATGACTTGAGCCAAAGTCAAGTCAGACACTTGAGTGACCGAGCCCTCCCAGGTGCCCCCAGGAGTTTCTTTGCAAAGAATATTCCCAGCTTCCACCGGGGGGCACCCACCCAAGATTCTAGCCAGGACGACTATAGGGACTCAAGTAAGCAGGAGAGCCCCGCTCCCCTGGGCAGGAAGCACTTAAGTCGGCAGTTTAGAACACTGAAACAAGCCCAGCAAGCTGGAAATGCCCAATTTGCAGAACATTCCAGTTAAAAAGACCCCAAGGCCTGGTGGAAAGGCCTACGGTGCAGGGACCGGTGGCTTGCAGGGGCGGTGGGCGGTGGGCTGCTCTGGGCTCTGCCCCAAACTACCCACGATTTCAGTTCCAGGAAGAGGCCGACTCTGTCAGCCAAACCCTGGCCAAGCTGAACTCCAGCCTGGACACCCAGTACAGCCCTGCCCCCGGGGGGCCCCCTGGCGCCCCCACAGAGCTGCTGCAACAGCTGGAGGTGAGCAAGCCCCGCCAGGCCACGTGCACCCCGCTCCGGGGAATGGGGCTGGCCCTTGCGTCTGGGCCTCACCCTTCCCTGGGGCTTTAGTCACATCCTGAGCCCATCCTGGGTGGGGAGAAGAAGCGCCGAACTGCTCTAGTAGGAAGAGGCTGGTCTGTTACCAGCAAGCCCCTCCCCCCTCTGGGCCTGTTTCCTTACATGCAATGTGACAGAGACCCCCTGGGGGAGCTCTGAGCAACTCCTGCCAGCCCCTACTCTAGAGGCCTGGGTGACACTGAGCCACCCCCCGCCCCACCCCAATCAGCAGACTCCCGGGATCCTGGGCCCCTTGAAGGGCCTTCTTTTACTTCCCTAAGAAACCCTGTCTTCATGAAGGCCCCTTGGCTCTCATGGGAGGGGGGCAGTACCGGACAGGCCTCAAGTGCAGCCTGGGACCCTGCAGGCAGAGAAGAAGCAGCTGGCTGTCGCTGAGAAGACCGTTGGGGACCTGCAGCAGCAAAGCCATCAGGTGGCCCCTCTGCCGCAGCGCAGGAACCCACCCCAGCAGCCTCTGCACGTGGACAGCATCTGCGACTGGGACTCAGGAGAAGTACACGCTCGGCCCGGCCAGCCTCAGCCCTGCCCGTCCAGTCCCACCACTGCCCCCGCCCTGCCCAGCCCTCCAAGCC
Organism: Proteles cristata cristata; assembly: GCA_017311185.1. NCBI lineage: Eukaryota > Metazoa > Chordata > Mammalia > Carnivora > Hyaenidae > Proteles > Proteles cristata. The sequence goes on from JAESUZ010004822.1 coordinate 532,689, forward strand.
CTGCTCTGCCTCTGGCCTGTCCAGCCCCGACCCCACCTTGGCCTTAGCTCCCTCTCTTCCCTGCCCCTGAGCCAGCCCGAGCCCCTCCCGCCCTGTCCCGCAGGTGCAGCTGCTGCGGGGGGAGCGATATATGCTGATGGACAACACCGACCAGCACACCTGGGTCGTGCAAGGCCCGGGTGGGGAGACCAAACGCGCCCCAGCTGCCTGCCTCTGCATCCCAGCTCCAGACCCTGAAGCCGTGGCCACAGCCTCCAAGTGGGTCTGCCTGGGGACACTCGGGGGCAGGAGGCAGGCTGTGGGCCCAGACCATGTCCTGTGGTGTTCGCCTTTCACCTGGACCAGTGACTCCTGGGGCGGGGGCAGGGGGACGGTTCGGAGAGAGAGGAGAGATGTCCTTCTCTGATCTCCTCCTCGTTCTAGGCTGGCCTCGGAGCTGCAGGCCCTGAAGCAGAAATTGGCCACAGTCCAGAGCCACCTGATGGCCAGCACTACGCAGCCCTTACAGACTGGCCAGCAGGGTACTGAGGGCTGGCCAGAGACTTGGGGGATCGTTGGAAGAGCAGGAGTACATCCTACTTTGGTTGCTGTCGGAGGGGGGCGGGTTGTGACAGGCACGGGGTGACCCTGGACTAGGGACTTCTGCTGGGGGATTCCATCTCTTGGGCTGGCATGGCCCCTCACCCAGTTAGGCCCTACCCACCCCTCACACCTCCCCCCACAGGATGCTCTGGGGGTACCAGGGAAGAGGCCCTCAGGCAGATGGGGAGACGGGAGGTAGGCTCTGGACCCTTACAGGCACCCTATGTCCCCAGCTCCTGCTGCCTCAGCGCCAGAAGACCCACAGGCCCAGAAGCTCCTGACACAGATGACCCAGCTGGATGCAGACCTAGGGCAGATAGAGAAGCAGGTGCTGGCCTGGGCCCGGGCCCCCCTGAGCCGCACGGCACCCCTGGAGGACCTGGAGGGCCGCATCCAAAGCCACAAGGTGGGTGGGGAGCAAGGACAATGGGGATAAGAATGGCCCCGCCCTGGGGGGGTGTGAAGGAAAGGTGAGCAGAGCACGCAGGGACCCAGGGACAGGGGAGGGAGTGGACAGTCCAGGGCTCAAGACCAGCTGGTTCCTGTCCTGGCTCCTCTACTGCCCAGCTCTGCGATCTTCACAAATCACTTAACCTCTCTGGGCCTTGATTTCCTCACCGCTGAAAACAGACACAGTAATACCCACGCATGGTTGTTCCGAGGATGCCATAAAGCTCAGAGAAGGTTCTAGAGGGACAGAGCCCCGGGTAAAGGCCTGCACTTGGGAGATGTTCCAGCGAGGGTCCTGAGAGCACCAAAGAAGGCTGGGCGTCTGAGGGGTGATTCCTCCTGGAGGCAGGGGGCGGAGGCCCCTGGACGGGTTGCAGTGCGTAAACTCCGTCACAAAAAAAAGGACGTGTCCTCCGAGCACTAACAGTGAAAGCAGCCCCTCCCCACGGGGGAGGGAGGGTGGGGGTTGCGGTTCAGGTTATGTCCTTGCCGACCAGGTTCTGTTCAATACAGTGTCAGCGTTTGGTTTCTAAATGTTTGAGTCTCAATGGTCCCTGTCCCCGTGCAGCTGGCTGTTTCCACTCCATCCTGTGCGGGACGTGTGGGGAACTCAGAGGGCCAGTGGGGACGGGAGGGCTCCTGGGCTGGGACGGGATGGGCGGGAGGTGACTGCACCCAGTCGAGAACTCTGAGGGGGCATCAGGGGGAGACGGGGCGGGGGGAGCAGGCAGGGGACACAAAGTAGCCTCAACACAGATCCCGCCGCCATCTGAGGCTCTGGGGCCGACAGGGGGCTGGGCCTTTACACCTGGGCCGGTGAGTCACCGGTTATGACTGCACAGGGGACATGGCAAGTCCCGAAGCCACCACATCTCCCACGTTAGGGGTGCTGGGGGCCCCCAGAAGCGCAATTAGGCCTGAAGTCTTGTGATCGGCACAGCGACGCCCCCAGAATTGTGCTGCCTCCTCCCATCAGTCCTTCTGCACATGAGGACATGGCGGGGGGTGCTCAGCGAGGTTGACGGCCCCAAGGTCATCCACAAGGGGATTCTGGGGACCAGGACTGATCCCGGATCTCTGGCCATGTGAGCAGGGTTGGGTGGACCCTTCTGGAAGGAGACCTCTGACTCTGTCCATCCCCCCTACCCCCCACCCAGGGCACAGCCCAGCGGCTGCAGAGCCTGGGAGCAGAGAAGGAGGCGGCCCAGCAGGAGTGTGAGGCGTTTCTGTCTGGCCGGCCCGTGGGCCCCGTGGCCCTGCACCTGCCCGTGGCCCTCAACAGCGTCAAGAACAAGTATAGTGATGTTCAGGTTCTCTGCAACCTCTACGAGGAGAAGTGAGTGCTCCAGGGACTGGGAAGGGGGACAGCGGGGTGGCGCCATTGAGGTGTGTGTGTGGCCTCTGGAGTTCCTGACCTTGAGCCCCCACTTGAGACAGAGCCAGAGCGGCCCTGGGTCTGGAGCGGCAGATCCAGGAAGCAGAAAGGGTCATCCGAGGCTTCGAATCCTCTGTGGCGCAGGAGCCGCCTCTCCCTGCCAGCCCAGGCGCGCTGCAGGACAGGGTCAGCGAGCTGCAGGTGAGGGGCCCGGTGGCCCTGCCAAGGATCTGCGGCGGGGTGGGGGTGGATGGAGCCACGGGTGCAAGGCGCTGTGTCCCCTCCTCACCCAGCGCCTGCGGAGGGAGCTGCTGGGACAGCAGGCCTGCGTGCTGGGGCTGCACCGCGAGCTGAAGGCCACCGAGCATGCGTGCAGCACCCTGCAGAACCACCTGCGTGAGTTCTGCCAAGATCTGCCCCGCCAGCAGCGCCAGGCAAGGGCCCTCACCGACCGCTACCACGCTGTGGGGGACCAGCTGGACCTGCGGTGAGTGGCTGGGCCATGAGGGCTCGAGGCACGCCCCCCACAGCACGCAGCAGTGGCTGCCGCCCCCACGCTGTGTGACCTTGGACTGGCGACTTCACCTCTCTGAGGCTAGGTTTTCCGCAACTCTAAAATGGGACAATAACATGGGGCGCCTGGGTGGCTTAGTGGGTTAAGCATCCGACTTTCACTTAGGTCATGATCTCGCGGTTTGTGGGTTCGAGCCCCGCGTCGGGCTCTGTGCTGACTGCCAGCTCAGAGCCTGGAACCTGTTTCAGTCTGTGACTCCCTCTCTCTCTGACCCTCCCCTGCTTGCGCTGTCTCTCTCTCTCTCCTAGAAATAAAAATATTAAAAAAAAATAAAATAAAATGGGACAATAACAGCACCCATCTCCCAGGGTGAGCCTCCCTCCCTCCCTCCGTCCCTGGCACGGACCCTCTGGTCTATCCCTGAATGCCCAGCTCCAGCATAGGGTCCAGAGTCAGGGCATCAGCACGGTGGGTCCCTCAGGCCTCCTGACCCGTCCCAGGGAGGGAGGCACCCACCAGTCTCCTCCGTGCACCCCTCCCCTGTCCCCAGAGGGTAGCTGTCACCTCTGCTCTGGGTCCCCTCCTCCCGCAGGGAGAAGATGTTGCAGGACGCCAGCCTCACCTACCAGCAGTTCAAGAACTGCAGGGACAACTTGAGCTTCTGGCTGGAGCACCTGCCCCACGGCCAAGTGCGGCCCAGCGACGGCCCCAGCCAGATTGCCTACAAGCTGCAGGCGCAGAAGGTGAGGAGCCGAGGCTGCAGGCCGCTTGGGGCCTCCCCACGGTAGAGCTGCCTGGGCGCGAGTGGCCCCCTAGTGGCCAGCGTTCTAAGAGCCCTCCAAGCGCCGCCCCCTTTGGGGGTCCCCCCTACCCGAAACACTGGCTCCACTTTGCCCACAGAAACGGCAAGCCCATGTCCATCTGGTATGAGGCGGGCAGCGAGCTGTATGCTCCTGGGGACTCCGACTCTTAGCACATCCTTTTCCTCCTACTTGCCACCCCCCTACTATGTACTGGCAATGAACCAGGGGCCCCGGGGGCAGCCAGTCTGGTGGGGGAGGCCGGTGCAGCGCAGACCACCATGCTGGTAAGGGCCCTGGGGAAGAGCCCGAGCAGTGTGGGAGCCCCTAGCAGGACACAGGGGGGTCAGGGCACGTGGTCTGGAAGACAAGCGCCCGGGGCGGCAGAGGGATGACAATGTCTAGGGAGAGAGTAACTGGGTAATGTCAGGCAGGGGGCTTGCGACAGAGATTCTTAGACCTGGCTGCAGATTAGAATCTCCCAGGGGGCTTTTAAAACATCCCTGTACCAGAGCCCCACTCCAGGCTGATTAAATTGGAATGGCTGGGATCAGCACATTGGTACTGTTGTTTTTTTTAAGTTTGTTTCTTTATTTTGAGGGAGAGAGAAAGAGAGCATGCACTTGTGCACGGAGTAGGACTGGAGAGAGAGAATTCCAAGCACAGAGCCAGACTCGGGGCTCGATATCACGAACTGTAAGATCAAGCATGACCTGAGCCAAAATCAAGAGTCAGACACTTAATTGGGTGAGCCCCACATCAGTACTTTTAAAAAAGTTCCCCTGGGGCGCCTGAGTGGCTCAGTCGGTGAAGCGTCCAACTTCGGCTCAGGTCATGATCTCACTGTTCATGGGTTCAAGCCCCGTGTTGGGCTCTGTGCTGACAGCTCAGAGCCTGGAGCTGCTTCAGATTCTGTGTCTCCCTCTCTCTCTGACCCTCCACTGCTCATGCTGTCTCTTTCTCTCAGAAATAAATAAAACATAAAAAATAATAATAACAATAAAAAGAACTTCTCAGTCCAAGAGGTGGTTCTCGGGTCCCTGGGCCTTCAGCACAGCGTTATGGAGACACTTAGACATGCAAATTCTCAGGCCCCAGTCCAGGTCGGCTCAGTCAGGAACTCTGGAGGTGGGGCCTTCAGGCTCTGTTTTAACAGGCTGTCTCGGTGACTCGCAGGCTGAAGGCCTCTAGGCTAGGACATGACTCTGAGGGGCACTAGGCAGAAGGAAGCGATTCTCCCAAAGAGAGGAAAGAAGAATGGGCGGCTCAGTCGGTTAAGTGTCTGACTTTGGCTCAGGTCATGGTCTCACAGTTTGTGGGTTCGAGCTCTGTGTCTGGCTCTGTGCTGACGGCTCAGAACCTGAAGCTGCTTTCAGATACTGTGTCTCCCTCTCTCTTGGCCCCTCCCCCACTGTGTTCTCTCTCTCTTTCTCTCAAAAATAAACAAGCATAAAAAAAAGGGGGAGGCGTCTGGTTGGCTCAGTCAGTTGAGCATCCGACTTCGGCTCAGGTCATGATCTCACAGTTTGTGGGTTCGAGCCCCGGGTCTGTGCTGACAGCTCAGAGCCTGGAGCTGCTTCCGATTCTGTGTCTCCCTCTCTCTCTCTGACCCTCCTGCTTGCGCTGTCTCTCTCTTTCTCTCAGAAATAAATAAAACATTAAAAAAAAAAGAAATAAATAAAACATTAAAAATATTAAAAAAAAAAAAAAAGAGGAAGGAAGGATTTCTGGAAAGAGAGACCCCGGAAAGGGCAGCTTCCCAGGCAAGTTCCTGCCCTGCGGCCCCAGGCGTGTGCTGGCTGCCTGAGCGCCGGGAGGGCGCCGGGAGGAGGTGTTTGCTCGCCACCCTTGACTCTCGCTCTTGCCCTGGCAGAGGCTACAGCAGGAGATCCAGGGCCGAGAGCAGGACAGGGCCACGGCCTCCCGCCTCTCCCAGGGCCTGCAGGCAGCCCTCCAGGTGAGCACAGTATGTCTCTCCCCTCCCTCCCCCTGCCAGCCCTCGGCTCTCCCATCCCCTGCCTCCCCCGCTGACCCCTGGCCTGCTGTCCTTCCCTGCCTGCTCAGGACTACGAGTTGCAGGCAGACACCTACCGCTGTTCCCTGGAGACCAGCCAGGCAGGGGCGACCCCGGACAGACCCCGAGGGGCTCCCCTGCAGGAGAGCATCCAGGCCCAGGTGAGAGGGGACCCAGCGGGGTCCGTGTCCGTCAGCGCCAGCTCTGCCAGCTCTGCAGCTGAGCTGACTCTGACCTCCCTCTCCCTCCTCCCGCCCCCAGGAGAGGGACCTGACAAAGGCCTACACGGAGGTGGCAGCCGTGTGCCAGCAGCAGCTGTGCCAGCTGGAGTTTGCCAGAAGGATGCTCGAGAAGGTATGGGGACAGCGGCCACTCCGGCCCTGTGCTAGGCGGCCTGGGCGGGTCACTGACGGGGCAGGCTCGGCAGCCTGAGCGCTACCGCTCCCTGCCGTCCCTGGTTCTCTCCTCGGCAGCTCTTCCAGGCCGGGAACCACCTCAGAGTCAGGCCCCGGAGCCGTCAGTCAGTGCAGTCACAGCTTAGCCGCCGGGCAGTCCGCCCGTGGGGACAGGAGAAAATCTCCCACAAAGTCTTCAGCTTAGGACCAGCCGCGAGGGGCAGGAAGCCACCTGGGTCTCCATTGCTGGGACACAGAGCCTTCTACGGCTCCTGGAGTCTGGCTGAGAGACTTGCCAGCTTTCTCCTGCCCAGCGGAGCACCCCCCCCAACACCCCCAGAGGAGCGTAGGCCCATACCCCAGAGCCTGGATGGCTGGATGGAAGGGGAGGGGCAAAGCTTTGGAAAGGAGACCCTGTCCTGTGTGCACGCTCCAGTGCAAATGCCGCCTGAACGCTGCCTTGCGTCACGGGGCCGAGGGGTCCTCTCAGAACCCTGCATCCAAGCCCCTTGGGTCTGCAGCCCCTGCTCCCAGAAGCCTCAGGAAGCCTCAGGAAGCAGGGAAGGAGTCTCTGATCTCAGGGTGTGAGGGGGGCAGTAGAAATGGGGTTCCTCCCTTCCTCCCACCCCGCCTCCCCTCCAGGACCCTCCCCTTCCTCCCCTCTCTCTCTGCAGATGTTGCTCAGTGAGGACAGCCAGGTGACGCTCGCTGCTCGGCAGGGGTGTGAGAGCCCCAGCCGAGCAGGGAAGGAGTCCGAGGCCCTGAGGTCCCAGCTGGAAGAGGAGAGGAAGCGGGTGGCCCAGGTGCGGCACGAGCTGGAGGAGCAGAGGAACCAGCTGCTGCAGCTGAGGACCCAGCGGCCCTTGGAGAGGCTGGAGGAGAAGGAAGTGGTGGAGTTCTACCGGGACCCCCAGCTGGAGAGCGACCTGTCCCGGCTGAGGTCCCAGGTGGAAGACGAGGGCCAGAAGCGGGCCGGCCTGCAGGCGGACCTGGAGGCTGCGGCCCAGCGCGTGGTCCAGCTGGAGAGCAAGCGGCGGGCTGCGCAGCCTCACCTGCTGACCAAGGAGGTCACCCAGATCGAGAGGGACCCTGGCCTGGACAGCCAGGCGGCCCAGCTCAGCAGCGAGATCCAGCAGCTGCGGGGCCAGAACGCCGCCGTCTCGGCCCGGCTGGAGGAGCTCAAGAAGGAGCTGCTGGCCCTGGAGAAGAAGGAGCCGAACGTGAAGGAGAAGGTCGTGGTCAAAGAGGTGGTCAAGGTGGAGAAGGACCTGGAAATGCTCAAGGCGGCCCAGGCCCTGAGGCTGCAGCTGGAGGAGGACACCGCGCGGAGGAAGGGGGCGCAGGAGGCCGTGGCCAAGCTGCGGGCTCGCATTGACGAGCTGGAGCGGGCGATCGGCGCCGTGGAGCCCAAGGTGATCGTGAAGGAGGTGAAGAAGGTGGAGCGGGACCCCGGCCTCCTGGAAGAGGCGTCAAGGCTGAGGAGCCTCCTCGAGGAGACCCGGAGCGAGAACGTGACCCTGGCGCGCGAGCTGGAGGAGCTGCGTGGCAAGCACAGTGCGGCGGCGAAGCAGAAGCCCAAAGTCGAGCTCCAGGAGCACGTCCGCGAGACCTTCCAGGTGGCTCCCGAGACGCAGCAGGAGATGGCGCGGCTCCGGGCCCGGCTGCAGGAGACGGCCGGCCAGAGAAGCTGCGTGGAGAAGGAGGTGGCGGCGCTGCTGCCTGACCTGGCGGCCCTGCGCGCCCAGAAGCCCGCGGTGGAGTACAAGGAGGTGACGCAGGAGGTGGTGAGACACGAGAGGAACCCCGAGGTCCTGCGGGAGATCGACCGCCTGAAGGCGCAGCTCAATGAGCTGGTCAACAGCAGCGGGCGGGCCCAGGAGCAGCTCATCCGGCTGCAGGGGGAGCGCGACCAGTGGAAGCGGGAGCGCGCCAAGGTGGAGACCAAGACGGTGAACAAGGAGGTGGTGCGCCGCGAGAGGGACCCGGTGCTGGAGAAGGAGGCCGAGCGGCTGCGCCAGGAGGTACGAGAAGCCACGCAGAAGAGGCGGGCGGCCGAGGACGCGGTGTCCGAGCTGCAGAGTAAGTACCTGTTGCTGGAGAGGAGGCGGCCCGAAGAGAAGGTGGTGGTGCAGGAGGTGGTGGTCACCCGCAAGGACCCGCGGCTCCGGGAGGACCACGGCCGGCTGAGCCGGAGCCTGGACGAGGAGGCGGCCCGGCGGCGGCAGCTAGAGCGGGAGGTGCAGCAGCTCCGGGCCGGCGTGCAGGAGAAGGAGGGCCTGCTCGGCTTCCGGGAGGACCGGGGCAAGAAGCTGGCCGCGGAGAGGGAGCTGCGGCAGCTGAGCCTGCGGATCCGGGAGCTGGAGAAGCGGCCGCCCGTGGTGCAGGAGAAGATCATCATGGAGGAGGTGGTCCAGCTGGAGACGGACCCGGACCTGGAGAAGTCCATGGAAGCCCTGCGGCAGGAGCTGGGCCGGGAGAAGGCCCAGGTGACAGGGCTGCATCGGGAGTGCAAGCAGCTGCAGGTGCAGATCGACGTCCTCCAGACGGCCAAATCGCAGGAGAAGACCATCTACAAGGAGGTGATCCGGGTGGAGAAGGACCCGGTGCTGGAGGGCGAGCGGTCCCGGGCGTGGGAGGCGCTCAGCAAGGAGCGCTCGGCGCGACAGAGCCGGGAGGAGGAGGCGCGGCGCCTGCGCGAGCGCATCGACCAGGCCGAGGCGCTGAGTAAGACATGGGCCCGGGAGGAGGCCGAGCTGCAGAAGGGCCGGGAGCAGGCGGCCCAGGAGCGCCGGCAGCTGCAGCAGGAGCTGCGGGAGCTGGAGAGGCGGAAGCAGCAGACGGTGCTGCATCTGCAGGAGGAGGCGCAGCTACTCAGCCAAAGGTCAGAGAGCGAGCGCCAGAAGGCCGCCCAGCGGGGCCAGGAGCTCTCGCAGCTCGAGGCGGCCATCCTCCGTGAGAAGGACCAGATCCATGAGAAGGAGAGGACCCTGCGAGACCTGCATGCCAGGGTGAGCAGGGAGGAGCTCAACCAGGAGACCCAGACGCGCGAGACCAACCTCTCCACCAAGATCTCCATCCTGGAGCCAGAGACGGGGAAGGACATGTCCCCGTATGAGGCCTACAAGAGGGGCATCATCGATCGAGGCCAGTACCTCCAGCTACAGGAGCTCGAGTGTGACTGGGAGGAGGTCACCACCTCGGGCCCCTGCGGGGAGGAGTCCGTGCTCCTGGACCGCAAGAGCGGGAAGCAGTACTCCATCGAGGCCGCCCTGCGCTGCCGGCGCATCTCCAAGGAGGAGTACCATCTCTACAGGGACGGCCGCCTCCCCATCTCCGAGTTCGCTCTGCTCGTGGCCGGGGAGACCAAGCCCTGCGCCTCGCTCTCCATTGGCTCCATCATCTCCAAGTCCCCGCTCGCCTCCCCAGCCCCCCAGAGCGCCGGTTTCTTCTCTCCCGGCCTCTCTCTCGGGCTTGGCGATGACAGCTTCCCCATCGCCGGCGTCTACGACACAACCACAGACAACAAATGCACCATCAAGACGGCAGTGGCCAAGAACATGCTGGACCCCATCACCGGGCAGAAGCTGCTGGAGGCCCAGGCGGCCACGGGGGGCATCGTAGACCTCCTCAGCCGGGAGCGCTACTCCGTGCACAAGGCTATGGAGAGGGGGCTGGTGGAGAACACCTCAACGCAGAGGCTGCTCAACGCCCAGAAGGCCTTCACGGGCATTGAGGATCCCGTCACCAAGAAGAGGCTGTCGGTGGGTGAGGCCGTCCAGAAGGGCTGGATGCCCTGGGAGAGCGTGCTCCCACACCTGCAGGTGCAGCACCTGACTGGGGGGCTCATCGACCCCAGGAGGACCGGCCGCATCCCGGTCCCGCAGGCCGTGCTCTCCGGAATGATCAGCGAGGAGCTGGCCCAGCTCCTGCTGGATGAGTCTGGCTATGAGAAAGATCTGACAGACCCCGTCTCCAAGGAGCGGATCAGCTATAAGGAGGCCATGGGGCGCTGCCGCAGAGACCCCCTGAGCGGACTGCTGCTCCTCCCAGCTGCCCTGGAAGGGTACCGCTGCTACCGCGCCGCCTCCCCCACGGTACTGCGCTCCCTGCGCTGAGGGGATCCGGGGGAGCGGGCGTGAGGGGGAGGGTGGGACGCGCGCACCCCTCACCCCTGGAAGGGCCTCATCCGAGGGGGTGGGCCGTCCGTCTGATCCCTGTGCTATATTATTCAAAAGTTTACGGTGTGGGACCCTCTCCTCTAACTTTGGCGCCCGGTCCATCCCCAGACCCAGCGATCGGTACGTCTGTCTTTCCTCCCTCCTCCCCGACCCAGTGTTTCCAATAAACGAATTCTCCCAGCATCTAGTTCACGTTTGGGAACGCATGATGGATTTGTCTGAGTCGTAAGCACAAGGGACACTTGATGGGGTCCTTCCCAGGTGGGAAGCAGACCCACCCAACCAGCCTGGCCAAGGGGACAGGTGCTTCCAAGGGGCTTCGGCTCCCTGGACTCTGGCAGGGGTACACGGGTGGGTCCCGGAGAGACCCTGAACAGCCCCTCCCTGCTGCCTCTGCTCTGGGTCTCTGACTTCCAGCCAGGAACAGTCTCCGGCCCAATGTTAAGCTCCCCCGTTTCAAATTTTTAAAAAATGTTTTATTAATTTTTGAGAGAGAGAGAAAGCGTGAGCAGGGGAGGGTCAGAGAGAGAGAGAGGGACACACAGAATCTGAACCAGACTCCAGGCTCTGAGCTGGCTGTCAGCACAGAGCCCAACGCGGGGCTCGAACCCACAAACCGTGAGATCATGACCTGAGCCGGAGTCAGACGCTTAACCGCTTAACCGACTGAGCCCTCCAGGCGCCCCAACCTCCCCCCTTGTCAGCAAATCTCTGGTAACCCCCAGAGGAGAAAAACACTGAAAAACTCAGGAATATAGCACTTTTATTTCCTGTTCTTAAAGCCAGAGGCAAACAACATAAGCATATCCTAAGTACAAACCAACTACTTAGAACAGCCACACACATACCCTGACCTCCCCTGGGATCAGGAAAATGTCTCTCTCTCTCTGGCCTTGCTTCCTGTTTAACTTGGACTCTTAACTCGAATGCAACTCTTCCCCCAAACGTTTTAAAGCCAAAAAGACCAGCAGAGGGCACCCTTTCTCTTGGCAGGGGTGGGGGTGGGGCGCGGGGGTGCTGGTTCTGCCTTGCCGCCACATGGGGGCAGCCTTCCTCCTCTCCTTGACCACTGTCATTTCAGGCGCCAGGGGGCCCAGCCTCTAACATACCCCTTGCACAGGGGGCTTCAGTGTCCCCTCTTGAACCGGGACTGTCTAACCCAACAAACAACACAGCAACTCATTAACCTGCGGGCAGGACTACCCCAAACTCAGACCCTGGCCGCTGATGCCAAACTCCTCAGAGCTTTGCTCTCTCCCAGATAGGTCCTCTTTCTCGGGACGTGGGTGGGAAGACAGCTGGGGCAGCAGTGGAGAGAGGCTCCGAGGCGGAGGGCCTCACACCCTCTCAGCGGCAGAGATGGTCCAGCACGCACTGGTGGGGGGCCCGGGAGGCCTCGGCGCCCAAGAAGTACGGATGTGCGAGGGCGGCCTTGGCGGAGATCCGCCGGCTGGGGTCATACTGCAGGAGTTGCTGGGGAGGAAGGAGGAGGAAAGAGATGGAGTCTTGGTGTGGCCGGGCCCCCAAGAGGAGTTACCCTCAGGCCCTAGGTGGCGGGCCCCAAACCTCAGGCCGGGTGCCTTCAAGCCAGACCTGCAGGCGACCACCACTTCCCAGCTCGCAAGCCAGTTCTGGACGCTGTCGGAATCGGGGGACCAAGAATGAGTTCTAGTCCAGCCCTGGGAAACCTTCCCCACCTCCTGCAGACCGGAGGCTGAGTCCATCTGTCTTCTCCCTGTCTAAGGTTCCCAGACCTCAGCCCGCGTCTGGTTATGGCAGACTTCTCGTTCTGTATGGAGAAGGAGAGGGCCCTCCTGTCCAGGGAGCATACCTGAGGGCAGGGCAGGAACTGAGTCCCTGAGCCCCCAGCCAGGCTGTGGACAGACCCCTTGCCTAGGAGCAACCCGGATGGAATGCTAAGCCACTTGGCCGGAGGCGTATGCTGTCTTGCTGGCATTGGGTTGGTAAAGAGACACACACAGGCGTCTGGAAAGATGAAAATACAGCCCCGCCTTCCTCTGGCCCAACTACCAGATTCAAGAGACAAATGTGGCTCTAAATCTTTGTGGGCAAGAAGAGAGGGTTCCATCTGGGGCCTTCTGAGCAGTTTGGCCTGGGCCCAGCCCAATGGGTCAAGATGGTGTAACAGGGGCCCAGACAGCAGGGAGCACCTCGTGCGGAGAGTAACCACCGTGGCAGGAGGCGTGCTCCCTGCCTGGGAGAGCTTACGGAGAAAGGGCAGGTATCACAGCATAAAAACAAAGCTAGCTAGAAGACTGGAGTTTTAAAAGGAGACACGAACACTGGACTCCTCGGGGGAGGGGCCTCCAGACTGAACCATCAGTACGCACAGAGTCAGGGACAGTCAGGGGTCAGAAAAGAGACTCAGAAAGAGGTAGGGTGACACAAGGCGCTGGCTGACAAAGTGGATATTTCTGGTGGGAGCAGCAGCAGCCTTTCTGGGCCTCCCCTGCCCCCGACAGCCGTACCTACCATGAGCAGGTCCTTGCCCTCGGGTTCCAGACCAGGCACAATCTCCTCCAGCCCCTTCCTGCTCCACTTGGGGAAACTGCCCTTATAGTCAGGCAGCTGGGTGACTCCTGGCCACATGGCTTCACTGGGCGTCCCCAGGGTCCGAAAGATTCGAAAGAGCTGGTCAATCTCAGAGTCACCAGGAAACAGGGCTCTACGGGTCACCTGAAATGAGGACGATGGAGGGGTGGGGTCCGCTCCTTTGTTCCGCAGAACCCAACACCAGATAAGATATCCTTCCTGGGGCTGTGCTAAGAATCCCGATCGTTTCTGGAATGGGGCCCCACTTCCTCAGTCCCATAACCAGTCCCAAACACCCCTTAATCCACTTCTAATGGGAGCATCAGTGTCCCACTGTCCCCCGACCCCCAGCAGGACCCTGCCTGTGGCCTCCCTGCGTGGCCATGTCTGTCCCTCTCTCTACCATCTCGGCAAAGATGCAGCCAATGCTCCAGATGTCCACGGCGGTGGAGTAGAACTTGCTGCCCAAGAGGATCTCAGGGGCGCGATACCAAAGTGTCACCACCTGTGGGGGGGCAAGAAAGCGGCATCATGCAGGGTGGCTGAGTGTTCAGGTGACGGCCCTTCAGCCGTCCTCTCCCCTCCGTCCTGCGGAACCTCGTGGGTGTAGGTGCGTAGGGGCACCCCGAAGGCTCGCGCCAGTCCGAAGTCGGCCAGCTTGATGGCACCCAACTCATTGATGAGCAGATTCTGGGGCTTCAGGTCTCGGTGGATGACCCGGTGAGAGTGGCAGAAACTGACTCCCTGCAGCAGCTGGAAGAGGTAGCTCTGTAATGGCGAGCATGGGAAAGGGCGGGCTGAGCAGACGTGGGGCTGGCGGAGCGGGGCGGTCCCTGGCCTTCCCCTTCCTTCCCTCGCTACCTTGACCAAGTGCAGGGGGAGCTCGGAGGCCGGCATGGAGTCCATGTACTTCTTCAGGTCCTGGCTGAGATACTCAAACACCAGGTAGAGCTTCTTCTCACTGTGCACCACGTCCAGCAGCCTGGCCGGGGTCCACCGGTCACAACGCAGCTCCCGGCTGGACTGGGACGGGCCCAGCTTCCCCGCCTCCTTCCCCACCTCACCTGACGATGTTGGGGTGCTTAAGCTCTTTGAGCAGGGAGATCTCCCTGATGGCAGTGCTTGGGACTCCCTCAGTTTCCCTACAGGAAAGGAGGGTACTGCAGTGGAGGCAGGGAGCCAAGAAGGCGGGGGGAGGTCACCTATGTGTTTATTCCAGAAGGATGGCCCGGACCCCAGTGCCGGGGCGCTGTGGTCCTCAGCACATACTACCACCACCACCAAGCCCCGGCAAAGCGTGGCGGGAATGAGGAGGGCCGCACCTCTGAGCACCACCCCCCCTTCCCGCTGTAACTGCGCACACTCAGAAGTACAATTGAATGTAAAACCCTGAGGTGAGGGACGGGACAGGGGTCACCCTCGGGGCCAGTGTGTCCCAGGGGCCCTCTGGGCACTCACAAATCCAGCCTGATCTTCTTGAGGGCCACAAGCTGCCCTGTCTCCTTGTTCTTGGCCTTATACACCACCCCATAGGTGCCCTCTCCGATCTTCTCTACCTTCTGGAACACATCCATAGCCGCAGAGCTGCCCAGGAAACAAAGCGCGCCTGGGGCATTCACTGGCACACTCAGCGCCCCCACTGCCCGTCCAGCCCACCCCTGCCCAGGCCCAGGCCCGCCTCTGCCCCGCTCAGCCCCGGGAGCTCATCCCCAGCCCAGACCTCCCCCGGCCCAGGCAGGAAAGTGTCTGGCTACGGAGTGCAGGAGGGCCCAAACTTCTCAAAGACCCCCCCGGCTTTCCCTGCCAGCCCCAGGCTCTGGGGGCAAAGGCAACCCACAAGGTGGCCTGAGGGGCTGGGGTCAGCTCAGGGCAGAGGTCGGCGGTCCGAAGGGGGTTCTGAAGCCCCAGTCCTGCCCTAGGCCGCAAGGCCAGGGTGAGGGGCTGGGCCTCAACTGTTTGGAGACGCCTGGCCTCCTGTGAGGGCAGAACCTCAGTGGGGACAGCCCCCTTGCATCCCGGGGCCCCCACCCGGGCCCTGGGGGTCCCTAGCACCACCCCCCTGGTAACCCCAGCCCAGAATTCACCAGAAACCCTGCGCTCCTGGAGCTTCACTGCTAACAGGCTGCTGGCTCCCCAGCTCCCCCTCCTGGTCCCCGCCGGCGCTGCACCACGTGCACTCAGTACAAGGTCTCCCCCCTCTGGGGTTTTTATTCACGCGGACTTTCCAGAACCCTCCATATTTCCACTCGAGGCTCAGGCCCCAGCACCCCACGGTGCAGCCTCCCGCAGGGTGTCTGGAACAATCCAGTTAGCCACCCCACCCCACCCCCGACCCCTTCTCTGCAGCTCCAGACAAAGGCTGTCACTTCCTGGGGAAGGTCCTGCATCTTCTCTGCAGTGGCTCTAGCATCTCAGGGGGCTTGATCTCAGGGACAGGTCTGGGGGGCAGAGTTGTCAGGAACTGCCACTTGCTGCTGGCTGCTGTCCCTCTCCTGCTGGTACCTCCTCTGCTCCCGGACGGCTTGTTCTAACAAGGGTAGATTCATTCCTTCCACACAAGTCAGCACCCGGGCCTTCACCACAGAGCCTCCGTCTGAAAGACACCAGCATAAGGCACTAGCAGTGACTGACCCATGTGTCAGCCACACACCTTACAGATGCCTTCGGGCTGTTTCCCTGGCCTTGCTCTTAGGCCTGAATTTTAACAGGATGAGTTTGAGGGATAGCATGTGGCGTCCCGGTAATTTTCCTACGAGGGCTTCAGAACCGTGGCCCCGCCACACACAGTTAGCACACGTCTGGAACTTAGGGGACAGCCTGAAAGTCCCCACTTCTGCATCGAGGAAGGGCCAGGTAGATGTACCCTCTGCTTCCCTCCTTGGTTGTCGGTTTTGTTTTTATTTTATTTATTTATTTTTTTAAAGTAGGCTCCACAGCCAGCATGATGCCCAGTGTGGGGCTTGAACTCACGACCCTGAGATCAAGCCCTGAGCTGAGATCAAGATTCAGATGCTTAACCGACTGAGCCACTCAGGTGCCCCACCTTTGTCGTCTTAATTCCTGCCACCTTCTCTGTAAGACCCACGTGTCTGGGGTTGAGGAGGGTCTCAGTCACCATTCTAGTTTTCCATTTGTCCTAAGGGAAGGGCCCCCGTGGCATACTGGGCCCACTGGCACTGCAAATTGGGGCAAAGATAATCCCATAATTAGTCAGTCCAAGGGATTACACTTGGCCTTATAGGGTCAGGTTATCCTACCCTGGATGAGGGGCTGGGAGGTGCTCCTAGCATAGGCTGTGTTGACCTGATGGAAAGATGCTGGCATGCAGGTGACATCAAGCAGGAAAGACACGTGGGGTTTACCCTAACAGTTTCTTTTTTTCATCCATTTTTTTAATGCTCTCTGGGCACGTCATGAATACATTCAATGTTCTAGGACATTATCCTGTCTTCTTCTGATGCAGTTTTGAGATAGAGGCTCTCTGGTTAGATAAGTCTATGCCTAGGCTTCCTTCTAGTCTAGACCACTTTCTCTTTTTTTTTTTTCCCCCTCTTTCTCCTTCCTTCCTTCCTTCCGGCTCTGCTCTCAATGTGGCTTGAACTCACAACTCCGAGATCAAGAATTGCACACTGTAGGGGCGCCTGGGTGGCTTAGTCAGTTAGCGTCCAATTTCGCTTAGGTCATGATCTCGCGGTTCGTGGGTTCGAGCCCCGCGTCGGGCTCTGTGCTGACTGCCAGCTCAGAGCCTGGAGCCTGTTTCAGTCTGTGTCTCCCTCTCTCTCTGACCCTCCCCTGCTCACGCTGTCTCTCTCTCTCTCTCTCCTAGAAATAAATAAAACATTAAAAAAAAAGAAAAAAAGAATTGCACACTGTACCGACTGAGCCAGCCTGGCACCCCTAGACCACTTTAAAAAAAAAAAACTTGTTTAATGTTTACTTATTTTTGAGAGAGATAGAACGAGAAAGAGACAGCACTAGCAGAAATGGGGCAGAGAACGAAGGAGACACAGAATCCGAAAAAGGCTCCAGGCTCTGAGCTGTTAGCACAGAGCCTGACGCGGGGCTCGAACACACAAACCCTGAGATCATGACCTGAATGGACATCTGACGCCTCACAGACTGAGCCACCCAAGCACCCCCTAGACCATTTTCTTGATTTAACATAGACTGGGGGTCAGAATTCAGAATGTTGGACTGTCTAAATTCCAGCCTTCAGGACTGGAAGATGAACTTGTTTGGAACAGCAGGCTGCCTGTGTGTCCTCAGCTTCTACTGGCCCTGGTGCTGGGCAGCAGACAGGACACAGCCTGAAGAGCAGTGGGCATGTGGCACTGTCTGGATCTCTCCATCGCTGTAGATGGCTTATACCCATCACTTGGGCCTCTTCAGGAATAGGTGGGTGACAGATACTGATCAACCAAACAGGACATCTGCCAAAATGGCACCTGGCACCGAAAGTCTAGGCCTTTTCCTGTGACACGTGTAGCCCCATATAGGTATCACAGAGCAGAATAAGAACAAAATCTTGTTGAAGCAAGAACAAAAGCACAGACCTTGTTTGCAATTAAAACTACCTGTACCAAGATGTTCTTAGTTATTTGACGTGATTTCGCAAGACCTTTTTTTTTTTAATAGTTTGTTCATTTTTGAGACCAAAAGAAACAGAGCATGTTGGGGAGGGCAGAGAGAGACACAGAATCTGAAACAGGCTCCAGGCTCTGAGCTGTCAGCAAAGAACCTAACACGGGGCTTGAACCCACGAACCATGATATCAGGACCTGAGCCTAAGTCAGACGCTTAACCGACTGAGCCCCCCAGGCGCTCCTTGCAGGACTTTTCTTACAGGAAGCCCATGAGCCCTTTCCTCCCGTCAGCCTGGGGCAACCCTTCCTTCCCTATTTATAGTGAGGAACATGTTGTTTCTCCCTGTGAATGAAAAATGTTATTAAACATGGAAGTGACCTTTAGAAAGATGATTATCACAAAGGACACACTGGGAAAGTCTGTCAGTCCATCTGTGTCAGCCATCTGCAGAAGGTCTCTGTAACTGGGGTAAAAGCCTTTGAAGAAATGCCGTAGGGAGGGGAGAATAGCGTTTACAAACAAGATGGCCAGGAAGAGAGTCATTTAGGGGAAGTTCCTGGAAGCATAACGAACCCAGAGCAACAGAGACTGGATGCCAAGAACAGTTGGAATGCAGTGGGTGGAGGCATGGGTAGAAGGAAGGGTGATATGAAGAACAGACCTTCTTTCTTTTAAGTGTATTTGTTTTGAGAGAGAGTGAGCCTGAGCAGGGAAGGGGTGGAGAGAGAGAATTCCAAGCAGTCTCTGCGCTCTGTGGGGCTCGAACCCATGCACCGTGAGATCACGACCTGAGCCGAAACCAAGAGCCGGACGCTTAACCGACTGAGCTGCCCAGGTGGCCCAAGAAGAGACCTGCTTTTAGGAAGTTTGCCCAGGCATGGGGCGCCTGGGTGGCTTAGTCGGTTAAGCGTCCGACTTTCGCTTAGGTCATGATCTCGCAGTTCGTGGGTTCAAGCCCCGTGGTGGGCTCTGTGCTGACTGCCAGCTCAGAGCCTGGAGCCTGTTTCAGTATGTGACTCCCTTTCTCTCTGATCCTCCCCTGTTCATGCTGTCTCTCTCTCTCCTAGAAATAAATAAAACATTAAAAAAAAAAAGGAAGTTTGCCCAGGCAGAGAAAGAAGGTCACAGGGAGGCAGGGATACAGAGCAGAGGAGAACACTGTTATTTTAATGGAGAAGAAGCTTGAGTGATTTATATGCTGACAGGGAAGAAGCAGTGGGAACAGGTTAGGGATTCAGTTGGGAGAGCAAAGTCCCCACGGAGGGCAGGCTGTTGTCACAGCACAGGGGCTGAGCCGCAGGGAGGTCGGACCCTTCTCCCTCGCAGGTAAGAAAGGAGCATCTGTGGGTGTGGACGCAGGTAATTTAAGATTTCACCCGTGACGCAGGAGGTAAGGTAATCTGCCAAAGGAGCCTGGAGGTGATGAAGTAGACGTGTGACAGGGAGCGGCTGAAGCAGCTGTGGTGGATCACGATCACGGTGGGGGGGAGGGAAGCTGATTGGGACGCGCGGAAGACCCACCACAGTGAGACACCTCAAAATCGTCATGCTGGGATCCACGGAGTGGGCGAACCTGCTCCATCAGCCGTCAGCGGGACCCTAGAGGGCGGAGGTTGGGGGTTGGTCAGGCCGCTGTGATGGAAGGAGGGCAGGGAAACTTCTGCCAGCAGAGGAGGGGCTGCCCTCAGCGTGAGGCGGGGCTCGAGTGGGGGGAGGGGGTGGGAGAAAAGGCATGAGTCCCAAGTCCACAGGTCCTGCTGCAGGGGCGAGAGCAGCAGACAGATACCAGGCCGCCCAGCCCGGCCGCAGGGGTGTGGCCATGGGAGGCAGAAGTGGGGCAAGAGGCGCCTGCGAGCAGAACTGGTCGTCCATCTGTCCCGTCTTTCCTCAGAGAAGGATAAAGATTCACAATGGCAAACCCAAGCCCCACGCCTCCGGGTCCGGTGGTGGGAGGGACCCGGGAGGCAGACCACGCGCCACACGGGGACAGGAGGAGAGCTGTAGTCCTGGGGAGGAGCCGGGTTCCAGGCAAGTCCCAGTGAAGGTGAGAGCATAAAAAGGAGTCTTTCAGGGAGGAGAGAAGGTTCTAGAGAACACAGCAGGAAGGCTTGTAAAGAACTACGGTCAGCTGGAAAAAAAACCAGGCAGGAGGAGTTTATGGGGTTTAGGGCGAGGGCCCTAGGGCAGCGCTCTCGCTGCAGGCAAGGTCACAGGCAGTCTAGGAATTCTAGGGACTCTGGAGCAGCACTGGGGGGAAAGCCTGCATCCCCAAGCCTCAATCCCCAGGCAGGACGCCTTTGGGCCTTTAGACGGTGTCCAAAGGACATGTCCCAGCCATCGGGTTTCTGATGTGGCTTCACCTTTTGGTTCTCCTTGGCTAGCTAGCTACGTGTACAAATTTCAGAACGTGGACTTAGGTAACCTCTCGTCTGTTCTTGGAACAGCTAAGCTTGCCAAAGGGCATATCTTGTGTCTAGTTGATCTTTGTGGCCCCAAGAACTTGGAATCTGCCCAGGACAGGGCATACAGAAGAGGTTTGAAAGCAGCCACACAGGAACGTCGCCGTCTATGTGGATCAGCGGGCATCTCCAGGCTCGGCCAACACTCTGCCCCTTCCTCCTCACCGCTGTCTTTCCTTCTGTGTGTCCGTTGCAAATGGGGAGCATGTTTTATTCAGAAATTAGAAATTTAGGGGAAGCTTAAAAATTTTTTTTTAATGTTCATTAATTTTTGAGAGACTGAGAGACAGAGTGCAAGCAGGAGAGGGGCAGAGAGAGAGGGAGACACAGAATCCGAAGCAGGTTGCAGGCTCTGAGCTGTCAGCACGGAGCCCGATGCGGGGCTTGAACCCACGAGCGCGAGCTCATGACCTGAGCCGAAGTAGGATACTTAACTGATTGAGCCACCCAGGTGCCCTGAAACTTTTTTTTTTTTTAATGTTTTATTTATTTCTAGGAGAGAGAGAGAGACAGCATGAGCAGGAGAGGGTCAGAGAGAGAGGGGGTCACAGACTGAAACAGGCTCCAGGCTCTGAGCTGGCAGTCAACACAGAGCCCGACGTGGGGCTCGAACCCACGAATCGCGAGATCATGACCTAAGTGAAAGTCGGACGCTTAACCGACTAAGCCACCCAGGCGCCCCCCCGAAACATTTTTTTAAGACCAAAAAAAAAAAAAAAATAAAAAGATTGTGATGAAAGTAAGGAGAAGCAGTAAAGTAGCCAGAGCTTAGGGAGATTGCTGGTTGATCAGAGATCTGATTATTCAGGTTCCGTTTTGGGGAGCGGGGGTCAAAGACACTGAGAGCGGTACTGTCTGTGCCTTCAAAGTGCGTCACAGCGCAGGTGTGAGACAGACCAATCTGCTTCCACTGAGTCGGGCTTATGGGGCAGGTCTGGGTGCTGCTGGCTGACTCCGGCTTTGCAAGGTTCAATGGGAGCAGCCAGTGATAAGATCGACTGATCATTGCCTGGATTCGTTATTTCATCAGGGCTTTCAAAGAGGTGCCTCTCGAAGTTTCCTGCGTTTATTGACTGTGATTCTTCCCTAAAGAAACTTTTCTTCTCTTCGACCCTGTGCTGTCCCTGAACTACACTCAGGAAAAGGCAGGAAACAGAAGGTTTAATGCAACCAGGAGGAAACAATCGGCCAATTCCAGACCCGAGTTCTCTAATAAATGACATTTAAAAAAAAAAAAAAGACAACTATTACAAGAGACTTGGGGTATGTAACCCAAATGCAATATACAGACTTGGGATCTTGATCTGAACTAACCGATTTTAAACTGATAAGAACAGATACTACACTTGATTTTAGCCAAAAGGCTGAGAAGCGATGAACTAAGCAATTTTAAAAAGCCAATAAGGGGCGCCTGGGTGGCTCAGTCGCTTAAAGCGTCTGACTTCGGCTCAGGTCAAGATCTCATGGTTCATGAGTTCGGGCCTTGTGTCGGGCTCTTCACTCTCACTGAGGAGCTGGCTTCACATCCTCTGTCTCTCCCTTTCTCTCTCTCAAAAATAAATAAACATTAAAAAAAAAAAAAGCCATGGAGAGGAGGAGAGTGAACACGGACAAACAGATATCAAGGAACAGCTATTTTGTTGAGTATGATTGTGGTAATGTTGGAGACACAGAAGGTGTTTCTGGGTACACAAAATAACAGATTTGCTCTACTAGACACCAACAGAACAAATAAATAAATGCAGGCAGTGTAGTATAAATGCAGAAAGAGTAGACTACGGATTCCTGCTGAATCTGGGTGATGGGCACAGACAGGGAGGTCCATTCTACCATTTCACTTGTGCACATTTGATTTGAAAATATTAAATCTAAAAAATTATATGGGTTGAATTTACACACGGTTTTTTTCCATTTTTCTTCCTGCAAGTAATTCTAAATATCCACGCCAGGTCCTGCTCTCATCCTGGCCTGCCATCCTAAGTTTCAACCCCTCTCTGGATTTGCAATCAGGCCTTAGCACCCCAGACCCTGGGTGGTGGGCTCCTGACAGCTCCCAGGATTCACTGCAGGGCCGGGGGTACAGGGAAAAGCCTCAGGTGATCCAGGGCTGCAGTCAAAGTGGAAATCATTTGTGCAAAAGCCCTTTGTACCTATTCACAGCCCCCTCCTGATGCCTCTCTCAAATCAACAGGAGGGGAGGAGCTCTGTGAGCTCAAAGGCTTAAGCCTGAGTAAAGATTAACTATTATGAAATCAAAGATAATTAAAGCAAACACCATTAAATAACATTTCTTCTAGTATATTTCATCCAGAGTAAAACCACCGTGACTTTTAGAAAAGAAGTTGATGGTGTAAAGCAAGAAACATACATGTTTGTATCCTTTGATAGAGCAATTCTACGTTCAGGAAACTATTTTGAAGAAATACTCAGAAAATGGATAAAGATTAGTGCCGAAAGGCATTAACTGTAGCATTTTTAATATATCTCAATATAGATAGATTTTTAAAAAATTATTTTTACCCCTCTGGCTATAAAAACATTCATTTTTGGGGTATCTGGATGGCTCAGTAGGTTAAGCATGTGACTCCTTTTTTTTTTTTAACTTTTTAAAAACTATTTATTTATTTTTGAGAGAAAGACAGTGTGAGCTTAGTAGGGACAGAGGGAAGGAGACAGAATAAAGCAGGCTCCAAGCTCTGAGATGTCAGCACAGAGCCTGACACAGGGCTAGAACTCACAAATCATGAGGTCATGACCTGAGCCAAAGTTAGACCTGAGCCAAAGTTAGGCGCTTAACCAACTAAGCCGCCCATGCGCCCCCGACTCTTGGTTTCAGCCCAGGTCTTAATCTCGCAGTTCATGAGTTTGAGCCATGTGCTGACATCACAGAGCCTGCTTGGGATTTTCTCCCTTTCTTTCTTTGCCTTTCCCCTACTCACGCTTGCTCTCTCTCTCTCTCTCTCAAAATATTCAATTAAAAACAGTTTTAAAGGAAGATGAAATAAAAGCAATATGTTTTCATTGTAAAATGCTAATACAAATACAAAGAACCCCACAATCCTACCGCTCAGAAAAACTACTATTAACATTTCGATGAATAATTTTTCAAACTTCCATGTATACAAAAATATGTATATTAGGGGTGCCTGGCTGGCTCAGTTGGTAGAGCAGGTGACTCTTGACCTCAGGGTTGTAAGTTCGAGCCTCATGTTGGATATAGAGATTAGTTAAAAATAAAATCTTTCTTTAAAAAAAGGGCTCTTACAATACATACTGTTTTGTAAACTGCTTTTTCTTAGTAAGATACTATGAACATCTCTTCATGTCAATTGATGAAGATTTACAGCACCATTTATAACATTTTTTTAACGGTCATTCATTTTTGAGAGACAGAGACAGAGCATGAGTGGGAGGGGGCAGAGAGAGAGAGGAAGACACAGAATCTGAAGCAGGCTCCAGGTGGACATGGGGCTCAAACTCACAAACTGTGAGATCATGACCTGAGCCGAGGTCAGACACTTAACCGCCTGAGCCACCCAGGTGCCTCTACAACACCATTTTTTTTTTTTTAAATGTTTTATTTATTTCTAGGAGAGAGAGAGACAGACAGCGTGAACAGGGAGGGTCAGATCACAGACTGAAACAGGCTCCAGGCTCCGAGCAATCGAACCCACGAACCGCGAGATCATGACCTAAGTGAAAGTCGGACGCTTAACCGACTAAGCCACCCAGGCGCCCCTCTACAACACCATTTTTAATAGCTGCATAATATCCCACTGACAATATACTATAATTTCTTTAACCAGTCAACGTACAGGATATTTATAAGAGCAAAAAATGGAAACAATATGCATGTTCAATGATCATGTGAATCAAGATACACATCTAATCTATCTATAAAATACAGCTATCAAGTACTATGTCTACACAAATTTTAAAAACATGGGGAAATGTTTATGATGTACGTGAAGCCAAAATAACCAGATACAACATTATGTAGCATGATATCAACTGTGTAAAGGAAGGTGGCATAGGGATGGCCAGAGGGCAAAGCAAAGAATCCATTCAGGTACCTAGGTTTTAAAGAGCAACTTTTGGGGCACCTGGGTGGCTCAGTCGGTTGAATGTCCGACTTGGGCTCAGGTCATGATCATATGGTTGGTGGATTCGAGCCCTGCACTGGGCTCTCTGCCGGCAGCACACAGCTTGCTTTTGATCCTCTGTCCCCCTCTCTCTGCCCCTCCCCCACTCTTGTGTGGGTACGCTCGCTCGCTCTCTCTCCCTTTCAAAAATAAACATTAAAAAAAAAAAAGAAAGAGCAACCTTCAACTCTTGATGCCAGAGAGACTCTCCCCGGTTGCTGATATTCCTTCCTTTCTATTTCTCTTAGAAACAGACTTGCTGGGGGGCGCCTGGGTGGCTTAGTCGGTTAAGCGTCTGACTTTCGCTTAGGTCATGATCTCGCGGTTCGTGGGTTCGAGCCCCGCGTCGGGCTCTGTGCTGACTGCCAGCTCGGAGCCTGGAGCCTGTTTCGGTCTGTGACTCCCTCTCTCTCTGACCCTCCCCTGCTCACGCTGTCTCTCTCTCTCTCCTAGAAAAAAAAAAAAAAAAAAGAAATAGACTTGCTGGCATCCAGCTGCATCCTCCCTGAGCCTGGGCTTCCTCATCTGTGAAACAGCAGCAGTAAGACTCAGTGGAAGACCCGGTGGGCAGATTCACAAAGACTTAAGCAAACTGTCTAGTACCAGGCCGAGCGCGAGGTAAGCCTTCGGAGATGAATGGCTTCTCTCCCCCCTCACTTCCCTAGGACAGGTCCACTGAGCCGGATCACATCCGCTTCCTGTGACTCTTGAACTTGTGGGCTGCTTTGGAAGGAAAGTTAGCCCCAGTCGAGGGCCTCCTGTCGGGGCCCCGTCCTAACTGGAGACTGTCCCGCTCAGGCCCCACAGTGAAGAGAGCGTGGGAGGCCACGGCTTACCCGGGCGCTCCAGCTCCCCGAGGACAAGGTACATGGAGTCCAGCTGGGCTTGGAATGGCTCCACCAACTTGGTACAGACCAGGATCTGGTGCTCGTCAGACCCGTGCTGGGCCCTCAAGGTGACTCGGGACTGTGCCATGTCATAGAGGCATAACCTGCAGGTCAGGAAAGGCGTGGTCATTGGTATCCACACACAGAACAAACACAAAGAGTTCAAACGGTTCCAGGAGCCCAGTGAACCCAGGGGACTCTGATCAGAGAAATAAAAATGGCAGGAACAAGTGAGAAAAATTGTTTTCAGTCTGCATTGTTAAGATATCTTTTTTAAAATTTTTTTGTTTATTTATTTATTTTTGAGAGAGAGAGAGAGAGCAAGCATGAGCTGGGGAGGGGCACAGAGGGAGAGGGAGACACAGAATGCGAAGCAGGCTCCTGAGCTGTCAGCACAGAGCCCGATGCAGGGCTGGAACCCACAAACCATGAGATCCTGACCTGAACCAAAGTTGGATGCTCAGCCGACTGAGCCCCCCAGGTGCCCCTACATTGTTATCAATTTTATGCATTACGAGGCACCTGTTTAACGAGTGTTGACGAAAGTATACACTTATGTAGCCACCACCCTAGTTAAGATTCATCACATTTCGGGGCACCTGGGTGGCTCAGTCAGTTGAGGTCCAACTTTGGCTCTGGTCATGATCTCACCGTTCATGGGTTCAGGCCCCTCATCAGGCTTTGGGCTGACAACACGGAGCCTGCTTCGGATTCTGTCTCCCGCTCTCTCTGCCCGTCCTCCACTTATGCGCACGTGCTCTCTGTGTCTCAAAAACAAATATATATATATATTTTTTAAATTATTTATTTCTAGGAGAGAGAGCGAGAGACAGCGTGAGCAGGGGAGGGTCAGAGAGAGAGGGAGTCACAGACTTTGAAACAGGCTCCAGGCTCTGAGCTGGCAGTCAGCACAGTGCCCGACGCGGGGCTCGAACCCACGAACTGTGAGATCATGACCTAAGTGAAAGTCGGACGCTTAACCGACTAAGCCACTCAGGCGCTCCAAAAATATGTATTTTTTACAAATCCTCTAAAAAAAGATTTGGCACATTTCTATTGCCCCCAAAAGTTCCCTTGTGCCACTCTGAAATCAGTCTCCACATCTCCCATCCCAGACAACCCACTGGTCTGCTTTTGTTCTCTACAGAGGAGTTTTTCTACTCAAGCACCTCATATAAATAGAATCACAACAATATGTATTCTTTTGTGTCTAGCTTTTCAGTCCGCAGAATGGTTTTGAGGTTCACCTATGCTGTTGGGCAAATCAGTGGTTTATTCCTTTTATTGCTCAGTCAGACTCCGTTGAAATTATTAAAAATAATTTGGGGCGCCTGGGTGGCTCAGTTGATTAAGCGTCCAGCTCTTGATATCAGCTCAGGTCATGATTCCAGGGTCGTGGGATTGAGTGTGGAACCTGCTTAAGATTCTTTCTCTCTCTCCCCACCCCCCCCAACCCCTGCCCTTCTCCCACTTGCACGCACATGCTTTCTCTCTCTCTTAAAAAAAAAAAAAATGTGTAGGGGGACCTGGGTGGCTCAGTTGGTTAAGCATCCGACTTTGGCTCAGGTCACGATATTGCAGTTCATGGGTTCAAGCCCCGCATCAAGCTCTGTGCTGACAGCTCAGGGCCTGGAGCCTGCTTCAGATTCTGTGTCTCCCTCTCTCTCTGATCCTCCCCTGCTCATGCTGTCTCTCTCACTCTCTCTCTCCGAAAACAAAACAAAACAAAACAAAAAACATTTATTTATTCATTCACATGGACATCTGGGATGCTTCTAGTTTCTGGCTATTACAAAGAAAGCTACTAGAAATGATTGGGCACAAGGGGCGCCTGGGTGGCTCAGGTGGTTAAGCGTCCAACTTTGGCTCAGGGCATGATCTCGTGGTCTGTGAGTTTGAGCCCCGCATCAGGCTCTGTGCTGACAGCTCAGAGCCTGGAGCCTGCTTTGGATTCTGTGTCTCCCTTCCTCTCTGTCCCTCCCCTGCTCGTGCTCTGTCCCTCTCTCTCAAAAATAAATAAAACATTTAAAAAATAATTTAATTATTAATTAAACATTTAATAAAATAAAATAAAATATGCACAAGTCTTGGTGCAGACATGTTTTCATTTCTCTTGAGTACATATCTAGGAGTGGAATAGCTGGATCATGTAAATGCATGCTTATATACGTATATAATTCGTTTTAATTTAAGTAATTTCTTATACCCAATGTGGGGGTTGAACTCATAACCTTGGGATCCTAAGAGTTTCATGCTCTATGGACTAAGCCAGCCAGACACCCCATTAGAAGTATGTTTACCTTTTAAATCTTTTCTTTCTTTCTTTCCTTCTTTCTTTCTTTCCTTCTTTCTTTCTTCCTTCCTTCCTTCCTTCCTTCCTTCCTTCCTTCCTTCCTTCCTTCCTTCCTTCCTTTCTTTCATTTTAAAGAGAGAGAGAGAGACTGGGAGCAGGAGAGAGGAGCAAAGGGAGAGGGGGAGAGAATCTCAAGCAGGTTTCACACTCTGTGTAGAGCCCTATGTGGGGCTTGATCCCATGACCCTGGGATCACAACCTGAGCTGAAATCAGAGTCAGTGGCTCAACCAACTGAGCCACTTAGGAGCCCGTGTCTAGCTTTTAAAGAAACTGCGAACCTGTTTTCCAAAACACTTGTGCCATTTTACATTCCTACCAGGAGTGTGTGGGAGTTCTAGCTGCTCCACGCCCTCATCAGCATTTGCTTTTGTTAGTCTGCTTTAAAATTTTTTATAGTTTATTTATTTTTGAGAGAGTGTGAGAAAGAAGGGGAGGGGCAGAGAGAGAAGGAGAGAGAGGGGGAATCCCAAGCAGGCTCCACACTGTCATCAAAGAGTCTGATGTGGGTCTCAATCTCATGAACCATGAGATCATGACCTGAACCGAAATCAAGAGTCAGACACTTGGGGCGCCTGGGTGGCTCAGAAAGTTAAGTGTATGACTCGACTTCAGCTCAGGCCATGATCTCATGGTCTGTGAATTTGAGCCCTGCATCAGGCTCTGCACTAACAGTGTGGAGCCTGTCTGGCATTCTCTCTCTCTCTCTCTCTCTCTGTCCCTCCCCCGCTTGCTCTCTCTCTCAAAATAAATTAAAAAAAAAAAAAAAAGAAAAAGAAAGGAAAGCCTTCTCTTTAAAAAAAAAAAAAGTCAGACGCTTAACTGACAGAACCACCCAGGGCATCCTTCATCATGGGTTTTAATTTGCATTTCCCTCATGACTAATGATGCTACACAGATTTTGTACGAACACACAGCCATCCTCATATTCCTGTGAGTACATACATACACATGAAAATGTGTGAAGTAATCACCAAAAGGTTAGCAGTGGGTGTCTAGACAGTGAGATTACACCTGTTTTTGCTTGCTTTCTTCATACTTTTATCAACTGTCTACATTTTTTACAATGAAAACATATTAGATTTTTAGCATTTAGGGGCACCCGGGTGGCTAAGTCGGTTGAGTGTCCGACTTCGGCTCAGGTCATGATCTCACGGCTTGTGGGTTCGAGCCCCGCATCGGGCTCCGTGCCAACAGCTCAGAGCCTGGAGCCCGCTTCAGATTCCATCTCCGTTTCCCTCTGCACCTCCCCTGCTGACTCTCTATCTCTCCCTCTCTCAAAGTAAATAAACAAACATATAAAAATTTTTTAAATAAAATAACTAAACACGGGGTGCCTGGCCGGCTCAGGTGAACATGCAACTCTTGATACTGAGGTCGTGAGTCTGAGCCACATGTAAGGGGTAGAGATTACTTAAATAAATAAAACTTGTAAACAGTTCAAAAAAAATAACTAGACAAAATTACAATAAAACTATTTTAGTGTTTTTTTTTCTGTCTGTGGAGGCGGGTGGGGAATTGAAACATCCCCCCACCTTGTGAAAAGGCCATTCTCACCTTCCGAATGTTCTCAGTGTGCCTCCGTCAGGAACTTGGCCGGCACTGACTTCCCAGGGGAAGTAGTAGGTCCCAGGTTTGGGCAGCATCTCAGAGCGGAGGTGGATTTTTGAAGATTCCTGACAAACCCAGCAGAACACAAGACTGAGATTAGCAGATTCCTGAGACCAGCAGAACGGGAAAGGCTAGTCCCAGTGGGTGGCAGTTTAATATATAAAAAAAATTTTGGGGGCGCCTGGGTGGCTCAGTCAGTTGAGCTTCTGACTTCAGCTCAGGTCATGATTACACAGTTCCTGGGTTCAAGCCCCACCGCAGGCTCTGTACTGACAGCTTAGAGTATGGTGCCTGCTTCGGATTCCATACCTCCCTATCTCTCTCTCTCCCCTTCCCCGGCCCACACTTTGTCTCTCTCTCACAAAAATAAATAAAAACATTTTAGGACACCTGGGTGCCTCAGTCGGTTAAGCGTCCGACTTCGGCTCAGGTCATGATCTCGTGGTCCATGGGTTCGAGTCCCACTTCGGGCTCTGTGCTGACAGCTCAGAGCCTGGAGCCTGCTTCAGATTCTGTGTCTCCCTCTCTCTCTGCTCCTCCCCTACTCGCGCTCTATCCCTCTCTCTCATTATTAAAAAAACATTTAAAAATGTTTTTAATAAAAATATTTAAAAAAATTAAAAAACAGGGGCGCCTGGGTGGCTTAGTCGGTTGGGCGTCCGACTTTCGCTTGGGTCATGATCTCGCGGTTCATGGATTCGAGCCCCGTGTCGGGCTCTGTGCTGACTGCCAGCTCGGAGCCTGGAGCCTGTTTCAGTCTGTGACTCCTTCTCTCTCTGACCCTCCCCTGCTCAAGCTGTCTCTCTCTCTCTCCTAGAAATAAATAAAACATTAAAACATTAAAAAAAATTTTTTTTTAAAAATTAAAAAAAAAATTAAAAAACATTTTTGATAGGTTATGCATTCACCAATTAAAAAAAATAAAACAACATAAAAAGTGATCTATGTGGTAAAGCGTTGTCTCACCCAAATCCCTAGGCAACCCCTTCTCTCTAGGATCCCCTGACTGGGGATCTATGAAAGGGCAGACGGTAACACACGCTCTCCATCACAACTACTGAAGCCTGCCATTGTATTATGAAGGCAATCACAGACAATATATAGAGAAATGAGCAAGGCTTGTTCCTTAAACTTTATTTATAAAAATACGTAAGGGCGTGCCTGGGTGGCTCAGTCAGTTGAGCATCCAACTTCGGCTCAGGTCATGATCTCACGTTTTGTGGGTTTGAGCACCACGTCGGGCTCTGTGCTGACAGCTCAGAGCCTGGAGCCTGCTTCGGATTCTGTGTCTCCCTCTCACTCTCTGCCCCTCCCCCACTCATGCTCTGTTTCTCTCGGTCTCAAAAATAAATAAAAACATTAAAAAATTTAAAAAAAAAAATTTTTTTTTAAATGTTTTATTTATTTCTAGGAGAGAGAGAGAGAGAGAGAGAGAGAGACAGCGTGAGCAGGGGAGGGTCAGAAGAGAGAGAGGGAGTCACAGACTGAAACAGGCTCCAGGCTCTGAGCTGGCAGTCGGCACAGAGCCCGACGCGGGGCACGAACCCACGAACCGCGAGATCATGACCTAAGTGAAAGTCGGACGCTTAACCGACTAAGCCACCCAGGCGCCCCTAAAAAATTTTTTTTTAATTAAAAATAAAAACATGCAGTGAGCTGGATCTGGCCTGTGCTGAAGTTTGCCAACCCTGGCCCTGAAAGCAAATCACTTTTACTCATTTCTTATGTGCCCTTCCAGTGTTTTGTTATGCAAATAAAGGTAAATATAAGTAGGGGCGCCTGGGTGGCTTAGTCGGTTAGGTTAAGCGGTTAAGCGTCCGACTTAGGTCATGATCTCGCGGTTCGTGGGTTCGAGCCCCACGTCGGGCACTGTGCTGACTGCCAGCTCGGAGCCTAGAGCCGGTTTCAGAGTCTGTGTCTCCCTCTCTCTCTGACCCTCCCCTGCTCACGCTGTCTCTCTCTCTCTCTCTCCTAGAAATAAATAAAAAACATTAAAAAAAAAAAGTAAATATAAGTAGATATTCATTTTCCCTCTATAGTATACATGCTGTTCTGTATCTTGATTTTTTTCACTTGATATATTTTGACATTCTCTCATAGGTGCACATAAAGGAAGACTTCACTTTTTAAAAATCGCCTTTCTTATTTATTTTTAATATTTTTGTTTATTTATTTTTGAGACAGAGAGAGACAGAGCACGAACAGGGGAGGGGCAGAGAGAGAGGGAGACACAGAATTCGAAGGAGGCTCTAGGCTCTGAGCTGTCAGCACAGAGCCTGATGTGGGGCTCGAACCCATGAACGGTGAGATCATGACCTGAGCCGAAGTCGGACGCTTAACCGACTAAGCCATCCAGGTGCCTCTGAAATCACCTTTTTATTTTACAATAGTTTTAGATTTATATTAAAACAAACGAACCTGTAGGGGCGCCTGGGTGGCTCAGTCGGTTAGGCGTCTGACTCTTGATATCAGCTCACTTCTGAATCTCAGGGTTTGGAGTTCAAGCTCCACATTGGACTCAGCGCTGGGCGTGGAGCCAACTTAAAAAAAAAGAAAGAGGAAAGAAAACCTGTAAAGATGGTACAACTTACCCAGTTTTCCCTATAATTAACATCTTCTATTAGTACGACACACTTGCCACAATTAATGAACCTGTATCAGTACAATCTGACAGAACACTTGACTTGGATTTGCTTGGTTTTTTCCCTAATTTCCTTTTTCTGTGTCACAGTACCCTCCAGAATGCCGCATTACATTCAGTTGTTATGTCTCTTTAGGCTCCTCTGGGTTATGATAATTTCTCAGACTTTCCTTGCCTTTTGACCTTGAGAATTTTGAGGTATATCGGTCAGGCATTTTGTAGAATGACCTTCAGTTTGGGTTTCATCTGATGTTTTTCTCATGGTTAGATTAGGGTTACAAGTTTTGGTGAGTAATTTTAAAAAGAGAAAGAGAAGGGCGCCTGGTTGGCTCAGTCGGTTAAGCGTCTGATTTTGGCTCAGGACACGATCTCACGGTTCGTGGGTTCAAGCCCCACATCGGGCTCTGCGCTGATGGCTCAGAGCTTGGAGCCTGCTTCGGATTCTGTGTCTCCCTCTCTCTGCCCCTTCCCCAGCCATGCTCTGTGTCTCTCTGTCTCTCGAAAGTAAATAAAAACACAAAAAAAAATTTAAAAAGAGAAAGAGAAGACCAGTTATATAAGTGATGTGACAACGACACAGTGGACATTCCGCAGCCTGCTTAGGATGATGCGTTATATGCGTTCTCACGGCAAGATCTTCAAGATACACCGTCAGGAAAAAAAGTAAGGAGCAGGTATTTCTGTCTAATATGTACATTTATGTGAGCGCAGAAGAACACTCCAGAGTACAATCACATGAGGCTCATGAGGATCAATGATAACAGCATCCTGAAGGTGACAGGCTTCAACTGTTTGATAGGCTACACCAAGGGACGTGTAAAGACAGAAAATGGCAATTAAGTCACCCCAAGTAAGACCGTTGCAAAAACCAGAGGACACAGCTTTAGTGCAGAAGTTTAATGTTACCCAGAAACTTGCACCATTGGTTTCAGGATCGTCTGACATGAAGGCCATTGGGAATGTCGCTGGTCAATGTTCGAAGGTCATATTCAAGACAATGTGCGCCCAACAGCGGTATAGGGGCAACTGGCCAAGGCCCTGTCCTATTTTTCCCTAAATGCAGATGCTCTTCATCGCTGTGACCAGGGAGCAGAGCTGCTCCTGTTCCCAGAAATGAGACAGCCCCCCCAAAAAAAAAAGAAATGAGACAGCTCCCTAATCATCTTCGGCACGGAGAGAAGCAGGAAAAAAAAAAAAAAAAACAAACAAACCAAAAACCCAAAATCAGCCATGAAGGGGGAAAAAATGTGGTTTCTATTTTGGAATAATGGGGACAATTGTGTCCAATCTAGCAAAAAAGGTGAAAACTTTGAATCTTTTGGAAAAAAGTAACTTTTCTGCTCTCTGACACCATATATACTGTAAGTTATAAGTAACTACGTCGTTAAACTTATTCTTATTTTTTTAATTATCATACAGTGGAATTGACTCGGGGCGCGGGCATAGGCTTTTGCAAATTTTAACCTCACTGATTTTTTTTTTTTTTAATGCTTTATTTCTAGGAGAGAGAGAGAGAGACAGCACGAGCAAGGGAGGGTCAGAGAGAGAGGGAGTCACAGACTGAAACAGGCTCCAGGCTCTGAGCTGGCAGTCAGCACAGAGCCCGA
Source organism: Proteles cristata cristata (assembly GCA_017311185.1). NCBI lineage: Eukaryota > Metazoa > Chordata > Mammalia > Carnivora > Hyaenidae > Proteles > Proteles cristata. Next base: position 565,832 of record JAESUZ010004822.1, read on the forward strand.
TGCGGGGCTCGAACCCACGAACCGGGAGATCATGACCCAAGCGAAAGTCGGACGCTTAACCGACTAAGCCACCCAGGCGCCCCTGATTTTTTTTTTCAAATAAAAGTCGCTATGTGTTTATTAAGACATGTCTGTTAACTTACAAAGTGCAGAGGGCTCACAAATCATTATGTTATCGTCAGACATTTAAGAGAGTTTCTGAGTAGATGTCAGGACTGGCTTTTCTTGTGGCTCAACTGGATTTCAAATAATGTGTTTAGAAGTCTGGGTACTGGTAGAACCTGTACTTGGGAGCCTTGCCCTTTCTATTGCCCAAGGCAAAATATCCATTTCTGGGAGAAAAATCTATGGTATGAACAAGAGAAATCTTCTCCTTCTCCTTTCTTTTTCTTTTTTCTTTTTTTTTTTTTTAACAACTGTCAACTTAGAAAATACCATACAGGAAGGATAGTGACCCAGTGTGACTGCTTTTCATTTTTTCTGCTAAGATTTCTGCAGTAGGATTGAAGGTCAGAAGTAACACCTGTAACCAAGATCATTACAGCCTTTATCAGCTTTGGGTTTCTTTCTAGGGGATAAGAATCTTGACTGTATATGTTTACTACTCTACAGTTGGAAGGCATTACTGGTTTATTATAGAAAGATAAGAGTCAGGAACATCCAGATGGAAGAGATATTTGGCACAAGGTATGTGGGAAGGAGCAGGACCCCTCCCATGCTGTCTCAGAGCACCCCACTGTCCTGGTATCTGGGCTTGTTCACCAGCCCTGAAGCGACTCATAAATATTTTTATAGTTACAATGTTTTTTTATTTATTTCTAGGAGAGAGAGAGACAGCGTGAGCAGGGGAGGGTCAGAGAGAGAGGGAGTCACAGACTGAAACAGGCTCAGGCTCTGAGCTGGCAGTCAGCACAGAGCCCGACGCGGGGCTCGAACCCATGAACCGCGAGATCATGACCTAAGCGAAAGTCGGACGCTTAACCGACTAAGCCACCCAGGCGCCCCTATAGTTACAATTCTTAAAAAAAATTGTTTTATATGTTTTATTTTTATATTTGAGAGACATAGACAGAGACAGGGCGCAAGCAGGGGAGGGGCAGAGAGATGGAGACAGAATCTGAAGCAGGCTCCAGGCTCCGAGCTGTTAGCATAGAGCCCCACATGGGGCTTGAACTCATGAGCAGTGAGATCGTGACCTGAAATGAAGTTGGATGCCTAACCAACTGAGCCACCCAGGTGCCCCTAAAGTTACAATTCTTTGTTAGTTTACATTGCACAATGAGCCTTCAACATTAAAACTCAAATTGCACCATGTTATTTGAACTATGGCCTCAAAAGATTCTGTCACATGGGGATTACTACAAATTTTAAATGTAACCTCAACGAAGTGAATTTTACAAAAACTAAAATAAAAGGATTGTGTACTATGTCTTTAAAAGTTCTGGAATTATCAGATGAAGAATCATCAATGGATATTACATGTACTGGGCAAAAGTCTGATGAGGGACAGGATATTGACTTCATCTCAACAGATCTGCCCAAAGATTACCTATTAATTACAAAGAGAAAATTGATCTACTTCATAGTAAACGAACTTAGCAAATATTACCTTTGTGTACTGCCTGGATATGAAGCACTCAAACAGACATGTTGTTTTGTGCTATATCTTTCTACAAAAAGTGCATAACCTGAATTGAATCATGAAGAAGTATCAAACTTCTGAATGGAGGGACATTCTACAGAGCAAATGGCTTATATACTTCAAACGTGTCAGTAATAGAAGACAAGTAAATTACTCCAGTTAAAAGAAACTAAAGAGGGGCACCTGGGTGGCTCAGTAGGTTAAGCATCCAACTTCGACTCAGGTCATGATCTCATGGTCTGTTCAAGCCCCATGTAGGGCTCTGTGCTGACAGCTCAGAGCCTGGAACCTGCTCGGATTCTCCATCTCCCTCTCTCTCTGCCCCTCCCCCACTCACGCTCTGTCTCTCTGTATCTCTCAAAACATGAATAGGGGCGCCTGTGTGGCTCAGTCGGTTGAGCATCTGACTTTGGCTCAGGTCATGATCTTGTGGTTCGTGGGTTCGAGCCCTGCATCAGGCTCTGTACTGACAGCAGCTCAGAGCCTGGAGCCTGTTTCAGATTCTGTGTCTCCCTCTGTCTCTGACCCTCCCCTGTTCACGCTGTCTCTCTCTCTCTCTCTCTCTCTAAGAAATAAATAAACATTAAAAAAATTTTTTTTTAATTTTTAAAAGAGATTAAAACTGTTAGGGGGTAAAATGTGTCCTCTCAAAAAGAGATGTTAGAATCCTAACTCCCAATACCTCAGAATATGACCTTATTTGGAGACAGGGACTTCACAGAGGTAATCAAGTTAAAGTGAGGCCATTAGGATGGGCTCTAATCTGGTGTCCTTGTAAGGAGAGACATGGACACAGACGTGTGCACAGGGAGAAGGGCCCCGTGAAGGTGAAGACAGAGGTCAGAGTGATGTGCACAGAAGTCAAGGAACACCAAAGGCTTCCAGGAAACCATCAGAAGCTGAGAGAGAAGCACATAGCAGATTCTCCCCCACAGCCTCAGAAGGATCCAAAGCTGTCTACATCTTGATCTTGGACTTCTGACCTCCAGAATTATAAGACAATAAATGTCTGTTATTTTAAGGCACCCCGTCCGTGGTACTTTGTTACAGCAACCCTAGAAAACTAATACAACTAAATATAAGTCACAAGCCTGGCCTGGATCTGGGTTGCCCGAGAAAAGTATGATGAAGGACATGACTGGACAACTGTCAATCCATACAAAGGTTTGCGATTACAGTATTGTATCAATAGTATTGTTATTTCCTTGATTTGATCACTGCTGTTCTGCTATTCTCGTGGACCATTTAGACGGGTCCTGGGGCGGAGGCGAACTAGACACAGGTAGGTGATGTTTTAACCAGAACCAAGTCCTGTGGCTCTAATATCGCCTCCGGGTCGCACCCCTGTGTCACATGTGCTCTAGCCCAGCAGTCATTCTTGATGTGTCCCTCTTCTCATGGTCTCATCCTACTCGTCACAAGTTTCTGTCAGTTCTACCTCAAAATACACACTGAATCCATGCACCTCAGTCCAACCAAGCCCCCCAGTCCAAGCTTTCATCAGTGTTACCACCGTCTCTGCTTCCACTCTTTTCCTTCTATGGCTCACTCTCTTCATAACGGCCAGAGCGATATTTTAAAACGGAAAAATATGCCATAGGGAGTCTTTTTTGCCAGAACCTCAAGTCTGAGTCTAACAATACCTCTAGATACAGCCAACAGCTTACAGAGGAACATAGCAAAGACGCAAAGAGATGGTAAAAATCCAGGTTGTGGGAAATTCAACGTGAAAAATGACCTAGCTTTTTCAATAAATAAGCTGTGGGAAAAAATTGTATAGTGGAAACCTATAAAAGAAGAAGCTTAAGAGTCTTACCTCAACTGACTGCACCCTGTAAACTTTGTTTGGACCCTGATTTGAACACATTAACTGTAGATAATTTTGTAAAATGTAGTTTAATGTTTTTTATATATTTTTAAAAAATTTTAATGTTTGTTTATTTTTGAGAGAGACAGAGCACAAGTGGGGGAGGGGCAGAGAGAGAGGGGGAGACACAGAATCTGAATGGGACGCCAGGCTCAGAGCTGTCAGCACAGAGCCCAACGCGGGTCTCGAACTCACAAACTGCAAGATCATGACCCAAGCTGAAGTCAGACGCTTAACTGACTGAGCCACCCAGTTACTCCTGCTGTAGACAGTTTTTTGTGAGATATGTGAATACTGATTGGAATGATGACAAGAAATTTATGTTAATATTTCCAAATATGATAATGGTATTAGGATCATGTTAAAAACAGTTTAAAGATACATATTAAAAGTATTTATAAATGACAGAATATCAGACTTGCTTAAAATTAACGTGGTAGGGAACTGGATGGAGTTATAGTGGATAATTATTGGACCTGGGGGTAAAGTTTATGGGGTTCATTGTATTATTCCTTCTACCTTTGTACATGTTTGAACATTTCCACAATAAAATGTTTAAAAGTGTAAATCAGATCATATAACCCCACTGAAAATCTATTAAAAGCTTCCTATTATAAATTCCTGTTAAAATTGAAGATCTTGTATGGAAAGAGCCTAAGTGTCCATCAACAGATGAATGGATCAAGAAGATGTGGTTTATCTATACCATGGAATACTACATGGCAATGAGAAACAATGAAATCTGGCCATGTGTAGCAACATGGATGGACCTTGAGGTGTTATGCTGAGCGAAATAAGTCAGGCAGAGAAGGACAAATATCATATGTTTGCACGTATAGGAGGATTAGGAGCAACTTAACAGAGGACCAAGGGGGAGAAGAAGGGCGGAAATGGTGGGGGAAAGGGAGAGAGGCAAACCATGAGACTCTTGAATGCTGACAAAAACTGAGGACTGATGGATGTGGGGGGGAGGGGGAGATGGGCATGGAGGAGGGCAGTTGTGGGGATGAGCACTGAGTGTTATGTGGAAACTAATTTGACAATAAACTATTTGTAAAAAAAAAAAAAAGAAAAAGAAAAAACTGAAGATCTTGGGGCATCTAGGTGGCTCAGTCAGTTGAGTGCCTAACTCTTGATTTTGGCTGTCATGACCCCAGGGTTGTGGGATTGAGTCCCTCATCAGGATCCTTGCTGAGCCTTGAGCCTGCTTAAGATTCTCTCTCTCTCTCTCTCTCTGCCCCTCGCCCCTGCTCCCACTCTCTCTCTAAAAAATAAAGTAAAACCTTGAAAGCCTTTGCATTGGCCCACAATGCCACATGAGGTCAGCACCTGGCCTACCTTTCTGCCCTTGTTTACCATCACACCCCCTCTAGCTCGCCCTAGAGCCATCACACCCCCTCTGAGCTCTTGCCCTCAGGACCTGCACACTTGCTTTTCCTCAGACTTGAGCAGTCTTCCCCAGACCTTCACACTGTAACTGATTTTCTTTCCTTACTTTGGACCCAGCTCATCCTCCTCTTCCTCAGCAAGACCTTCCCTATATACTCTATCTAAATTAGCATTCTCCACCACCCCCAGGTACTCTATCCCCTTAGCTTAATTTATTTTCTTCCTTTCTAGTTTACTAAATAATACAATCCCAAATAGGGGGATTTGTTTACTTGCTTAATGTCTCTGTTTGCCACTAGATTAACCAGCTCCATTATTCCTCAGAGTCTCCCCTGTGCCTAACACAGAACCTGGTACGTTATTAAATATTTATTGAACAGATGAATATATTCATGAAGAGACCATATACCCCCACACCCAACCCGGACACAGAGAACCCAAACCACATCTTACTGCCTACATTAACTGGATTTTCTGGTCCTATGCTTTCATTAGCACTTTTTTTTTAATGTTTTTTTTTGTTTTTTTTTTTTTTGTATTTATTTCTAGGAGAGAGAGAGAGAGACAGCGTGAGCAGGGGAGGGTCAGAGAGACAGGGAGTCACAGACTCTGAAACAGGCTCCAGGCTCTGAGCTGGCTGTCAGCACAGAGCCCGACGCGGGGCTCGAACCCACGAACCGCGAGATCATGACCTAAGCGAAGGTTGGACGCTTAACCGACTAAGCCACCCAGGCGCCCCCCCCCCTTTTTTTTTAAATAGTTTTCCTGAATGTCCAGCCCATGCAAATAGTTTAACTATCAATAGCCAGTTTTCCCGTTGAAATGATCTGGATTCCCTTGCCTTGATGTTACCACCAATTTTCTACTGTTGTGCATTGGTTCCTATCCAACCCTGAAGTGAAAGGCCTGAAACCAAACTTCCAACTCTCAATAAATTCTGGCCTTACCTTCTCCTGAGACACTACCAAAGCTGTGCCAAGTAGTGCTCTCCCTTACGGGAATAAGCAATCACCTCTTTTTGTCTTACATTGTTACCTTGGTGGTATTAGGCAAGTCAGCTTCTGACAAGAGAAGTAAAATCCAAATACAGTAAACAAACTAAGTAACAGTTTAATACCTGGAGGAATTAATAACACAGTTAACAGTGCCTAGTCCTGGTATATTGAAATCGAGACAAAACGAAAAATCAGTGACAATGATCTTTCCTTTCTCAATATTGATTTGTGCTCCCTTAAATTGTGTCCCAGGGGAATGCCTCACTTACCTGAACCTATTCCCAGGATTACTAGTAAAAACTGATGTAATAACTAACAGAGTAGGGAGTGCATAGTTTTGAAACAGTGGATTAGTACGTTGCTTAAAGTTACAAGGATAAATTAGGGGGAGATAAATAAGGGGATGGTGAAGTATGCTAGACCTTCATTTATCGTGGTATGAAATCAAAAGGTAACTAAAACGAACAAATCAAGCACTATCATGTATTTTATTTAGCAACTTTTTAATAATCAGAATTTAAAACACAACTAGTTAAAAGGGGCTGCCTCTGAGGATGAGGAGCTTTCGCATTACAAACTGTCGGACACTAGGTTTCCTAAACGTTTCTTCAGGCGTTTGTTACTTTGATGACGACGATGATAACTGGGAAAGCAAAAAAGTCTAACCTGCCAGCTCGGTCGCACACCCACCCCATAAACAGGGAGCAGCGCCTGCAATCAATCCCACACCCTGCTCCCTGAAGGCAATGCTTCTGGCAGCAAGGATGCCATTATCTTAACAAAAGATAACTCATATGTCTCTTCTTCCCAGTGCAACTTTTGTTCTCGTTCCTTTTTTTTCCCCCCCAATCTGGGAGGGTTCGGCGAAATCCTACAACAACCCACCCCACCAACGTCACAAATCCAACGGACTCAACTCCCGCTCAGAACCCTAGGTCCCCCACCCCATTTCATGTCCGGGCAGGCCTGCACGCAGACCCGGAAGCGGCGGGACAGGCAAGGGCTAAGGCGCAGGCGCACTCCTCCCCAGCCCCGTCGTCCCGCCCCTTCCCAACCCCCTCGCCAACCTGTCAGGGCGTCGCGGGGCCTTGGGTTCCCTCTTTTCGCCCCGCGCGGTCACGTGAGAGGGAGGGGCGGGTTAGCGGGAGCTTCTCGCTTCTTCCTCCAGGGCAATTTCTGGCCCGTCTTCCGGGGTCCCCTCCCCTGGGGGCCGCCCTAGGGCTTCCCTGGTAGAGAGCTGGGGGGCTCGTCCGCCCCGCTGCCGGCCAGGGTCACGGAGCCCACGCCGGCGCCGCCTCCGCCTTGGCCGCAGAGGGTGGAGCGCAGACGGGCCGCTGGAAAGGAGAAGGGGCGGGCCGGGGCGGGCCGAGGCGAGCGGGGGCGGGGTCTCGCGCCCTCCTGGGGCGGCTCTTAGGGCCGGGCCCGCGCCGGAGCTGCGGGCACCCGTCGTCGCCGTCGCCGTCGTCGCCGTCGCCGCCACCGTCACCGCCACTTCGGCTTCTGCCGCCACCGCCGCTGTCAGTCGTCACCATGAACCAGGATCTTCGCAGGGAGCGGGACGGCGCCAGCTTCAACCCGGAGCTGCTCACGCACGTCCTGGACGGCAGCCCCGAGAACACCCGGCGTCGCCGAGAGATCGGTGAGGGCGGCGGGCGAGGCCTCCCTCCTTCCCCGAGCGCGGCTCGAGACTCCCTCGATGAGGAGGCGTAGAGGGGGCGCTGTGGAGAGTAGGCCGCAGCGCCTGGCCCCGCTGTAGGGGAGCGGGGGCCCCGGTGCCCGGGGCGGCCTGGAGCGGAGTGCGGGGTGTCCGCCCGTCCCGAGAGGGGACGTGTGCCCGCCCCCTGAAACCTGCTGGGATTCAAGGTGTCACGGAGCCCTGATTTTCTGTCTTCCTCCTGATGCCCTTTAACTCCCTTGCAGAGAACCTGATTCTGAATGACCCAGACTTCCAGCACGAGGACTTGAATTTCCTCAGTCGCAGCCAGCGCTACGAGGTGGCTGTTAAGAAGAGCGCCGCCATGGTGAAGAAGATGAGGGAGTTTGGCATCTCAGACCCTGACGAGATCCTGTGGTTTAAAAAGTAGGTATGCCTTCCCGTAGATGAAGTGCCCGGGCCCAAACTACATCCAAACCCGCAGCCTGTGGCGTCCTTTTTCATCGTGCTTAGTGTTTGAAGACTCAAGTTGCACATTCCCCCCCCTCCCACGTTAAAGTTAGGTGCCTGAAAAACAGCGTTTACTTTTGTGTTGAAGTCCTTTAAAGGGATGACATTTGTAGAAGGCTGATTATGAATGAAGATGCTGCAGGGTTTGTTTTTTTTGTTTTTTTTCCTTTACAGGAATCCGTACCAATTTCTTTGGTTCAGGCATCTCAACTTTGAGTGATTTGAGTTGCAAAATGACTTTGCTCCTTGTAAGAAGGAGGCTTGTTAAATGTAAAGGCAGAATTTGGAATGATTAAAAAAAAATTTTTTTTAAACCGTTATTTGTTTTTGAGAGAGAGAGAGAGAGACAAGGTGGGGCAGAGAGGGAGGGAGACACGGAATCCCACGCAGGCTCCAGGCTCTAAGCTGTCAGCACAGAGCGGGACAAGGGGCTCGAACCTACGAACAGGGAGATCAAGACCTGAGTGGAAGTCCAACAGCTGAGCCACCCAGGCGCATCCTGGAACAATTTTTAGTTCAAGATACTCCAAACAGTATCTTGGAGCAATAACAGATTGTCTTTCCATATGAGAGTGTAGGTCTTGAGTTTAATGGAAAATGTGGGGTGGATGAAGATTTTAGAATTGACTGTAAAACATTCTAAGAACCCAGCATTCTTAAATCTGGTGGCACTGGGATTTAAGTGGCTCTTGGCCGTAGGAGACCTTAAAAAAATATGCCTTGGTCCTTATGCTAAAAAGAGTATGTGCTTTTTCCAGACCATCTGTTTTTTGTTCTGTTTTGTTTTTTGATTAGAAATAAAATAAGGACACTTTTTTTTGGCCTTTATCTAGATATTCTATAATTACATGATCTTAGCACAAGATCCTTTCTTTGACCTGTGGCCTCTCTTACACTTCTTGTTTACTCCTGGGCACTTCATTTTTCAGGCTTCCACATTTTAGAAGGATTCCAGTGTTTTCTGTCAGTAAAGATTAAATGACAGGAATGGTGTATATTCAAGAGCCACGAAGAATGGAACATGTTACATGTTCTGCTTTTATGTAGTAATGGAAATTTCACCTTTATTCTACTACCTCTAGTACGTTTGACATCCATTTATTTTCAGTCTGACCTGGTTATTATTGTGGAGGATGAAATCACTTACTCTGGCCATTAGGACTGCCTGAGAACCCCTTTCCATTTTAGTCATAAAGTTATGATTTATTTATTTTTGGTAGTCCAAACCAGAGGACTTATTTCCCAGTGTTCTTTTTTCACTTTTGAAGTTTGTATCTCCTCATGGGTGTGGGAACATTGAGGTAGAGTAAACTCCTAGATGATTATGTGCCGGAATTGTTGGGTTTTATGTAAAATTTAGGAAGACTTTATTCTTTTTTTTTTTTTTTTGAAGCAACCCAAAAGAAGATGTTTGTTTTGTTTTGCCTTTAAATGGTTGATGCAGCGTGTTTCAGAGTTGGGTAGGAAATTTCATAATCAGTGGTGGTTCAGAGCAAGTAACCAGAGTGGAGTCACAATAAAGTAGAACAAATTCCTTTCTGTGGGTTAAAGAGCAGAGGACACGAGCCAGTTGTTTTGTCTATCGATTTTCGTGACATAGACTTTGCTGTTTAGGGAACATAGAGTACAAAGTTTAACACACCTTTTGACATCCTTCTAGTTGCTGTCTGATAGGGCAGGGAGATCAATTTCTGCAAGAAAAGGGGATTGAAAATTAGTCTTGGCAGGTACCGAATGCCATGGAGTCTAAGCCTGTCTTCCATTGTAACCCACACCCATGTTTCATGTAAGAAAGAAGTGCCGCCGTTAACTATCACACACTGTTAATTGTGAGAAACACCTGACTTTACATGCCAGAACTGATGAAATATAGTAATATTTCTCTTTCTGGAGATTTTGAGCAATTACTGGTTTCTTTACAGTTATTTCTCCTATCTCAAAATATAATTCATACATGGGACTATTAAAGTTGATGGAATATTAATAAAATACTGCGTTTTCTCAATTTGAGCAGTGAAAGAAGTGTGGTCTCCAGTCCATGGTGTAAAAACCTTGCTGCCCGGGGAATGTGAAATTTGTTTTCCTAATCTCCTCTCCTATAATTTTGTGTTTTGTAAAGACGAAATTACAAAAGACGAAATTTGTTTACTGTTTACTATGAAAACTGTAAAAAGTTCTTAAGAGTATTAAATTAAAAAAACATTTTTTTTTTAAACATTGATTTATTTTTGAGAGACAGAGAAAGTCAGATCATGAGCAGGGGAGGGGCAGAGAGAGAGGGAGATAGAGAATCTGAAGCAGGCTCCTTCTCTGAAGCAGGCTCCTGGCCCTGAGCTGTCAGCACAGAGCCCGATGCAGGGCTCAAACTCACAAACCGCAAGATCATCACCTGAGCTGAAGTCGGACGGCCAATCGACTGAGCCACCCAGGCGCCCCATCTCTCTTTAGTTTTTTTTTTTTTTTTTAATTTTTTTAATGTTTTTTATTTATTTCTAGGAGAGAGAGAGACAGCGTGAGCAGGGGAGGGTCAGAGAGAGAGGGAGTCACAGACTCTGAAACAGACTCCAGGCTCTGAGCTGGCAGTCAGCACAGACCCGACGCGGGGCTCGAACCCACAAACCGCGAGATCATGACCTAAGCGAAAGTCGGACGCTTAACCGACTAAGCCACCCAGGTGCCCCTCTTTAGGTTTTTAAAGCTGATTCCTTGAAAAGCATTTTCAGGAGGGATTAAACATAATTTAAAAACAAGTACTGAGATTTTGTTCATGAGTTGGTTTTCGGGTATCTTCAAAAGAATCTGTGTCTATTAACATGAACATTGGACAGTCTTTGTCTCAGGTCACGTGTTTTTACCTCTGAGTTTCCCAGAATTATACTGTGTCAGTATCATCATTTTACAAACCCACAGCCTCCTCACTTCCCTCCAGGGAATAGGAGTGTCTTATCTTACCACCATTTTTAGCACCTAAATTACTGCTTCTGTTTCTCAGAAACTTTTTTAAGTCCATTTCCTCATTTAGGAAAATATGACTGTTCAGGAATGTGGTAGTGCTCTTACTCTGAGAGAACGATTGCTGCATTTGTCTACCTCCTCAGGCTTTTTACCCTCACTTCAGTGAGGTGGGGTGTTACTTCTCTATTCTCCAACAGCAGAAAACTCCTGTTAATCCAAGTTACTTGGAAGCTAACTCAACTCACTTCTGTTCATACCCTCCTTTTCCTTTTTGTTCTCCATTTAGTTTAAATTGATATTTGATATTGGTGTAAACATTCTAGAACCTCTGTGTTAAAAAGGCATTTCTGATATTCCTTGGATCCAGGCACCCCTTAGATGTTTCCATCTGTCTCCAGCACCCCTGAAAGGTGATCTTCCAACCTGAAGGTGGAGAGATTGGTTTCAGAGCCTCCCCAAAAGTGAATTGGCAGCCTTCTCCCTCTCTTAATTTATGCTGTCCTCATTGGACACACCAAGAGAAACCGGTGACACTGCTTCCTATTCATTCCTTGCAGAGTTGTGAAGAGCAGTTAGGTGACCCTTGTTTTGTACTTTAAGATAGACAGAAAGGCAGGTAGATAGAACAAAATAGAGCCCTGTAAAATCTTTAACAGCGTAGCCAAGCTGACTAGTTTATGTAAATTGTATTTTAACTACTCCACAAATTCTGTTTTATTATTGATTAATTTTATTTTATTTGAGAGCGCGCACACATGTGCAAGCAGGGGAGGGACAAGGAGAGAGAATCTCAAGAAGGCGTCATCGCAGAGCCAACAAGGGCCTCGGTCTGACGACTGTGAGAGTGTAACCTGAGCCAAAATCAAGAGTCAGATGCTCAAGTGACTAAGCCACCCAGGTGCCCCCATAGATTGTTTTATGAGAAGATAGTTGAAGCCTAAATTTTAGTATGATTGGAATTCCTTTAATCTGGAGTGATTATCAAAACCATCACATTATCTACTTACCCGTCTGTAAACTCAGAAGACCTTTAGAGATCTGTGGCTTGGCCCTGGAATATATATTTACTATCCTAGATGTCTGTTTATCCAGGGAAAGATTAAACTATTCTTTAGATGCTTTTGTTAACCGTCCTACAAATAACTGTCCTATGGAGTTCCCTCTGATTTTCAAAACAAGTGAAACCTGAATATAAACACACTCCAAAGAATCCAACCAATCAAACCAACAAATAATACCAATAAAACAAACAAATAAAACACAAAGAGATTTCTAGGCTATAAAACATGGGCAGAATTTGCTTCCTGGATGAAGTGTAGAATTAAAGAGGAATTCTGGCTCCAAAATGACTTCGGCGGGGAGGCGGTAGATACCACCAGATTTGGCCTTTTTGGTGGGAAAATGGTCAATTTCCCATTTAATTTCCTAAGAGAAGGGTTCAAATTGTCCTAACCTCAGTCCCTGAGGGCTATGGCTGTCTGGCAAGAATGGGTGGTAGAATCCAGTTTCTAGAGTAAGGCTGAGATCCCTTTTCTTTTCTCTCCTGTAGACTTCATTTGGTCAATTTTGTGGAACCTGTGGGCATCAATTACTCCATGTTTATTCCCACCTTGCTGAATCAGGGTACCACTGCTCAGCAAGAGAAATGGCTGCTCTCCTCCCAAGGACTCGAGATAATTGGCTCCTACACCCAGACGGAAATGGGCCACGGTTAGTCCACGTTCGAGGGTCCGTGGGTAACCCACCTCAGGACTTAAATTGACAAATGACCCCTGGTGTTCAGTTTTTCCTACTGCTACCTTTTGGGATTTTGTCTTTCAGCTGTCAAACCTTAAGCAAAAGCCAGCTTCTCCTTTGCTCGTAGGTCATTTCCCATCCAGGACTCTCATCCTCCACTGTTCCTTCTAAAAGTGTTTTTACCCCTGCTTCACATGCCCCATTTTAATGGCTGTTGAGCAGTTTGGAAAGATAGGATTGAAACATGGCAAAATCGTGCTGGTGTCTATTGCTGGTGTCTAATTACACAACATGACTTTGTTGGGAATTCTTGAGAGTGTTAATGCCTTAGCAACATCTGGAAGTTGCCTCTGCTTTAATGAAGCTGAAGATGCGGATTTTCTGGGCAGGGCAGAGAGCATTTAAATGTCTTTCTCTTTCTTACATTGCCTGCTGGCAGGGCTATAAGGCAGTTTGGGGAAAAGCTCATGATTCTCTGCCTTGACTACAGCAGTCTTTTTATTATACCTTTTTCCTTTACATGTTTTTGGACTTTGTATTGTCAATCATTGGTTAGATTGTTCATAAATACCCTACTTTCAAAAAAGTTTTGTGCTTGGTCTTAAGGTGCAGGAGGTTTGTTTTCATAGACAAGGCCATTGGCCAGGTTTGGGGGTTTTGAATTTGAGCTGCCCAGTCTCATTCCTTAATTACCATAATGCTTCCATTGTGTAAGTAAGGAGAAGAGGAAGGGATGCAGATACCATGAAGACTTCATTTTTGTGTTTGATTTGGTGCTTTTTGATTTGTGAAATGTTTGAAGATGTTCTTTATCATAATCCCCATGAGAGCTGCAGGTGCTGTCGCAATGTCATCCTACAGACACCCGGCCAAGACACCCAGGGCTTTAGCTGCAGGATGGCCAGTACTAAAATAACCTGCCTGAGGGCAGGACTGTAGCACTCATACAGTCTTCCTGGTGGGGGGAAGTGGCGGAGAGAAAGAGGGAGAGTTTTGCAAATTTGAAATAGTTTCGCAGTACAGAACCCTTTGTTTTTTGTGTGGATCATCATGGAATTTGACTTATAGTGATGCTGTTTATAGGAGGCATAAAGATATAAATTATTCTGAGGCTAAATGGGCCTGAGACATATATCGGTCTAACCTTTCTGCCTCCGTAAAAGTGCATTGTAAATGTATACTTGCTGTCGATTTTGAAAGAGAGGAAGAAATGGAGACTTGAAGTTTACCCGCTTGAGGAGCCCAGAAATTGGACTGAGATCCTATGTTGTTCTGGGTGAGTTTGCATTTGTTAGTTTTTCTTTCCTTTACTGCTCCTGTTTTCCAGATATTTTCTTGTACTTGAACCAACTTTGTCTTAAATCTGTGCATTTTAGAGAACAGAGTTGCGAGATTAGGTCTTTCTTCTTGCTGGAATCTTGTTCCTTCATATTGGTTTCTTGGGCTTTGTCCACTGCTGTTCTTTTCCAGGGGCACCAGGTTGTCGGTTTGTTTGCATCCTGTGACAGTATAGCCTTGTGTAAGAATAAGTCCTTCGACATCAAAGAGACTGGAAATAGAGCAAATTGTGCAGATCGAGAAAACCATGAGCCTCTGGAACTTCAATTGGTCAACGATGATTATCTTAAGTATTGTCACAGAATTGGCTGTCACTTCGAGTTTGAGACTCTTTCAGCTCTAGGTGGCTGCTGAGAAGTGAGGAGATGGTATTGCTCAGGCTCATTGCAGGATCCTCAAGAATCTTAAAAACTCAACCCCTTGCATGCAAGTCTTGATCACCTGTTTTCTCCTTTCCCTCCCCTAAATACCCACCTGTCTGTGTAGGGACACAAAACCGGACACACATTTGGTCTGTGACCTTTAATCAAAGGCAGGGGTGTGGGCTGAGGGGTGCGTCCTCTGTGTGGGGTTCTGGTGTTGAAGGGACCGTCTGTGGAACATGGTCCAGTGAGAATCATCCTGGCCATACATTTCTGTCTCCTGTCCTCTTTCTTCCGAGCGAGTCTCTTCCCTGTTGGTCTTCTCATGAGACCCGCTCCTGTCGTTTTTGGGCTGTTTCTAATTCCCCGCTATTGTTATTAATAACAACATAAACTTCTTATTAAAAACTGTGTCTTTTGGGGTTGTATCTTTTTCAGATGTGAATCACTGTATTGAAAGGTACATTATGTAGCCTTCATTTATTTCATAGTTTAACACAGAACCCTTTTAGTGGCTTACTAGCATACTGTGTCTCCGTACACCCCATCAACATGGTTACTTTACTTTTTTTTTTTTTTTTTTTGCTACTTTCATATCTAAGAGTTAAAGTTTTAATTTTCCAATGCCAGATGCCAGTGAGCCTGGATGTTATTACATGTTTTGGCTTACTGTATATGTTTCCTGTGTATAAACTGGTTTTTTTCCCTTTGAGTATGGATTGAATAGAATCTGTATGTTGATCTTACATGATTATATTGTCGCCTTCCAGCATTTTTTTCTATTGCCTTCTGTTTTGTTAAACATTTTGGCCTTCTGTATTGAAGGCATTCTTCCCTGAGTAGGTTTAAAATTTTTTCCCCATAGCTTGGATATTCTCTATTTTCTTTTAGTTTGTTTGTTTGATGTTTACTGCTTTGACTTGCATATGGTATAGAGTAATGAATGAACCCCATGCTGATTTTATGTTTTATTAACTAGTTTTTTTTTCCCCCATTGTTATATTCTTTCCGGTTCTTCTTAGAGTTTTATAAGAGTTTTGGTTCATCTCCGGAACCTTAAAATATGTTACGTTGATTGGTCCCTTTATTTTTCTCATAAGCATCATAAACTTTGGTTCATTATTGCTTTGTAAGATATTTAAAAATCCAGTAAGATATGCCTGCTGTTGTTACATTTTAAGACCCATGTATTTGGTGAATCTGATCTTAATTTGTCAAAATCTAAGTTATATTCTACAGGAATTTCAAATCCGTGTTACATTAAATCTTTATACTTCCTTGGGAAGTATTATCTTTATTATAATAAAGGACTGACCTCCTGACCAGGATTTAGCAATTTCTTCTCTGTCATTTATATCTTCTTTTATCTATTCTCCTAGGTATTGATATGTTTTCTTAATTAAGTCTTTAATATCCTGAGCTAAGTTACTTAAAAAATTTTAAATATTTTGATGCTTTTATAAATTGTTTTTTTCTTTACTGATGTATAACGGTCCTAATGGATAAGAATGCAGTGGGTTTTTTTTTTCCCCTAATAACTTAGAGCTTTTCTATATTCATTTATTATTATTATTATTATTTTAAATACTCATTTATTATTGATGATATTTTGTTGTTGATTCCCTGACATTAGAGTCATTCAGTACATGGAGATGCTATTTTGAGTTCTTCCTTTCTCGTATATTAATCATTTGGTGGAATCATTTTGTCCCCAGCATTGGCTGCCAGCCTTTCCAGCCCTGCATCACATGGCGGAGACCAGGCAGGCCTTTTGGTGTTAAGGTTTTAAAAGAATTGACTGCAGCAGTTCACCAAAGTAAAATGTTGGTCCTTTGTAATTTTAAAATAAATTAGTTAAAAATAGTATACAGTCTGTATCATGCATAACCAACTTTTTGCAACAAATACTTGATTTAAGTAAAAAAAAATTTTTAACTGTCCAGTTTTTATTTCTCCTTGTAACGTATCTACATTTCATCCGCTTGTGAATAGTCCTTATTCTTAGTCACAAGAGACATTTTTCTCCTAAAAACGTTCTTTGGTCTCAAAACAGTTTCTGATTACAGTAGTTTGCCCCTGGCCCTACTAAGTGTATTTTCATAACCTTGGCATTTGTTACTCCATTGTACTGCACACGGATGCAGACCCCTCCCGTGAGTCTGACGGGGTGCTTCAGAGGGGCCCCGCTTTACCAGCAGTTGCCCTGGTTTCTGTTAATGCAAGGGAGTCTTTCAGCGCTAAGAGTGGCTGGTCCCAGGCCTCAGTTTTCAGCGCTGGTCCAAAGAGTTTTCTTCTGTTGGATCCTAGGTGTGCATTTATTTTTCTTCCTAGGCACCACCCTTTTCAAAACTGGAGACCGTGGCATTCCTGTTTGTGAGTGAAAGCACTCTCTCGTCACATGAATGTGTTTTTCTGAGGATTTCCACTGTTTTTTTAGCTTTTTAGTTCGAAATGATTATAAATTCATAGGAAGTTGCAGAAATAGCACAGGGAGATTCCATTGACCTTTCACCCAGTTGCCACCAGTGCTGATACCTTATGGGATTTCCATTTGGCACTTCCTAGGAGAGCTGCTCCCGTCTGGGCAAGGTTTTCTGGGGTCCTCATCATGGTGCTCAGTCCCAATTGCACTCGGATGAGAACTGCCCCGGTTAGAAGATGTGATTGGGTGGTGGGATTCTTGTCCTTGCTCTGCCATGATCTTGATCCGAAGGCACTTAACTCACCTCAGTCTAGTTTCTTTGTAAAATGAGCACGTTGGTCGCACATTCTTTGATTTTTATGTGATTGGATAACTGAAAGCTTCACCACCCAATTGGAAGATACAATCGATCAGCCCTCACCTGGGCAGTGTGCCCTGCTTACTTCCCTCCTTACTTTATGAACAAACAAATTTTAAAACTGCAATGTTGTGTGGGTTCATTTCTAAGAAACCAGTAAGGATTTACTTTCAATAGGAAATAGATTCACGCAGAAGTTTAAGGCACCAGCAAATTTTAAATGGAAAAGAATGACTTTAGAGAGTGGATTCCGGGGGTGCTTGGCTGGCTGAGTTGGTAAAGCATGTGACCCTTGATCACAGCATCATGAGCTCAAGCCCCATGCTGGGTGTGGAGCCTACTTTAAAAAAATAAAATAAACATTTTTGAAAAGTGGGTTGAAAATTACTAAACCTAAGATATTTATTATCATTAGTGATAATTCCTGTTTGACCAGCCTGTTATGCATGAATCTGTTATTTGTAATTATTATTATGGTCTTTACTAGAAATTGCATCTCTTTTTTTTTAATTTCTGCACTTAATTACTGGATGAAGAGCACTGTCCATTTTTGTATTAAATTGTTTCCGGAGGGCATGGCTGCGTATTTGTGATGAATCTGAATGAAACAACCAGATTTACATCAGGGATGTGATCTGTGCTGGGTGTTTTATGGGCCAGCGCAAAGGATGCCAGCCTGGAACCATTATTGAAAATGCATCTAGGATGGAAACCAACTTGACAATAAACTATATTAAAAAATAAAAATAAATTAAAAAAAAGAAAACGCGTCTGGGAGAGCATATTGGCGGTCTGAGAGATCAAAGTTCTCCTGTCTCACCTTCTCAGCAGGGTAGATCATCATACAACTTAAATTCTCCATTCCATACAACCTCTTCACATTTCTTATTTCTTCTGGTTTAATTGCAAGGCTGGGATCCTCTGCCTGATGTGCATATTTCTGTGCCGCACGGGCTTTGGAGTCGGAGGCCAGTCCTCAACCAGATGAATTATTCCAGAGCTGAGTAGCCTAAGAAAAAACTTCTCACCAAATTAAGAAAACTGGAATTTGCCAAGAGTTTATGAAAGTAATACAGAAAGAGGGAGTGCTCCCATCCATGATAAAGTCCACCAAGCTAACTCATACTGAAAAAAAAAATTTTTTTTTTCTCCTCTCCCTTACTCTGTTCACATTGCTGATTTCTCTCACACCTGATGACTCTTCTCTCAAATGCCCATCCTTGGTGTTTCTTCGAAGTTTTGTGCACCGAGGGCGGCCCGAGCCTCTGGATCTTCACTTGGGCATGTTCTTGCCTACTTTGCTTCACCAGGCGACCGCAGAACAACAGGAACGGTTCTTCATGCCCGCCTGGAACTTGGAGATCATTGGCACTTATGCCCAGACAGAGATGGGCCATGGTACGGTGCATTCAGTCTACCTTCTGGGTTGGGTGGGGCTCTGCAAGCTCAGCCAATAGGGAGAGCCCACCACGTGTTGGCAATGGCATTTCCACATCCTGTGGTCTTTCTGCAGGGTCCAGGTTTTTCACGCACACAAGCCTTGGCGTAGACATTGCTTTGGTCAGGGGAAATGAAAGGTTGTACTATCACAGAGATAGGCTGAGTATTCTTTTTCATGGTTCCCCTTCAGTGGGTCAAGAATTTGTTTACTGAGTGGTTTTTCCAAGTTCACTGGAGTTATGTAGAATTTGTCTGCATGTGGAATCTGAGCCCATCTTTTTTCTTCATTACACTCTGTTTACTCTTCTTTACTACTGTTGCCTTGACCTTGCACAAATTCCAGAAGAAACACAGACTAATAGTACATGTACTCTTTGACTTGCTTCAGGGAAATGAATTGCTTTATATAACCGTAATGTGAGTGTTTTATTTTTATTTATTCTCTTTTTAATTTATTTTTTTTAATCTACATCCAAGTTAGTTAGCATAATGGTGCAACAGTGATTTCAAGAGTAGATTCCTTTATGCCCCTTACCCATTTAGCCCATCTGCCCTCCCACAACTCCTCCAGTAACCCTCTGTTTGTTCTCCATATTTAAGAGTTTCTTGTGTTTTGTCCCCCTCCTTGTTTTTATATTATTTTTGCTTCCCTTCCCTTATGTTCATCTGTTTCATACCCTAAAGTCCTCCTATGAGTGAAGTCATATATTTGTCTTGCTCTGACTGATTTCACTTAGCATAATACCCTCTAGTTCGATCCATATAGTTGCAAAATGGCAAGATTTCATTCTTTTTGACTGCCGAGTAATACTCCCTTGTATGTATATACATTACATCTTTATCCATCCGTCCATCGATGGACATTTGGGCTGTTCCCATATTTTAGCTATTGTTGATAGTGCTGCTATACACATTGGGGTGCACGTGCCCCTTCAAAACAGCACACCTGTATCCCTTGGATAAGTACCTAGTAGTGCAGTTGCTGGATCTTAGGGGAGTTCTATTTTTAATTTTTTGAGGAACCTCCATACTCTTTCCCAGAGTGGCTGTACCGGTTTGCATTCCCAAGCATTTTATACTTTTTTTGTGCCTTGATTCAGGAAAGTTCTAAAGTTGGGTTGGCCAAAGATTATTTTAAAAAAATCAAAGAGGCCATACTTGTAGGCAATTGGTCTTGGAGACAGTGGCTGTCCCTGTTTTCTGGTCTGAATTGGTATCTATGTTTACTATTCATTTCCTTCTGTCTTCTTTTCTCCTACTTAGAGGTTTCTGAACAACTGGTCTAACGTATGTTTGCCACTTGCTCCATCTTTCTGTGCAACTTCATCTTGATTTGCAGCTAATCTGGAACTTAGTGCTAAGTCATATTTTACAGGATTTTCACAAGACTGAAAGTCGAGTACTGACTGGCTGTGCATTTGCAAACAATTTATCACTATCTGTTCTGTTACCGTATTACTTCTTTTTCTATAAAAACTTCTTTGGTTAAAAAAAATTCTTTGGTGAAATGAGTCTTAGTGTCTAGTTCCTTGATTCACACTCGAGAAGGTTGTGGATCACTCAAAGTGGCCATTTCTGTAATTCAGCTTGGTAGTTTCTGAATGTTTCAAAATTAATTGTTTAATGAGGTCTGTCATTATCAAACCAGTCTGGTAAAAGGCCCTCAGCATTTGCTTCAGGATAGTGTTATTAGAGGGAATGTCACTTAGAACATTTTTATGTAACTGTTTTCAGAGAATTTTGGCACTTTTATATTAGGACCTAAAGCGTGAATCCTTGTCCATCTCCAATAAACGTATGGAACTGGGAACTCTTCCTTGTCACAGTACTGAAGAGTTAAGGCTGGCATTGGACATCACAGGGTGCGCTCACACCTTCTTATTTGACCTTTAGAAATCCAAACAAAAAGTCGCTGTTCCAGGTCCTTTTTCCCCATGGTGGTTATAGTTTTTTTTTAAGTCTCATTTTCTATTCTAGCCATCCCTCTGAAATAAGTCCTTAATTTACAAGAACTTTGGTCTGAGTATCTTTCTGTCACCTGTTATCTTAGTCTTCGTGAATAGGGGAGTCCAGAATGTTGAACTGGTGCAGTAAACACAATGTAAGTTGACGTTGGCATACTAAATCTTACAGGTGTTAATTTAAAGGGGCAGTTAGCTTCCCTGTTATGTTCATATCCTGTGATCTTCTGAAAATATGATTCTAAAATGCCTTTACATTTTCTTCTGGGTGATTTAAATAACGTTACAAATCCACTGTGATAGAGGTGAATCAATTCAAGTGTAGAAATAGAACATGCTTGATAATTTATATTTTCAACTTAATAGGAGTTGTTTGGTTTAAGTATAGGAGGTTATGGGGATGCCTGTCTGGCTCAGTCAGTGAAGCATGTGACTCTTGATCACAGGGTTGTGAGTTCGAGCCCGGTGTTACGATGTAGAGTTTGTTTATTTATTATTTATTTTAATTCTTACGTACGCTCTACACCCAGTGTGAGACTTGAACTCATGACCCTGAGATCAAGGGTTGCAGGCTCCACCAACTGAGCCAACCAGGCACCTCTGTAGAGTTTTCTGTAAAAAAAAAAAAAAAAAGGATAGGAAATTAATGTATCTTGGTTATCAACTGTTTGTAGCTCATCTACAAACATTTTGTTCAGTTAGATTTTGTTGTTCTCTCAGCTGTTTCTAGAGCCTAAAGGAAGAGGCAGGAGATTTAACCCTGTGCTTGTTTTTGCCTGTATTTTATACAAAGTGAATGTAACTTATTTCCTTAGGAACTCATCTCCGAGGGTTGGAAACCACAGCCACTTACGACCCTGAGACTCAGGGAGTTCATTCTCAACAGCCCTACTGTGACCTCCATCAAGTGGTGGCCTGGTGGACGTATGTGGCGTTTTTAGCATTTCTTGGATGTTTTGAAGCGTCATTACGAGATTATGTGTAGAATGTAGAGCTTGTACAAGAAGATCGTTTTGAAATCTGGGAAAAAAACTCTTCGGTCTTAAACTCTTCTGAGCTGTTTCACAGTCTCTTACAGTGCACATTCTAGGTAGCTTTACATTTACAACACACAGAGAGGACAGCCTCTTACTTTCTTTTCTAATTTTCCTTCCCAACAATTCTACCATTAGCTCAGTTTCCTTGGTCAATATTTAAAGTAACTTAGTATTCCCTGCTTGATTATACTTTTTTTTTTTAATTTTTTAAATTTATTTCTAGGAGAGAGAGAGAGAGAGACAGCGTGAGCAGGGGAGGGTCAGAGAGAGAGGGAGATACAGACTCTGAAATAGGCTCCAGGCTCTGAGCTGGCAGTCAGCACAGAGCCCGACGCAGGGCTCGAACCCACGAACCGCGAGATCATGACCCAAGCGAAAGTTGGACTCAACCGACTAAGCCACCCAGGCGCCCCTTGATTATACTTAATTTAAATGTAAAGAGCCACATGTGGCTAATGTTCTGGAAAGCACTTCCGAAAGAGAGAAAAAGGAAATGAATTAATGGTTTTATGCTTATTTTAAGAAAAAAATTTTTTTTTTAATATTTTTATTTATTTCTAGGAGAGAGAGAGAGAGACAGCATGAGCAGGAGAGGGTCAGAGAGAGAGGGAGATACAGACTCCGAAATAGGCTCCAGGCTCTGAGCTGGTAATCAGCACAGAGCCCGACGCGGGGCTCAAACCCACGAACCGCGAGATCATGACCCAAGCGAAAGTCGGACGCTTAACCAACTAAGCCACCCAGGCGCCCCAAGAAAAATTTTTTATGTAAACGAATGAGGGGAAAAAGTAGAAAAGAAAACAAAGTCTTTAAAAAAATTTTTTTATGTTTTTATTTATTTCTGAGAGAGAGAGAGAGAGACAGCATGAACAGGGGAGAGTCAGAGAGAGAGGGAGATACAGAATCTGAAACAGGCTCCAGGCTCTGAGCTAGTTGTCAGCACAGAGCCCAACGCGGGGCTCAAACCCATGAACCGGGAGATCATGACCTGAGCCGAAGTCGGATGCTTAACCGACTAAGCCACCCATGTGCCCCAGCAAAGTCTTTTTTAAAATATAGGATTACTATCAAACCAACAGGCTGTATACCTTAAACTTATAAATATGATAGGTCAATAATATCCCAATAAAATTTGTGTAAAAGCTTTTAACATACATATAAAAAAAACAAAGCATTGCTTTACCAAAATTCAGTACATTTTCATAACTATCCGCTTAAGTGGATTTCTTTCCAAAAACTCGGTGTGGCATTGTCATAAGACTCTCTGGGGACACTTTATTGACAGAGTCTGGTGTTGAACATGTGGCTTTTCCGCCTCATTTCTATCCTTTGAAAGTGTAAGAATGCCTGTGCTCACTTCTCTGTTTCATTCTCTTTGATGTTGCAGTCGGAAAGACTTCAAATCATGCGATAGTTCTTGCCCAGCTCATCACAAAGGGGAAGTGCTATGGCTTACATGCCTTCATCACACCTATTCGTGAAATCGGGACCCATAAGCCTTTACCAGGTTAGAATTGTTCATCTGATGTCGAGGTCAAAAGCTAAACCGTTTCTTCTGCAGAAAGTATAATGCACAGCTGAAGAGGCCAGGGCCAACCAGAGCATAAACACCTTGTGACTTTCATCTCTGATAGGTATTACTGTTGGAGATATCGGCCCCAAATTTGGCTTTGATGAGATAGATAATGGCTACCTGAAGATGGACAATTACCGGATTCCCAGAGAAAACATGCTGATGAAGTATGCCCAGGTATATTGGAGGAGCAGAGGTGTCAGACAAGGGGGCTTCAGCAGCTGTTGATAACCACAGGGTTAGAAAGCTCTGTTCTTTTAGAAGGTAATAACATATTTTTATTTCTGATGCTTTCATTAATGACCATGAAATCAAAAGCAGTTGGCAGGTATAAAGAGCATATTCTAGTTGCTAAACCAGCGGGTCTCAAACCTTAGCATCTGTCAGAATCACCCGGAGGGCTGTTTAAAGTAGATCAGGATGGGGACTGAGATGTTGTATTTCAAGTTCCCAGAAGATGCTGCCATTCTGGGGACCACACTTAGAGAATCACAAGCCCAAACTGTCCGTTGGGTTTAACAGAAGGAAGCATCAGTCCCATGTTCTTTGTCCAGGTGAAGCCTGATGGCACGTACGTGAAGCCCGTGAGTAACAAGCTGACCTACGGGACCATGGTGTTCATCAGGTCCTTCCTCGTAGGAGAAGCCGCTCGGTTTCTATCCAAGGCCTGCACCATTGCCATCAGATACAGCGCCGTGAGGCATCAGTCTGAAATCGAGCCAGGGTAAGGGTGGCGTCGGTGCTGAAGACTTGCCTTTGACCCCATTCACATATCCTGATTCCCAGAGGTGACACAGAGAATCCTCACTGGCTATGCCCAATTAGCTAACATGGTAGTGTGCCGGGTCTTAGGTGGAAAGATGAGAGTAGCCCCCTTATTACTTTTAACCTTCTAAGAAAAACAGTAATATTACTTGAGCTCCACGAATGAAGTGTTTAGAGCACTAAAGGCGATTTGAAAATCCTAATTGCTGCTAACAACTGTGAACTGGGTTTGGTGAGAGAGGTGTGAAACTTGACTCCCTGTTGTGTTCCCAGCCATAGTTCTTACTGCTGCCTTTCCCTTGAGCGTGACCCCCCGATAACCTCTTTGAATAAAGAAATCAGTAAGAGCTGACCTGCTTAGATGTCAGATACTTCATTCTGTGCATTGAGACTTCTCCCGAATTGTGGTTAAAATAGTTTATTCACCCATCTAGTGCGTTAGACGTCTTTATCATTGCCTGCCTTCTGCGAAGTTGGCTCTGATCTTATATATTGCTGTGAGATGCAGTTTCCTACTGCAAAGACTCAGATACGACCTTTACAGCTAGAAAATTCGGTCACCTAAGCAGTTCAACGGGGTGGTTAGGACCATGGTCTTCTGTAGCCAAACAACTAGATTTAAGTTTAGGCTCTGCCACGCGCGTATTAGCAGCGTGACCTCAGACACGTTTTTCGCCTCTTGCTTGCCCTCTGTAAAATGGAGAAGATAATAGCTACCGCAATATATCGAAGCGTTCAGACTAGTCTGGCACATTCTAAGTTCTGGGCGAGTGTTTACTTTTTTTTCCCCCTTCTCTATCGTTTAGTGAACCAGAACCACAAATTTTGGATTTTCAGACCCAGCAGTATAAACTCTTCCCACTCCTGGCTACTGCCTATGCCTTCCAGTTTGTCGGCGCATACATGAAGGAGACCTACCATCGGATTAATGAGGACATTGGCCAAGGGGACCTGAGTGAACTGCCCGAGGTTTGTGTTTACTCACTCGCTTGTGGGCACCCTTCCGTGTGATATTTGCCTGTTGGGATTTCTGTAAGAGAATCCATATATTCTCAAAAGATACAGCCTTTTTTTTTTTAATTGGAAGTGGGTCACATATGAAGATAATGTGGGTTTTGTTTTTAAGTTTCAGAAGTACTGTACCGTGTTGGTCATTGGTTAACCAAAGGAACATAATCGGTGACTTTTTTTTGCCAAGCAGGACAGTTTGGAAGGGAGTGTGGGAACATTAATTCAGGCCACTGACACGACTGAGCAGCTCGCACGCGTGCCAGGCGGTGTAGCGAGTGACCGGCATCAGCCACATTCTGCGCTTTCCCCTCCAGCTCCACGCGCTCACTGCCGGCCTAAAGGCTTTCACCTCCTGGACCACCAGCGCTGCTCTCGAAGCTTGTCGGATGGCTTGTGGCGGCCATGGCTATTCTCACTGCAGTGGCCTTCCAAACATGTATGTCACGTTTACCCCCACCTGCACCTTCGAGGGAGAGAACACTGTCATGATGCTGCAGACGGCGAGGTGAGAACCTGACTCACGATTTCGCTGTTGTCAGGAACCTTTGAGTTGTCTTCATTGGCTCCTGTTCCCGTGTTTGCTCCTCACGTTGCATTTGTTCCCCTGATCTGTGGTTTGGCTTTCCATCTTGACCCGCTGTTTTCATCTCATGGTCAGACGAGAAAGAAAGACACTGGTCACGCAGCTTGAAGTCATTGCGAGAGTTTGCCTCTGTGTCATGGGAGCGTAGGGGACTAAAGGCACGTGTGCTGGTGACTTTTAGGTTCCTGATGAAAAGTTATGACCAGGTGCACTCAGGAAAGTTGGTATGTGGCATGGTGTCCTACTTGAATGACCTGCCCAGTCAGCGCATCCAGCCACAGCAGGTAGCGGTCTGGCCGACGGTGGTGGACCTCGACAGCCCCGACAGCCTAATGGAAGCCTATAAACTCCGTGCGGCCAGGTGAGCCCACCTTCGGGAGCTGGAAGCAGCGGCTGGTGGGGGGAGCTCTGGGGGCTGGGGCCTGACGGAAGGGCAGGCAGCCCGAGTACCACTCACCCTTGCCCACAAGCTCCAGTTTTCTTTCTTTTCTCAACAGATTAGTAGAAATTGCTGCGAAAAACCTTCAAAAAGAAAAGATTCACAGAAAAAGCAAGGAGGTAGCATGGAACCTAACTTCCGTTGACCTTGTTCGAGCAAGCGAGGTCGGTGGTCCTTCTCCTTCCCTCCCTTCCTCGCTCTCTCCTTCCTTCCTCCCTCCCTCCGCTCTCCCTCTCTGCCCTTCACCCCACCCCATTCCACCCTGTTTTCATAGTGCAGAAGCCCCTGTTGCCGTGCGTTGCCTCTTTCTCAAAGGTTCTCTGTTCTGTTCTTTTCATCTAGGCACATTGCCACTATGTGGTAGTTAAGCTCTTTTCAGAAAAACTCCTCAAAATCCAAGATAAGTCCATCCACGCTGTCTTGAAGAATTTGTGTCTCTTGTACTGCCTGGATGGGATCAGCCAGAAGGCAGGGGATTTTCTGCAGGTCAGTGTTTGCTGAATTTAAGTCCTTTTCTTTGCTAGAAAACTAATGGTGGTGTGCTTTACAGTTGTGTGCATGCATATGTATACACAGATATATGAGTGTCTGTCTGTATACACGTATGTATGTTTGTCTGCTTGTTTTATTCCTCTCAGGGAAGCATCATGACGGAGTCTCAGATCACCCAAGTAAATCAGCGCATCAAGGAGCTGCTGACTGTGATTCGCCCAGATGCTGTTGCTTTGGTTGATGCGTTTGACTTTCAGGATGTGACACTTGGCTCCGTGCTTGGCCGTTATGATGGGAACGTGTATGAAAATTTATTTGAGTGGGCCAAGAAATCCCCACTGAACAAAACAGAGGTACACACAACAATGTTTTTTCACCTTTTGAAATTCTTTATTTAAATATTAAGGCAGGAGGGGGACACCTGGGTGGCTCAGTCCGTTAAGCTTCCGACTCTTGATTTCAGCTCAGGTCATCATCTCACGGTTCATGAGTTTGAGCCTCACATTGGGCTCTGTGCTGACAGCATGCAGCCTGCCTGGGATTCTTTTTCCCTCTCTCTCTGCACCTCCCCCGCTCATCCACGTGCTTTCTCTCTCTCTCTCTCTCTCAAAATAAATAAGCGTTAAAAAAAAGGTAAAATGTATTAAGGCAGGAAAGACTGTAGAGTGACTCACCTGTGTGAAAGCTTTGGAAGCTCCTGTGGCCACTTGGACAGTCACTTTATTTGAGTAACAGATCCAGAAAAGAACTGGGACGTTCCTTAAGTGTGCAGGTTTTTCATTTCCTTGACTGTTTAATAATTAACTGAAAATTTTCAAACATTCTGTTTCAAAAAAATAGAATACGTGGACCCTTTGTCACACTTAAGTGACACACTCATGGCTGATGCGTTTCATCTGAACCCCCCTCCCGCCACCCACCCTCTCCCCTTGGGATTATTTGGAAACAAATTCAAGATATTCGATAACTTTATCCATAGATGTTTCAGTAGGTATCTCTAAAAGATAAGTTTTTTGAAAACATAACCACAGAACCATTCTTCTGCTTAAACGGATTAGGAATAAATATCATGAACTACCCCATCAGTGTTCAGATTCCCTAATCGACTCCCATTTTTTCTTCCCCTTTAGTTTTTCGAATCAGGATCCAAATAAGGTCCAGATAATTTCTCAGTTAAAAGTATGCTATTTTACACCGCAAACTCCTTGTCAGTAATTTTTTTCTCTCTCCCTTCCCTGCAGGTCCATGAATCTTACCACAAGTATTTGAAGCCCCTGCAGTCCAAGCTCTGAAGGGTCATGATGAGAAGTTTTATTTGCTCTAGAAAGCAGCTGTCCTCCACTCCCCTTATACTTGGCACACCAATCGGCTTGGAATCTCTATCAAATTCAGAGAGCTGTAGAGCAAATGATAAATTGAGCCCTTTCCTCTTTTTATAAATGAAGAAAAAAAATGAACAAATTTCAGAGATTAAATGAGAAAAACAGATGTGTTTTAAGTGCAATTAACACTGCAAGAGACGTATCAAGCATCAGAAAAAGCTTTAAGAAACGCAGCATGACTCCTATTTGCAGTGCTGCTGGTCCCAGTAGGCCGTGACTTCTGATAACTAGTAGAATTTAACTACTGAGTAGTTAATTATTTTCACCTCTTCATTGCTAATCACTGGATACATTAAGTGTTTTTAAGCAAAGGTATTTTTTAAGAGGGGTAGATGCAACCCTTCCCAGCTTTTCTGTTAAACATCCCCATCATGGGCCCTGGCTCAGAAACAGGACTGAAGAAAAGGGATTCGGAGAAAGAATCTAATCAAGAAATTTAGCGAGTGAGTCTGTGCCGGACACGTGACATGCCCGCCTGCCCCTCTTTGCCGACCTGTGGTTTCCACCTCACCATTCACAGTAGCATCTTTCCAGCACGAGTTCTTCAGCACAGGCCTAGGATAGGATCACTGTCCCGTGGAATTAGGAGTTAATCTTCCTTCCATTTGAGGGATCCCTAAATTATCGGTGCAGTAACATTGCAGCTCTCTTTGTCCCAAAGTTCTTGGGAAAGGGCAAGGAGCGGAATCATCTCTGCATCTGACTTCTGGCAACTGGTGGCTCCTCTGGCCTTGGTGTTTCATCTTCCACCCGTTCTCGGTCCTGAAAGAGATGCTAAGAAAGGGAAAGGAGGGGTCACAGTTCCTTCACAGTAGAATGAGTAGGGGGAGAGCTCTCTCAGTTATGGTCACTGTGACTGTTGTGTCCATACTAACTGGATACTCTGGAAAAATCTAGATTTTTCAGTAGTCTGTATTGCAGTGCTTGGAGGTTACGTGTTTGGTGTTATAGAGGTATCACTCAGGCCACCTCTTCTACCCGGGGTAGCACAGAAAACTCCTTTGGCGAACCATGTCTTCAAAATAATCATCGAAACTATGGCGTATGGATAAATGCCAGTTTCACAGAATCTCTTTCTTACTCTACATTGGCTTTCAGTCTGTTCCTAGGAGATTGCTCTGATTGCAGCAATGTCCTTTGAGCCAAAGTCTAATTTACACAATCATTCTGCATTTAAAAGTTAAACATGCACCTCCTGATGAACTTTTTCCTTAAAATCGATGTGAAGCAACACATCACTTGATTTTCGTTTTTTTGTCTTTCTGTTTCTTTGTTTTTTCTTTTACCTGTTAACTGTATCTGGAACTTCTGCCTCATGAATCCAATTGTTCTGTAATCAGTCTTGAGAATGTAGGATAATTCAGGGAAATGTCATTCCTACCTTGGGACGCAACATAGAATCTCTCCCAGTGGAACCAGTTATATGAGACTTTCAGGCCCCACAGAAAGGCTGTTGACAGAAGCCTCAGTCTTTCCACCAGGAGAGCTGATTGGGAATCGTAAGCAGTCTGTTAATTTCATTCAAATAGATCTTGACAGTAGTTCAGATTCTGGGAAATAGCAAAATAGATTTAAATTGCTTAATATCGGCCTGTTATGTGTAGAATTGCTTCAGAACTAGGTTAATTTAAATACCTTGTTCACAGATGATCATCTGTAGTCGGGACCTGATCCAGCCTGCATTGATCTTGGATCAATCTTAGCAGGTCTGAGCAAGCTGTAGACATGATAGCCACCTTCAGTCCAGCACCTTGAGTTTTATTTAAAAGCGAAATCTGATATTTGATACTGTTTTTACTAACATTGAGATTTTTGTCTTGAACTTCTATTCACTGTAATCTAAATGTAGTAAAACCACTCTAATTTGCACTGTCATGAGGGAAAGAGAGTGCCACATTATTAAACATCAGCTGAAACTATGAAATTTTAAGGTACGGTTTTATGAGGTTATTAGGTTAGGTAACAGACCAAAACGGGAAGGAGTGAGGCCCACCTGAGCAGATGGCTCTAAATCCGCCGTCACAGATGCGGTTCCACAGAGGCTATGCGCAATCTCACCGGTGCAGGAGTGCGTGCTTGTCAGCTGCTCTTAAAGGAAGCAGCGTATCCAGTTAGCTCTCCCTAAGAAGCCAGGCTTTGCTACAGATAGGTTCTTTGGTGAGCTGTTTTCACAAAAAGTACAAAGCTACGTACTCTTCTCCAAACTGATGATAAATGCTGAAAGAATGGAAGATTTTTCTGTTAGATGCTGATGGAAGCCTTCTTAAAAAAGTACTATGAACAGAACTCAGCATTGGAAATTTGAGGCTTAATAGGATTTTGGTATTTATAACGGATGAAGGTTGACTTCTTCCTAAAGGGTTTGGAGCTCTACTAGATATTTCAGTATTGGCCATTAGTGATCTCAGAGCATAGTTGGTTACAACTGTTGGGGGCCTTCCACGTTCTTGTCTTCAGGACATGGCAGTGCTAAGTACCAGCTTATCTTCAGAACATTGGCTTAATTGTAGCATTAGCTATGTTCACATACTCCCCAGGAGCTCCCTGCCTGTAATTTCAGATCACATATACCTGGAGGCATTTTATAGTTTCTAAAGTTAACGTGTCAGATCCTATTTTTTGGATTTTCTTCAGTGCAGGGCTTTGGCTGGAGAATAACTGTTCAAATTCATGGGGAATGGGAATTCTTTGG
Organism: Proteles cristata cristata; assembly: GCA_017311185.1. Classification (NCBI taxonomy): domain Eukaryota; kingdom Metazoa; phylum Chordata; class Mammalia; order Carnivora; family Hyaenidae; genus Proteles; species Proteles cristata. The sequence goes on from JAESUZ010004822.1 coordinate 596,436, forward strand.
ATAACGGCAGCTCACCATTCCCTCCTGCCCCTTTCTGAGCCCTTTCCACCTATCTTACTAGGAGAGAAGAGATTAGATGCAGTCTGCACACATGCTAATCTTAACAGATGTGGGAGCTAATCTTAACTGCCTCCAAGCAGTGCCAGGAAATAGGTTCTACATGAGACCAACAAAAGTCTATTGTTGATTCTCCTTACTCAGGATAAAGGTTTTGATCATTTTCATGAAATAGTATGGAGGTCATTTCAGCTAACTAGTACTCCATTCTTGGAGGATTTGACCAAGTCACACTGTAAACTACTAAAATGACATTTTGTTTTAAAATACCACTAGGGGGGCGCCTGGGTGGCTTAGTCGGTTAAGCGTTCGACTTTCGCTTAGGTCATGATCTCGCGGTTCGTGGGTTCGGGCCCCGCGTCGGGCTCTGTGCTGACTGCCAGCTCAGAGCCTGGAGCCTGTTTCAGTCTGTGACTCCCTCTCTCTCTGACCCTCCCCTGCTCACGCTGTCTCTCTCTCCTGGAAATAAATAAAACATTAAAAATAAATAAATAAATAAATAAATAAATAAAATAAAATACCACTAGACTTTTGCTTTTAGATGTACACTAAATTTTTCAGTACCTATTCCTGTGCTCCGTGATTGTAAACATAGAAATATGAGGAACCTTTAGAGTTACCAGGTGTTAGCTGTTGCAAACCTGCAAATTCCTAGATCTCGGGTTTTTGTTTCATTTTTACCTTGCTTTACATGTAATTGGACCATTGATTATCTTAGGAGGATCATGAAAAATTGGGGAGTGGTTTTAAGAATTCTGAGCCAAAATAAGTTGTTTTGCCGCAATACTGTCGACTGTTTCATAGATTAGGTAGCAAATACATGATCTTCCACATAATGTTCAGACTATTACTTTGTAAACATTTTATTTCCAATCGCTGTGGATTCAAGGAAATTACTTGTATTCTTCAGAGTGTATAATTACCTGCTACCTATTTCCCTTTTACTGTTAGGGTTTGCATTTGGTTCCTACCTGACAAGATGCAGTTAGCGTGCATTGTTACCCATCCCCGGTGAAACCGGTCAGTAAAGGTGGGAGCACCGAGGAGGTGCAGGGGTCTAGAACTTGTGAACCACGATTAGGCAGCCGTGCCCTGCCAGCCTTGTTTGGCTTGGGCTGCGGGTAAGCCAAACCATAAAACCGCTCTTTCCTTTGTAAAGTTTGACAAGACCCTTAATAAAACCGGTAATTAACACAGAATGCGTTACGTGGCCTTATTGGGTTGTGGTGTTTGGGTTGTATTCTGGCTCCGCACCTTAGATTTTTACATTTGAACCGGGGGGGTCATAGCCACTTCCCGAAGTTTCGGGGTGTGTTGTCATTGTTTCACACGTCAATTTTCCAGTCTTAACACATTTTTCACGTCCTCCACTCGACCACGAGTCAGCCTTCAGATGAGTGCTGAAGGATAAGTGTTCGGTCTTGGAACCCAGGTCCCAGCAGTCCTCCCCGGAGGGCCAAAGGAAGACTCGGATCGGCCTTGGAGCCGGGCGCCCTCCCTAAGTGGCGTGGATGCAGCTCCTAGCAACGCGCAGGGCCGCAAACAGAGGCCTGGCCTCGACTAACGGCCGCGGCGGGCACTCTGGGAAATGTAGTTTATCGACGTCCCCTGCTCCTCTGGCTCCAGCCAGTGAACGGACCCAGGACTACAACTCCCAGGATGCCTCGCGCCTCACCTTTCTCCCGAGGTCCGCGCAACTGAGAGGGTGTTCGCAGGGATCCGGACGAGAGGCCAGAGCGCGCTGGGCTCGAGTCGGGTCCCGACCGGCGGCTATGACTGGGACAGGTCCCAGCGGCTGCGCCTCTGCGGGGAACGGCGCGTAACCCGGGGGATTTGAGGGATTGGGAGAAGGGTGGGTGGCGCTCGGGGTTGAGCTGGGCTGGGCGCGCGGAGGGTTGGAAGCAGGGAGGGGCGCGGAGTCTCCCGACCGAGGAGCGGCTCCCGGCGGGCCCTTGCTGAGGGGCGGGCTCGGGATTTTAAAATGCCTGACACGGAGTTAGCTGAGCGGATGCGATGACGCGATGCTACTCTCTGGCCCTTTGGCCTTTGCAAACCGCTCAGAGATTTCCGCGGTCTGGGAGGCTGGGACAGGACCCCGAGGAGATGGAAGAAACCCCTGGATGTGATAGGAGACAAATCGTGTTTGGACTTGTAGGGTCGTGAAAACTGCCATCTCAAAGAAAGAGCAACACAAACATTCAGAGTGACCCCTGTACGTAACCCTAGATGAACTTTTCATTCCGTTAACAGGACCTGCAACTCCAGGGAACTAGAGATGACCCCCTCCGACTCCTTTCTTCTGAGGCATGGGAAGGTCTGTCCTGGTAATGGTCAGGATGGGGAAGGAGACAGTGACAGTCTGAGTCAAACACTTCCCACTTAAGGGACTAAGTCGGATTTACAGTTAGCCTGAAGGGAATCAATTCTGCCATGGGAGAAAACAGTGTTACGGAGTAGCCAGCACTCACCTCCACTCTGTGCTGACTGCTGCCTAGAAAGTAGTCACGGGTGTTGCCCCGGAATGCCTATCGGCCATAGTGCAAGGCAGCCACCTTCTTCCTGAGATGGGTACCTCCCGTCTCCTGCATCCTCCTTCAGAATGAGAGATGAGGACCACCCCACTTCCTGTGAGTAATCTCAGAAAGCTCATTAAGTCACCCAGAGCACTTGGCTTCTCATCTAAGTTGCTCTCCCCCTATAGAATTTTTTTAAAATGTTTATTTATTTTGAGAGAGAGAGAAGAGCACAAGCAGGGGAGGGGCAGAGAGAGAAAGGGAGACACAGAATCCGAAGCAGGCTCCAGGCTCCGAGTTGTCAGCACAGAACCCAATGCAGGGCTGGAACCCATGAACCGGGAGATCATGACCCCAGCCGAAGTCGGACACTTAACCGACTGAGCCACCCAGGCGCCCCAAGAATTTTTAATTTATCGAGCTAGATTTTGACCTCTCAAATAAGTAAAGAGACAGAAGCCTTTGATAAGCCTTGGGCCTCAGCGCTACTAAAACTACATTATGTTTAAATAACCACTTGAATTTTCTTCATTAGGGAGGATGAGCCTGATGTGGGCAGAATTCAAATGAGCTGGACAGCACTGTGACCAGTCACAAGCAGCTCCCAGAGCCTCGAGATGGTAGGCAGAATGCAGACTCTCAACCCTACTTCCACCCCCAAGATCTTGACTGCACCGAGGACTTTAGGGGCTGGGTGACAAGGACCAGGATGTGCTCCCCAGAGAAGAATGATGGGAAGGAAAATTGATATCAGAACTGAGCACGACTTCTGAGCCTCTGCGTGGTCAGCCGGAAGCATTTTTAAGTGTCTCTGGCTGGTGTTAAGAAGTCAGGGACACAGAAGAGGGGAAACCCTTCCCAGATGTTACATCCCCCCTGGGAGGGTTTGCACATGGCATCTGGAAATCAGGGAAAAGGGGAAGACTTCTGGCTGCCACATGGCACCCGCAGTGGCATCCGTTGCTGGTTAGTGGGGGCTCTTTCCATGCTCTGAATGAGTCTTTTCTCAGAAACTCTGGGAAAGTATAAGGAGCTTCTGTCTCTAAATGCCATTGGCACTCCTTTTCTGCTGGTGACTTGGCCAAAGGCAAAGTAATTGATTCTGTAGTCTCGGTTTCAGCCATGTTCACTGTTTGATTTGGTTAACGTGGTTGGTTATTTCCCATTTTAGGCACCAAAAACCAAGAAGGGATTGAAAGGTGAGTCGAGAGGGGCGCCTGGGTGGCTCAGTTGGTTTAGTGTCCAACTCTTGATTTCAGCTCAGGTCATGATCCTGCTGTTCTGAGTTTGAGCCCCATGTCGGTCTCTGTGCTGACAGCGTGGAAGCTGCTAGGGATTCTCTCTCTCTGCCCCTTTCCCTGCACATGTTCTCTCTCTCAAATAAACAAAAAAAGAGAAAGAGAATCCTTGTTATTAAAAACATGGAAGGGAAGGAGGAAGGAAGAAAGGTGAGTGGAGAAATGGAACATCAGCCTTAAGGCAAAAATAATTCCCTCACATGCCGATTTTGCCATAATTATACAGGTGGCTCTGGTCTGCCTAGGGAACTCCTGTGCTGCCTGTCGGCCCTCAGAATAATCCAGAAATAAACAAGGGACGGGGCTGGTAGAAAACTTCTTGTCTGGCTCTGTATCCAGAAGTATATGGCTGGGGTTAAAGATGGTAAAGGCACTTAAGCCGGATTCAAGAACTAATTCAGTGCTTGTACTTTCGGTTTCCCCCTCATACCCCTTTCGGAAAGTGGCCAAGGAGATGCACCTTGAGACCAGCTTTGGGGGGAGCGGTCTGGAGGCACATCAGGTGGAGGGATACAAGGAGGCTGTCAGTGTGCAAGGACCTTGTGTGTGCCTAGAAATCTTGGGACACTTTTTCCAAAGAAGGGCTCTGGGCTTTAGTCTGGAAGCCTGCCTCGTTCGCCAGTGCATCCCCTAGAATGTAGTTTCTCCTGAAAACCTTCACCATCGTCCTTTGAGAAAATGATTTTCAATTTCTTCTCTGGGGTCTTTCAACAAGGCATTGTGGTCTGTCGCCAGAGAATTAGGAAACAGCTCGTGGCCACGGAAGAGAGAGTTGGGCCCGGCCCCCACCATCTGAGCACTCTGGTGTCGAGTCTGAAACTGGGACATTCTTTCCTCCTGAAGTCTTGACGGCTCCTTTTCTGTCCTAGGCTCCATTGATGATGTCCTCGGTGACCTCTTGGGGGATGAGAGTAAGTGCCCCTTTCCCAGAATCCTCTGCTTTATAGGCTTGCTCTTTTTTTTTTTAATTGAAATCTAATTTGCATAAAATTCATTCCCTTTAAGTATACACTTCACTGGCTTTTAGTATGCTTACAGTTACCCAACCATCACCACTGTCTTAATTCCAGAACATTGTCATCACCCCATAAAGAAGCTCCATGCCCATTAGCAGCCGCTCCCGTTCTCCCTTCCCCCAATCCCAGCCGACCACTCACTCACTTTCCTTCCCTATGGGTTTGCCTGTTGGAGATACGCTGTAGAAAATGGGATCACACGTGCATGGCTCTGGCATGTGGATTCACTCACCCACCACGGTGTTCTCGAGGTTCGCCTGCTCTGTGCCTGCCATTCCTGTCTCCATTCGTTCCTATGTCTGGATGGTATTCCAGGGTGTGGACGCACCATGTTTTGCTTATCCGGCCATCAGGTGCCGGACACTCGGATGGTTGCTGCATTTTGGCCTGGCTCTGGTGAATAACGCTCTTAGGGACATTCGTGGACACTTTTTTGTGCAGCCATATATTTTCAGTTCTCTTGGGTATCTACTGAGGAATGGAATCGCTTACATGGTAACTCTACGTTTAACTGTTTGAGGAGCCACCAGGCCATTTTCCACAGCAGGCGGCACCGTCTTACGTTCCCGCCAGCGGTGCGTGAAGGTTCCAGTGTCTCCATATCCTTGCCCTGAGCTTGTTGTTTTCTGTCTTTTTGAGTATGCCCATCCTCATGCGCATACAGTGATGTCTCATCGTGGGTTTGATGTCCATGTCCTGATGACTGAGGATCCTGAGCCTGGTTTTCATGGGTTTATTGGCCACTTGCGTGTCCCCTTCGGAAAAAGGTCTAATCAGCTCCTTTTTGAAATTGGGTTGTCTTTTGACTACTGAGTCGTAGGAGTTTCTTACATATTCCGGGTACTGCTTCCTTATCTGGTGTGTCCACATCTGCCCTGAGGGGCAGGGCTTCAGGGTCAGGGAAAGCTCACCGGGGACAGCAAGGCCGGGGCTCCCCGCACCCGGCCCAGAGGGACCCACGGAGCCCCAGCCGCGTGTTCCGGCTGAGAGCTTTGGCTGGCAGAGTGCGTCGCTCTCCCTGCATCGCCTGCAGTGGGGTGGCGTTGGGCCCTTCATCTGCCCCCAGTTGGCATTCAAGGCTGACCTTCCTGTAAAAGGTTTTTCTGGGAGACCTTGGTGGGGAACTCTCAGTCCTTACCATGTGGACTCGAGTTCTCTACCCAAATGGCACCTTTTCCGGTTTTTGGCTTTTGGTTTCCAGCGACGCTGCCTGAGGAACCTGTGAAACTAGCTTCCCGTGCCCGAGATGCCGCAGCCGTAACCCGGGCGCTCCCTTTTTCAAGGGCTAGAACAAAGTAAGTGCAGGACTGGCTTGGGTGGCCGTGACCCCTTCGGTCCCAATGCTCCTGCCTCCTCGCCCCCACTTTCCACGCTCTGTGTGCCACTTCTGCTGTCACTCGTTTCCTCTCTTCTCTCTGCTCCCCATCTGTGAACGAACCTGAGGGGCAGAAAGAGAACTGACCAGGAGTCCGAAGTCCTGGCCGCTAGTCCTACATATACCACTTACTGTGTGGTCTCGGGTGCTGGCTGAACCTCTCTGAGCCTCAATTTTCATATCCCCAGAATAAGAGAATGGGCTTTCAGATTGCTTGCTCTTCTCAAGAGCTCCTGACAATCGAGAGATAGGAGGGGGTTTTGTGAGTTCTCCATCCTCTACCTCCATGTTGGCCAGGCAATTCTGTTTTTCTCTCCTATCTGTTGCTTTTAACAGTCTGGTGGGTTTTTTTTTTTTTCAATCTCGTGGCTATCTTTTTTTTTTTTTTTTTGAAGTACAGCTGACACACAGTGTTAAAATAGCTTCAAGCGTACCACGTAGCGTCTGGACAAGTCTGTAGTTATTCTCTGCCTTCCACAGGTGTTTTCCAGATGGACTTGGAAGGGACTGCCCTGCTTTAGAAAAAGGGAGAACCTCGGGGCGCCTGGGTGGCTTAGTCGGTTAAGCGTTCGACTTTCGCTTAGGTCATGATCTCACGGTTCGTGGGTTCGAGCCCCGCGTCGGGCTCTGTGCTGACTGCCAGCTCAGAGCCTGGAGCCTGTTTCGGATTCTGTGTCTCCCTCTCTCTCTGACCCTCCCCTGCTCGTGCTGTCTTCCTCTCTCCTAGAAATAAATAAAACATTTAAAAAAAAAAGAAAAAGGGAGAACCTCTGCCTTAGGAGGCCTCTGAAATTCCTTTGAGCAACACTGTCCTGTTCTCCCGGGGAAGTCTCCCAGGTTCACTGGGGTTCTCTAAGCTACCTTCCTCTCTTGGAATCACTGAGTGCCCTGAGGCTGCAGGTGGGAGCTGATGCCGCGTCTTTGCAGGTCCCTCCTGGAAGACTGTGCCTTCAGCACCACAGCAGGCCTGACAGGACCTGACGCTGAGGTGAGTCTGGCCCACCCTTCCCCCCGCCCCTCTCTACTCATCCCTAAAGGCAGCGAAATAGGTGTGGTGGCTGGGGGGGGGGTGGTTCTCACAGAAGGGCTGCGAAGCCAGTGTGTTCTGATAATAATACCGAAGGGCTGCCAAGTGGACCCCAGTGTGGACCCAACATGCTTTTCTTTTTTACAACTGAGGTGCTCTGGAGAGTGGAGAGCTCCCGGCAAGTGCCGGAGTCTGAGATGTTGCCCTTCATAACTGGGCTTCCCGTCAAAACTGTGTGATTGGACAGCTGGGAAGTAGCTTAATTGTTTTAAGTTTATTTGTTTAGAGAGAGAGTGTGCAAGCAGAGCACGGGCAGCGGGAGAGAGAGAATCCCAAGCAGGCTTCGTGCTCATCACAGAGCCAGACGCAGGGCTCAGTCCCATGAACCATGAGATCCTGACCTGAGCCAAAATCAAGAGTCAGACGCTTAACCGACCGAGCCAGCCAGGCGCCCCTGGGAAGGCCAGAGATGAAAGGGGTGTTTCCAGTTGGGAGGGACAGAAAGCGGCAGGGCTTTCTGGGTCTCCCCACCTGGGTCGCTTTGCCTTCCAACTACACTTAAGTCCCAAGCGAAGGCAGGACCCGCTATCTGTGCGCTGGCCGAGCTGTGCCCTCACAGAAGCGAGGGAACAGGTTGCTAGGACCCTGAGCCTCGCTGGGCCTCAGCTAACACGCGTCCTTACCGTCCCGTGCACTCAGATGTCAGACATCTCAGACGCAGACCCGCAGGCTCTCCTCGAGACCTTGAAGGTAAGGCACCCGCTCGCGCAGCTCCGAAACTGGGGGTGGGACCTGGATGTTCTGTGTCAGGGCTTCCTTCCCCCTCACGGTTCTCCCTCTACGATTCGTGTTTCTGAGCCCTTCCTAGTCAAGAATGGAGCTCCTCCGTGAGCTGCTGCCCTTCCGGTCCCTGTGGAGAGAAATCCGTTTTCCTGGTTTATAGAGATTCGCCCACCCAGAGACGCCGTCAGGTGCCAAGCCCCTAGTGCAGTGGGGCCGGCCCCCTCCCCCCGGGCTGCACCCCTGTACCAACACCACCGCTGAGGGGAGAGGAGGAGAGACTCCTCTAAGGCTCTTTCTTAACTGTTCTCTGTATTTCTTTCCACATTCCCTGCCAAGTCCCCTTCAGTCTGGCTGTGCTCTCATTGGATCAGGCCCCAAGCTAAGCTCGGCAATGGAATTTTAAGACATAAATTCTGTATGGTCTAGAAGATAATCTTCCAGGGTGCAGGTGGCCTAGCCGGGGTCTGAAACCTTAGGTCAGCTCTGCTCCCCATGCTTGTCCATCGAGCAGCAGCCTCCCGCCGCTCAGCCCACCTGGTTAACCTGTGGTCCCGGGCCAAGCTTGCTTGATTGAGCCTTGGGGAGAAGGGAGGGGCCGAAGAATCCGAGTCTGTTTCCTTCTTGACTCCATAGTGAGCCTCCCTAACCTCATCTTGAAATCTCTTTTCCCTAAGGCCAGCCGGCTGGCACCAAACCACCCTCAAGTCCTCTCCCTCCACTGCCACTGCTGGTGGTGACTCTGTGAGTCTCACACTAGAGCCACAGGCTGGGTCCCCGCCCCCAAGCCCGCTCCACTTACCTTTGGTTCAGTTTTTTCTCCCAACTTGCCTTGTTCCCTCATCGTTTTCTCATTTCCCTTTGTCCCTCGCACTTCTGCCCCTGGGCTGCCCAGCGTTCTCCCAGATCGAAGTCCTCATCCCATCCCCTCATGAGGATCAGCATTTGAAGAGTCTGTACCAGGGGCCGTGGTGGCCGGGAGGCGCTGGGCTGGGTGTCTGGTGGCTTCTTGCGCCATCACCAGGGAACCTTCACTGACCTGGAACAGCCTCTTCATCACACGCTGCCTCTTCTCACAGCTCGCTCTTGACCTGGGCGGGCTAAGGACTCCTTGACTGTTCCCCTGGGGCTCTTCTCACAGCCCAGGACAGTCCCTTTGAGAGTCTTCAACCCCAGGATCATGCAGTTTTGTTCCCACCGTGAATAGAGCTTCACCGCTTCCTAAGCCTGTGTGAGAAGCGCCAGCAACCGGGTTTCAGTGACCCTGGTAGAAGTGGTGATAGGGGTGCCACCCGAGCCCAGGGAGCTTGTCAGAGACCGAGCCGGTGGAGACTGTGCTTCAGCCTGGCCTCTGGCCCTGTTCTCTGCCTATTAGGGTCCGCTCCCTGTGTGTCCCCGTGGAATATGGGGGAGTGTCACCACCAGACTGCTCAGAGCATGGGGCCGTTTAGTGGCCACCAGCCGAGCACCTGCAGGGACCCCTCCCTCCTTCCCGCTTTTCCAGGATCTGGACGACATAGACGCCGACTTCTTGGGTCTGAAGAAGCCCAACCTCGCCTCTGGCAAAAGAGCCACAAAGGGCTCTGAGAAAGAAGAGTTACCTAGTCATCCTAAGTCGGCCGGCATATTCACAGCCAGTGAGAAAGGCGAGTGGGAGAGAGCTCCTCATATCTGGACATGCTGGGGCCTTGGCAGATCCTCAGACGGGAGCTCTCACTGCTGTGGGTCTTCTCTGGCTGGGGGCGGAGAGGCCATTTGAAGGTTTGGGGTGGGGGAGGGGCAGCTTCCTCCGTGCCTCGTGGGGTTCCAGTGCCTCTAAGTCCAACGTGGCCGCTCCTGGAAAAACCATCTGAGTTAAATTGGGGGATTCGGGGGCAGCCCGTGTACTTCCCAAGTCCGTGACTCTGCAGTGACGACGTGTGACTGAGGGGCAGGAGGTGGCTTCAGACCACATTTCCCTTTACAGAAGCCCGTGTGAGAACCGTCTCCACAGCAGTGAGCCCTCAGTGTCCCCAGAGAGAAGCCCACGCCACCCCAGGGTCCCAGTCATGGTGTGGCAGGACCTTGGCTGGGAGAGGCCCAGGCCTGTGACCTTGCCTTCTCTTTGCTTCTTGCAGAGGACACCATTCCCGCCAAGAAGCCCCCTCCCTCTCCCAGCAGCTTTGGGCATCAGTACAGGAAGTTTTCCTTCGAAGGTACCACGGGCCCCCTGGTCACGCTTCTGGGTCACTTTGGTTTTAAGCGTGGAGGAACCTGGGTAACGCCGACTTGTTTGCCCAAGGTCCCGTCACCGTGCCAGGCAGAGGAGGAGCAGACAGCCACTGGTTCAGCTCCTCAGGAATTCAGGGAGGGACCGACTGTGTTGTGTTGGCTGGGAGATTGGGGCAACTTATTTGTGAGGACTTTGAAGCCAGACATCAAACTGAGGGTTTTATAAAGTATAAGAATTCCCTTTCCTTTTCTGAACGCACAAACGTTTCATTTACTCCGCTTCTGATGCGTGGGGGACATTTCCAGAAGGCTGTACCGGCAGCAGAGTTGGGGCAGGTGGGGGGTGGGGTGGGGGAGTGATCACGGATAAGAACGGGCCACCACGCTAGCCTGCAGGCCGAGAGCCCCTCCAGCTCCTGGTCTCCTTGCTGAGCCCAGTCTGTGTCCTCCGGGTGCTGAGCAGCCTATTCGTGTGTGGGAGCAGCTAGAAATCTCCGCTGGAGCGGCAGCCTCTCCAGCACAGCGCAGGGCTTGCTCTCCTGAACAAAGCGTGCTGTCTGACTCATGCTCTCCCTTCTGGCCATGAGACTCGGAAGACCCATTGGCGGGACTTCTCTCCGATGATGAGGAAGGAACCACCAAGAAGCCACCCAGGACAGAGAGTAAAATGGCTTCCGAAAAGGGCCCAGCCCCAGTCAGAGATCAAGGTAGGGAGCGTGGGCTTGCGACACGGCCTGGGGCAGACGCAGCAGGCAGCAGGCTGGCTGGGCCCTGCAGTGCAGAACCGGAACTAGCCGGGCTGGGACCTCAGGCCTCAGATGCTGTCCTGAGGGGTCTCTCCGAAAGCGGAGGTGGGATGTGTGACCCTGGGTGTGGCAGGCAGGGGCAATCGGGTCCTAAGAGCAGACAGGACATGTGCAATCCCTGCTGTCACACCCAGAGGTCGTGTTGCAGAGAAACACTCCCCTCGACCCATTCAGACAGCATGGTTGAGGGCATGGTGGGCCATGGGCATCGTGCCCCGTGTTCTGTTCTAGGTCCCTCTATTCCTCTAACTCCTGGGGACACCCCGGTCCGAAAGAAAGAAGAAGTGCTGTTTGATGAGGAGGACGACATCATGGCCACCCTGGGCTTTGCAGACAGCCCCACAGCAGAAAGGAGGCAGGCGGGAGACCAGTAAGGGTCCTTGTGAGCAGAGAAACGCTGGCCACGCTTCAGGTCCAGGGAGAGGCTAGAGAGTGGACAGTGAGGCCCCCCCAGGAGCCCCTCATGTTCACGTGTTCCTGCGTGTGTCCTGTCCTGCAGGGAAGGGCCCCGTCCTGCTCGCTCCAGACTGGATGAGCTGCTGGGTCGGGGCACTGCCCCCAAACTCCTGGCCCGCCCGGGCCCTGGGGAGCACAGGGAGCGCAAGCTGGACAAGAAGTTCCAGAGACCACAGGGTGAGGAAGCTCGTGGGGTTGGGGGGGCAAAGTGGGGGACCCCTGCACCGCATTTCTACCACAGCCCATAACAAGAAGTAAGCTTTACAGGGCACCTGGGTGGCTCAGTCGGTTAAGGTACCGACTTCGGCTCAGGTCGTGATCTCATGGTTTGTAAGTTCAAGCCCCACATCCGGCTCTCTGCTGTCAGCGTGGAGCCTGCTTCAGATCCTCTGTCCCTCCCCCACACCCGCCGCTTGTGCACATGCACTTTCTCTGTCTCTCTCTCAAAAATGAATAAACATTTAAAAATTCTTTAAAGCTTTCATCACACACACATTATTATGACTGAGACGAAAGTGTCCCGAAGTAACAACTACTGTGTTCAGCTTTCTGTTATTTTTGTACCTGTGTGCGACTTGATTTATAAACACATTGGTTGTGATCCATTACGTTGGATGCTTGCTGGTAGGTAGCAGCTCACAGTTTGAAAACTATTGTCCAGACAGGGTTTCTCAAAGCATCAGCCCACGGGCCATCTGCGGAGAGTCCCCAGGACACCCACAGCTCCCGGGCGTCATCTACAGGCTGTCTGGGGCAGGCCCCCGCCAGTGCCTGTCACCACTCCTAGATGGTCCCCGGTGCACCAGACACCAAGACACTGGGCTCGCAGCCAGCGCCTCACCCCTGTTTTGTCCCAGACCAGCTTCCCCTGTACTTACTTGACTGACACGTCAAATTGCCAGTTCCGTTGTTTTTTTTTTCTAACGTTTATTTAATTTTGAAACATATAGAATGTGGGCAGGTGAGAGGCAGAGAGAGAGGGAGACACAAAACTTGAAGCAGACTCCCACCCAGCACAGAGCCCGACCCAGGGCTCGAACTCACAGACCATGAGATCATACCCTGAGCCGAAGTGGTACGTTTAACCGACTGAGCCACCCAGGCGCCCCTGCCAGTTTTGCAGCCACAAAAGAGTCAGACTCCCTTGCTCAAGATCACAGGCTCCTTCATTTTCAGACAAAGAAGATCCCTGGGGCGATGAGGACTTCACCTTTGGGGCCTATCAGCCCACTGTGGGCTCCTGTGAGGGCCGGCAGTCGCGCCGGCAGTCAGTCAGGTAAGCAGGGCCTGCTGGGATATGGTTTGGGGGGCAGGTGCCCACCGGGAAAGAGGAGGCGCTACAGTTTGGGAACCACGGTGTAAGAGGCAGAGGGGTGGTGCCCACACGTACTGAAGGGGGAGGGGGTTGCCCCGCCCCACCCATATAGGCCCATTTCCTTCCGGCCTCCTTGGAGAGAAAAGCCAGGAGGGGACCCCAGCTCTGCCTGGAACCCTTAGAGCCACATACAGCTGGTGTCAGCAGACCTCCCCGAGGAATATCCGGTCCCCGGGGTAGTGAGACCGTGGACCTCTGGGGGCTTCTCACACCCTGCTCCCCGGGAACTGCCCTGGGGCCTGGCGTGATGCCAGCCGGCAGGCTCACCCCAGTGTGCTGCAGAACGTGAAGTTAGTGGACAGAATTTTCTGAATTTGGAATTTTTGTCCCGGTATAGATTTTAAACTTGGTGCTTTGAAATGATTTCTTTTTTTTTTTCTTTTATTATTTTTTTCTTTTATAGTTTATTGTCAAGTTGTTTCCATATAACACCCAGTGCTCATCCCTACAAGTGCCCTCCTCCGTGCCCATCACCCCCTTCTCCTCTCCCCCTCCCGCATCAGCCCTCAGTTTGTTCTCAGTATTCCAGAGTCTCTCATGGTTTGCCTACCTCCCTCTCCCCAACTATTTTCTCCCTTCCCCTCCCCCATGGTCCTCTGTTAAGTTTCTCCTGTTCCGCTTATGAGTGAAAACATGATATCTGCCCTTCTCTGCCTGACTTATTTCATTTAGCATAGCACCCTTGAGTTCCATCGACGTTACTACGAATGGCCAGATTTCATTCTTTCTCATTGCCATGTAGCATTCCATTGTATAGATAAACTACATCTTAGCTTTGAAATGATGTCAGACTGACAGCCAAGTTGTAAGCGCAGTACAGAGCTCTGCCTCCTCCCCCTCGCCCAGACCCGGCAGCTGTTGACGTTCTGCCGTGTTGGCTCTGTCAGCGTCTTTCTGTCTAAGTAACCCTCCACACGCACTGACACGTCCCCCAGTCCCCGTGTATTCTCAGACCTTGGAACCCACTGCCACTGGCCAGTGACACTTCCAGGCAGTGGCCGGATAAATGAACAGGTAACAAAACGTGGATGGGAAGCCATCCTGTGGACCAGTGTGCCCACCCTTGTGACTTGTTGCTGTTTGATTGTCCCCCGTTCACGCGGTGGAATTCGGGATGTCTGTGTTTGATGGTGTTCTCTTTTTTTTTTTTTTTTTTAATTTTTTTTTAAATGTTTTATTTATTTCTAGGAGAGAGAGAGACAGCGTGAGCAGGGGAGGGTCAGAGACAGAGGGAGTCACAGACTGAAACAGGCTCCAGGCTCTGAGCTGGCAGTCAGCACAGAGCCCGATGCGGGGCTCGAACGCACGAACCGCGAGATCGTGACCTAAGCGAAAGTCGGACGCTTAACCGACTAAGCCACCCAGGCGCCCCTCATGGTGTTCTCTTAATGGCACTCAGCCAGCTGCTGGCCTGCCGCCCAAGCCGTTGTGGGCACTGTGCTCGCGGGGTGTCGGGCCGCCTGTGCAGAGCCCCGGGCACCTCTGACCCCTCAGTGTGGGCCTCACGGTCGCCCCCAAGCAGCAGAGGGAAAGGCTGGTCAGGGGGCTCTTAGGATGGCCCGCTTGCCCTGCCTTAGACCCCGCCTCTCTGCCTTGAAGTAGGTTCTCAGCAGAAGGTGGTGCGGACCCCAAGGGAGAACCAGCCTCCAAACGGAACGCCCCAGTGGCCCCCAGCCCCACCCACCCCAGGAAGGGAGGAGCCGACTGGCTGGGCCTGAAGGACGAGGACCTGCTCCCTCCCTCTCCCTCCAGAGAGGTGCAGAGGGGAGGCTCGGAGGCGCTCCCCACTCCTTCCACGCCCCCTCCCGGGAGCCAGCACTCTGCTCCAGCTGGACTGCCTGCCTCCTCTCCAGGGGCCAAGCCAGCACCCAAGGGTGCAGGTTTCCCTGCCAGAGCCGGCCAGCCTTCAAAGTTGGGGGCATCAGAGGAGAAAGAGGAAGAGGATTGGCTGAGCCAGGCCTTGTCTCGGAAGCAGTCCCAACGTGTGGCCAGAGAGGAGCGCGCCGAGGCCTCAGAAGGCCTGCACGTGGTGGGGGCGGCGGGCAGCCCCCCTGCCGGCAGGTACAGGCTGGTGCTGCTGTCTAGTGGAGGGAGGGCCGGGCAGGGGTGAGGTCCATCCTTGCCCATGTCAGTGCCTCGGTCACGAGGGCTGGTCCACACCGCCTCTTAGCTCTGCCTCTCTACCTCTCTGGGTGCCGCAGAGACAGCATCTGGCTCCCCACTTGTGCCGGGGTGCAGACATGGGGGGACCAGGACGCCGTTAACACACCCTGACTGCCGCGTGGAAAAGGGCTGACTTGATCAGGCAGGGACAGAGGGTGCCCTGATGGGACAAAAGCCCCGGCGTCCTGGTGCCTCTGAGTAAGGCCCAGCCACGGTGCCCTCGGGCTCACAAAAAGCCCAGTGTCTAAATTTATTGGCCCCTCTGCTGGCCTGAGCTAAGCTACGTCTCGCGTGCTTCTGCTTTGGAGGAGTGTGAGAGAAGCCAGTGGCTAAGGGGCGACTCCTGAGGAAAGCCACTGAGTGGCGATCTGTGGGGCAGGACCGCGAGTGACCTCTGAGGGCAGGAGGCCAAAAGGGGCCAGCAAGACGGGGATCATGCAGAGGAAGGGCCACGATGAGGCCCGAGCGAGGAAGGGCTGAAGCGGGCAATTGTGTGACAGGCCGGGGATATGACCCAGCCCTGGGGTTGCTGCAGATGAGGGGAGTGGCTTCGACCTCTGTCTGAAACCAAGACGAAAGCGTTCCCCTGACCCTGAGAGCCAGGGTGGGTGGGACCGACGGACAGGAGAGGAGACGAGCCCAAAGGGAGCTGAACCGGCCAGGAAAGTGAGCAGGGCCCCAGTCTAACTCAGCAAACCCATGTCGGCCAGAACAAGGTCTTAACCTTGAACTTAACCCTGGTGTCTGTAACACCTCGGTTGTCACACCTTGGACTGTGAACACATGGTCAGTGCCATTCACTGTGCCCTAGCAGGCACTGGGGCCAAGAAGGGGTACTGGAGGGGCACCTGGGTGGCTGTCGGTTAAGCATCCAACTTCAGCTCAGGCCATCATCTCATGGTTCATGAGTTTGAGCCCCACATCGGGATCCATGTTGACAGCCTGGAGCCTGCTTCGGATTCTGTGTCTCTCTCCCTGCCTGCTCCTCCCCCACTTGTGCTTTGTCTCTCCAAAAAATAAGTAACCATGGAAGGGAAAAAAAAAAAAGGGTTACTGGAAGGCCAGGGGCTCAAACTTGGGCAGAGAAGTCCCAAGATGGGATGATGGGGACAGGAGCGGGGTGAGGAGAGGAGTGGCCAACAGCTTGATGCTCAGGCCGTCTTCTCGCCCGGCCACGTCCCGTCTGACCTAAGCTGTCTGCCACCTTTGCTTTCACATTTACTTCCTCAGCCAGCCTGTTGCCAGCACTCAAGGGGCCGGGCAAGCAGCTGTTGGAGGGCCCTCAGGAACAGCGGCGCACAAGCCACCGGCAGGACCCGCCACCTCGGGGTGTGTTTGCAGGGAGCTGAGGGTGGGGGAGAGGCTAGGTCAGGCCTGCACTGCCCCTTTCTTTAGAGATGATGATGGGCAGCCATGCTCGGCTCTGGTCAGCTTGGCATATGGTATTCACTACCTTGTATCAGGCCCACTGACTAAGTGGACCCACCGTTGGGTCCCCATCTCCTTTGTCCATCCAAGACTCACTCTTAGTAAACTGCCAGCCCCCAGGCCCTTCCAGTCAACTGTCTGCTCCTGATGTTCTCCTTTACTGCCCATGCCAAGCCTCTTACCTTCCTGCATCCCACACAGTAGGCTGTTTGCCTCGCCCCAGCTAACCCCCCGAATCTCTGTGTCCTCAGGTCCTCCGTGACTTGGAACCAGGCCGCCTTGGCCCTCCATGGCGGTGACCCACAGCGGGGAGCAGCCCGTGGAGACCTCTCCACCGCTGGTTTGTTTTCTCCTTTGGCTGGTGCTTTACCTCTGGGTGCAGAAGAGGCGCTTGGGCTTCCTTGGGGACCCGGGAGACGAGTAGCGCTGGGCTCCCAAATGCGCACACAGGACCTCCGGCCTCTGGGCTTCCTGCTCATTTCTCTGCTGTTGATTTTCAGAGCCTGCAGCCTGCTTCCTGAGCTCCCAGGAACCCACAGGGCCTTCTGCGCCTGTCCAGGTAGGGAAGGCGGACAAGCAGGAATAGGCCTCGGGCCTGAGGGCCAGGGGCCACGGCAGCCTGCCGGGAGTCGTGTGGCAGGACATCGGACGGCTCACCAGCCACCCCCGCCTCCCGCTAGCACTTCCCTCAGCTTCTAGCCTTGCCGCTCTCAGGCAGAGTTGGGCGCTAATTTTCCAGCTCAGGGAGGGAACTAGAGATGGCACCCAGGCAGGGGCAGCTGGGAATCCTCCGGTCAGAGGGGGTGTCAGGTGTCCCGTTGGTCTGTCTAGAAAGCCCCCTCCTTACCTCCCGTCCTCCCGCTGCCGCTCCACCTGTTTCCCAGGTGTGGACGCAGCCGCTTCTGAGCCCGGCCACAAGGGCACAGACGCATGTCTCCGATAAACCAGGAGCACCTTTGGAGGGTGGTGGTGGGCCACCCGCAGGAAGCAGGGTAGCGGCCAGCATTTGGACTCGGGGCCCCAGAGGGTGCCAGGGCCGGGAGCCTTTGTCACAGCTCAGATGCTGCAGGGCTCTCCTGGCCCTCGAGGAATCTGGAACATCTGCTGGCAGGATGTTGTTTGGAGCGATGAGGGAGACCCATTCTAACCAGACCCAGTGGGGAGATGCAGTGACTGCATGACTCCAGGGCCTCGCCCTTGGCCTCTTGGTGCCATGTCTCTGTCCCTGTCTGCAGCCACAGATCAGACACAGGGCCCGGGAGGCCTAGCGAGCTGACGGCCAGGGGTAGCCGAGCTCAGCTGAGTCCTTGTCCCCTGCCTCCCACCCTCTCCTACAGTCCCTGCTGCCAGAGTCCCTGGCGCGCAGCCTGGCTCTGGGCACAGAATACCAGAGGCAGCTCCTGGCCGCACAGGTGCAGCTGCAGGGTGGCACTGCTGAGCTCCAGGCTACCCTCCTGCAAAGTCAGGCCCGGATGGCGGAGCTGGAGGCCCAGGTGAAGGGCAGAGGGGCCACGGGCTGGGGGGCGAGGCCGTGACTGGAGGGTGTCCCTCTGAGGGCTGGAAGGCTTCCCCGGGTGGCCCAGGGAGCCCACCGCCCTCCCACCCTCTGTCTCCAGGTGCGGAAGCTGGAGCTGGAGCGGACCCAGCAGCAGCTGCTCCTGGAGAGCTTGCAGCAGCGGCACCAGGCTGACCTGGAGCTCCTCGAGAGCGCGCACAGGTACCCACGCTCCTCCCGCCTGGGCGTCCCGAGGCTCGGGGCCCGCCTGAGCTGGTGCACTCAGAGAGGTCTATGGGCATCTGCCCTCACCCTCTGAGCCCCACAGCTGCGTGCTTTGTTGGCAGAAGCCGTGTAAAGATGCTAGAAACCTCGTATCAGCAGCGGGAAGAGCGGCTGCGGAGGGAGCACGAGGAGCTGTCGGCCCGGTGCCTGTCGCAGTGCCAGGAGGCTGAGCAGGCCCGGGCCGAACTCACGGCCCAGCACCAGCGGCGCTTGGCAGCCGCCGCGCAAGAGAAGGACCAGGAGATGGAGCGGCTCCGGGAGCTGCAGCGGTGAGGGCGAGGCCTGGGGCGGGCGGGGGCGAGGGGGGAGGTGGAGAGCCGCTCCAAGGACCCCCGGAGAAAGTCGATTCCCAGGAGACCCCAAGCAGAAGCACAGCAGCTAGGGCTTGACCCCTTCCCTCCTGTGTGAGGACCAAGGCCAAGAACGATGAGCCCTCGCCTTTTCAGGGGAGGCCCCACCACTCCTACAGCAGTGGGGCGGGTGCCCCTGCAGGGCCCCAGCGGTCGCTGGCTGTGCCGGTAAATCCTGGCAGCAGCAAGAGCCCAAGGCCCTAACTCAGCACCAGTCAGGCCCCTCGCCTGCCGGAGCCCTCGAGTCTAGTAGAGGTTCGCAGTGTTGTGCGGGCCGTGTCCATCCGGCTGATGAGATGTCCATTCTCCACAAAAGCAAACTAAGAAAGGGTCCTTTAAGGGAGCCAGTCGATGCAGGCAGCGCAGGCCCCTTAACATGTCTCAGATTGGCCAGACAAGAAGGGGCTGTCCACACACCTGTCTTCTCTTCTGTGGAAAGTGTCATTTGCTGAATAACGGAAGGAATCTCCCCATTGGAGTGGATGTGGCATTGAGGTCCCAGGACAGATAAGGATGCCAGGGAAGCAGAGGCAGTGCCTGGAGTCGCGGAGGAGGAGGAAAGAGCCCAGGAGCACTGATGGCCGAGCCCCCCTCACACGGAGCTCCCCACGCTCACTGCGCCGCCCCCCATGGTCCCCTCAGGGTCTCCATCCTGGAGATGCGCAAGGACCACGAGGAGCAGCTGCAGCGGCTGAAGCAGCTGAAGGACCGGGAGATTGACGCCGTCACCAGCGCCACCTCCCACACGCGGTACGTGCGCCATCCGGGCCCGGCCCGGCTAAGGGGCAGTGCTGGGGCCCCGCGCCGGGCTGACCCAGGGCTCCCGCAGGTCCCTGAACGGCGTCATCGAGCAGATGGAGAAGTTCTCCAGCAGCCTGCACGAGCTGTCCTCCCGCGTGGAGGCCTCGCACCTCAGCGGCGCCCAGGAGCGGGAGCTGGGGCTCCGGCAGCGCGACGAGCAGCTCCGAGGTACTGGGTGGGCCGCGGGTCCCCCCCCGCCCAGCCCCTGCCACCCGGCGGGCGGGCGCTGAGCACCCCGTGGCCCCCCAGTGCTGCAGGAGAGGCTGGGCCGCCAGCAGCGGGACATGGAGGAGGAGCGGAGCCGGCTCCAGGAGGTCATCGGGAAGATGGAGGCGCGTCTGAACGAGCAGAGCCGGCTGCTGGAGCAGGTGGGCCGCCCTCCCGCCGCCAGGGCCTGTGTCCCCGGCACCCCAGCGTGTCAGCAGGGCCTCCCTTCCTGCCCACCTCGCCGGCCTCTGTCACAGTCGTCGGGCCACTCAAGCCTGTGCCTTCTGAGCCGTAACAGATGCATTTTCGAACTCCTGCGTATCTTTCGTATAGAAGAGCAAGCTTTGTTCTCTAAAACATAATACCTCCTCTTTTCTTTGCACCAGCTTATAACATGATAACGTTAAACTGGAAAAACTAAAGTCCAGTTAGCAGGGGCACCTCTAGTAGCTCAATAGGTTGAGCATCCTATTTCGGTTCAGGTCACAATCTCACAGTCCGTGAGTTTGACCCCACATCGGGCTCACTGCTGTCAGCCTGTCAGCACGGAGCCCACTTCAGATCCTCTGGCCTCCTCTCTCTGCCCCTTCCCTGCTTGCGTGCTCTCAAAATATAAATTTTTTTTTTAAAATGTCCTGTTAGCAATAAAGGAGAAAATGTAAATTACCCTCCAGCCAGAGATGGCCATTCTCTAGACACCTCAACACGCGGATACAGGTGCTCTTGTATCGTGAACCATATGTATTCAGTTCTCCTTTGGTGACTTGATTAAGCCCCTGCCTCCGGCCAGGCACAATCAAGCCTCTGAGCTCATGCCTGTGTGGCCCCTAGTCCCCCAGAGATGCCGTGTCACACTCGCCCCGGCACACTCGCCTGCGTGGTGGATGGGAGACGGGCAGGCAGTATGAGTAGCTGGCATTTCGGGGAGTGGGGTCTTGGCTGTTCTCGGGCCCTGTGGAGCGTCCCAGTGTTTCTCAGCTGCAGTTCCTGGGCCACTAGGCCTCAGTGCAGTTCATCCTAGCGGCTGGGCCCTGGCAGCCCCACTCGGCACCTCTCCTTCTGTCCCTCTCCAGAAAGGAGGTGTTTGTGGCATAGTGTGGGAGGGGCAGGTGTATTTGCATAGCTCCCAGGGTTCACAGTCAAGCCAGACGTGGGGGCAGGCGGAGTGTCGAGGGGGCACGTGTCCTCAGCCCTCACCCACCCCCAGGAGCGATGGCGGGTGACCGCCGAGCAGTCCAAGGCTGAGTCTGCGCAGCGCGCTCTAGAGGAGCAGAGGAAGGTCATGGTCCAGCAGATCGCCATGGAGCGGGAGGAGCTGGAGAAGGCCAAGGTGAGTGTGGCCACGGCACGCTCAGCTGTGATCCCTGCCGTTCGCCCAAGGACCCTCACCCTTGCCCCCTCATCCCAGAGCGCCTTGCTGGAGGAGCAGAAGTCCGTCATGCTCAAGTGTGGGGAGGAGCGGCGGCGCCTAGCGGCCGAGTGGGCCGACTTCTCGGCACAGCAGAAGCTGAGTAAGGAGCGGGCTGAGCGTGAGGCAGAGAGGGCGCTGCAGGTGGACACCCAGCGGGAGGGCACCCTCGTCAGCCTGGTCAAGGTAGGGCCCAGAGCCTCCAGGACAGTGGGCGCTCGGCAGCCCTGCCCTTTCCTTCCCGGGGCCTCCCTGCTTCTCTGTCGGGATACATGCGCTTAGCAAAGTGCCTAGAGTGTAGGAATTAAAGCCGTAATCATATAATAATAACTTCCTGTGATGTTCCTAGGTGCTTTAGACACATTCCCTTATGCAGTCCTCACTGCGTTCCCAAGACTGAGATATTCTAAATTTTTTTTATGTCTATTTACTTTTGAGAAAGTGTGGACAAGGAAGGGGCAGAGAGAGAGAGAGAGAGGGAGACATAGAAGCCAAAGCAGGCTCCAAGCTGTCCACATGGAGCCTGGAGCCTGATACGGGCCTCGAACTCATGAACCGTGAGATCATACCCTGAGCCAAAGTGGAACGTTTAACCGACTGAGCCACCCAGGCACCCCATGACTTAAATATTCTAGAAATGAGAAAGCTGGGGTTCTGAGAAGTTGGGCCCCAGGGTGAGAGGCAGCCCCAAGGCTTGACCCCGAGCCTCTCAGACCCCTTGCCCCGCCACCTCCTCCAGAATCAGGGTGGATCCGAGGTGCGGAAACAACACAGGGCGGGCCGGGGGTTCAGCTCCCAAGAGGAGACGGCAGCGAAGGCTTTGTCGTCTCCAGGAACAAGCCGAGCTAAAGATCAGAGCCAGTGAGCTCCGAGCCAAGGAGGAGCAGCTGGCGGCCGAGCGGGAGGCCCTGGAGCGGGAGCGGCAGGAGCTGCGGCGGGAGAAGGAGAGGGTCAGCGCCGCTGCCCTGCGCACCCGGCTCCGCGCGGAGGAGGTGGAGAGCATGAGCCAGGTGCCGAGCGGCCGGGCTCCGGGGGCACGGCTGGCCGGGGCCCCCACCCCGCCCCCGCCGGCCCAGCTGAGCCCGCCGCCGTCCCCCGGCAGGTAGCCTCGGAGAAGTTCGAGGAGGGGCAGCGGGCGCTGCGCGAGGCCCGGCAGGTGCAGCAGGAGCAGCAGGCTCGGCTGCAGCTGGTGCAGCGGCAGCAGGAGCGGCTGCGGCAGCAGGAGCAGCACATGCACCAGGCAAGGCCCCTCCCCGCTCCGGCCGCCCCACCACGACCCCCTCTGGGCCCCCACCCTCACAGCCTCGTCCTTCCCTCCGGGGCCGGGGACAGGAGCATCTGAGTCTGGCCCAGCAGAGGCTGCGGCTGGACCGCGTCCGTCAGGACCTGCCCTCCGGCCCCGTGGCGCTGCTCCCCGGGACGCAGGGCCCCGCAGCGTCCTGCCTGAGCGGTGAGTAGCTCCCAGAAGACGAGGACGGAGGTGGGCTGGGCTGGGCCGCAGGGGGCGTCGGGGTCGGGGGGTGCCAGGAGCCGCCTCCCTCCACTGGGGTTAGGGGGCCCGTGGGAGTCGCCCGCTGGTCCCTTGTTACACAAGTAACGCACGTCTGTTAGAGAAAATGAAGTAAGAGATAAGAGAGAGGGAAGCTATTTTGTAAAATGTCACTCTCTAGAGAAAACCCATTTTAACACTTGGTGTGTGGTGTTCTACACTGTGTATGTGAAAAAATTTGAGATCCTGTGTTTTATCCCTTGATTTTTTTATTCAGAAATATACATGTAGAACATGTTTTCCTATCAGTAATTAAACGCTTAACCATAATTCTTTTTTTAAATGTTTATGTATTATGAGAGGGAGGGAGGGAGAGGCAGAGAGGGAGAGATGGGGGGTGGGGGGCAGGGAGGCAGAGAAGGAGAGAGAAAGAATCTCAAGCTGGCTCTGCAGTCAGTGTGGAGCTCAACTCAGGACTCGATTTCACAAACTGTGAGATCATGACCTGAACCAAAATCAAGAGTCGGACGCTCAACCAGCTGAGCCGTCCAGATGCCCCTGATCATAATTCTTGCTCAGCATAATTGTCCATTAAATTTCATGTCTTTACTGATTCTCTAATGAGCGGACTTTTGTCACTAAGATAAACACCTCATTGGAGATGTTTGTACGTACATCTCTGCACCTCTGCCTTGATTTATTTCCCTTGAATAAATTCCTAGGATTGGACTTGCCAGGTAAGATCCCATGAGCATTTTCAAAGGCTTTGGAGAGGTGGAAGAAGTGCCCAGAAGGTTGGCCGGGTTGCAGCCTCCCACGGTGGTGAGAGGCCCCAGAAACCCAGCCGTGGCCGCTCTGTCCCCTCACGTATGCTGCAGCCCCTGACCTCCTCCTCCACCTTTTCAGCCACTGTGGCTCCTGTCCCCACCACCCTCGGGTGCAGCCGGCCACTCACCGGCCTGGGCCCCTCGCACCTTCACGCCAGGCTGGTGCTGATGAAACACACAGCTGAGCAGGTGAGCGTCCTGAGCCGCCCACCCTCCCTGGGCCCAGGGCTCCTTTGTTCACACTGGTGGGAGGCAGGAAGGAGCACACCTTGGCCCCGGGGGGAGCTGAGCCCCCACCCCAAAATAATAGTGCAGATTGCCTAGTGAGCAGCTCTGAGACCCATCCTCCAAGCCCAGTTCTGTGGGATATAACTTGCATCCATCATCTCGGTTGAACCTCACAGTAACCTTGTGATCAGAATGATAGCAACTGTCACTTACGGGGCATTTCCTGCGAGCCAGGCTCCGTGTGAAAGCTCTATGTGCAGGTGAGCCTCTGCCCTCCCCCAGCCCTATGGGCAGGTGACATGATGATCTCCCGTTTCTAGACAGGCTGAGAGAGATGAAGCCATGTGCTGAGGAAGGGGCTCGCCAGGACTGAGACCTGGTCTGTCTCACTCACTTCCGTGGCCCCGGCCCCCCGCTGCATCCCAGAGCCAGAGAGTGCATGGGGAGAGGGCCCCTGGTAGGGGCTGGCTTCACTGTGCTCTCGGTTCTGCAAGCCAGCGTGTCCCTGCTCACAGAAGTGGGTACAGGAGGGAGCCAGAGGGGGACTGCTCAGCCGGCTCTGCCTTTCAGGACCGTGACTTCTTGGAGAATGAGCAGTTCTTCCTGGAGACCCTGAAGAAAGCCGCCTACAATATGACATCCCACTCATCCTGAAGGCCCCTGGAAGTCTCTCCCACCGCCCACCGGCTGCCAGCCCCGAGGAGGGGGTGCCCGGGCCTGATTACAGCTCTTCCCGGGGACAGGGTGTAAGTGCGTTCTCTCTGGGCACGCCAGCCGATGCCTGGAGTGTCTAGGGCTCGAGGGGCAACAGCCTCTGGGAGGTGTGGGGCCGACAGCGGCCCTGCGACACAGCCAGCCACGGGGTCTCCACCCCTGACTTCTGGCTCAGATCCGAGGACCTCTCCCCTCCTCACCGGGCAGGATGCCTTCACCTGGGCCTCTTCTGAGCCAGAGGGTCTTCGCGAGAGATGCCACGAGCAGCCTCCTGCCCTCTCAGAGGCCCGTGGAGACGGCAGGGGCTCTCCTCCCGAACTGGGATGTAGGGTCAGAGCCCATGTTTTGAAGGGCCTTCTATCCTCCTGGCAAGGAGGCGGGCGGTGCTGTGGGGGGCAGAGAGGGGGCAGGGAGGGCACTGTGCCCAGCCAGGCCTTACCTTGCAGTACGACAGGCTCTCAGCCTCAGCCTCGTTCCCAGCGGCCCGAGGAGCTGGCCGGCCCTGTGAGGACACCAGCCTGTCAGCTTCTAATAGGGCTTTCCAGAGGCAGAACCCGGGTGACGGTGGGGTGGGGCGTGGGGAGGGAACAGTAGAGAGGCTTCTCTGTCCTGTTCACCTGCTATGGAGCCCCAGCAGATGGGAAAGAAGACAAGGGAGCGAGGGCCTCTGCCCTGGGAGGGGAGAGAGAACTGGGGGACTGCGTGGGACTGGACCGGACCCAAGCTCCGCCCCGGGGAGGGTGCCTTTGCACATCTCCCTGCAGGGGCATCAGGAGAGGGGCAGAGGCTTGGTAGCTGTCCCAGCAAACCCGAGGACGTATGGACTCACTGACATGACCACAGTTATCCTGAAGTGGCTTCCTGAAGTGACTGGTTACCTTCCACTAGAGGACAAAGGGCTGAGGGGGTAACGAGCAGGTACAGTTTCTCTCTCTGCTCCTTCAGGACAGCGTTCAGAAGAATCTTCTCATGTCCCAGCAATTTACAGCCTTCATCTTGGACCCATTAAATTGCTATATTCTTTTTAAAAATTCTTTTTACGATGTAATTCAAATTTGAGAGACAGAGTGCAAGCAGGGGAGGGGCAGAGAGGGAGACACAGAATCCAAAGCAGGCTCCAGGCTCCAAGCCATCAGCACAGAGCCTGACGCAGGGCTCGAACTCACGAACCATGAGATCATGACCTGAGCCGAAGTTGGACGCTTAACCGACTGGGCCACCCAGGCGACCCTGAATTGCTATATTCTTAACTATGAGATTGTTACAATTTGCTGTGTCTCCTGAGTTGGTTTTTGAGAGTCGGTGTTTGAGAGGTGTTGGCTCTGAAGCGCTGTTACTTGCTGGGAAGCTGGCGGGCTGGCGCTGGGACCCTGAATCCACACACCGGCCGTCTGTATCATGACCAGCAAAAGGGCATTTTGATCATCTCTAACTCACACACACGAAGGCACACAGGCTCAAGGAGATTAAAGAGTCTACCCCCAGTGACAGAAAATAGCACCTTTTGCTTGGACACATTCCAAAGCCCCAGGCTGTCAGCCACCTCACTCTGCTGCCTCCTTCTAGAAGGGCACATCGTATACAGTGCTGTCGTGAGGTAGGGAGACCTCCAAGATGCCTGCCCCAAGGAGGGAAGCGTCGGTGTCCCCTTTAGAAACCTCCATGAAGCTTGGAATTGAGTCCTTCTCTCAACAGGCAGCTAAATAAGTTGCCACCTATGTGAGCACCTGCAGAGTTGTGAGCATGGACTCAGCCTGGAAGCGGCTGGCATTTCCTTAGTCCCCCGACAGACGGGATCATACATCAAGGGGACCCCAGGGATGAGCTTGGCCTTTCAAGCCCAAGAGAAATGAGTTTAGAATTAGGAAACAGGTCTGTATGACTTTGTCTATATCTTCAGGGCAGCGGGTATGCACTCAACTGTTGTAAACAGGGTGGGACTCTTTGTATTTTAGAAGATGCACTGTAGCTGTGGGGTGAACTCACTGGAGGGGGCGGGTCAGAAGGCTGCTGGCATGGTGCTGGGGAGACTGAGGACAGCACTACCGGGCATGACAGTGAGGGGGTCATAGAAAAGTGACCCCACAGGACCTGATGCCAGACATGGAGGGTCTTCACATGCCAAGGAGGACCCCAGGTCTAGGCAACTGGGTGGTGTTGCTCAGATGACACCAGTGCATGAAACAGCCAAGTAGAGATGAGATGTTCCACAGACGTTGGGTTATAATGATACTTTACTCGGTCCCTGTACATGGTCTCTATCACCGTCTCTGGCATTAAGGTGTGACAGGTAGCTTATTACCTAACATCAACTTGTCCCCCGCCCCACAGGTCACAGACAATAGAGGACTGCACAGCTGTATATCTGCTGGCCTTTTTCCCTTCAAAATTATAAGCAACTCCTCAAGGTCATAACCCAGATGCTTAATTCCGTTCCCTGTAGAGAAAAAAATGGGGGGGGAAGGGACAATGAGAAAAGACACTGGTGGGGCCATTACCATCGGTGTTTACTATCTGCTTGCAGTTGATACATGTGGGAATCCGTGCTACGCCTTTCAGTTGATTTCCATGTGACCCCATTTTTAGTGGGTTCTAGGGCAGTGAGAGAACACGCATGTTTCTCAAAAGTAAGGCCTAACGGAGAAATCCGAGCCGCCTGATGAGCACGCCCAGTAAGCCCCAAGCCTTAGTGCCTCGAGGCCCTGGGTGTCTCCATTCGCAGAGGGGCAGGCTATGGTGTGTGCCGCCCCCTGGTGGCTGGCCGCCGGCAGGGGCCCGGACCCGGCGCAGCTCCGTCCCGCCGGCCACCCGGCACTTCCGGAGCCAGGCACCGGAGCCCGCCTCCACCTCCGGACGGGAGGCGGGAGCTCTTGCCTCCGGGGAGGAGGAGTCTGAGGCCGGGAGGGGGCGTGGCTTCCAGGGGCGGGGCCTCCGCGGCGCGCTCAGGCACTGCCCGGGCCATCTCTGCCGGGTCCTAGCGAAGATGGCGGCGCCCTGGTGGCGATCCGTGCTGTGTGGAAGTCGGAGGTGGCGGAGCTTCAGCACCTCGGGTGAGGGGTCTGAGGTGCGGGGGGGGCTCTCGGAGGTCCCCGTAAAGACCAAACCCCGGGGCTCGAGCCAGCGTCCGCCCTTGGCCTCACGTCCCGCTCCCTTCCCGCAGCCGCCCTGAGTCGCCGGACCGCCCCTCTGGGGCCGATGCCCAACGAGGACATCGACGTGAGCAACCTGGAGCGGCTGGAGAAGTACCGAAGCTTCGAGCGCTACCGGCGCCGGGCGGAGCAGGAGGCGCGGAGCCCGCACTGGTGGCGGACGTACCGGGAATACTTCTGCCAGGAGTCAGGTGCGCGGCGGCCGGAACAAAGATGAGGACCCAAGTGTTACTGCTCGGAGCCAGGGGGTCTTGGCTTCAGGATGCCTCGGGATGGTGGTCTGGGATACACATGTGTGATGGATGTATCTCGTCATTTCCACCTGGTCCTTCCTTAGATGTTACATAATCTAAAGAAACGTCTCTTACTAGGGACATCAAAAGGCATCTGTAACGTGGAGGTGCAGGTCCTAGCAAAAGTAGAAGCGAGAAGGGGCGCCTGGCTGGCTCAGTTGATGGAATATGCCATTCTTGATCTCAGGGTCTAGAGTTCAAGCTTTGCGCTGGCTTAGAGTTTCCATTAAAAAGTGGCAGGGGGCAGGGGCGCCTGGGTTCAGTTGGTTAAGCGTCCAACTCCTGATTTTGGCTCAGGTCACAATCTCCTGGTTCATGGGTTGGAGCCCCAGGTCGGGCTCTCCACTGGCAGCTTGGAGCCTGCTTGGGATTCTCACTCCCTCTCTCTCTGCCTCTCCTCTGCTCACACTCTCTGTCTCTACCTCAAAATAAATAAACTTTTTTATTTTAATTTTTTTATAGTTTATTTATTTTTGAGACAGAGAGAGAGCATGAGCAGGGGAGGGACAGAGAGAGAGGGAGACACAGAATTTGAAACAGGCTCCAGGCTCTGAGCTGCCAGTGTAGAGCCCGGCGCTGGGCTCAAACCCATGAACCATGAGATCATGACCTGAGCGAAGTTGGACTCTTAACCGACTGAGCCACCCAAGCACCCCAAGTAAACTTTTTTTAAAAGGGGAGGAAAAGGCAGGAAAAGGAGCAAAAAGCAGGTTTTTTTGGAGTCTTTCATTTTTCCAATCTCAAAGTGACTTGCCTGAGCTTCACTTTCCTCGGTGCAAAATAAAAGTTGGTTTTTGTGTCACAAAATTGCTGTATTAAAAGATGCAGTCCAGGGGCACCTGGGTGGCTCAGTCGGTTAAGCGTCCGACTTCGGCTCAGGCCATGATCTCGCGGTTTATGAGTTCAAGCCCTGCCTGGGGCTCTGTGCTGACAGCTTGAAACCTAGAGCCTGCTTCAGACTCTGTGTCTCCCTCTCTCTCTGCCATTCCCCCACTCATGCTCTGTCTCTGTCTCAGAAACAAATACAACATTTTAAAAACATTATTTTTAATAAAAAATAAATAAAAGATGCAGTCCAGGGGCTCCCGGGTGGTTCAGTCGGTTAACTGTCCAACTTCAGCTCATGATCTCGCGGTTTTTGAGTTCGAGCCCCACCCTGGGCTCTGTGCTGACAGCTCAGAGCCTGGAACCTCCTCCAGATTCTGTGTCTCCCCCTCTGCCCCTGCCATGCTCATGCTCTGTCTGTCTCTGTCTCTCAATAATAAATAAAAGCGTTAAAAAGAAATTTTTTTTTAAGATTCTGTCCATTGGACTTTTTTAGAGAAATGCCATCTCTGATGACAATTCAATGCATCTTACTTTAGTTACTGTCTAATGTAAATGGAAAAATGTATTGAAAGTCGTTTCAGGCCTTGTTATTCAAAGTGTGTTCTGAGACAGGCAGCACAGGGATTGCCTAGGAGCTTGTTAGGAAAGCAGAATCTTGGGCCTCACACTGACCTGCTGATTCAGAATCTGAATTTTAATAGACTTCCCACTTGACTTATATGGTGTGTCCCTTAGTGTAAGAAGTGTGCTTCTTTGGGGCTTTATCTGGTTTCAGCGAATTATTCTACCAAGAACTCAGGTACATGTCCACATCCAGGTGTGAACAGGCTTAAAGGTCATCCCAACCATAATTGGGATGATCATCCACCTGTATTTCCCATGACCTAGGCAGTGTGTCCTGGTTTAGGGATCTCAAGTTGAACCCAGTTTGCTTAGCACCTGGACTCTGTTCAGGTCTGTGAAGCCGACTGTAGACTATTGATTGAGTTTTGTGAATTAAAGGGCAAGCTTGGGCGAGTTGGAAGACTAGGTGGGGACAGGCAGCTTCCCTGAGACTTTTTTTATTTTTTAATGTTTTATTTATTTCTGAGAGAGAGAGAAAGAGGCAGCATGAATAGGGGAGGGTCAGAGAGAGAGGGAGACACAGAATCTGAAGCAGGCCCCAGGCTCCGAACTGGCTGTCAGCACAGAGCCCAATGTGGGGCTCGAACCTACGAACTATGAGATCATGACCTGAGCTGAAGTCGGACGCTTAGACTGAGCCACCCAGGTGCCCCAGCTTCACTGAGACTTGATCCCACTTTCTCCAAAATATCTTCCCACCCCAGATCCCAAAGACAGGATTGACATCGGGCTACCCCCACCCAAGGTCAGCCGGACCCAACAGCTGCTGGAGCGGAAGCGGGTCCTCCAGGAGCTGCGGGCCAGCCCAGAGGAGGAGCGAGCTGCCCGCCTTCGCACAGGTAAGCCCCCCGCTCCAGGGTAGGGAGCCCCCGAGCCCCTGCCCCCTCCCTGCATCCTAAGCAGCATCATTCCTTACCAGCGCACATCCCACTGGAGGCTGTGCGGGCCGAGTGGGAGAAGACCTGTGGCCCGTACCACAAGCAGCGGCTGGCCGAGTACTGTGGCCTCTATCGAGACCTGTTCCACGGTGCCACCTTCGTACCCCGCGTCCCCCTGCATGTGGCCTACGCTGTGGGGGAGGACGACTTGATGCCTGTATACCACGGCAACGAGATTACTCCCACGGAGGTAACTGCTTACATGTGCCCCTCTCCGCACCCACCCGCCACAGGACCACAGACAGCTCCCTGCTGCAGCCACTGGCAGAGGTGGTTTCTGTGGCGGTAAAGGGCACAAGCATGGCATCTGTGTAGGCTGATTTGGGGCTTTGTTCTTTTCCCCATTTTGATTCCCTGGTAAACACACCACACCAATTACCAGAGAAGGGGTCTAAAATGAAAAAAAGAAGCTCCGTCTGGGCAGACCCCTAGCCCGCTGTCTTCAGAGCGCCCTCCGAGCCCCTGTCCATTGGCGTGAGGGCCGCCTTGTGGTTCAGATAGAGAGCCGGACGGGCAACTCTGCAGGGTTCCTTCTACAAGCTTCTCTTTGCTGACCTGCCTCTCAAGGGACCATCAGCTCAGGGGTGTTTGAATCAGAGCGGGCTCTCCCTTCCCCCAAGCTCCCTCAGGCTCCTGTCCTCCAGAAAGGTCTGTTTACAGCAGCTGGTCTGTCCCTGATGGGGGTGACACCTTCCCTGTTGTCTCCCCGCCAGGCTGCCCAGGCCCCGGAGGTGACCTACGAGGCAGACAAGGGCTCCATATGGACACTGCTGCTCACCAATTTGGGTAGGTGTCTGGGGCTCACCAGGCTTCCTGCCTCCCTCCCCTCCCATGGGCCAGGGCTCTGGGGTGGCTGGGGGCGGGCCAGGTGTGAGGGGGGGCCCCTCAGCCAGTGGGCTCTGTTTGTGTACAGATGGCCACCTGCTGGAGCCGGATGCTGAATACCTCCACTGGCTGGTGTGAGTACCGGGGGTAGGGGGTGGGTCAGGGGCTTGTGAGGGGGCCCTGAATCCTGGAAAGAGCTGCGCCTGCATTTTAGTCTTGGCTCCACCGCGGATTCACTGAGGAACTTTGGATTAGCCTCCCGCCGCAGGTGGCGGACCCCATCTGCCTCCTGATGCCATCAAGAACCCTGTGATCTACTGGGCTGAAGACAGAAGAAAAAAGCAGGCAGTAGGCCTTGGCTGTTCCCACAGGCCTCTTGGTCTCCCCGAACGCATTTGCTCCCCTGTAAAACCAGGGCGATGCCACCCCACGCGTCAGCCGCCCTGTGGGGTTCTGTGACAGTCAGCTGCAAAAAAGGACAGCGAGAGGCCTCTGGCAGCTGGTGCTGCCCAAGCTGGGCTGCCTTTTGTTTTCTCAGTGGCCTTTGGCTCTGGAGCCAGGGGGGCAGAGGTCAGACGGTTGACCCCAGCTTTGGGACTTCTGGGCAATTGGGACCAGTGACCGGGAGACTCGTTTCTACCATTTTTATTTAGCTGCAGTTAGCAACGTGTGCAGCAGGGCCTGCCGGGGAGTTCTCTCGAGGGGAGGCACAGTAGCCGTCGTCGTGCCAGGCGGGCTCACGCTGCCCAACACACCCCAGAGCCTTCGGGAAGCCCAGGGGCGGCCCAGGGGTAGTGAAAGGCCATGGTGCCCCACCAGTCCCCACAGCCTAATAAATGGGCTGCTAGACCTCATTCTCTTCTTGACCATCTCTAGGACTCTGGTCTTCAGCCTCTGAACCTCTACTGTTCCCTTCCCAAGTGTGCGGTCCATCCGCGGGTTCACAGAACTCTGCCTCCGGCCTCACTATTCAATGAAGGTCATGTTAGGGTTTGTTCTCCTAGGGAGTGATCGCACCTCTAGGGAGCACTCCTGCTGCCGCCTTCCTTGAGTGTCAGTTAATGGGTACTTTTCCTCCCACCAGAACCAACATCCCAGGCGACAGGGTGGCTGAAGGACAGGAGACGTGTCCCTACCTGTCCCCCTTCCCTGCCCGAGGCTCCGGCTTCCACCGCTTTGCTTTCCTGCTCTTCAAGCAGGACAAGCCAATTGACTTCTCTGGGGACACCCGGCCCTCACCATGGTAATCTACACGCCACCCCCCACCCCCCCCCACCGGCCCCATTCCCTCTCCCCTCCCCGGGCCTCAGGCCACCTTCCCAGGAATGACCTGTCCTGCTCCGTTCTCCTGTCTCTCTTACACTTGAGATGGGCAGAAAGGTAGCTGTGCTAAGCAGACCATAAGGGGCTTTCTCAGGATTGTGGGTGGGGCTGGAGGTGGGGTGTGGGGTTCTGGTGCCTCATTCCCTGCTCTTAAATGCTCCCCATCTTACAGCTACCAGCTTGCCCAGAGGACCTTCCGCACTTTTGATTTCTACAAGAAACACCAGGAAGCCATGACACCAGCCGGCCTGGCCTTTTTCCAGTGCCGCTGGGATGATTCGGTCACCCACATCTTCCACCAGCTTCTGGGTAAGGCCAGAGTGGGTTGGGGGTGGGAGTTGAGGGGGTGTCCTGAGCTCACAGACCTCTCCCGACCTGCCAGGGAGAGGTGCCTATCAGGAGGGCCACCTTGGGTGAGCTGGCTGGGCAGTCCTGGGCTGGCAGACAAGGGGAGGGGCTCAGGCCAGCCTCAGCCCACACCCACACCCCCCCTTCCTGCAGACATGCGGGAGCCCGTGTTCGAGTTTGTGCGACCACCCCCTTACCACCCCAAGCAGAAGCACTTTCCCCACCGGCAGCCCCTGCGCTACCTGGACCGGTACAGGGACAGTCACGAACCCACCTATGGTATCTACTAAGTGGCCAGAGTGCCACCCACCCAGAAGGTGTACTGGGCCCCTCAGGCTCCACCAGCAGGAACAATAAAGACACGGCTCCACAGGGAGCTTCCGGGTCCTGCTTGAGGCCGCTCTTCTGTGGCCCTCCCAGCAGGCCCAGGGCTTGAGAGTGAAGAGAGCTCTCCAAGGATGGTGGCAGGGGTGGGACATGTGAATAAAGATGATTTTTTAAAGTTTATTTATTTAATTGGTGTGGGGGGAGACACAGAGCAAGGGAGAAAGAATCCCAAGCAGGTTCCACATAGAGCCCAACGTTGCCATTGTACTCAGACTGTGACATCATGACCTGAGCTGAAATCCAGAGTTGGGCAGTTAACCAGCTGAGCCCCCCGGGTGCCCCAAAGATGATTTTTGTCATAGCTGGTCTGAGTCTGTGTTCAGGAGCAGCCAGAGCCCCCTCCTCCAACCCCATAATGGATCTGTGGTGGTTCATGAGTGGAAAGAGAACCGCCAACCGTCTCAGGAGGTGGCCCCTCACCTCTGCCTCTGGAGGGTGTTGGGCCCTGAGATCAAGCGGCCGGAGGCAGGGACAGAAGGCAGTGGGGCTTGGCTGCTCTCTTAAAGAGCTTTGCCAGCCCTGAGCCTTGTGCCCTGGTCATTGCATTCCCAGTTCGGTGGCAGACCCTGGCATCCGCTGGGATGCTGAATCAGCAGGTCTGACCTCTGGGCACACCCCCTGTTCCGAGCCCAGAAAGCCCCTGCACCCTGGGGCACTCTAGCTGGCTGGCTAGAGTATTATTTCTCTTCTCTCTAAGTAGCCAGTCAGGAGGACACCGGTGAACCTTTTCCCGGAAGAGGAGCCTCAGGTATCACAACACAGACGACCTAATGCTGCGTTGCAGTAAGCGGGCCTCCTGCCTCAAAATTAAGCCAGGTCCGGTAGAAAATCAAGAAGTAATCCTCCATCAGCTCTCGCTGGGCCAGCACACTTCCCCAGGGCAGGTGGGTTAGAGCCAGACCCCCTCTCCTGTGCTCTGCTGCAGGGGCACCTCTATAAAAAGTCAGGTTCTAGAAGAGCTTGCACCTGCAAACAAGGAACTCCCCAGCAGGGGGCCCACGCGCAGAGTGGATTCCAAGGGCAGCTGAAGGTTGCTTTGGGCTTCCACTCAAAGGGGGTATGAAAAAAACACTTTTGTTGGTCTCTGTGTTGGTGACCAGAAATTTCCACCTCACTTACTTTAAGAGAACCAAAATTTGGCGTAGCCTAGAGAAAGGAGATACCCCGATCTGGCAAATGCCTGAAACCACGCTCAAGGAAAAGGGCAGCAGAGCACCTCCCATCAGGAGAGCCTGTGAGTGCCCAGCGCCCTTACTGCCAGGCACAGCCCCGCGCAGTCTCCCGTGGTCGCCGTAGCTGCTGTTCAGGTGTCCAGATGAGGGGCCCGGAAGGGGTTCCGTGGTGACCCTCGGCCAGGAGGAGGCTTCGAGGCCCAACGGGGTTCCAAAAGTCCTTGTCTCTGTAGGTGGCGGCCGCTTCCCCCCCGCCCCCCCCCACACGAGCTGCTTCACGAGGGTTTGGGGCAACGGGATGGAGTTCCCAGGGTGGGACCGCCGAGAGCCAGACCCCAACTCCCACCTGAGGTGACTCGGTGGCTCGACAGAGGGGAGCAGGCGGCCGAGGCGCGAGTGGTGCGGGAGGCAACTCGCACCGCTCCTCCCCGCCGCACCCGCGCCCTGCGCCGCGCGTCCCGCCCCTACCTGCTCTGCGAAGCCCCGCCGCTCCCGCTCTCCGAGACCCCGCCCCTGCCCGCTCTGCGAAGCCCCGCCCCTCCCGCTCTGCGAAGCCCCGCCCCTCCCGCTCTCCGAGGCCGCGCCCCGCCCCTACCCGCTCTCCGAGGCGCAGCCACCGCCATGGACGCGCTAAAGGACAAGCTGACCTGTGCCATCTGCCTGGAGCTCTACCTGGAGCCGGTGACGCTTCCCTGCGGCCACAACTTCTGCGGGGACTGCATCCGGGACTGGTGGGGCTGCCGCGACAAGGCGTGCCCCGAGTGCCGGGAGCACTTCCCCGACGGCGCCGAGCTGCGCCGCAATGTGACCCTCAGCGGCGT
The DNA here is from genome assembly GCA_017311185.1 of Proteles cristata cristata. Lineage (NCBI taxonomy): Eukaryota > Metazoa > Chordata > Mammalia > Carnivora > Hyaenidae > Proteles > Proteles cristata. Next base: position 631,453 of record JAESUZ010004822.1, read on the forward strand.
GCTCGAGTTGATGCGCGCCGGGCCATCCCCGGCCCCCGGCTCCGACCCCGCCCCGGTCCCCGGCCCCGACCCCGCTCCGGCTCCCGGCTCCGACCCCGACCCTGCCCCGGCCCCGGCTCCCGGCCCCGACCCCGCCCCGGCCCCCGGCTCCGGCCTGGGCGCGCGCTGTCCCCGGCACGGGCAGCCCCTGGAGCTCTTCTGTCGCACCGAGGGTCGCTGCGTGTGCAGCGCGTGCACCGTGTACGAGTGTCGCCTCCACGAGCGGGCGCTGCTGGACGCGGAGCGTCGGGAGCGCGAGGTGACACCGGGGTGCCCCGCCCTGTCTCTAGGCACCTAGGCTGGGGCGGGCAGCTTAAGCAGGAGGCGGCTTTGGGACGTTTGTGGTCCCGGATAGAAGGAGAAAACACGTGTTCGGAATAGAGATTTCGGATCCGATGACAGGCCCAGGGTGAGGCCCCAGGACTCAGTGGCAGAAATGGGTTGAAGGAAGGGGTGAGGAGGCCAAGGGTCCGAAGACCGGAATGTCGGAGGATAACCCCTGTGGCTGCCGAAGCCACACAGAATAGAATGCTCATGCTGAGGCTCTGAGCCCGGAAGTTTGCAGCGGAGGCCAGCAGTTGGCAAGGAGGGAGTGGCAGGTGTACTTGCCTAAGGAGCTGTGTTTTGCTAGAGGGAGGGGAAGTGATGGGGGGGGTGAGAAGGACAGATGCCCGTCCCAGGGGGAGACTCAGGTGGAACCAGGAGAGCCTCCCCTCCCCACTTGCTGCATGCCGCACGTTAGGGGACGCTGGAGGCCAAGGGACATGGGGATTGGGCTTAGGAACTCTGATGCCTTTGGCCAAATGATCCGTTTCTCTCTCATTTCCTCATCTCTGAAGTGGGGATTGTGATGGTTCCCGCCTCATCAAGTGTGGCCAAGAGAAGCAGAAACAAGACAGGCTCCTGAGCAGGGGCAGGGGATGGTGCTTTGTCTCGTTCCCATGAAAGCACGCTGTTCTACCCTCAAGGGTGGCAAAGGAGTCCCAAGTAGGGGTGCCCTCTTCCCCTCATGCCCGGAGCTGGGGCTGAGGCCTGGCCGGCATTTGGGAGAACTGGCCTTGTGCATGCACCACACCGCCCACTTCCCCAATGGCTTTGGCGCTTTGAGTCCTCACCCCTTCCCCGCAAGGCTGCCAAAGCCAGAAGTGCTGCTCCTGCCATTTATTGCCCGAGGGTAGTGCGAGGCAGGCTTACAGCCCAGAGGTGGTGGGTGCTCTGCCCCCAGGCTGCCCAGCTTGCAAGAGGGACTGGAGGTCAGGTGTGAAGCCCAAGGCCTCTGCTCCGCCTGTGTACCTCCCTGCTCCAGGCCGGGAACGCGCTTCGTCCAGGCCTCCCTGAGACGCTAACCCAGTTCACCCGGAGCTCAGACCAAGGCTGATGCCGTGTGCCGGGCCGCTGGTCGCGATGCGGGGGTAGCACCGGGAGGGGACGCCCCCACATCTGCAGACGTTTGTTGATTAACCGAGAGGAGACTTCACAGCCGTTCCTGACTTCCTCTTGTGACTTGTTTCCCTGGTGGGCACCACAGGCCCAGCTGAGAGCCATGCTGGAGGTCAGCCGGCAGCAGGCCGCCCAGGCGGAGAGCCAGCTAAAGGAACTGCAGGAGCAAAGCAACCAGATCCAGGTACAAGGCCTGTCCGTTCTAGCTCACTCCGCCCTCCTGCTGGGCCCTTCAGGCAGCCACCAACGGGTCCCTGGGACACTGGGTCGCTGGCGTGAGCTACCTTGAAAATGCCTCCTGGCAGCGGGGAGGGAAGGTCTGAGCGGGACGGGGGGGTGGGGGGGCGGCTCCAGGGACCCAGGCTCCCCACACCACCCCTCAGCCTGGTGGGCAGCATTGGCCCGGCCACCCTCGGCATTTCCGTCGCCCACTCAGAGCTCAGCCTGCACCCTGGCCTCCGCGGTCTCCAGCAAGTTCAGCTGCCTGCTGCAGATCCTGGAGACGCGGCGGACCTTGGCGCTGACGGACATCGAGGTGGCCAAGACACAGGCCCTGGCACAGGCCCGGGATGGAGAACAGCGACTGCGGGGCCACCTGGAAGGCCTGGCCTGCCATGACCGCAGGATCCGGGACCTCCTGGAGCAGCCGGATGACCAGACCTTCCTCCAGGTACCGGGTCTCAGGGCGGCGGGTGGGGGGGCCAGCGACCCTGCACCTGGTGCTCAGGCTTACTGTGACTGTCCCTGGGGCTCAGGAGTCACAGCTCCTGGCCCCCCCAGGCCGTCTTGGGCCCCTGACTCCTCTGCAGTGGGACGAAGAGCAGCAGCTGGCTGGCGTGGAGTCACTGAGCCGGCTGTGTGGCCTCCTCCTGGATGAGGGGAGCCACCCCAGGGCACCCGCTGAGCCTGCTGATTTGGGCCCCGCGGGTAAGGCTGACCTCAGATCTCTCTCTACCCCTCTGGGCCCAAGCTGGCCCTCCCACGGGGGGTGGGAGTGAGGTCAGGACCCTGCCCCCCCTCCCCCCCACCATGAGCTCTCTCCCCGTCATTGCCCTAACACTTCTTTGCCTCCTAGAGGCCCCAGGTCCCCTGGCACCAGTCCCAAGCCCGGTTTGTCCACTGAGGAGGAAGCTCTGGCAGAGTAAGGAGCCCGGCACGTGTGTGTATGCAGAGGCGTGTGTGTGTTGTGCGATCGTGTGTACACTGTGAGCACACGTGAGCACATGTGCATGTCTGTGTGTGTGTGTGAGTACCTGGAGGGGCTGCGTGCTGTGACTGCCCTGCCCAGGGTATCTGTCCTATGCCCTTCCCTGGGCCCACCCCTCCCCACCCCCCCCACACCTGTTGTAGGATGTTAACTTGTTACGTGTGGGGCCAACACAGTGATGAGGAGCCGCTGGGCAGGCAAACCTGGGATCAGTTATGATTCTTCCACTTGTTACCAAGTTAGGTCACGTCTGGGAGCCTCGGTTTTCTCATCTTTGAAATGAGGCGGATAGAAGGGTCCAGCCAGGGCTGTGGCCAGGACGGGCTCCCGCACTGGTGCCCACTGCTTGCCTCGCTGGCTGTGTGCCTGGCAGATGCTTGGTGTGCATTGGCGGACCTTCAGCTGCCATTTCTCCCTCCGGGGACAGGATGGCGGACAGACACCTGCCCGCTTACCTCCCATCCATCTGTCCCTGACAGATTATCGCAATCTGACCTTCGACCCAGACAGCGCCAATTGCCACCTCTACCTGTCTCGGCAGGGCCAACAGGTAAAGCACTGTCACAAGCCCCGGGACGTGGCCGGGCCACGCATGTTCCAGCTCTGGCAGGTGCAGTGTGCCCAGAGCTTCCAGAACGGTCGACACTACTGGGAGGTGCGCACGTCTAACCACTCGGTGACGCTGGGCGTCGCCTATCCAGAACTTTCACGACACAAGCAGGGGCCACACACGGACAACATTGGGCGCGGGCCGAGCTCCTGGGGCCTCTGTGTTCAGGAGGACAGGGCCCAGGCCTGGCACAATGGGAAGGCCCAGCGGCTCCCCCGGGTGTCGGGGAGGCTCCTAGGCATGGATCTGGACCTGGCCTCTGGCCACCTCACCTTCTACAGCCTGGAGCCCAAGGCCCAGCCCCTGCATACCTTCCACGCCATGTTCACCCAGCCCCTCTGCCCCGTCTTCTGGCTCCTGGAGGGTAGGACTTTGACCCTGTGCCATCGGCCTGAGGCCAAGCTCGCCCCTGGGCCCCAGGAAGAAGCCGCTGGGCCCAGCTGAGGGGCTGCCTGGGCCCCCGAGGCTAGGGGGCGCCTGCGGGCCCCTGGTCCTGCCAGAGAGTGTGTGCAATTCGGGCCTCACCACACACGGGGCACAACAACACGCTTCTCCACTGCAGCTTACTTCCCTTGCATTGTGATGTAGACCAAAGGGACAGGGCCTGGGGGGCAAAGCACAAACAATTCCTGGAGAAAACCTAGAGAAAAGCGATTTTTTACCCCCTTTCTCCCTCTCTCTCTTTTCATAGCATTTCGGTATATCTTAGTCTCTTTTGTATATCCTTGTGATTGCATTTTATAAACTATTGGGGGTTTTTTGCATTTTTTACGTAGCATAAACATTTTTCGCGGTATTAAAATTTTTCCCTGAATGATTACCACATAAACAGTCTTTGTCATTTTTGTATTTTATTTTATTTTTTTTTAATTTTTTTTAAATGTTTTATTTATTTTTAGGAGAGAGAGAGAGAGAGACAGCGTGAGCAGGGGAGGGTCAGAGAGAGAGGAGTCACAGACTGAAATAGGCTCCAGGCTCTGAGCTGGCAGTCAGCACAGAGCCCGACGCGGGGCTCGAACCCACAAACCGCGAGATCATGACCTAAGCAAAAGTTGGTCGCTTAACCGACTAAGCCACCCAGGCACCCCTTTATTTTATTTTTTGATTTTAAAAAGAGAGAGCACCTGAGCTGGGAAGAGGAGCAAAGCCCAGACGCAGGCTCAATGCCCCAGCCCTGAGATCATGCGCTGAGCCGAAATCAAGAAAAGATGCTCCACCAACTGAGCTACCTAGGCACTCCCCTAATAAACAGTCTTTCTGATGACAATCAGAACTTATTTACCGTTACAGGTGTTCTCCACTTTGAACTTGGCCAGCCAAGTTCACATTCTGCCACTTCACTTTTTTTTTTAACATTTATTTATATTTTGAGAGAGAGAGAGCCTGAGCAGGGGAGGGGCAGAGAAAGAGACCAAATCTGAAACAGGCTCCAGGCTCTGAGCTGTCAGCACAGAGCCCTAAACGGGGCTCAAACTCGTGATCTGCAAAATCACCACCTGAGCCGAAGTCGGACGCCTAACCAACTGAGGCACCCAGGTGCCCCTCTACTTCACTTTTATAGAAGACCTATATTAGCATGGTTTCAGATTTCTTCAGTTAATGGAAACAGGTACTAAAGTAGGCTTTTCATAAAGCAAAGTGGCAGAACCTCAAACTTGTGAAAGCCAAGGGACACTCTGCTATGTGCCATTTCTGCTTATGAAAGATGTTATAAGAACACTCTGCTTTTAGGGGCTCCTGGGTGGCTCAGTTGGTTAAGCATCCAACTTCAGCTCAGGTCATGATCTCACAGTTCATGAAGTTTGAGCCCCGCGTCGGGCTCTGTGCTAACAGCTCGGAGCCTGGAGCCTGCTTCGAATTCTGTGGCTCCCTCTCTCTCCCTCCCCTGCTCACTCTCTGTCTCTCTGTCTCTCAAAAATAAATATTTTTAAAAAAAAATAAACACTCTGCTTTTGGATAGCACAGGGAACCTGTATCAGATGTTCGTATTCTTTTATTTGGGGCTGTAAAAATTTGGCCGCGATGAATACTTTTGAGCAGGAAGCTTTGGCCATATCCATGGCTACGTATGTAGGCTAAATTCTCAGTGGAGTTCCTCATCAGAAAAACAACGAGCCTTTGCAAGATTTTATTTTTATACAAACGGCCAAAATGAAGCAACCTGGAGTCAGGCCAACTGTTCCTCCCTCACCCCCACCAGCCAGCTTATCCGGGCGCAGCCTCAGCCCCTGCCCTCCCGACACAGGGTGCGGGGATTAAGTGCAGTGATTAAGGACAGTGCTGGCTTCCTTTACTTTTGTGTTTTCCTACTTAGAAGATGCTCTCCTGAAGATTCCTGGACATTTATTTGTGTTTCTGGAAGTAGGGTTGCTGGGACCTAAGGCAACTGTAATTTTATTATTTAAAACATTCTACTTCTTGATCTGGGTGGTGGTTACAAGGATGTTCGCTTTATAACTTCTTAAATGCTGTGCGTACATGTCTCATATACACATATTCATGTGTAAATATTTCACATTAAAAATTTTTGAAGGATAACACATGCAAAAACACACACTCCAAAAAAAAGCAAAATATTTGTGTATTTGTGAAAAATCAACCTCCCTCCTACGTGGTGACCTGGTCCCAGCTGCTGCCAGGGTCACACAATCCATCCGGCACCTGCCTCCCCAGCCTGTGGCTCTCTGTTCAAGGGCAGGGCCAGGCTTCTGATGGGTACAACCTAGGCAAAGTGCTTCTAGGAAGACTTCTAAGTTGGGGGCTCCACACACATGGAGCGGGGACTGACTCTTGCACTGGGCAGCCTGATGGAATGACAGCAGGTGGTCACCTTGCTGTACAGATGGGTTGACAGATGTTAAGAGACCCAGCAGAGGAGGAAGCAGGATTGGGCTGGCCAAGTGGCTGCCATCACCTGCCGCCCCCGCCCCCACCCCGTACATATTCTTTTTTTTTTTTTTTTTTTTTTTATTTCTAGGAGAGAGAGACATAGCGTGAGGGGGGGTCAGAGAGAGAGGGAGTCACAGACTGAAACAGGCTCCAGGCTCTGAGCTGGCAGTCAGCACAGAGCCCGACGTGGGGCTCGAACCCACGAACTGCGAGATCAAGACCTAAGCGAAAGTCGGACGCTTAACCGACTAAGCCACCCAGGCGCCCCCACCCCGTACATATTCTAACCATCCCTCTGCCAGCCCAAAGCCACAGCACATGTGTCTCACAGGCTGTGTCCACACTGAGAGGGGGACCCCTTTAGTTTCTGTGGGGGGAAGTGTTTGGGGTCTTTATTCGATGACATTACTTTTTATCAGGTTGTTAGTTCTTTCCATGTGGTTCTGTGGATGTGTTCTTTATTGTGACTGTTAACCTTTATTTACATACGACTAGGGGCGCCTGGGTGGCTCAGTTGGTTAAGCAGCCGATTTAGGCTCAGGTCATGATCTCATGCCTGAACCTGCTTCGGATTCTGTGTCTCCCTCTCTCTCTGTCCCCCCTCCCTGCCCCGCTCATATTCTGTCTGTCAAAAAGTGAATAAACATTTTTAAAAATTACATATGATGAGATGCTTCTGCCCTTTTGGAAGACTATGTTTCCCCAGGAGGTGTGGAGCCAGCATTTATGAATCTGTTGGAAAGCTGCTTCCAATGGAGTTCCCTCAGCCCATCTGATTCTGGCAGAAGTCTGTCTCCTCTCCAGAAAAAAATGCACCGGGAGAGAGGGAAAAAGAGCACAGACTTTGGGATGTAACGTTTGTAAAGGGGACAGGCCTCCAGTTTCTGGGCTCCAGTGAGGCAGAATCAGGAGGATGGACACATAAGCAGAAAGGGGCAGAGCAGGGCAACAGAAGAGATTTTAAAAGACTGGGGCTTTCGGTGTCAGGAGAATTGAGGGAGTCAGATTGGAGGCTGCTCTTCCCCAGGCAGGAAGGGATGACAGGGAGCAGCATGGTGACTGTAGAAAATGTGGCTTCAAGTAACATGGGGCTGGCAGTTAGAGGACAATCGAGCCAGGTTTTCTGAGGGCAAAGGATTTCCCAGGTTAGAATTCCATACCCAGCCAAACTGTCCATCAGTGATGAAGCCAGAGCAAAGACCTCTGCAGGCACTTTCACATCCGTTCTCAGGAAGCCACCAGAACACATCCTTTGCAAGAGTAAAGAAGTAAATTGATGAAGGGGACAGAAGACCTGGGACCCAAGCAACAAAGAATTCAACACAAAAGAGAAGTGGTGAAGAATTTAAGTCTCCAGAAACTCAAGCACGAACATACACACAGAGGTTCAAGGCCTGTGACCATGCACTTTTGGGATGAGGAGGCAAAAGCTACAAAAAACAGGTAAAAGTTGACACTGGTGGCCTATGGGAGCAAGAATCTGGAGTAGGTGGGACACAGAAGTCCCAGTTTTTGTTATAAGCCTCAATAAATTGTTTGCTTGTTGAATTCTGTCTCTTATTTTGAAATAAATACAAATCAAACATTGTTAAGTACATCAGAACCATTAAGTGCTACCTTGAGACATGACTTGGATCCCATTTCAATTTCATAGATGCAAAGATAGGCTAGGAATGACTTGCTAATTACTTCCATTTGTAATGACTGCTTTTGGTCATTTGTTTTTGTTTCTGTTTGATCCTGCCTCCTCCAAGGCACTAGTTATGTGACCTCTGGCAAAATGTGTAACCTGTCCGAATTCCATTTCCCGTTCTTTGTGACATAGTTCTTGCAAGGGAAGAGTGAGATGCAGGCTTGAACATGCTCCTGCAGACCTCAAAAGTGCCAGTTACCTTTTCCCCTTAAGAGCCAATTCATTTCAAAAAGAATATGTTGGGCAAACTTAAAGCTACAATAATAGAAATGAACTATTAAAACACCACTATCTTGACAAATCACATCTCTACACTTTCCTAGGGAAGCAGATCTTCCTGAACAGGCTCTGGGGTGGGAAGCAGAATGCTAGCTGGGACTTGTCCATAAACACTGCCCAACCCCACTCAACTCCCCTCAGTCCTCCAGAACCAGGCGGGTCTGTGGTCTCAGCAAGCCCAGGCGGCCTGGCCGCCAAGCCTGGAGCAGGGCGGCGCTGATGCCTGCGCCTCTGAACTGTTCCTGGGTCTTGGCAAACAAGCGACAGTCATGACCAAGTAGTGATCCTTGTGGAAACCAATGTATGGAACTCATTACCCATCTTCCTGCCAAACTAGGCACACCCAGGCCGGTTCCCTCTGCTACTCCTCTGCTGGATGATCTCTTCCCACCCTAGTTGTTGTGCGCCTGAGTCCTAGCAGCCTTGAAAGCCCAGCTCAGATGCTACTTCCTCCACACAGGCCTCCATGAACCCCGCCTTCCTGGAAGTCCCCCAGGATTTCACTCCTCATTTAATATTTCATAAATCTTTGTTTGTTTGTTTGTTTTCTCCTTCCTGGAAAGACGTAAGGAGGCTCTGCATAGCATCTTTCTAAACTAGACAGTCATAAACTGGGGATCTTGGTGAGATAATTCTCCGTATTTTCACTGTTCTCTAAAATGAAATTTAACATTTCTCTCTATTCCAAACGGAGAGAACACACCCCGGTGAAACTAACAGTATCTGTGACTTGTCACCAATAGTAACAACATACATTTTCATAGCACATGATGTGGTGGCAGAGAACCTGAAATATCACTTATGTTCATCACTACTTTAAAACTATATTAATTAGGGGGCACCTGGGTGACTCAGTTGGTTAAGCGTCCAACTTCGGCTCAGGTCATGATCTCCTGGTTTGTGGGTTCAAGCCCCATGTCGGGCTCTGTGCTGACAGCTAGCTCCGAGCCTGGAGCCTGTCTTCAGATTCTGTGTCTCCCTCTCTCTCTGACCCTCCCCTGTTCATGCTGTCTCTCTCTCTCTCTCTCAAAAATAAATAAAAATTTTTAAAAATTTTAAAAACCTATATTAATTATTAGGCCTCCATCAGATACTGTTATTTATTGTGTTAAAGAAACACAACACAGAAGGAGAAAGAGAAACCCAAGCAGGCATCATACTCTCAGCACAGAACCCGACCCATGCCTCATTCCCATGACTGTGAGATCATGACCTGAGCCAAAATCAAGTCAGATGCTTAACCAACCGAGCCACCAGGCACCCCTCAATTATTCTATATTTTTAATGAACTTTAAATTTTAGAATAGTTGTAAATTTACTAAAGTTGCGAAGATAACTGAGTTCCCAAATACCTCACTCCCAATTTCCACTTTTGTTAACATCTTACATGCCTATGGTGCATTTGTCATAATTAAGAGCCAATATTGATACATTTTATTAATCATATTCCATAATTTATTCAAATCCCCTTAAGTTTTCCCTAACATCTTTTTGTCTCTCAGGAGTGCACCCAGAATATGCATAATATTTACTCATCACATCTCCTTAGGCTCCTCATGGCTGGGACAGTTTCTCAGACTTTGACCCCTACCAGTTTTTGTTTTTTCATTGTTGCTGTTTATTTTTGCCTTTTTTTTTTAAATGATCTTGAAGGTTTCGAGGAGTATTGGTCAGGCATTTTGTAGACTGTCCCTCCATTGGGATCTGTGTGCTGTTTTTTTGTTTTTGTTTTTTAATTTTTTTTAATGTTTTATTTATTTCTAGGAGAGAGAGAGAGAGAGAGAGACAGCGTGAGCAGGGGGAGTTCAGAGAGAGAGGGAGTCACAGACTGAAACGGGCTCCAGGCTCTGAGCTGGCAGTCAGCACAGAGCCCGACGCGGGGCTCGAACCCACGAACCGCGAGATCATGACCTAAGCGAAAGTCGGACGCTTAACCGACTAAGCCACCCAGGCGCCCCATCTGTGTGCTGTTTTAATCACAATTGGACTGGGTTAAGGATTTGGGGAGGAAGATCAAATCATCCAGGGTACTTACGTCAATATGACTTACCACTGCTGATGGTGACCTTGATCACCTATTGCGGTCATGCTTGCCAGGCTTCGCTACTGTACAGTGACTCTTTTGCTCCCTTTGAAAGAAAGTCAGTAGGCACAGCCCACATTTAAGGAGTGGGAAGCTATGCTCCACGTTGGAGTATCTACAAAAATTATTTAGAACTCTGAATGGGAAATGTGTGGATGCTCCCTCGTTTATTTATCCAGTCATTTATTTATATCAGTACGGACTCATGATGTTTATTTTATACTTTGGGTTATAAGCCAGTGCTACTTTATTTTTGCTGCCATTTTATTTAAAACAACATTATGAGGGGCGCCTGGGTGGCTTAGTCGGTTAAGCATCCGACTTTCGCTTAGGTCATGATCTCGTGGTTCGTGGGTTCGAGCCCCGTGTCGGGCTCTGTGCTGACTGCCAGCTCAGAGCCTGGCCTGTTTCAGTCTGTGACTCCCTCTCTCTGACCCTCCCTTGCTCACGCTGTCTCTCTCTCTCTCTCCTAGAAATAAATAAATAAATAAATAAATAAATAAATAAATAAATAAATAAAACAGCATTATGAATGGGGCGCCTGGGTGGCTCAGTCGGTTGAGTTCTGACTTCAGCTCAGGTCATGATCTCACGGTTTGTGGGTTCAAGCCCTGCATTGGGTTCTGTGCTGACAGCTAGCTCAGAGCCTGGAGCCTGCTTCCAATTCTGTGTCTTCCTCTCTCTCTGACCCTCCCCTGCTCACGCTGCCTCTCTCTCTCTCTCTCTCTCTCTCAGAAATAAATAAAACGTTAAAAAAATTAAACAAAAATAAAACAACATTATGAAGTGCAAGGCTGGATGAGCACCTCTAATCCCAGGCACACCGCAAATGCCTGCGGGGGGGCTCCTGTGGAGGGGAAATAAATTCCTGCAGACAAGGGACTTGGAGGGTGACCTCAACTTCCGCTTTCAGGTTTAGAAAACCCTGAGTTCCCCACAAGGGGTAAATCGAGTCGCTAAGGGGCAAATACACACGCACATCAGCAGTTAATTTTCTCTGCAGTCAGCAGCTTACAGATTTTGCTAGCAAGTGCCTGGGAGAAGGTCTGAGCCTGGCTGGTCCGGTGGGAACGCCCGGGCCCTGGCCCTGGGGGGATTTGTGGGGGAACGGAGGGGTGAACTCCTTCCCCGCTTCCTTCCAGCGTGCCTCCCTCGCATTCTCCGTCCGCCGCCGCCCTCCGCTCGGACCAGGAGGGGCGATCGCCCAGGAGCCCCGCGGGGTCACACGGGGCCGAAGACCGCCCGCGCAGTCTGGGCCAGGGCCCGGTGTCCGGGGACCCTTGGGCGGGTTTGCGGCGCTGGGGGGCGGTCCGAGCCCGGGACGGGAGGGGGCTGGACCCTTGGCCCGGGTCCCAGGGGGCGGCGCCGCAGCGCGGACAGGCCGGGTCCCTCCCAGGCGGGAGCAGAACAGGCGGTGCCCGGGCGGCCGCGGAGCTATGGACGGCAGCGGGCCCTTCAGCTGCCCCATCTGCCTGGAGTCGCTCCGGGAGCCGGTGACGCTGCCCTGCGGCCACAACTTCTGCCTCTCCTGCCTGGGCGCGCTCTGGCCGCACCGCGGCGCGGGGGGCGCCGCCGGGTCCGGAGGCGCGGCCCGCTGCCCGCTGTGCCAGGAGCCCTTCCCCGACGGCCTGCAGCTCCGCAAGAACCACACGCTGTCCGAGCTGCTGCAGCTCCGCCATGGCTCGGGCTCCGCGCCCGGGCCCGGCTCGGGCCCGGCCCCGGCCTCGGCCCCGGAGCCCGCGCCGCCCAGCGCCCCGCCCAGCGCCCCCGAGCCTTCGGCTCCCTGCGCGCCTGAGCCCTGGCCGGACGGCGAAGAGCCGGTGCGCTGCGACGCGTGCCCCGAGGGCGCCGCCCTGCCTGCCGCGCTCTCCTGCCTCTCCTGCCTCGCCTCCTTCTGCCCGGCGCACTTGGGCCCGCACGAGCGCAGCCCCGCGCTGCGCGGACACCGCCTGGTGCCGCCGCTGCGCCGGCTGGAGGAGAGCCTGTGCCCGCGCCACCTGCGGCCGCTCGAGCGCTACTGCCGTGCGGAGCGCGTGTGCCTGTGCGAGGCCTGCGCCGCCCAGGAGCACCGGGGCCACGAGCTCGTGCCGCTGGAGCAGGAGCGCGCGCTCCAGGAGGTGGGCACGCGCACCGGGGGCGCGCCGGGGCGGGCGAGGGCCGCGCGAGCCCGCCGAGGGTCCAGGATCGCCCCCACCCGTTTCCCGGGCAGGGTCTTAATGTCCTCCTCTAACCTGAGGCTCTTTGCGGTCCTTTCCAGTACGGGCAATGTCATCCATCCAGTCGCTGTGGAACGCTCTGCTGGAGATGGGAATGGGGGTCGTGGGGGCCCAGTGTGAAGGCGAAAAGGACACGAAGGCAGGGGGCCTGAAGCCCGGGCCTGGGCCAGCGGGGATCTAAGGGCAGGAGGGAGCGGAGCCAGGCCCGCGGGGACCCGGGCGGCTGATTCTGGCAGCGCGGCGGCTGTTGCGCCAGGCCGGGTTCTTGCCGGTTCTAGCTCACATTTGCCCTGGGCTGAGGCATCAGGTTTAGATGGGTGTGGCAGGCGACGGGAGTGTGGCAGAGGGTGGACGGAGCACACAGACCGCTCTTGTCCAGCTGTTCTGGGGGCCCGTGGTGGGAGCATGTGCGCGCAATGGGTCCATTACCTCCGCCCCCGGTTTCCTTTGGCTTCCAGCCCGGTCTTGGCGCCTCTGGCCTTGGGATTTTCCGTCTCTCCTGCCTGGAGCTGTGACTCATAAGACCCAGGGGACTTGCCCGGAATCCCCATTTTTTAGGCCTGGATTGGGGACACAGACTCTTTGGGGACAGCGGTCCCTAAGACAGCTGAAATGTCCTCTCATGCGGCACCCACCCCGCTCTCTTTCTCTGCATCTTCCTCACTGAAGGAAGTTCTCCAGGGAGTGTGAGCGACCCTGCGGAGCATGAGTGGCCCCGCACTTGCCCACTGGTCAAAGCCAGCCAGGCTGCGCTGTCCCTTGGCATTTGGGAATGGCACCAGCCCGGGCTTGAGGCACCTCTGGCATAACTATAGGGATCCTGGCCACTCTCAGCCCCACCTATGCACAGATACCGCTCCCTGGCCATCCCTCTCCTCCCCCTTGGTGAGGCCTGGTACCCCAGCGCAGGGGTGTGGCCTCCGCCAGCCCCTGTGTAATTAAGGATGCCTTCCACAGGCCGAGCAGTCCAAAGTCCTGAGTGCTGTGGAGGACCGCATGGACGAGCTGGGTGCTGGCATCGCACAGTCCCGGCGCACGGTGGCCCTCATCAAGGTCAGCCCCCGCCCTAACCCGGTCCCCATGCAGTCCTAAGGCAGGCTGCTGGCAGTGTGGGCTCGTGGCACGGTGTGATCCTCCCTAAACAGGCCCATTGTCAGGGAATTGCCTGGCCCCACTGAGCGTGAGCGGCTCCCCCCACCTGGCATAGGTCCAGGGCAGCTCCGGCTAGTCCCTATGCCCCCACTAGAGGGCAGGGTGGGAAGGTGGGGTCCGGGAAGGATGGGGCCAGGATAACGCTCATCCTCTGCATGGTCCCGTGCAGAGCGCAGCCGCAGCAGAGCGGGAGAGGGTGAGCCGGCTGTTCGCCGAGGCTGCGGCCATCCTGCAGGGGTTCCAGACAGAGGTGCTGGGCTTCATCGAGGAGGGCGAGGCCGCCATGCTGGGCCGCTCCCAGGGTGACCTGCGGCGGCAGGAGGAACAGCGCAGCAGGCTAAGCCGGGCCCGCCACAACCTCAGTCAGGTCCCGGAAGCCGACTCAGTCAGCTTCCTGCAGGTGAGCGCGGTTCTAACGGGCCAGAGAGGGCACAGAGAGGGGTGGGCAACACAACAAGCGGAGAAAGAAGGCAGCGGGTACCTGGCCCCCAGGGCTGCACCGTCCTCACAGCCAGAGGCGCTGTAGCCAGTGGGGGCCTTAACAGTCATTGATCTGCTACAGGAGCTCCTGGCACTCAGGCTGGCGCTGGAGGAGGGGTGCGGCCCTGGGCCCGGGCCCCCGAGGGAGCTCAGCTTCACCAAGTCATCCCAGGCCGTGCGGACGGTGAGAGAGCTGCTGACAGCCGCCTGTGCCAGCCAGTGGGAGCAGCTGCGGGGGCTGGGCAGCGATGAAGACGAGCTGCATAAGCTGGACACGGAAGGTGGGTGCCACGGCCAGTGATTCACCCTTCCCCCAGTGTCCCCACCCAGGGCCCCAGGCCTGGTACCCATTCAGGAGTGGAGGAAGGAAACTGTGTGCCTTGTGCACAGCGGGGACCCAACTCCTACCAGTGAATGGAGACACCACTCAGTAATGACCAGTCAGCCCCTTTGGCCACAGCCTAGGGGGTTGCAGGGGTGGGGGGGAGGCTGGGGGGGCTTCTCCTGGCCTGCCCTCTAGTGGCTGAGGCCTGGGCTGGGAGGAGGTGGAGCAGGGAACACAGAGTGCCATATTTGGGGCTGTGCCTGTCCCCAGGCAGCTTGGGATGCTGGGAGGAAGGAGGAGAGGGCTTTCGGTCACAGGTTGGGAGGAGGGGCACCTCGCACTGCTGCCCAGCCACAACCAGCTGAGCAGAACCCCTCCCCCACTGTCTCCTCTTCTGCAGCCGATGCTGAGTCCCAAGACCCCGATAGCACCAACAGCTTGGAAAGTGAGGCTCCCAGGGATTACTTCCTCAAGTGTAAGTAGACAGCTGAGCTCACCCCTCTGCTCACACTGGGCCCTCGCCAGGCTGCTGGGCTGGGCTCTAGCGCAGGAAGGCTTGGGTTCCCCTCCCTCGTTCTTAGGGTGAACTAGGTCAGCTCACTCTTGGTTCTCTCTAGTAGGGCCCAGTCATGCTGGTTGCTAAGGAGGGGAGGTGGGCACCTAGGGGAGGGGCTGTCCCACCTGCGCCTGGCCCTGAGCCCTGTCTCTCTCTCCCACCCATGGGAGCAGTTGCCTACATCGTGGACCTGGACAGCGACACGGCGGACAAGTACCTGCAGCTGTTTGGAACCAAAGGTGTGAAGAGAGTGCTGTGTCCCATCAACTACCCCGAGTCACCCACCCGCTTCACCCACTGTGAGCAGGTGCTGGGCGAGGGTGCCCTGGACCGGGGCACCTATTACTGGGAAGTAGAGATCATCGAAGGCTGGGTCAGCATGGGGGTCATGGCCGAAGACTTCTCCCCACAAGAGCCCTATGACCGGGGCCGGCTCGGCCGCAATGCCCACTCCTGCTGCCTGCAGTGGAATGGCCGCAGCTTCTCCGTCTGGTTCCATGGGCTGGAGGCGCTCCTGCCCCACCCCTTCTCGCCCACCATCGGGATCTGCCTAGAATACGCCGACCGAGCCCTGGCCTTCTATGCCGTGCGGGACGGCAAGATGAGCCTTCTTCGGAGGCTGAAGGCCTCCCGGGCCCGCCGGAGCAGCTCCTTGTCTTCCTCCATTGACCCCTTCCAGAGCCGCCTGGACAGCCATTTTGCAGGGCTCTTCTCTCGCAGGCTGAAGCCTGCCTTCTTCCTGGAGAGTGTGGATGCCCATCTGCAGATCGGGCCCCTTAAGAAATCCTGCATATCTGTGCTGAAGAGGAGGTGATGCAGGGGGACGTGGGGCCTTCTGCAATGTCCCAGCTCCTGGGAAGCTTGCTTCTCTGCACCCCCGTCTTGCCCCGGGGAATGCACCTTGGGGTCCCCCACATCCCCAGGCTTCTCCTCCCTGGAGGCCTCACCTTCCATATACTTGGCCTTCCCCGCGGACCCCTGGAAGTGCCCTCAGACCCTGTCCGCCTGTGGGCTTTGTGTCTGGGAGAGAAAGCCAGAGCTGGGACAGATCCAGGCTACCCCCAACCCCTCCTTTTCCAGGGTCCTGGGACAGTGCCTGGCACATAATAGGTGCTGAATAAACGTGTGTTGAATGAATGACTCCTTTCTCTGTCCTTCTGTCCACCCCCCTAGAGAGTTCCTAGGACTTTCATTTTTTGAGAGCTGGTCGTAAAAGGCAGGAGGGGACCCGAAAAGAGATGCCTGTCCTTTGGGGCAGTCGACTCCCTAGTTCAGGGCAGGGGCAGCTCGATCGAGGTGGCTTCCTCCTTGGGGGGGCTGACCCCCACCCCAATCATTCCGGCTGCCTGAGGGCTTTGTGGCCTGGTTCCCACCAGCTATTTTCATCCCTTGATGCCACAGCCCGATCCTGGCCCTGCCCATGGTGTCTGTGCCCAGGGTTAAACGCAGACAGCACACTGCCCAGAGCAGGGCACGGCTCCTGGGTGTGGGCAAGAAAGCTCGAGACCTAGAGCTTCTTTCACACACACCTCAGTAGTTGGGGAGGCTTGTGGCTGAGCCCGCCCCAGGGTGTGGCTGGAGGCTAAGAGCTTCTACAATAAAGGGGTCTCTGTCCCTCCTCTGGAATCTGCCTCACCCCACCCCTCCATACCCACCGGGGCAGTCGGAACAGGGCTCCACGCTGGGGAGACCCAGGCCCAGCGCCCCCGCAGACTGTGTGCTTCGAGCCCAGGAAGGCCCAGTGCCCCCTCCTGCTGCCCCAGGGCCCTCCACCTGGTCGGGACACCCACCCAAGTTCAGCTTGCTCCCGGTCCCTGGGAGTGAGTGGGCGTGTCTCCAGGCCGCCCCTCCTCCCCGTTCTCTATGGTCAGGTGCACCCTAGAGAGGGTCCACGCCTGGAGGGCAGGGACAGACGGAGGCCTCCCAGGCGCTAGCCCAAGGTCAGACGGCACAATGGGTGAGTTATGCAGCCAGACGGCAAGGCCATACAAGTCCCAGCGGCTGCCTCCCTCGGCAGCTAAAAATAGACCCTCCTTCGAGCTCTGCTTCTGCCCCAGCAGCCAGGATGTTGTTTTTCCGGGTGGGGCCTCCTTGCTCCTGGTGCTTTGTGTTCTCAAACGGTTTCCGTGGCAGCCAGGGCCCCCGGCTCCCCAGAATGGGGAAGGCTGCTCCTGTCACCATCACAAACACGGACAGACGGGAGTCCCCTCCCCTCCTACCTTTCACAGAGCCCCAGCCCCGCATCCCCTGTTCTCGGCTCTTCCTGCCCCCAGTTTGGGCCGCCCAGCCCACCCCGCCCCACACACTCCCCTTGCAAAGAACCCTCGGGGACCTGACTTTGCAGGGCCCTGGCCTGTCACAGAATGTGAGCTGGAGGGGGGAGGCCCCTGCACAGGACCGGTGCCGCCTGGTTGGAATTCGGGCCTAACAAGGCCACAGCTTCAGCAGTCCCTGCCACTTGCAGAGCGGCTCGCAGCTTCCAGAACGCCCGGAACCTCGTGCATCTTAACGCCAAATCCCAGCATCTGCAGCTTTCCAGCTTAGCGCAGGGGATTGGCTCACCCCTGGCTGGGCCTGATCCAGGTTTCAGAGTTATCCACAGTCTGCAGTGTTACCTGCAGCCGGCACTATCTCCGAGGCTCCGGGGTGCTGCTGGGGCTGGAGGGATGGCTCCTGCCTGAGACTCTGAGATCTCCAGCTCCACGGAGGTACACTGAGGCAGGGCAGGCTGGCAGAGAAGGAGGAGCGAGCCAGGGGGCCTGCCCCTCACCGTCCCTGCCAGCACTTAAATCAGAGTAGATGGTACTTGCTTCATCCAGTCTGCTCAAAAAGGGAAACCGTTTAAAAGAAAAACTGTTAGATGGGGTGCCTGGGTGGTTCAGTCGGTTCAGCGTCTGACTTCGGCCCAGGTCATGATCTCACGGTTCATGAGTTCAAGCCCCGCATTAGGCTCCGTGCTGACAGCGAGGAGCCTGCTTGGGATTCTCTCTTCCTGCTCCTCCCCTGCGTGTGGCCTCCCTCTTTCTCTCAAAGTAAACAAAATAAAAACAAAAGAAGCACTGGGTGTTGTATGGAAACCAATTTGACAATAAATTATATTTAAAAAAGAAGAAAAAAAAAGTTAGAAAACCACCAATCTAATCCAAACCTTCTACTTCTTTCTTTCTTTTTCTTTTTCTTTTTTTTTTTTACAGATGAAGTAACTGAGGAACAGAGACCTCCAGGACCTGCCCAGTCCAGGTCACCAGCTCCATGTTCCACAGTGTAGGTATGTCCTGGCCTTAGAAATGTCTAAACACACACAGACACACACACGCTTCACACACATGCACTCACACACCTCATACACGTACACACCCTGCTTCCCAGCACTGTCGCCTGTGTAAGAACTGCCCTCCCGGCGCCCCAGTTCCCACGGCCCCCAGAGCCCTTGGCAGAGCTTCCCGAGGGCCTGTGGTCTCCAGGCCCCCCGCCAAGCCTCGGCTGGTCAACAACAATGGGACAATGGCAGAGAGCATGAACGGTCTTCTGTTGCTATTAGCTGAATCTGGCTCCTTTGGGCCAGGCCGGGAGCCAACCTCCCCTTGAGCTTTGTTTCTGTGGGAAAATGAGCTCCAAAATTCCAAACAAGCGACTGAGCAGCAGGGCTTCGCACTGTCTTGGCAGCCGCTGCCCGGCCCTGGGTCCTCACTTGTTTGCGTTTGTCTCCTGCCCCTCCCCACAATCCAGGAGGAGAGAAGCCCACCGCCCTCTCCCCTCCCTTCTCATCCCCCTCCTCCCAGGGAACACTCACAGAAGTGCCTTCCTTCACCTCCCCTCCTCCCAGGCTCAGGGCGAGGCTGGACCCAGGACTGTGGCTAAAACGGGAGGGCCTGGCCAGGAAGACAGGGCTGAACTGGGCGGGGGCCCTGCGGGGCTGGTGCTAGGGTTTCTGCGTGTGTGTGTGTGTGTGTGTGTGTGTGTGTGTGTGTGTGTGGCGGGGGTGGGGGGTCGCATAACGCTCAGCTGCAGGGCCTGAGTCTCACTCAGCCCCGCATACAGTACACACATTCCCATTTGATGCCAATGTGTAAAACGTGAACCGTGAGGTCACTCTTCTGCTGCACGGCCACATCTTCCAGAAGATTCATAGGAGCTGTAGAAGGCCCTGGGAGGTCCGCATGGGCTTCACCCAGGACACAGCCCTCCACCTTCTTCCTCAGGGCCTTCAGAGGAGGAGCTGGGGCGACACAGGCCCAGAGGCACATGGAGCAGAGCACCGAGGCAGGTAGGAAGTATACTTTGGTGTTCTGTGTGATTTATCTTTAAAAGACATTCAAAGTTTGAATTTTACTCCATAAGCTCTCCTATTTTGCTCTAATATTAAAAAGCAATGCTTGGGGCTCCTGGGTGGCTCAGTCAGTTAAGTATCTTACTCTTGATCTTGGGTCAGGTATTGATCTCGGGGTCGTGGGTTCTGGCCTTGAGCTGGGCATGAAGCCTTCTTAAACAAACAAACAGGGTGCCTGGGTGGCTCAGTTGGTTAAGCATCCCACTTCTGCTCAGGTCATGATCTTGCAGTTCATGAGTTCGAACCCCACATCAGGCTCTGTGCCTGACAGCTCAGAGCCTGGAGGCTGCTTCGGATTCTGTCTCCCCCTCGCTCTCTCTGCCCCTCGCCTGCTCTCACTCTGTCTCTGTG
The DNA here is from genome assembly GCA_017311185.1 of Proteles cristata cristata. Classification (NCBI taxonomy): domain Eukaryota; kingdom Metazoa; phylum Chordata; class Mammalia; order Carnivora; family Hyaenidae; genus Proteles; species Proteles cristata. The sequence continues at coordinate 651,103 of JAESUZ010004822.1, forward strand.
TCTCTCAGAAATAAATACACATTTAAAAATATTAAATAAACTGGGGGGGAGGAGGGATGGGCATGGAGGAGGACACTTGTGGGGATGAGCACTGGGTGTTATGTGGAAACTAATTTGACAATAAACTATTTGTAAAAAAAAAAAAAAATTAAATAAACAAGTGGCGTTTGAGTGGCTCAGTCAGTTAAGCGTCCGACTCTTGGTTTCGGCTCAGGTCATGATCTTAACAGTTGGTGGGTTTGAGCCCCGCGTCGGGATTTTCACTGACAGCATGGAACCTGCTTGAGATTCTCTCTCTCTGCCCCTCCCCTGCTCATGCTCTGTCTTCGTCTCCCTCAAAATAAGTAAATAACCTTTAAAACAAAAACAACCAAAACAACAACAACAACAACAACAACACACACACACACACACACACACACACACACACACACACACACACACAAGCAATGCTTTTCTGCCCCAGCAGTGAGAATGTTTTGGGGCATGAGTTTTGGAATCAGAAAGCTTTGGCTAAAAACTTCCCTTCAGCTATTTTTTTTTTTTTTTAATATTTTTAATTTATTTCTAGGAGAGAGAGAGAGAGAGAGACAGCATGAACAGGGGAGGGTCAGAGAGAGAGGAAGACACAGACTCCGAAATGGGCTCCAGGCTCTGAGCTGGCAGTCAGCACAGAGCCCGACCGGGGCTCAAACCCACAAACCGCGAGATCGTGACCTAAGTGAAACTTGGACGCTTAACCGACTAAGCCACCCAGGCGCCCCAACCCCTTCAATCATTTCTTAACTGTTGGCATTGGGCAGGTACTTAGCCCCTCCACGGCTGGGTTTCCTCATTGTAAAATAGGGATGAGAGTGGAACTGCATAGCAGTTTTGAAGATTAAAAGATAATTTAGAGAAAGTGGTACAAGCCCTGGCACGGTGAGATTTCAGTAAGTGCTATTATAGTAGTAGTATTTCCTGTTGTTATTACTCCCCAGCATAATCGAGTAAAATCAGTGCTCTTGGGGGATTTGTGAATCCTTGGGGGATCCCCAGATCTGTTCTTCGGGAGCTAAGATTAGCCCAGACTTGAGTCTGCCAGCCCACTGCATCATGTCCCACTCGCTAAGATTGGAAACTTTCACTCGCTCACTTAACAATATTTATTCAGTGTGGGGCGCTGTGCTCAGTGCTAGGGAGATAGGGGTGAGTGACCTAAACAGAGACGCCCCAGCTCTCATAGGAACCTCACAAACGATAACTTTGTGACTACAGGGGACAAGGGCAGTGACCCTGGCTCTTGGGAGACACCCAAAAGAACTGAACACAGGGACTTGGCCAGATACTTAGACACCCATACTCCTAGCAGTTTTTCATGATAACCAAATGGTGGAAGCCTTCCAAGTGTCCATCCGCAGATGAACCGATAATCAAAATGCGGTTTGTACATATAATGGAATATTATTCAGCCTTCAAATGGAAGGAAATTCTGACCCTTGCTACAACGTGGATGAAACTTGAAAACATTACACTAAGTGAAATAAACCAAAAGTGAAAGGACAAATCTTTTTTTTTTTAATTTTTTAATGTTTTATTTATATCTGAGAGAGAGAGAGATAGCGTGAGCAGGGGAGGGTCAGAGAGAGGGAGACACAGAATCTGAAGCAGGCTCCAAGCTCTGAGCTAGCTGTCAGCACAGAGCCCAACGTGGGACTCGAACCCATGAACCGTGAGATCATGACCTGAGCCGAAGTTGGATTCTTAACCGACTGAGCCACCCAGGCGCCCCAATGAAAGGAGAAATCTTATATGATTCTGTTTATACGCGGTTCCTAAAGGGGGGGAGGGAGGAGTTAGCATTTACTGGGGACAGTTTCAGTGTGGGACGATGAAGAGGTTCCGGAGATGGAAAGTGATTATGACTGCACAACAGTGTACTGAATGCCACCAAATCTCGGCCTTAGAATGATTAAAACAGTAAATTTTTTTTTAATTTTTTAAAACTTTATTTTGAGAGTGAGACAGAGTGTGAGCAGAGGAGAGGCAAACACAGGATCTGAAACAGGCTCCAGGCTCCAAGCTGTCAGCACAGAGCCCAACGTGGGGCTCGAACCCACGAACCGTGAGATCATGATCTGAGCCGAAGTCGGACCCTTAACTGACTGAGCCACCCAGGCGCCCCAACAGTAAATTTTTTTAAAGTAAACTCTACCCCCAACGTGGCGCTCACACTCAGGACCCAGGGATCAAGACTCACACGCTCTTCCAACTGAGCCAGCCAAGCGCCCCCAAACAATACATTTTATGTGTATTTGACCGCTGAGAGGGGCCAGAACACGCCTCCTCTGCTAATGAGACAAAAAACAGCAGATGCCGGAAGGGCATTCTGACCTCCCCGTTTCTTCCTGAAAAGAGGAGATAAAACTCCCACATGAAAGATGCTCTCCCTACACCAGGAAGAAAAAAACATTCTTATCACCAGGGAGGGGGTGTTGAGGCCTAGGGACATCTGTACAAACCAGCCTTGTTAAAATAACTCGTCACTTCCTTTGCCCTTCGTTTCCACAATTACTCCTCTTCGTCCAACCTAGTGTATGAGCACTTAGGCCTAAGCCCATGAAGGCTCCTGCACACATACACAATTAAAGTCTGCTGCTTTTTCTCCTGTTAATCTGTCTGATGTCAACCTGATTCTCAGGTCCAGCTAGAGCCCCTAAGAAGGCAGAGGGAAAGTTCTGCCTCCCCTAGGATACAATGAAACCAAACAGAACAAAACAGAAGCTTCCCAGAGACAGAATAAAAAGAAAAGGACAGTGGCCATGAGAAGGGACCCTTACAGGGCTGGGGACAGGCATTTCCAGGGATGACCTTCCTGGAGGGACAGCAGAGGCCTGAAGGCCAAGGACAAAGAGAGCAAGTATGGGGGGCGCGGGGGAGGTGCTGGCCTGAGCGCTCTGGGCCAGAAGTGCAATAAGAGTAGGGAACAGGATGAGGCCGACCTGGCTGGTCTGCCAGGGCAGAGATGATTCTGGGCTTTTGCTGGGAGTGCTGGGAAGCCAAGTCAGGATGTCACATGGAGAAGCGATGCAATCAGATCGGAAAGCCTAAAATCACTCCGGGGGCGCCTGGGTGGCTCAGTCGGTTAAGCGTCCGACTTGGGCTGAGGTCATGATCTCACAGTTTGTGAGTTCGAGCCCCGCGTTGGGGTGTCTGCTGTCCGCGCAGAGCCCACTTCGAATCCTCTGTCCCCGTCTCTCTCAGCCCCTTCCCCACTTATGCTCTCTCTCAAAAATAAATATTTAGGGGCGCCTGGGTGGATCAGCCGGTTAAGTGTCCGACTTCGGCTCAAGTCATGATCTCACGGTTCGTGGGTTCGAGACCCACGTCAGGCTCTGTGCTGACAGCTAGCTCGGAGTCTGGAGCCTGTTTCAGATTCTGTGTCTCCCTCTCTCTCTGACCCTCCCCTGCTCTCGCTCTCTCTCTCTCAGAAATAAATAAAACATAAAATAAATATTTAAAAATAAAGTTAGTTTTTAAATAATAAAATTAAAATAGAATAAAATCACTTTGTTATTTAGGTGAGAAGTGGGTTTAAGGAGGGAAAAGCAGATGAGAGGGACTAAGGATGCCCCACCTGGCATCTTTCCAGGAGGAAGGACAGGAGCCTCCCCAGCCCTGGGAAGGAGCACCCAGAATAGCAGGGAGGGGCCCACATCGACAACAGCCTCTCTTGGTCTCTCTTCTCCCTGAGTCTCCTCCATCAGAGGGCTCCTTCCAGGCGTGGCTCCTCCGCGCTGGGGTGGGGACACCTTCAGAGGTGGTGCCCATGATTTTCCAGGGCTTCAGAGACATGGAAGTGGGGAAGGGACAGCGGGAAGCTTAGGTAAACGCTGCTACAGCAGGGACTGCTCAGAACAGGCCTTGCAGGGACAGCTGGGTGGCTCAGTCGGTTGAGCGTCCGACTTCAGCTCAGGTCATTATCTCACGGTTCATGGGTTCGGGCCCCGCGCTGGGCTTTGTGCTGACAGCTGGGAGCCTGGAGCCTGCTTCAGATTCTGTGTCTCCCTCTCTCTCTGGCCCTCCCCTGCTCACGCTGTGTCTCTCTCTCTGTCTCAAAAATAAATAAAACATTAAAAAAAAAAAAAAAAACAGGCCTTGCAGCTGCATCTGGGGAGATTGAACTTGACAGAGCAGGGAGGTCTGGGCTGGGAACTTGGGGTGGGGCTCATCTCCATAGCAACCAGAAATAGCCCCAGACGGGCCCTGGCTCTGCCTTCTGATGGAGGAGCAAGGAACTTTTGTTACTGAAATACCCACAGTCAAAATGACCTGCCCAGAATAGCTCAGTTCCACGTTACCAGCCCCTCACGTGGAAGCGGCCACACCGACCTCGTGGCCTACCCAACCAGTGGTGACCGGAAGTTGAAGGATACCAACTGGTATCTCACTGGCTTGTTTGAAAGATGACAACTGGCTGAGTGAAAGAACTGGTATATTAAGCATGAATTTGTTCAACACTCGGGTACAAGAACTGTCAGTATTTTTCCTACATCACATAACATTTGATGATGAGCTATCCTTTGCCAAGAGGGTAAGATATTCAACCCCAGGCATGCTTGGAGGGGTGGCGGTGGTCTTTGCCCTTGAGCACAATAATCTGGGATTTACCTGGTGCCACTGGATAGGAGAGCTTCTCCGTGGGTTGAGAATCTTCTCTCCGTAGGAACAGCTCTTGAGATGCCCGCTGTCTGAGCCCAGGTGGTCCTGGGATGGCGAGCCTTCTCTCCCCTGGGCCAAGCAAGGGTTGAGGATGGCGCCCAATTGTTTTCCTGCCTCAAACCCACTGTAGCAGTTTGCTAGAGAAAGTACCACAAAGTAGGCGGCTTAAACTACAGAAACTGGGGGCGCCTGGGTGCCTCAGTCAGTTAAGCATCCAACTTCGGCTCAGGTCATGATCTCACCGTTCGTGGGTTCGAGCCCCACGTCGGGCTCTGTGCTGACAGCTCAGAGCCTGGAGCCTGCTTCCGATTCTGGGTCTCCCTCTCTCTCTCTCTCTCTCTAAAATGAATAAATGTTAAACAATTTTTTTTAAATATTAAAAAAATAAAATCAACTATAGAAACTCTTGTCTCACTGTTCTCAAGGCCAGCGTTCGAAATCAAGGTCTTGGCAGATTTAGTTCCTTCAGAGGCTGCGAGAGAGAATCTGTACACAAGGCCTCTGACTTCTGGCGGTTTGCTGACACTGGCAATCTTTGGCCTGTAGAACTCTGCCTTCATCTTCACATGGCTTTCCCTGTGTGCCTGACTGTGTCCGAATTTCCCCTTTTTATAAGAACAACAGTCCACTGGATTAGAGCCCACCCTCATTACCTCATCTTAACTAATTATATCCGCAAAAACCCGACTTCCACTTAAGGTCATGTACTGAGGTACTAGGGGCTAAGGTTTCAACATATGAATCTGGGGAAGACACAATTCAACCCATAACACTTCTGGATGCTGGGGTTGGGCCTCTAGGGGCCCCATGTGTCCAGCATTGGCTTCCAGTGCGCTCTGCCAACAGGGGGCGCTAGAGAGCATGCAGGGCTCCAGGAGGAGAAGGAAACGGCACTTCCTGGGGGTTTGGGGCTCCCCAACATCACAGGAAGTCTTCTTCACTAGTGGTGCCGGCTTCGTCCACTTCGGGACACCTTGGCATCCTTTGCTTAACCTTTTCAGTTACCTCGCTACCTAAGTGTACAGTGACACGCCCACCTTTCTGTTTCTCTTCTTCACAGTAAATGCTCTCTGGTCCCATAGCTGCTGTGGTTCGTCTTCTGACTGGACCCTTTGACAACCCCAACCACAGTCCTTTTTGTTCCGCACCCCTGCTCTCAACAGCCACACCCCACCTCTTGGGACTGGCAAATGCGAGCAGGGCAAGTGGGTTAACTCTAGAGGATCCCCCAAACTCCGCTTCTGCCCCTGGGCTCTGGGAAGTACCCCGTCCCCTCTGCAGCTCCAGCCATGTGCCCTCTCCCGCCCTCCAGCTCTCCCGGCCCCAGCTGCACACAGTGGGCCTCTTTTTCTTAGAAGGATGCAGAACTTCTGCGCTCAGCCAGCACTGACAACATCTGTCAGAGAAACCATAAGCCCACCCTGGGAGCAGGAAGGCTTGTTTACCCTCTTGGCTGAGAGACTCACTCACGGCTACCACGTGAGGAGTGAAGAAAAACTGAACAACTGCTCAGCCCTGCAAAGAGGCTGAGACTTAACCTAAATCACACTGATGCAGCCCTTTAGCATCCTGGTTTGGGAATCCTAAATATGAGACAGCTTATCAGCTTCAGGAGTTGCAGGCCCCCGCGGTGGGGTGGGGAGGGTTGCTATCCTCCACTCCAGCCCTCCCCTCGCCTTCTCTCCTCCTCCCATTCCACCCACTCCCACCCTCATCCTTTCTTCTGGAACAGGGGTTTTCAACCTGAAGATTGCATAATCAATTTAGTGCATAGCAAATAGCAGTTTTTTTAACTGAAAAAATTTTTAATGTTTATTTTTTATTTATTTTTTATTTCTCGGAGAGAGAGAGAGAGACAGCATAAGCAGGGGAGGGTCAGAGAGAGAGGGAGTGACAGACTCTGAAATAGGCTCCAGGCTCTGAGCTGGCAGTCAGCACAGAGCCCGACGTGAGGCTCGAACCCATGAACCGCGAGATCATGACCTAAGCGAAAGTCGGACGATTAACCGACTAAGCCACCCAGGCGCCCCTTGTTTATTTTTGAAAGACACAACACACACAAGCAGGGGAGGGGCAGAGAGAGAGGGAGACACAAAAACTGAAGCAGGCTCCAGGCTCCGAGCTGTCGGCACAGAGACCGACGCGGGGCTTGAACTCAGGAACTGTGAGATCATGACCAGAGCCGAAGTCGGCGCTTAACCAACTGAGCCACCTGAGCACCAGAGCGATTTTTTTAATTACAAAATTAAATAGAAAATTTCAGAGTACATCAAAACAGAAAAATAGTCCCAGAGCTGGCCTAGGGAAAATCAGAATTTTGCTTTTTGTATTTTGTTTTTAGCTGATGTAATTCTATCTCCTTCTGGGGGGAGGGAAAAAGATAGCACTCATGATAAAATGGCTTAAGCCATTTTTAGACAAATTTCAATAGCATTAAGATTCGTTCCGGGAAATTGGTTACCCACCTACCCACCCAGCTGTCTTCAGTCAGGGGCCCAGTGGGGGTGCGTGGCTGTCTCAGTTGGTTAAGCGTCTGGCTCTTGATTTCAGCTCAGGTCATGATCTCATGGTTCGGGGGATCGAGCCCCACGTCCGGCTGGGTTCCATGTGCTGATGGTGAGATCCCTGCTTGGGATTCTCTCTCCTCTTTCTCTGCCCCTCCCCCTGCAGCCTGGATCTGGGGTTTGCCCACTAATCCTTGGGAATTACAAAGCCTGTCTAGGGGTATCCTGATAAGAAGGCAGCAGTCACCGAGAGGGAATTGTCAGACTCATAACCGCTGCATGACCTTGGGAGAAACCCAGCTTGCTTTGCTGTAGCCTTTATCTGTGTCCCTCCTCCCTGCCTGACTGCTGGGCTGGTCTTTTCTGTTTCAGTCTGAACTGATTTTTACTCTTTTGGTCCCAAACAGGTTTTTCCTCTTTCAGCTGCACTTATAAAATATACATCTGTGTGTGGGGCACCCGGGTGGCTTAGTTGGTTAAGCGTCCGACTTTCGCTCAGGTCATGATCTCGCGGTTCATGGGTTCGAGCCCCGCGTCGGGCTCTGTGCTGACTGCCAGCTCAGAGCCTGGAGCCTGTTTCAGTCTGTGACTCCTCTCTCTCTGACCCTCCCCTGCTCACGCTGTCTCTCTCTCTCTCTCTCTCTCCTAGAAATAAATAAAACATAAAAAAAATTTTTAAAAAGATATATATACATCTGTGTGTACTTCATCCTGATATAAAATGTATTTCTTTTTCTTTCATTTTTGAAAGAGAGAGAGAGGGGGAGGGAAGGGCAGGGGGTGGGGGAGAACAGAGGCTCCAAAGCAGGCTCTGTGCCAACAAACAGCAGCGAGCCCCAGGCGGGACTTGAACTCACAAACCTTGAGATTATGACCTGGGCCAAATTTGGACGCTCAACTGACTGAGCCACCCGGGTGCTCCTAAAATGTATCTCTCACTGTGGGGTAGGGGTTAAGATAAATAAATAAAAATAGAGCCACCATGTGGTAAACTGCTTCCCAAACTTTGTAATGTCATGGCTCAGAGAGAGAATGATTATTTGTTCAGTACAAATGGGATGTGTTCTGCTCACTGGGACAACTGCGTGATGCTTCGTGGGGCTGCAGAGGTGACTGGGCCCCTGGACCAGTCACCCTGGCCCCCACCGGGCTGTCCCAGGGTGAAGGGAGCAGTGTGCTGGGGATACTCGGGCCACACCACACAAGAAAGCGCCCCTCTGGGAAAAAAAAAATCTCACTCGAGATTAGGAGGGATCACAACTCAGCAAAGAGCTATCTTTTCCGGAAACAAGCAGAGCCTCAATGGACTTGAAGGTGGAAGTGTGAGTTCTGACACTTGGAGCCAGACAGGCGGCACTTTGCTGCGAACTCAGTTCAGCTATGAATTGCCCTTGAGCCTCTCAGCGTGGGAACTAGAAGCCACTGACCCCTTTCACAGCTGGGAGATTCTAATATGTTTATATGTCGTGTGTTTATTTTATTATTATTCTATTTAAAGATTTTATTTATTTTTAAAGATTTTGTTTCCAAGCCATCTCCACACCCAACGTGGGACTCGAACTCACAACCCCAAGACCCAAGCATCATCGCATGTGCTACTGACTAAGCCAGCCGGGCGCCCCCATAGTCGTATATTTTTATTAAATTTGCAAAATTTGGACATCGAAGCTGGACTCAACTGAGCCTGCTATCTCGTCTCCACTCTGACTTCCTCTTCAACACATTTCCTTTCCTGTCAGGAGGCCTAACGATGGCCACATACTGCGTTTTCCTGATTGTGTATTTTAGTTCTCAAACAAGGCCTGCAAAAGCTTTAGGCCCCACAAAACCTGCAGTTGACTTTGTGAGCAGCCAAGTTTCGCAGAGGGTGGGGGTGGGAAGGTACTGGTTCCCCACCTTCCCTTTTATGGTCCTCGAAGCTGCCGTTCTTACATACCCTTTACTGGGTGGATTTTCACTTTCGTTTTGAAATTTGTTATTAATACTGAGAATGTGCACAATCAACAATGAAACATTACAACAGAGTAGACAATAAATACGGAGTCACCAGCCTGCCCTGATTGCCCAGGGTCATGCCTCAGTGGGATAAGCCAAAAACAATGTCTGCTGGTTCTTTCCAGAAATTTTATCTTTTTTTAAAGGTTTATTTGTTTTTAAGAGAGAGGAGGAGACAAGAGTGTAAGCAGGGGAGGAGCAGAGAGAGGGAGACACAGAATCTGAAGTAGGTTCCAGAGCTGTCAGCTCAGAGCCAAACATGGGCCTCGAACTCATGGACTGTGAAATCATGACCTGAGCTGAAGTCTGACACTTAACCAACTGAGCCACCCAGGCACCCAACTTTCTGGAAATTTTAGATCTACATCTAGATCCTAATTTTAGTACAAACAGAAGCTTTTTTTCTTTTCTTTTTTTTTAAAAGCATATTCATGCACCGGTTTGTACTTACACTTGATTTTAGCGAAAAGGCTGAGAAGCGATTATACACCAGCTTGTACTTAACAAACTGACAATTTTTCTGTATCTGCACATAGAATTTGCCTTCAGTTTTTTTTGTTTTGTTTTTAAACAGCTGCATAGACTGTATGTGCCAAAATTAATGTAACTGCTGGGGCAGATTATATCACGGTCCATCATGGCAGAAATTCTTGCCCTAGTCCTGCAAGGTCCCACCTGCTTCTGCGTAAGACCTCGCAGAAGGCCAGGGGCACCTGGGCGGCTCAGTCAGTTGAGTTTCCAACACTTGATTTTGGCTCAGGTCATGATTTCACAATTCATGGGCTCGAGCCCCGCAATCAGGCTCTGTGCTGACAGTGAAGGGCCTGCCTGGGCTTCTCTCTCAAAAATAAACTTTATTTATTTTTAAATTTTTTAATGTTTTATTTATTTCTAGGGGAGAGAGAGAGAGAGAGAGAGAGAGCGCCAGCGTGAGCAGGGCAGGGCCAGAGAGAGAGGGAGTCACAGACTCCGAAACAGGCTCCAGGCTCCGAGCTGGCAGTCAGCACAGAGCCCGACGAGGGGCTCGAACCCACGAACCGCGAGATCATGACCTAAGCGAAAGTCGGATGCTTAACCAACTAAGCCACCCAGGCGCCCCTCAAATATAAACTTTAAACAATATATAAATAAAATCAAACTCTGATCCTGTAAAATTGATGCACCACCACCATCACGTGGGGACCCCCCCCGCTTCCCCCTTAAAGATCAACCCAGAGGTGGTGGTAGTTTACATAAAAACTACAGCTGCCCAGTGGGCGCCGCCCAGTGCTGGGTCCTAAGCTGAAATGAGTCAGCTCTATTTTGCAAGCCATATAATGAGGCTGCCTTACGCCCAGTTCCATTCAATTACTGCCTTGTTTAAATCTTTCAGCTGGGACGCTGCTGGGCTGGAGCAACTGAAAGCTAGAACATTCTAGAGGGAGCAGCGCCACCGCGAGGCCAGCCTCGGTGGAAGCGGCCCGGAGGTGGGCATTGCTACCGCCCGGACAGTGGGGTTGGTGAAGGCATCGGGTCCGGGCACCGAGCCCTTCTCCCCATACGCACATTGTCACCCCCAACCTCAGAGAGTCTGGGTCTGACTTCAAGACATAGATGAAGTTTTTCCTGGCTCCTCTCTGCCTGCCCGCCCACCATGTTCTGGAACTGGGTCCTGCATTCATTTACAAGGCTAGAGACTACCTTAACCGGGGGGCAAAGTCAGACTCGGGGCTCCATACATGAGGAGTGAATGGAGGTGCGCCAGCAAGTGACCGTTCGGCGTTCCCCACACCAGGTTGCGCTTCTTATGCCCCCATTAGGTGAGTATGCACTTTTGAGCTGAGGGCTTTTATGATAAAGTCCCCCGTGACGTACCCAACTGCTTATTCCGGGTCTCTCTGGGGACGGGATGGAGAGTGCGGAATGCGCAGACCCATTAGTTATTATGCAATAAGGGAAGTCAATCCAAGCCTACGGTCTCGGAGACTACAAGTTCCACAATACATCCTTCCACTAGCGTAGAGAAACGCTGATTGAAGGAGCGTTGCCTTCTGGGAATTGTAGTCTTCAGCTTGTTTATGATGCAGGCGAATCTTGGAGGGGAGGGGAGAGTGAGTAAACTATGACCACGTGACGCCGAGATCAGGTGGTTGGGACAGCCTCCGCGCAAGAGCTGTGATTGGCTGACTCTAATACGAACGACGCCACTAGGGGCGGGGGCTGGAGAGGCGCAAGCGCACTGCGTTGGGAGTCTCGGGACCCTTCTCCGAGAGACTATGGCGCTCAACAAGAATCACTCGGAGGGCGGCGGAGTGATCGTCAACAACACAGAGAGGTGAAAACACTGCGGAAGGATCTTGGAGGAACGGAGGCCGGGGTTTGAAGGCGTGGGCGGTGGTCCGTGGGCAGTCGGGGATAAGCCCGTGAAGAGGGGAAACTGATGGGGTGCGGTGGGGAGGGGGGGTAACGGCTGGAGGCGGGGCCGCCGGGAAGAGGGCCGGTCCAGGAGGTGCGGCCGGGAAGTCCAGATTAGCCCTGGGATGGGGGTGGGGCGGCTGGACGGGGATAGGGCTTGGGGAGACAGGCAGGGCCCCGGGGTCGTTCTTGAGCCCCCTTCCCAGAGTCGATGACTTCAAGAGATGAGAGGAGTCCTAGACAAAAATAATTGCCGTTTATTGGGCGTTTACTAAGTGTCAGCCCCTGCTCCTCTCCTCTCTTATTTAACACACAAGTACTGCGCGGCATATCATACTGTTAATACACGTTTTACACGTAGGGAAACTGAGGCACGGAGAAGTTGAGTAACTTGCCTGAGGTCGCAGAGCTGTAAATAACCAATATGGGATTCCAGGAAAAGCGTCTTTACTCAAGCGTCGGTAGGCTTAACTACCAGTGTGTAGCCTTTCAGTATATTCCCAAACTGCTGAGTTTCCGAAAAGATGCGATACTGAGGTCCAGAGGTGCGGTTAAATAGGTAGCGTTTGTCAATGTCTAACACAATTCCCGGCACCGTGTCCGTCCTTGTCTCTTACTTTTGAATGCCTGTTGACTTGCCTTACTCCCCAGAAGCGGGGTCTCCCAACTTAAGAGTTCTTTCTTCCCACCCCTCCAATCAGTTCTGTCTCCCCTCCCCATCTCTGGACTTCCCAGTGGCTTTTCTCTGGCTCCTTGGGCGCTGAGAATAAGATCGCCTAGCTTTGGTAGAGCTATGCTCTGTCTGAAATGCCTTTGGAAGGCAGATGGCGTTTAGGAAGAAGCCTGAGTCACCAGAAGAGACTTGGTGGGATCAGAGCCTTGTAGCCTGCTAAGGCCAGCACCCAGGAATGCTTGATGAGTCGGGAGAAAGCCTGGGGTGCCCCCAGCCTCAGAATACCGACTTCCCTTCTTACCTGCTCAGGTCCGCTGGACCAGCCTGTTCTTAGTAATGACCTCTTTTCTCTGAGTTCTCCTCTTTTCTGCTACCAGTCCTCTTTCCCACTCACCCCTCCCCAGTGAAGAAAGTTGTGAAGTTTGGGAGAAGGAGGAAGAAGACCAATGGAACCCTGTGAATTTGGATCTTATTATCTTATAATCCGAGAAACCTCACATTGTTCCCAGTTTGTAGGCTGTCTGTGCCAGAGCCAGTCTGGGGCCTGGAAAAACACTTTTGATGCCATTTGGTAACATCTCCTGGGACTATTTTTCTTTCTTCTTTTCTCAGTGGGACCTTGTGGGACAAGAATGTATCTCTCCTGCCTGGGCCTCCTACCTGGCTTAGAGCTCTGTGCTGCTAAATAATAGTGTGCCTTGTTTGAGAAGATGCTTCAGCCTCATTTCCCAAAGAATTGCATATACAGTAATTGAAGTTTAGTGTTTAAGTTTTCGTGTGTAAAATAGCCTTGCTCTTGAAGTCATGAATCCCTTTGAGAGTGGTCAAAGCCATGGATTCTCCCAGAAAAATGCATGTGCACCATCATCTCACAGGCTTCGTGGTCTGACACCCCAGGAAACCCAGGTTTAAAAAAACCCTGAAGTAAGCCCTTTGGGGGTGCGTAGAGCTGTGTCTTAGAGGGTTTGTGTGTTAGGACTCAAAAACAAACCAACAAAAAAGAACACTTATAATAAGGACTCAGAAGAAAAGGGGAGAGTTAACCCAGGTAATCTAACCTGATTGGAGGGGGATTACGGCGTTAAGGCTTTAAAGCCCTCAGGTTCCCTGGTGTGGTTACGGGGGCTTGCGACTTGGAGAAATTCTGCATCCCTCGGCCCTGCCCTCCCTTCCAAGGCTGTATTAATGGTTTTCTTGCAGCAGCGTCAAACAGAGACTCCATACGCTGGGCACCTGCTTCCCAGGGGGGTGCAGTCCCTGGGGAGAACAGATCATGACTTCGAACTGGCTCATCAGGGCTTTTCCTCATTTCTTATCCCAGCATCCTGATGTCTTACGATCATGTGGAACTTACATTCAGTGACATGAAGAACGTGCCCGAGGCCTTCAAAGGGACCAAGAAAGGCACCGTCTACCTTACCCCTTACCGGGTGAGTTGCACGGTGTGATGGCTGGTTTGAAAGCTCGTATTTTCTGGAAGCTGATGTGCGTTTTAGGTCAGCCTCGTGAGTCCAGTGGCCTCTGAACCTGGTGAATGTTCGTTCTTCACTCCACACGTTTGTGTCACATGTTCTTGGATTCTAGAACCCTCGGGCTGGGCAACTGAACTGACCCAGGGCGTTGAATCCGTGCAAAGTCCAGATCCGTTGCTGTCGACGGGTCTGTCCCCGCTGCTGGGATGACTTCGGTCTGGAGTAGGAGGCTCTTATTAGTTTGATTTCCGTCAGAGTAGCCCACGAGGCCTTTGTGTACATCCAGAGTGGTAAACAGGATACAGTAGCATGGCCACCGCCTCCAGGCTGGGCAGAGAGCCCGGCAGCACCCTGCAGAGCGAAAAGTGCCAGACTGCAGAATGGGCCCTGCCTGAGAATTACCCAGGCCGGCTCTGAGAGCTTTCCAGAAAAAGACAAGTGGCCATTCTTTTTTTTCTTTTCTTTTTTTTTAGTTTTTTTTAATGTTTTGTTTATTTTTGAGAGAGAGCTAGAGACAGCATGAGCAGGGGAGGGTCAGCGAGAGAGGGAGACACAGAATCTGAAGACAGGCTCCAGGCTCTGAGCTAGCTGTCAGCTCAGAGCCTGACGCAGGGGCTCGAACCTACGAACCATGAGATCATGACCTGAGCCGAAGTCAGATGCTTAGCCAGCTGAGCCACCCAGGCGCCCCTGACAGATGGTCATTCTTGAAAAAAAGGTTCACTGCCTGGAGCTACCAAGAGTTAGATTTAAAGATGGTTGGAAGAGGGGCGTAGCTTTAAGTTTTTATCAGCGGGCCTTGGCAGAGAGACAAGGGAGCCTGAAAACCCCTTTTCTGTGATCTTCAGTCACAGATCAAAGTCACAGGTTTAAAAAAAAAGGTTTTTGTCTTCGTGTTTACTCATTTTTTTTTTTAATTTTTTTTTTTTTTTAATGTTTTATTTATTTCAGGAGAGAGAGACAGCGTGAGCAGGGAGGGTCAGAGAGAGAGGTCGAGTCACAGACTGAAACAGGCTCCAGGCTCTGAGCTGGCAGTCAGCACAGAGCCCGACGCGGGCTCGAACCCACGAACCGTGAGATCATGACCTAAGCGAAAGTCAGACGCTTAACCGACTAAGCCACCCAGGCGCCCCTGTGTTTACTCATTTTATGAGAAAGGGAGACAGCATGAGTGGGGTAAGGGCAGAGAGAGAGGGAGACACAGAATCTAAAGCAGGATCCAGGCTCTAAGCTGTGAGCACAGAGCCCAACCCGGGCCTCGAACTCACGAACCAAGAGATCGTGACCTGAACCGAAGTCAGGCACTTAACCAACTCAGCCACCCAGGTGCCCCCTGAAGTCACGGGTTTAAAACAGAGGGTTGTCCAAGTGCGGGGCAGGAAACTTGCTGCTGTTTGGGTAGCCCCCGTCTCCCAGGATCTAACCCCTCCTGCCACTCCCGCAGCCCCGGATCTGGGCGTCAGGCTACAGCTCCCTGCTCTGCCCACCCCTGCCTCTGCCCCAGCTCTGCAGCGCCCTTCGCGTCTGCGCCGCATCCGCCACCTCCTCACCACCCTTCAAATGCCAGAACGGTCTGTCCCTCTCACCTCTGCCGTGAGTGGCGAGTCTTTTCTCTCATGAACACCCACGTTCGGCCTCCAGCCAGGCCGCACGTGAGACCTTTCACATTCAAGGCGCTCTCTAGAAACTTCCTTGGTGTAGAGCGCCCTGGGGCTGCCCGCGCTGGGAGCAGACTCCTCATGCACAGGAAGTGCTAGCTGGGGGATGGGGGAGAGGGTCCATGCCGAGGGGTGGCCGCTGATGGCTCCCGTCCTGTCTCCCTGCAGGTCATCTTTCTGTCCAAAGGAAAGGATGCCATGCAGTCCTTCATGATGCCGTTTTATCTGATGAAGGACTGCGAGATCAAGCAGCCTGTGTTTGGTGCGAACTACATCAAGGGAACGGTGAAGGCAGAAGCTGGAGGTGGGTGATGGGGGCTCTGGGCCATGGGTGGGGCTTCCAGACACGCCACTGCTAGGCCTGCCCTCGGACCCTTACCACCCCCTTGCCCTGTTCTCTCCTGGCTCCGGATCAGCTTCCGAGGCCAGCACCCAGGCTGCCCGTTGTTCGGCAGAGGTGGGTTTTGTCAGGAGCCAGGAGATGCTGGTGTTAAAGACAGCAGCTCAGATCACATTCTCAGAGCGAAATCGGCGAACTCACTGAAAGATAAGAAAAAATGGCTTCATGTAACCTGCGGAATGTGTGCACGTTTTAGGTATCAGGTTCTTGGGAATGGCCTTTTCCCGAGAGCCAGGAAGAGCCAGCTGTCCCTCTGCCACCAGAGATGCCCTGCTTGGTGGCTGGCTTTTGGGCAGACACTAGAGAGACTTTGTTGAACTTGGCCTCCCCCTCACGCCCAGCTGGGTCGAATCTTGGCCTCTAGGGGCTCGCGGTTCCCCTCTGGCAGAAGCCAGGCTCGAGGGGCCAGGGGTCCATCCTGAGGCCCCTCAGGAGGGGAGATCTGCTCTGAACTTGAATGTCCCTTGTTGCTGAGTGAGCCTGCCCCCAGGGACGCTCGTGGGGGTGGGAGGCTCTAGGGCTGAGGGGCTTCCGCCGCTGGGGGCGCCATGACAAGCTTGTTCCGAGAAAAGCCACCTCTTCCAAAGAGCGAAGGAGGCACAGGCGGGAGGCGGGCACTGCAGAGCCAGCCCTTGCCCCTCAGGCCACCAGGTCACTGGCCGGAGACCCCAAGAGAACAGAGAGCCGTCTCTTGAGGGGTCACCCGTGTTCTTTTCCTGAGCTGCTGACACACTGTCCCCCTCCCAGGTGGCTGGGAAGGCTCTGCGCCATACAAGTTGACCTTCATGGCAGGGGGCGCCATCGAGTTTGGACAGCGGATGCTGCAGGTGGCGTCTCAAGGTATCAAAGCTCTGAAAGCCCCGGGGTGAGGGACACACTGACATGCGTGCGTTTAGTTTGTGCATTTGAGTTTGTCTCCTTTTTATTCTGATTTTATAAGCCCTCGAGAGAAGTCTCTGGGCCCCCGGACCACCCGGGGCTGGACATTGGGAAGGAAGCTTGTAATTAGCATCCCTCTGGCCTGTGCCTCGACGGCTGGCTTTGCCCCGTGTGGAGCAGGTGTAGGACATCTTGACAAAGCTCTTTGGACTCCAGGGCGTTTTACTGTGGCCTCGTGAAAACAAACAGGAAACCCAACCATTAAGCTCCGTTAGCCCTTGAAACCCCCAAGCTGTGTTCAGCAGACATGCTCACGTCGCCCCCAGCCTCACCCCAGCTCCAGCTGCCTCCCCGTCCCCAAGCCTCCCTCTCTTTTCTGTCCGTCTGTCTATTTGTCCACCCCTCCCCCTGCTCTTGACCTCCCCCGCCCTGGCTCTGACCTCTCTCCCCATCCAGACCCCTCACTTCTTCCCTGACCAACGCCGGCTCCAGCGTGGGTGGGGAGCGGAACGGGGCGGGGTCAGGCACGGCTGCTGTGCACATTCTGGGGACCCCGCAGCCCCCCTCGGTAGGCGACGCTCATTTCTCTCTCCCCTTGTACTTATAGCCTCCCGAGGTGAAGCCCCCAATGGAGCCTATGGGTATTCTTACATGCCCAGCGGGGCCTATGTCTTTCCCCCGCCAGTCGCCAATGGAATGTACCCCTGCCCTCCTGGCTACCCCTACCCACCGCCCCCACCTGGTGAGTGTGTCCTTTGCTGCCCACCCCACACCCCGCCCACCCACTAACCGCTCCCACCCAGGCCAGGGGGTCGTAGAGGGCAGACTTGTTCTTCAAGCTGCTTCAGGACTAACAGAGGAGCCGGAGAGGCCCGGGAGCTGCCGGCGGAGGGGCTGGGCTGCTCACTGGGCCCCTGTCCCTCTCTTGCCGAGCAGAGTTCTATCCGGGACCCCCCATGATGGACGGGGCCATGGGATATATGCAGCCCCCACCACCGCCCTACCCTGGGCCCATGGAACCTCCGGTCAGCGGCCCCGATGTCCCCTCTACTCCTGCAGGTGAGGCCCTGGGCTGCCGGCAGTCTTGGGGTGGGGGGCCAGCCCTCCCCTCCCCTCCCCTCTCCTCTCCGTGGCTGTGTGGGGAGCCTCAGAGAACGGCTGCGGGTTGGCCGAGAGCCCCACGTGGATGACCCTGAGCCTTGGACTGGTCCCGGGGACTATCAGTGTGGTGGCTGCCGGGAGGGTCTAGATTCCAGCCACCACCCCACCCCCCCCGCCCCTGGCTCTCTTCCCCAGCTAGCCATGTGCCCGGGAGCAGGGGAGGTCCCCCTCTGTTGTCTTGTCATCTACCCATCTGGTGGGATCACGGCCAGGAGAGAGAGGGGGACAAAGGAACTGGAAAGGACCGGACCGGGCGGCTGCGGGAGGAGCGACGCCTGGCGGGGGGCTCCTGCGTCAGCGCAGCCCCAGGAGCAGCTGGAGGAGGCGAGGGCTTGTCGCTGGGCCTCACCCCAGGTGTGTTTGCTCCCGCAGCTGAAGCCAAGGCTGCGGAAGCGGCTGCCAGCGCCTATTACAACCCGGGCAACCCACACAACGTGTACATGCCCACGGTGAGCAGGGTGGTGCGCGGGCGGCCGGGTGCAGGGCGTTAGGGGCGGGCAGGCCTGGTCTTGTTGCGACCCTTCTAATGCACTCTTTCTTCCTTCCTTCCGTAGAACCAGCCTCCACCACCTCCCTACTACCCCCCGGAAGATAAGAAGACCCAGTAGACCCCTCCCACCCCTGCCTCCCACCCCTCGTCACTCTTCCCTTCCCTTCCCCTTGGGGCTGAGACTGGGGTTTGGGGGGTGATGGAAGGGCCTTGTCTTCCTCCAGCTCTGATTATAAACCACTTCCCAGGGACTGGTGTTGAGGGAAGGGGGTCCCCCCCGACTCGGAGCCGCGCCTCCCAGCTTCCCAAGCTCGCTCAGAGCCCGCGGCGCCGCTCGGTCGTGCTTCCCTGTCGCCGCCTCCGGGGCTCCGTGCGGGAGCGTCCACCTCGTTCCTGTCTTGCTCTAGTAGCTTCTCCCCACGGAGACTCTCTGGCCGCCTCCTGTGCCGCAGTCCAGCTCCCTCGTTTTGGAATCCACTTTATACTCAGCCTTGTGAACTCCTTCAGACCAGCTTCGCGTCTTCCTGGGGGCCCCCGCCAGGCCCCCCTCACATTCCCTGCACTCTGGTCTGTGCCTAACCGTGGAAATGAGACTGTCAGCCCACGTTCCAGCCCCGGTCACCCTCCTCTCCCTTCCCTGTCCTGGGTCATCTGTCGCCACTGCTTTGTAACTTTTTGGAGCTTCAGTGTGAGCTTCCTGAGGAGGGGGGAGGGGGGGAGGGGTGGGCTGCATCAGGACCAGGCCGCTGCGCCTCTGCGCCGAGGAGGGAGCCCGCTGCTTGTGGGAGCGTTCTTGGCATTGGTTTCCCTTTGCCTCCTCTCTCTTCTCTCTAGAAGGGGCTTCTTGGACTGGATGCATGTTCTTCCCGTCATGCTGTTCAGGGGCCGCCGGTTGGGCTGGAACAAAGGCCCTGACCCCTGGGGCCTGGCCTGAGCCTGTGTGCTGACCGTGACTGCCCACCAGCCCCTCACCCTGCCCTCTTCCCTTTAAGCTTCATGCCTAATTGGTGATAAGCCCCTGGATGCACTAAAATTTGCTCTCATTTGCTTCTGGACTGGCCGTGAAGTGAGGAGATGGTTATTTAAAAAGAATTCCCTATTTATTTGACAAAACGACAACCACCACCACCACCAGTTAATATATTAATGTGAAATAAACCCTGTTTGCACCTTGATTTGTTTGCTGAAAATGTAAAATAGTAAAAATGAAGTGACTGGACCTTTCTGGCTCTGGGTGTGGTGACCTGCGAGAGCTCTTGGGGGGAGAACAGTCTGGCTGCTGAGGGCCCCGGGGAGACTCTTCCCGCCCCGTGTGAGAGCCCGCGTTCCCACAGTGCACTGGGGCCCGGGACCACTGAGGCCTCCCACGGCTCCATTCCATGGTGGTTACTCAGCAACTCTGCCCACCCACGGGGGCCCCTGGGGCCGCCCAGCCCCTGCGCTGTGCTCACCGCCTCATGGAAGGGTGCCTGTGGGAGGAACACGTCAGGTGATCCCTCCTGTGCGCTCCTCCTTGTGAACCTCCGTGCTTGGGAGCAGGGAAGAGCCAACCTCCATGCCCAGGCCTGCAGCGCCCTGGCCCCTGGCCTGGAGGAAGGCCATGGGCAAGGCATTGGTGCATCTGGGAGCTCTGAGGAAACCCAGCACCGGAGGGTCCTACTTTCTAGTCCCTTCTCGACTGCGCCGCCTCTCCAGCCTCTTCCTCTGGCCAGCCCCGCCCAGGAGTCCCTGGGGTTGGCTAACCCCCTACAAGGGCATGTGAAGGGAGCACTCTCTTGACCGTCCTTGTGGGGGGCAGGGGCACCAGGGCCAGCTCCGCCCAGCGCAGTTTGGCCCAGTCACCTTGGTGGAATGTCACCTGTGGGGTGGAGCAGGCTGAGGAGTTGGCTGCCTGCCCTCTGGGGAGATGCCTCTCTGGAGCCCCCACCCTGGGCTCTGCCCACCCCCACCCTAGGTCTGTGAGTGAGAGAACCCCACCAACGCCAGGCGGCTCCCCTCAGCCCTTGGCCCAGCTGAGTGCTCACTCGGGAGGGGGCGGGGTGACGCTGATGCCCCCTGCTGGGGGGTGCTGGACACCCCCCCCTCCAGGGGCCTCTGTGGGAGGGTGGGGTGGGGCCGGGCCCGCCCACTGGGTCCACCTGCCTCCAGCCCAGGGAGAGTTCTTCCCAGGATCCCAGCCGGGCGGGAGGGAGAAAGGTGCAGCCCTCAGAGATGGTGAAACCCTGGCCGGAACCTCCCCCCACCCGCCGGCCCCCACCCCTCCCTGGTGCAGGGTGGCACCCTGTGCTCTTTGCATAATCCTGTGGCTTTGCTATCTTCACCCTGCGGCAGCAGCTCGGCAGAGGGGAAGGGCAGAGCAGGCCACCATGGCGACACTCCTCTCCCACTCCCAGCGGCGTCCTCCCCTCTTACGCCAGGCCATCAAGATAAGGCGCCGCAGGGTCAGAGATCTGCAGGATCCCCTGCCCCGAACGGCTCAGGAGGTAGGAGTGACCTCAGTGAAGAGAGTGGCCAGGGTGCGGCTCTGTGATCTCAGGGTGGGCGCTCCGCCTCTCGCTGGCTGGGGCTGAGGATGCGGTCCCCTCCCTGAAGTGGCACCTGGGCAGGGCCTTCTGGGCTGGCAGACCGCGGTCTGCCGTGTGTTCCCTGGGCCATCCTGGGCCTTGGGGCTGGGGCTCTGCTCTGAGCTCCAAAGGCACCAGCTCTGCTCGGGAGTGGCCCTGCTGTGGGCTGGGCTGCTCAGGGGGAGGGGGGCCAGCTGAGCAGCCCCCAGGTCTGCTTGGCATGAGCCTCAGTCTCCCATCTCCACTGCTGGGCCTCACTTCCGCCGCTGGGGTGCGAGCGTGGCCGCCCCGATAAGCGGTGCTGTTTCCTCTGGGGAAGGAAGGGAGGT
Source organism: Proteles cristata cristata (assembly GCA_017311185.1). Classification (NCBI taxonomy): domain Eukaryota; kingdom Metazoa; phylum Chordata; class Mammalia; order Carnivora; family Hyaenidae; genus Proteles; species Proteles cristata. Next base: position 672,323 of record JAESUZ010004822.1, read on the forward strand.
TGGGGCCACGGGTGCCGCGAGCTCACCCTGCTGGGGCAGCCGAGCACCGATGGACCTCAGCCGCGGCCGGCCGGGGGACCAGGAAGACGCCCCGGGGCCCGAACTCCCCGGAGGCCTGCTGTGGGAACAGGTGTGCGGCCCTGGTGGGTTGGAGGCCGGGAACCGGGGACCCCGCAGCCCGAGGCCTGGGCCTGCTCGGTAAGGAGTTGTTCCTGCTGTCTGAGCCCTGGTCCGGGCCTCGGGGACACCCTGTCTTTTCACCTTGCTCCCCCAGATCGAGCCCCCATCCCACCACTTCTCCCCTGAAGAGGTAAGAGTAGGACTGGGGAGGCAGTGAGGGGCTGAGAGGCAGCCCGCACCCTTCGGAAGGCACTGCTCCTGGGCCACTGGCCAAGGCTGATGGCAACAGCGGGGGGTGGGGGTGGGGACTTCTGGGTCTTGACCCCCCCCACCCCCCGCCCGTGTGGGTCTCTCATCTCAGCTTTGGGCGTGCAGTGCTGGTGCCAGGGGCCGCTGCCGAGGGGGGGAGGGGCGGGACTCGGTTCGCAGTGGGCGGACGGGGGTCCCTGAGGTGACCTGCTGTGCCTCAGCGGGCCCTGCTCTACGAGGAAGCTGTCTACACCATCCTGCACCGCCTGGGGCAGCCCGAGCCCAACCATGTGACTGAGGCCTCCGAGCTGCTTCGATACCTGCAGGAGGTGAGTCCGGCCCCCGCTCCGCCCCCATCCTGCAGCCTGGACTCTGGAGTCCTCTCCTCCCGGCCGGCCGCCCCCGCCCTGTGCCCCAAGCCGCCTCCGCTCCCACCCCCCCAGGCCTTCCACATGGGGCCCGAGGAGCACCAGCAGCTGCTGCAGCAGGTCCAGAAGCTTGAGGTAACCCTGGTCCAGGACCGCCGTAGGCGAGGACAGGGGACGGGAACCCCAGCTCCCTCCGGGACTCAGGCTCACCCTCCCGTCCTTCCAGAAGCCAATATTTTGTCTGAAGGCGACAGTGAAACAAGCCAAGGGCATTCTGGGCAAAGATGTCAGTGGTGAGTAGAGGGTGAGGGGCCCTGAGGGCCTTCTTCCCAACTCCTCCTTCTCCCCATCGGGCTGTTCCAGAACTCGGCAGAAGCTCCCATCTCCCGGACGTCCCCCAGGGCTCACCTGGGTGCTGCTGGCCCCGGGGCCCTTCGAGTCTGTGGATGGGCAGGGGCTCTGCCTGTGGGGTGATGAGGGAGTTTCCCAGGGAGCTGGGCCAACACCCTGGCGCCCTCGTCCTTTCCCCCTTCCCCAGGACTCAGTGACCCCTACTGCCTGCTGGGCATTGAGCAGGGGGTGGGCGTGCCGGGGGGCAGCCCTGGGTCCCGGCACCGGCAGAAGGCTGTGGTGAGGCACACTATCCCGGAGGAGCAGACCCACCGCACCCAGGTCATCACCCAGACCCTCAACCCTGTCTGGGAGGAGACCTTCATCCTGTACGTGGCCCTGCGCCCCCCCCCTCCCCTCAGTGAGATCAGCAGGACTTCCTGGCTCAGGGGAGGGGACTGGGCTTGACCAGAGGAGGAGCCTGCTCCCTGGGCCAGAGACAGGACAGAGCAGTGACCCACGTGTGCTGGGGGGGTGTGGAGGGTTGGGCACAGCTGGGTTGATCTGGGCTGGTAGGCCGAAGCCTTACCTTAGAGAAGGAGTTTACGGAGGGGGGGAGTGGGGGGTGGAGGGGAAGCTCCCAGGGACGGGCGCTGGTTGGGCTCCGGCCCTCCAAGGCCCTCAGCCATGCCCTCTCTCTCCTCCCTATAGGGAGTTTGAGGACATAAGCAACTCAAGCTTCCATCTGGACATGTGGTGAGGGGCATCCCCTGCTGGCAGGGTCAGGGAGACAAAGGGGGCAAGTGGGGGCGCAGATCCTCCCCCCGAAGGGGTCGGGGGCTCCCAGGACACCCTCTCTGCCTCTTGCTCAGACCTTTGTCCCCTCAGGGACATGGACACTGTGGAGTCTGTCAGACAGAAGCTCGGGGAGCTCACCGACCTGCACGGGCTGCGGAGGTGAGCGCCACAGGGAGCAGGTTCCTGGGGAGGGGGTGGGGGTTGTCTGCTGGGCTGCAGGATGGGGATGGATCCCCGCCTGACCCCTCAGTGTCTTGGCCCATCCCCCTCACGGACACTGCCTGGAATAGGATCTTTAAGGAGGCCCGGAAGGACAAAGGCCAGGATGACTTTCTGGGGAACGTGGTTCTGAGGCTACAGGTGAGTGGGGCCAGGAAAGAGACTGAACGGGGGTTCGCGAGGGGTTCAAGGGAGCGGTTCTGGGTCCATACCGAGCGGAGCCTGGGGTCTGCCTCCTCCGCCCCCGACTGTGTGAGGCTCAGGCCGCTGATGAGCATGGGCACCCCTGCCCCGCCCCTGCCCGCCCAGGACCTGCGCTGCCGGGAGGATCAATGGTACCCTCTGGAGCCCTGCACCGAGACCTACCCCGACCGCGGCCGGTGCCACCTGCAGTTCCAGCTCATCCACAAGCGGGTAGGTGGCGGGCCGGGCGCAGGGGCCGTCTGGGGGGCCTGCCTGGGGGAGGCGGATGGGCCACACCAGGCACGGGGCCCTCCACTTGCGGTCATGCCGGCCCCGTTGCAGAGAGCCACGGCGGCCAGCCGCTCCCAGCCCAGCTACACAGTGCACCTCCACCTGCTGCAGCAGCTCGTGTCCCACGAGGTCACCCAGCACCAGGTACTGCCCTCCCAGCGCAGGGTGGTGCGGGGCCCACCCGCTGGGTCCCAACACCCCTCCACCTGTCCCCTCAGGCGGGCAGTACCTCCTGGGATGGGTCACTGAGTCCCCAGGCAGCTACCATCCTCTTTCTACACGCCACGCAGAAGGACCTGTCCGACTTCCACCAGTCCATGGCGTGAGTGCACGGTCCCCGAGGGTCACCTGCCTTCCTACAGGCCGGCAGCCCAACGTCTAACCCTCAGGAGATTTCTGTTTGGCCCTAACTGTGTGTTTTAAGTTGTTTTCGGTTTTGTTTTTGTTGTTAAGTTTATTTCTTTATTTTGGGTGCGAGAGAGACACGGGTTGGGGATACAGAGAGAGGGAATCCCAAGCAGGCTCCTTGCCGTCAGCGCAGAGCCTGATGCGGGGCTCGAACTTAACAAACAGTGAGATCATGACCTGACCCGAAATCAAGAGTCCCGGATGCTTATCCGACTGAGCTGCCCAGGCGACCTCCTGGTGTTTGAAGTCTGAGTCAGTTGCCAACTTTTATAAATCTGGAGCTTTTCCATACGGAGTCCCACGTCCAGCTTCCCGTGGACCCGAAGTGCTGTGGTTCTGCTGGGCTGCAGCTGGTCACGGCGGAGCGCACAGCCTCCCCGGCCGCTCACAGCTGCCATCGGCCCACGTCACTCCCTGGCATTTGAAGTTGCTGCCCCTGCCCCAGACCCCAGCCCCGTTTCCCCGCACCACCACCCTGAGCCCACAGACTTGGGCACCGGCATTACCAGATCTGTGTTGAGGGCCCGTCCCATCCCCAGTTACATGACAGGTTGTGGCAACAAGGGACGTTCCCCTGCAGGTGAGGAATACAGACCCGGGGGCACACCGGGGGTGGCCGGGCCAGGAGGAAGGACAGTGGATGCTGTCCCGGGCCATGGCTGACACTTGGGATTCGAGTAGGGGCCGGAAGGGGGCTGGGGGAGAAGGGCAGCTTGTAGGACCCTGGGTGGGTGGGTGTGCCCAGGTAGGTGGAGGAGGGGATGCAGGTGAGGCTGGCCCCGGGAGCAGGCACCCACGGTGAGGGCCCAGTGGCCTGCAGGGCCCAAGCACGCAGTGCCGTGTCCCAGCCGGGGCCAGCCCTTCTCTTCAGTCCTCCTTCAATGTCCCACTTGGGCCATGTCTCAGCTTGGTTGTCACCTCTGTGAAGCATCCCCTGAACTGTAAAGGGCAGCCCAGCTGATGTTTGGCACCTATGCATGAAGGCTCAAGTCTCCAAGTTTTTTTTCAAAAGAAGCAAGAAATCCTGACTTTTTAAAATGTTTTTATATTAAATGACATTTTTTTAAACGTTTATTTATTTTTGAGAGAGAAAGAGAGAGAGAACAGCGTGAGCAGGGGAAGGGGCAGAGAGAGGCAGACGGAGGATCTGAAGCAGGCTCCGTGGTGTGAGCACAGAGCTGGGCACAGGGCTCGAACTCACAACCGTGAGATGGTGACCTGAGCTGAAATCAAGAGTTGGTTGCTTAACCGACTAAGCCACCCAGGTGCCCCAAGATTCTGAATTTTTAAATCACACATATTCCAATTTGAGAATAGAAACGTTTTCATGTTTGAAAAAGACCTTGATGAGGCTGATGGGGGTTCCCAGGAGGTGTCTGGGGCAGGGCACCTCGCTGTCCCTTCCCAAGGCCGGTAAGACGATGGCTGGGCTGAGGGCTTCCTGTCTGCCGCAGGCAGTGGCTGGCCTACAGCCGTCTCTACCAGAGCCTGGAGTTCCCCAGCAGCTGTCTCCTGCACCCCATCACCAGCATCGAGTACCAGTGGATCCAGGGCCGCCTCAAGGCCGGACAGGTGGGCTGGGCTGGAATGAGGGGTGTCGGGCAGGGAGAGCTCAGGGAGGGGGAAGGGCGGTCCGGGCCCCATAAAGCAGCTGGTGACTCTGCCTGGCCCTGCAGCGGGAGGAGCTGGCCGCCTCGTTCAGCAACCTGCTGGCCTACGGCCTGTCCCTCATCCGGAGGTTCCGGTCTGTTTTCCCCCTCTCTGTCTCCGACTCCCCAGCCAGGCTGCAGTCTCTTCTCAGGTCAGCGGCTCCCCCTTCCCCTTCCTCCATGGGATCAGGGATGAGGGGGCCTGCAGGGGTGGAGGAAGCCTGCTGGAGATGCGAGCGGAGGGTACGGGGCAGCGGGCACCCTAGACACAGATGTCTGTACCCCCCACCCCCGCCACACACACAGGGTCCTGGTACAGATGTGCAAGATGAAGGCCTTTGGGGAACTGTGCCCTGACAGTGACCCGCTGCCCCGCCTGGTGGCCGAGGCGCTGCGGGTATGGTACTCGCCCTGGGGACGGGGAGGGCGTGTGCCTGAGCCCAGCAACCCGATCCGCTCACCGCTTCTTGGCCCGCAGACCGGCACCGTTGAGTGGTTCCACCTGAAGCAACAGCACCATCAACCCATGGTGCAGGTGAGGGGGCTTGGGCAGGGGGGTGGGGGGGGTGCTGGCCCCTGGAAGCCCTGCTCAGCGAGCCTCTGTCCCCGCCAGGGCATGCTGGAGGCAGGCAAGGCCTTGCTGAGCCTGGTGCAGGACATCATTGGCGACCTGCACCAGTGCCAGCGCACATGGAACAAGATCTTCCAGAAGTGAGCCGGCGGCCGGGCTGGGAGGCAGTGCGGCAGGGGCCCAGAAGGGGGACCAGAAGGACCCCTGTGTGTGCCACCAGGTCACACCTGTCGCCTTCCTTCCAGCACCTTCAAGATCAACCTCTTCTCCATGGCTTTCCTAGAGCTGCAGTGGCTGGTGAGCTGTCCTTGCATCTGGTGGGGGGCGGGGCGCCCTCTCCCCTGGCTCCGGAGCCCCGCCCCCACGCCTCTCCTTCACAGGTGGCCAAGCGGGTACAGGACCACACGGCCACGGTGACGGGCGGCCCCGTGTCCCCAGAGATGGGCGAGAGTCTATTCCAGCTCTACGTCAGCCTCAAGGAGCTCTGCCAGCTGGGTCCGGTCCCCGCAGAGAGGTGGGCAGTGGTCTGTCGGCACAAAAGAGAGGAGGGTTCGAGAAGAGTGCCCCAGGCTGAGCCCCAGCTCTCCCCAGGGATGGAGTCCTGGCTCTGGATGGCTTTCACCGCTGGTTCCGGCCCGCCATCCCCTCCTGGCTGCAGAAGACGTACAGTGTGGCCCTGGCACGGGTGCAGCGGGCTGTGCAGATGGATGAGGTGGGGGCAGGGCCCGAGGTCAGCCATGGGGGTCTCAGCTTTGAGGGCGGGCCCTGGGGCTCTGCTTGCACCTCCAGGACGGGCAGAAGTTGGCTCTTGAAGCCAGTTGGGTGCAAAACACCGCCTCCTGATATCCTTGGCGTAAACCATGGCTTTTCTTGACGGACTGATCTGTGCAGCCTGGGGGTCCCAGGTGGGGGGGCCTTGCTCGTACCCCTTGTAGCCCCCGCCCCCCCGCCGCTCTACTTGCTTGGTGGTGGGAACTGCATGCCTGCAGAGAAGAAGACAGCGGGGAGCACAAATGTGGCAAGTCCTGAGCCCTCCTTCCTGCACACCCTCCCACCCCCTAGCTGGTGCCCCTGGGGGAACTGACCAAGCACAGCACGTCAGCCGTGGATCTATCCACCTGCTTCGCCCAGATCAGCCATACCGCCCGGCAGCTGGACTGGCCGGACCCAGAGGAGGCCTTCATGATCACTGTCAAGTTTGTGGAGGTGCAGTGTGCACATGCATCCTTCCCTACCTTTCTAAGACAGCCCCATTTCCTTCCCCCTGTTTCTCCCAAGCTCCTGCCCTAGCAGCCTCCGAAGGCCTATCTATGTCTTAAGTCCCCAAGTCACTGAGATTTCCATGCCTCCCCCACACTGGCTCCCTCGTGGGCTCCCCCCTCTCCCCCGCCGGCATTGATCGGCCTCTCTCCACCCCAGGATACCTGTCGGCTGGCCCTGGTGTACTGCAGCCTCATAAAGGCCCGGGCCCGGGAGCTCTCTGCGGGCCAGAAGGACCAGGGCCAGGCAGCCAACATGGTAGGGGGCAGACCTGGGTGTCGGGGGCTGGGTGTCGGGGACTGGGGGCCAGTCCTGGCACTCTTCCGGAAGCTCTGCATCCCCGTGCCCGTGCCTGCCCTCAGCTATGCGTGGTGGTGAATGACATGGAGCAGCTGCGGCTGGTGATCGGCAAGCTGCCCGCGCAGCTGGCCTGGGAGGCGCTGGAACGGCGGGTGGGGGCTGTGCTGGAGCAGACGCAGCTGCAGAACACGCTGCATGCCCAGCTGCAGGGCGCGCTGGCCGGGCTGGGCCACGAGATCCGCACTGGCGTCCGCACCCTGGCCGAGCAGGTACCCTGTCCCATCCATGGTGACCCCCCCACCCCCGCTCCCGCCCAAAGCGCCCCCAGCTGGACTTGGGCTGACGTCCGGCGCCTACCTCTTCCTGAACTGAAACTCACAAGTGGCCTCGCCCTGTCTTCCCCGCACTCACGCCCTGGTCTCCCTTCTGCCTTGTGTCCCCAGCTGGAGGTGGGCATTGCGAAGCACATCCAGAATCTCGTGAGTGTCAAGGAGTCTGTGCTGCCTGAGGATGTGAGTGGCCCTCCCTGCTCAGCTTTGCCAAAGGGGCTTAGGGTGGCGGGGGGGCTGAAGGCCGTGGGGTGTCAGAGATAAGTCCCCCACACCTGGGCAAGATATGTTCCCTCCTGGACCTCGTTTTCCTCCTGGGATGCTAAGGGGGCAGGGTTGGGTCATTCCATGGGCTCTCCCAGCGTCAGCGTGGGGACCGCTCTCGGGGAGAGCTTGGACTTTGCAGCCACACAGCTCTGGGCGTACGTCCTTCTCAGCTCCCTGTTTGCACAAGCCAGCGGACCCGGGCGTCCTCACCTGTCAGGGGGCACCTCGACGCATACCTTTGGTTGTTTGGGAGACGCTTACTCATTAAGTCATCAACTATTTAAGCATTCACTCTGTCCCAGGCACTGGGATATATATTAACAAAAATTATGAAAAGCCCTCCCTTCCTTGAGTTTACCTTCTGGGAGGGGAGATGGAAGGAAAGCCGAGTACATGTATGTAACTAGAGCTACGTGTACATGTGTGTGTGTGTGCACACGCATGGCGTGTTTGATAATAAGCACTAGAGAAAATGGAGATAGTTTTAGACCGTGGCTAGAGAAAGCTTTCCTTAAGGATGACAGCTGAGCCAAGACCTAAAGGAAGCAAGAAAAGGAGCCAGGAGGATTTCCAGGGGAGGGAACAGCAAGGGCCAGGGCCCCGAGGCGGGACCGCGCGGGTTGGAGGCCAGTGTGGCTGGAGCTGGCTGCGGGCAGGGGTCAGCTCCCGCAGATGTCCCAGAGGAAGCGCACGAAAGAAAGCTCCTGGTCCTGTTTGCTCTTCCGAGTCAGGGCAGGGGAGTGAGCTAGAACCAGACGCGCTGCCCACCCCTCTCCCCAGGCCATTCTGCCCCTGATGAAGTTTCTGGAAGTGGAGCTCTGCTACATGAACACCAACTTGGTGCAGGAGAACTTCAACAGGTCTGTAGCAGCCTCCTGCCCTGTGGTGCCCCACCGCCTCCCACCCGCCCCTCTTTCCTGGCCTCAGCATCCATTCTCAGTGGAGGATGCAACCGGCCTCTGCTTCAGGGCTCACCTCCAGGGACAGGGAGCTCACCACCTCACACACTTGCCCATTTCCCTGTAGGCTGAGCAGAAAGCTGCCTTCTCCTTTAGCCGTGGGCGTCTGTGGGCCTTGCTGGCTGCAGATCTACCCTCCTAACATTACAGGCAGTGGGTATTCTCCCATGATTCAGGGAAACTTCCAGTTAGGATCTTTTTTTCTTTTTAAAATTTTTTAATGTTTATTTTTCAGAGAGAGAGAGAGAGAGAGAGAGAGAAGGAGAGACAGAGTGTGAGCAGAGGAGGGCCAGAGGGAGAGGGAGACATAGAATCTGAAGCAGGCTCCAGGCTGTCCACACAGAGCCAGCCAGATGTGGGGTTTGAACCCATGAAGGGTGAGATCAGATCATGACCTGAGCCGAAGTGGGACGCTTAACTGCCTGAGCTTCTCAGGTGCCCCTAGTTAGGGTCTCTCTAAAGCAGGGGCCCAGCAGAGCCAGGCAGCAGGGCTAGCGGTTAAGGGTGTGGGCCCCAGCCCACCTGAATTCAGACTCTAGCTGAATTGCTACTGCTTGGTGGGTGGATTGAACAGATTACTCAAGTTTTCCGTGCAGATGATCATAGTTCTGGCCTTTAATGAGGACCAAGTGAGTCACACGGGGTGTCAAGTGCACCGCCTGTGTAAAGGAAGTGGTCGGCAGGCGTGCTGACCGATGACCATGGGCCCTCCCCAGGGGATCCGGGCTCTGAGGCTGCCGCCCCTCCCCCCTGCATTCCGCTCCTGGTGGTGCAGCGGAGCAGAAGCCCACCTTTTCTATTTAACAGGGTTAAATCCCCACCCTAGGGATTTCTTTTTTTTTTAATTTTTTTAATGTTTTATTTATTTCTAGGAGAGAGAGAGAGACAGCGTGAGCAGAGGAGGGCCAGAGAGAGAGGGAGAGACAGAATCTGAAGCAGGCTCCAGGCTCCTGAGCTGGCAGTCAGCACAGGCACGCGGCTCGAACCCGAACCGAAGATCATGACCTAAGCGAAAGTCGGATGCTTAACCGACTAAGCCACCCAGGCGCCCCCCCACCCTAGGGATTTCACGCACTGCTGTCTCAACAGCCATTAGAACATTGTCTGAGGCATAATAAGCACCCAAATATATTGAATACATTGACTACCTTTAATTAATATGACCTTACCCATTTTTTTTTTCTGTTAATTTATTTTTGAGACAGAGCGTGAGTGAGGGAGGGGCAGAGAGAAAGGGAGCGGGCTCCAGGGGAGCAGCTCAGAAGCTGTCAGCACAGAGCCCAGTGTGGGGCTCGAACTCACAAACCGTGAGATGACCTGAGCTGAAGTCAGACGCTTAACCGACTGAGCCGCCCAGGAGCTTCTGACCTTCCCCAGAAATTCTTAATTACACAACCTAACTTTTTTTTTTTTTTTGGGGGTACTTAACTGCCTGACTCTACTTTGGCATGTGAAATTTCAGTTATTTCAGGCAGTTATTAGGACTGTGGCTTGGTTGCTTTTTTTTTTTTTTCCTCCCAGCAGGTTATCCATGCTTATCCCTGCTGGGGTCTTCATTCTGGCCACTCCCATGCTGAATCCTGATTCTGTCACTGGGGGACCAGCCTCCCCTCCCTACCTTGTTTGTTGGGGTTTGATAACCCTACTGAGCAGGATTCTTTGCTAGGTTATGAGACACATTGATTGGGACCGGCCTTGTCTGCCCCCCGCCCCCTCCCCCCCTCCCCCCCCCAGCTTGGCTGCCCCTACTTCTGCCTGCAGCCTGGCCTGGCCTGGGAGGCAGGTGGAAGTGGAGGGTGGGGGTGGGGAGGAGCTGAGGGGGGTGGGTCCGGGTCCCTTTCTCAAGAGCGTCTCTGCTTCCTCCTCTTCCATCCCCCTGCCCTGTGACTGCTGTCCCTCTACACCTCACCCCAGCCTTCTGACCCTGCTCTGGACCCACACGCTCACCGTGCTGGTGGAAGTGGCCACCTCCCAGAGGAGCTGCCCCCTGGCCTCTAGCAGGCTGAAGACTGCGCTTCAGGTAGTAATAGTAGCTGTGACCACAAAGAATTCTGGTGGGAGGCTGCCTGGGGTCACCTCTGTCTGATGTCTCACCCCCTAGAATCTGGAGATCTGCTTCTACGCAGAGGGCTGTGGCCTGCCACCCGAGGCCCTGCACACAGCCACCTTCCAGGTAGGGGTCTTTGGTGAGCTGGGGGTGGGGGGGAGACACCTGCCTTTCTGTGCTCAGCTGTGTACCAGCTACATGACTGACGGGGCCCAGCACGGAAAGAAACTGCGAGCCCCCTTTTCAGAAATTATTGAAACTTTAAAGACAGCCACTGCAGAACATTAAACCAAGCACAAGGTTCTTGAGGCCCGGTGTGTGTGGGGGTGGCTGTGCCACTGCATGGGGGGCGCACCTGTGAACCCCTCCCCCCCCCGCCCCGTCTGTCCTGAGGGTGCGTTCCCCTGCCTGAGGTTCAGAACGCCCAGTGCTTTCCATATCAAACTGACATCCCGTCTTGGCTGCATGTTCCTGAAGGGCAGCACTGGGCTGTGGTTGAGGGTGACAGCTCAGGTGACTTCTCAGCTGTACCCCGTTCCCAGGCTCTGCAGAGGGACCTGGAGCTGCACGCAGCTTCCAGCAGGGAGCTCATCCAGAAGTACTTCTGCAGCCGCATCCAGCAGCAGGTGAGGCTCTTTTCCGCCCTCTACTCCCTGTGTCCCTGGAGCCCCGCCTCCACTCTGCCCCAGCTGACACTGCCCATGCGCCCCACCCCTACTAGGCAGAAACGGCTTCTGAGGAGCTAGGCGCGGTCACAGTCAAGGTCTCCTACCGCGCCTCTGAGCAGAAGCTGCGGGTGGAACTGCTCAGCGCCTCCAGCCTGCTGCCCCTGGACTCCAACGGTGAGTGCAGGCTGCCCACTGGCCGCTCCCCGAGTCTTTGCTCTTTGGCCCCCCCTTCCCCCCACGTCCCTGGCAGGTCTCTCGGGAGCGGGAGCACTGGGTGCAGTTCCTCCAGATCGCCAGGAGGGGGCAATGCTGCCAAACGGCACAGCTGCAGGGCCCTGGCCGAGGCGGGGAGCTGGGATATCCTTGGCAACGTGGCCTCCCCAGGTGACCTCCCCACTTGCCAGGCTCCAGTGACCCCTTTGTCCAGCTGACCTTGGAGCCCAGGCACGAGTTCCCTGAGCTGGCACCCCGGGAGACGCAAAAACACAAGAAGGACCTTCACCCCCTGTTTGATGAGACCTTTGAGTTGTGAGTGGGCCCCCTGTACTTGCCACCCTTCCCCAGCCCTGGACTTCCCTCAGGCCTGCCCCTCCCATGCGGGGCCGGTGGGCTCCCCTGAGATGACTGCATTTGGGTCCCAGGGAGGGGCACCTGGCACAGGGGTTTGCTGGGACCCCGGGAGGAGGAGCGGGACTGCGAGGGGAAGGCCCCCACCTGTTGGCCTGAGAGGCTTGCTCCCAGCGAAGGTCTGGGGGCCTTGGTCTGAAGGCCTACAGAGGAGTCAGGACATCCTAGGCTGAGAGCTGGCTTTGCGATCCTAATCCCCGCCTGTCTGCCCTCAGCCCTGGCCTCAAGATCTAGCGGTGAACTGTGTGCGTGGGTGGGTGCCGGTGACAGTGGGGTGGGCAGGCAGCTGAGCCCCGCTGTCCCCCCACTCAGCCTGGTGCCTGCTGAGCCATGCCGGAAGGACGGAGCTTGCCTCCTGCTCACCGTGCTGGACCACGACACGCTGGGGGCTGATGACTTGGAAGGGGAGGCCTTCCTGCCGCTACGCTCAGTGCCCGGCCTGACTGGGACAGAGGAGCCTGGCGAGGTCCCTCAGACCCGTCTGCCCCTCACCTACCCCGCACTCAACGGTAGGCCTGAGGCCCAGGGTGCAGCAGGGCCAGGCCCGGCCCTGGGGGCGCGGGGGTGGGGCAGCCTGTAAAACCTCAGGCGGTGGGGTGGCCCTCAGGGAAGCGAATGAAGTCGGGGTCAGAGAACTCCCTCCTTGAATGTGGAGGCCGGTGGGGTCTGCGTGATTTTCGTGCTGCCGAGTAGATCTCTCGGTCTCATCAGGAGACCAGGAAGTTTGTTAGGCCAGGTGTGGTGTGGCTCCCTGGCAGGGGAAGACCACCAGCCGGCTTACGTGGGGAGATGGACGGAGCCTCTGAGCTGGGGCACAGCCCAAGCATCCTCCAGGCTGGAGAGTAAGAGCAGGCCACGTGTCCAAGCACTTACTAGGAGCCGGCACGACCACCCAGTGTGGCAGGTATTACTACTGCCGCTTTACAGATGAGTAAACTGAGGCACAAAGAGGTTAAGTCCCTAGCCTAAGGTTCTCCTATAAAAAGGCAATAGTTGCAGCCTGAGGCGCACCTCAGCCTCTTCCAGTGCAGCTGGGTCGGTGTCTGCGGCAGCGCCGCCGTGCTGGGGGGCAACCTCGGGCTGTCCAGTGAGCTCGGCTGATGTGTCCATCGCTCGTTTTCAGGATGGCCGGGGAGCGGGTCAGTGCTGTGTTCTGGCCAGGCACTGCTTACCCCCACCCCCGGCGCCGCAGGCTGACCCCCAAACGCCTCTCTCCGCAGGGGATCCGATCCTGCAGCTGCTGGAGAGCCGGAAGGGTGATCGGGAGGCCCAGGTGTTTGCGAGGCTGCGGAGGCAGCGAGCCAGGCAGGCCTCCCAGCACGCCCCGAAGCTAGGGCGGTAGCGGTGGAGGCTGGGGAGGGGGTTGGGGGCCACCATAGCGCACCCCACCAGCCTGGCCTCCCGCTCCGGAAGGGCCCTGCAAGTCTGGGGACCCGTGTGCGGAAGGCCCAGCATGCAGATCCCCTCTGGTCCTCCTGCCAGAGGGGCCCGTGGTGCTGGTGCCCCGGTAGTATTTACACCCCCTCCTCCCTGCCTCCAGCCCTGGCCTCAGCATCCTCCACCGCATCTCAGCCCCAGCGGAAGGGGGCAGCTGTCTGCACCTCCCGCCCCGGGTCTCCTGTTTGGGAAAAGCTGCTCTGGCAGAAAGCACTCTGCTCTTTCTGGCGTGTGGATTCCATTAACGGGGGGGTGGGGGTGGGGGGCGAGGGCGAGGGCACAACCCCCTCCCCGGGGGGAGGGAAGGGACCGACCCTGCCAACAACCTAAGATGAGGCTACTGGTGCCCTGAGATGGGGGAGCCTGGCTCCTCCCGAGGTGGCTACCGACAGCCTTCTGGCTCTGAAGAGGTGAGGACTGGCGGGCAGAGGGGCTGGCTGGCGTGGAGGAGCAGGAGCAGGCAGGACCGCTTGGCCAACCGTGTCTCCTGTGGACCCCTCCCTGGGACCGTACCTGCCACTTAGAAACTTAGCAAAAATAAAAAACCAAAACCAAATAACATCCTCTAAGGAACCACGCTGTTGCCCTGCATCGGGGTCCAGAAAATTCCAGTCAGGCCCTGCAAACCCCTCCCCAGCCTTCAAGAGACCTTGAGCTGATCGCCCCCCCCCACCTGTGGCCGCCTAGCCCCTCACTCCATGTTATAGAGCAGGGAGGTGTGGGAGTGACCGACGGTCAGACAGGACCCTACCAGGCACCCCTGCGCGCGGCAGCAGCCCAGCACAAGGGCCGGCCACTCCCCAGGGGAGCACTGTGAGTGCGGTCTTCCCGGAGTGCAGTCGTGTGGCCATCCTAGGGCTTAGGAGTCACAGCCTGGCCTGAGGGGAAGTGGCCCCCATGCTGAGTCAGAGCCCAAGGCTGGGTTGTCATTCTAGCTGAGCCCACACAAGTATGATGGGGGGGGGTGGGCAGTCAAGATCATCCCCAGGGCTCCTTTCAGCTCGGAGCAGGAGATCCATCCAGAGCGCCTGCGGTGTGGTTTCCTCACAGCCACCTACTAGGCCGGCTAAGAGCAGGGGGAGGAAGGAGGCGGCTCAAAGGCTGGGACCCTCATCCTTCCTTTTAGTGCTTTTATGAGAAAAGTTTGGTTCCTCTAGTTGTCTTCTGCAAAACAGCAAGTGAAGGGGTCCCCGCTGATGACAGGGTCCCAGGAGAGTCAGAAGCTTAGGTCTCTGGGTACCTGCAGGCCTGGCTCAGAGGGCACTTGAGCCACCTGGGGGCCTGGAGGCGCCCTGAGCCACACCTGGGGGGGAGGGGAGGGCTCAGGCGGGACTGCAGCCCGGGCTGGGAGGGCCAGGCTGACTCCTCTGGTAACTCAGAGGCCCTTACTGGGGGCCTGCTCTCCCTCACTGTCATGTAAACAAGCTACCACTGTAAGTTCATATTTTATTTCCAATAGGTTTGGAGCTTTGTTGATTTTTGCATTTTTGTAAAAAAAAAAAAAGTTTTCACTTAATTCATTGAAAGCCCTTTCGTGCTGAGCCCAAGGAGAGCCTGGGCCAGGCCAGACCCTTCACAGCCCTCTTGCTCCCGCCCCAGACCCCCAGCGCTGGGAGCAGGGTGGCCCCCCTCCACCCGCTCTGCCCTCCCGCACCCACTGCATCTTTCTGTACAGAACAATTTTTAAAATGGAAGCTAAGACACAATATACATCGGACAGGCACGCACACACACGTACACAGGCGTCCGCTCCAAAGGGGCGGGACGTCAGCTGCACTCAGAGAGCACCAAGGAATGCATACAGAGCCCCTCCCGGGGAGGAGGGCAGGGCCTGAGCCCCACCTTGGTCCTCAGTCCGTAGCTCCTCCCCACCTACTTGCCCTGCTAGCTGCCAGAGGGGGGTGGGGTGGGTGATGGGGGGTGCGGAAGCTGACAGCAGCTGGGGGGTTATGAAGAGGGCAGTGCCAGTCTGGTAGGTGGCCCTAGGGCCAGGGGGGCTGCTTTGGGGGCCCAGGGGGAGAGGACTGAGGTGGATCCCTGGCCTCAGGAACCTGAGGGGTAGAACTCCCAGGCCTTGCCCCTCGAGAAGCTTCAAGGGCCCAGGGCTGGGAGGGGACAGGCCCCCGCAGCTTCGGCCTGCCAGCCCCACACCACACACACATTTGGTACAGCTAGGAGCTAGGCTGCTTCGACCCCAGCACGTCCCCTCGGGCCTCACAGCTGGGAGCCAGGTGTGCCCCGGGGATGTCCACAGCCCTGGCTCTCTCCCTGGCCTGGGGAGGTGCAGTGAACAGGACCTGCCCTGAAGGCTTGGTCCCTCCCCTCAGCCCCTTCCAACCTCCCGCTTGGGCCCCAGGAAGAAGTTAAAACTAGTTAGTTTTCCTACATTTAAAAAGAGACAGAAACGCATCCCCTGCCGAAGGCCAGTGGGCGAAGAGGGGACTTTGTCTCTGCAGTGGAAAAGAGAGAGTGGGCAAGGGGAGGGCTGCAAAATAGTTTTTTCTTTTAAAAAGTGCTTGGTAAGTCTGTTTTAAAGTGTGTGTCTATATCTATGTACAGATATACACACAGACACTGTTCACACACTGCCGCCCACACATACCTGCACACGTACAGAAATGTATACATATACAGAATCATATACATATACATACATACATACATACATACATATATATATATACTTTAAAAAGTCCTAGGTAAGAAGATCTGAGCCGGGCCGGGGCCAGGCAAGTGGGGTCACGACTGGAGGGCATGGGCCCGGCCAGGCTGGCAGACTGGGCACTCGCTGCCCTCGGCACAGAGCTCACACAGCACGGCGTGTTGGCACGGCAGCACTGCTCGGTTCTGTTCCTGACACTTAAGGCATTTCACCGACTGCATGTGGAACACGGCCTGTGGGAGAAAGTGACATCATGGTCACCGGTCTGGCCCTGAGTTGGACAAAGAGCTTTCTCAACATTCTTCGCTCCCCGTGGCGAGGAACCTAAGCTCACAGGCCCCGGCTGTGAAGTGAGAGGGCAGAGCTAGAGTCCAAGCCGATGCCCTCAAGGCTCGCAATGTCTGCTTCCAGGGGCGCGGGGGACAGGGGCTCTGTGGTCCCCACCCCGACGGGCTCTCCCGTCCACAAAGCCTCTGCCTCTTGTCCCGATCTTGCAGTGACCCTCGGTCCTCAAACAAGAACAAGGGGGCCTGGCTGCAGACGCCTGGTGAAAGAAAGAACGCACTTTCTGCTGTGTCTTTCATGCTCCCCGGGGATCCAGCAGGGCACCCAGGAATGCAGACAAAGTAGCCCTGGGGACCTAACTGTCCGGAATGTCTGCTGGTGTGTCCAGAGCGCACAGGAGAAGCATCTCAATGGAAGCGAAGGCCCGGGTGTAGTAATGCAGCTTGGGTCAGCACCTCCCACCCCCCCGCCGAACTGTGGGGGCTGGAGGGGGTGCGTGTGGGCTCGGATGCCTCCCTGCCTCCAGTGTCCTCACCTCCCAACGAGTGACATTTTCTCCTACCTCCCCTCCCAGAGGGCAGCACTTTGTGTCAGCCCAGCAGCTGGGCAGAGGCCCTCAGAAGGGGTGGCTGTCCCTGGAGCAGTGAGGACCCATCTGTCCGTCCAAGCACTGCTGAGGCTACTGTACACCCCCACCCAGGGCTCCCCTAACTCCTGGGCTGACCTTGTCCACTTGCTCCAGGTGGGCCCGCAGCTGCTTCTGGAGGGAGTAGAGGGTGGAGAGTGAGAGGGCCTCCAGGTCGGAGAAGGTGGGCAGGGCCTGTGCGTCGGGGCCCGAGTGCAGCCGCTCCAGCTCTTCCTGTAGCTTCTTAACCTGCCCCTCCAGTGCGTCCCGCTGCTCCCGGGCCAGCTCGCACTCTGCGCCTGCCGCGCTGGCCCGCTCACCGGCCTCCTCTGCCTCCTTCTTCCAGGCATCACAAGCCTGTGGGCCCAAAACACAGCACCTGGTCATGATGGGCCCCTGCCCCTGCAACCCTCCCCTCTGCGAGTACAGCTCTGGGAGCCTACAAGGGCCATTTGTGGCCGCAGGCCCTGCTGGAGAGCGGGCTCAGCTGTCTGGGGAGGGCCTGGGGAGGGGCTGACACTGCCTGCAGAGAAGGGAGGCTTCGAGATCTGCAAGAGACCCTCTGTTGGTGGGGAAGGGGGCTCAGGCCAGCACGGCGGAGGAGCGCCAGGCCGAGCTGGGCATGCTGGCCAGCACCTGCGGGAGCAGCCAGGCTGCAGCTGGACACAGGGCCCATCTCTGAACCTAGAACACCCTGGAAAGTCAGGGCTTCTGGGGGGAGCAAAGCAGTGCTGTGGCATCAAACCAAATAAGCAACCCACACTGGGAATTCCGGGCCTGGAATTCTGAAATTCTGCTCTGTCCTCCAGGACCCTGGGCCTCCCACCCCGGGCCTGTTCTGTGTACGATGGGCTCAGGCTGGATCCCACCAGGCCCTGGGAAGTCAAGTGGGTGTGGGGGCGCAGCACCTGCTTAGCCTGCTTCCAGGACTCCTCCCACTGCTTGATGGTGCTGTTGGCTTCTTCGAGCTCTTGCCGCAGCCGGGCCAGCTCAGCAGCCCCTGGCCCTGACAGGAAGGCAGGAGAAGTGCCTGGGGAGAAGCTACCAGAGGCAAAATGCTCCCAGATGCTGCTATTCATCCCGTTCAGACCTGCCTCAGGAAAGGGAGGAACATCAGAGCTCTGGAAGGCTTTGGACCCAGACCCTGGGCCCCATCCACCCATCTGGAGGCTTCCAGGGGCTGGCTGTGCAAGGCTTCAGCAATATCAGGCCGGGGGGTTTCACAGCTATGTACGGGGCCCACAGCTGCATCAGACCTACTGTGGCACCACCTGCTACTCAACACTTGGCACTTAACTTCTAAGGCTTGGCAAGCTCACCTGTAAAGTGAGGTTCCCATCACTCGCCCTACAGGGTGATTCAGGGGACTCAGGAAGGACTTGGAGGGACAGCAGTCTGTAAAGGTGGCAATTTGTGATTGTGACTTGATTGTTGGGCCAGAGAGAGGAGAACCCCCTTACATCTGCTTAGAGGCTAGGGAAGAGATTTGGGGGGCAAAAATGTGGGCCAGAGCCTCAGGTGATGGCAGAGCTATAGCAGGAAAAGTTCAGAGAACCTTGGCTTATGATGAGGAAACAGATAAAATGTGTTGTTAAGAATCACACGAGCGGTAAATGGTGGAGACAATACACAGTCGGGCATCTGGCTCCAAAGGCTTATTCTCCCCAGTTAGCTGGGCTGCGCGCTCACTCAGCCACGCACTCGCTTACTCCTTTGACAGAAGTTTGCTAATAACATGTGCCTGCTCTGTGGCCACCAGGGCAGCCCCTGTCTTCTAGAGGGGACCATCCCCACCTCTGGCCTCATTCTGCCCATACTTCTCATTCTAATGACTTCTTTCTCACTCCCTTTCTACTAATCCAGCCAGGATGTTCCAGAAACCAAAGGATTCTTTCTGGCCTCCAAGCAACACATACACCCAAACTGTGACAGACATCATCGTGTCTGGAGACTCTGGGGTGTGCACTACCAATGAGCCCATCTGCCCTGTCCCCAGAGGTGGGAACTGAGACCAACGAAGCGTGGTCCCGGCAGCAAGCTCTTCCCACGCACCTCCCTCCGCACTCAGGTGGCACTTCCTCTCTTGACCACGCCCAGGTCAGGTTCCCTCTACTATTCTGAATCACAAAGCGGGGCCTCTGACTCCACACAAGAGTGACAGTCTCTGGGTAGGCCCTAGTGTCCATGCACATCTGCCTCCCTGACTAGACCACAGCTCCGTGGCAGGAGGGACTGTTGAGCTCACACTCTATAAAACTCTGCCCGATAAGTACATGGAGAGGAATGAAAAGAATGAATGTGTGGCCAGTAAGAAGGGGCACAGTCAAGATGCTTCCAGAATATGAACAAGTTCAGACAAATGTGACACAAAGCATCTGAAGCTGACAGAATCACCGTAAAATGGAATAGCCACCTTCAAAACTGGAAAGAAGCTTAGAAATCAACGTGTTGCCCTGATCTCTGGTCAGGATATCAACAGTTGGAGCTCAGGCTCACTGTGACCAGAAAGCCCAGTGCCCTCAGGAGAGGTTGTTTCTGATCTTCTCTAACAGCTGCTGGGGGAGGGGAGCTAAGACTAGGAGCTGCTATCTGAGAGGCAGTGAGCTGGGCGCTCTGGGTACTCATTACCTCAGTGAGTACTCATGCCAGCCTGCCCACAAGAGGGTACCCTGCCCGGGGTGGTGGAGCCTGCAGCTTGCCAGGCCCCACTTCTAGCCACTGTGATGTGATGTGCATTCTAGAACCCCCAGTCCATACCATTCCAATTCTCAGGTTCAGCAAACAGCCTTTAGGGTCACAGCTGGGTCTGTCTGGTGCCTCTGCTTCCAGGAAGGCCACCTTAAGCCTGGGGTAAGCCTGTGCACAATTCTCCCTTTGTGTCTTGGGAAGCTGGCTGTCGTGAGCCAGCCTCCCAGAGCTCTGGGTGACTGTGTAGAACGCCCTGGCGTGATCAGCAGACCCAGGCCCGGGAGACTGAGGTCACCACGTCTCGTGGCACACCGGCCCCTGGGCCCAGCACTTCACTCACATAATTTCGTTTAAGCCTCGCACCCTCTGTATAAGGAGGATGCTGCCATTATTTATACAAATGTTAAAGCATAGGAAACTTCTCCCAGGTGTACCCAGAGAAGGGAATCATGGGACACGGACTTGACCCACCTATGAGCTCAGAGTCCCCGCTCCAACCACCACTTCTGCACTGCCTCTGGCTGTGGACAAAGTGGCCAAAAGCACTTTCCAAAAGCCCAGACCCTGCTGCCCTGGAGAGACATACCCCCTCTTACCCAAAGATCCATGTGATGCTGAGGTCCCCAAAAATGTGTTTTCTGACTGGCTCAAGTGACCCTGGGGCTGCTGCAGGAAATGCGAGGAGAGGCTGACAGGAGGGGACGGGGATGCTGAGTGGAAGGAAGCAGAACTGCCCAAGGAGCCAGGGATGTTCACGGGCGCAGAGCTCTGCAGCAGACTGCCGCCTGGAAGAGAGGCCCCAGAGGGCCCAGTGAGGGCAGGGCAAGCCACACAGATCCACGTAAGCCGAGGACAGCTTGTGTGCCCACCCTGGGCCAGGCTGGACCCGTAAGAGCCCTCCCTCATGCGCTGCCCACCCACTGCCCAGTACCAATTGTGATGCTGCCTGCGTGGGGCACCGTGCTGTTATCGAAAGTCTTCTCTAGGGCAGCCACCCCAAACTCATTCAGGTCCAGGTCATCCAGGGCAGACTCTGGGGAAAGAGATCAGTAAGTGAGCCTCCCTGCCTCCCGAGGGGCCACGTGACCCCGAGGTTCTGGGCCTCGTCTCCAAGACCCACCTCCCTCTACTACCTCCTCTTCACACTCAGTCCCATTAGACCCAGGCTCTCAAGCCTCTGCCTGTCGGGCTGCTCCTCTGCCAACATGGACGCCCTGTGTTGTCTGCCACGCCACGTCTGGTTCGAATGGCTCTCTCTCCCAAAGCCTTCTCTGATACCTCGTGGGGCCCAGTGGAGGGTCCCTGCCTCTGACAGAGGTCTCGTCTCCTGATGTTACAGCTTGTATGTCTCATTCCTGAGTTCTCAGGGTGGGGGAAACATCACTGGGCCCTCAGTGGCTAATGCATGGTAGATGCTTGACATATACCCACTGCCCTCTGCTGAACTAGACTGGGAGGCTGGGAGCAATGTCCCTCCTCCTCGAGAGCAGGAACATCCTGTCTGCATCTCTTGACATCCCGGTGTCTGAAATACGACCTGCCACAAAGTGACACGAATAAAGGGCTGCTGACAGAGAAGGGCAGTTGTCTGCCACACAGATACCTAGTGAGGGAATGAGGGCCAAGTGATCTATGTCATGGAATTAGGCTGCCTCTGTCCAAGAGAAGAGGCACCACTTTGTAATTTGCACGACAGAGCAATAGCTAATTTGCTATAAGGACTAGTCCTGGCCCTACCTCCTGGGCTCATTTTCCCTTTAGGTCAAAGGGCTCAGAGCGCCCACCTTCCGACTCTCCCAAGGCTAATGGCTACAGTGACAAGCACACTGGTTTGAATCTCACTCCAGAGAGCTAGTTTCTCTGACCGCAGACCCAGTCCTGATCTTGGTAACAGAAATGGCCTAATTACCTATAACTGATTCTACCGTGTCACTGGTGGGATAGAAAGGCAGGGCATTTGCGTTCATGCCAGGGACGCTGCTGGTGCCAGCGGGGCTAGGAGGCGTAGCTGCCAGGCTGGAGGTGATACTAGAAGAGATGCTTGAGGTCAGGGGGCTGCCCACAGGAAGGATGCCCAGCATGTCCTGCAAAGAGAGAGTGAGGAGGAGAGACAATGGGACGCCCGCTCATGGGAGTCATGACCAAGCCCGGGAAGGAAATGGTGCGACCCAGGGCTCGTCCAGTTGCCCCCAAGCTCAGATGGGACCCTAGCCACTCAACAACCTTGCCACAAGGCTGGAGTTGGACAGCTGTGGCTTACAGGCTAGAGTCCTCCAGTCAGGGAAAGGAGAAGCGAGTCTAGCGCCTGACAGTACAGATGCTCAAGAACTGTTTTTTGACCAGCTGATGAGTGAGTCCAGGAGGTAAGAGGTTGTGGGGCCTGACCCTCACCTCTCTGGATTTGGGGCTGAGACCCCACCTTAGTCCTGCTCTCAAGTTATGGGGAAAGCAGTGCCCCCCCCTCCCAGAGGCCTGGGGTTCTGGGCCTGTCCTGTCAACAGCAGGAGTACCAGAAGGGGAGGAAGGGGGCTGAGAGCCATATACCTGTTTGGGCTGAAGTAGAGGCTGCTCTTGGCTTCTGGGCTCTAGTGAGTGGGGTTTTAACTTGGCCTGAGAAAGAAAAGTCGGGGAGCATGGGATGCATGTGGTGCTAGGAAGGGCCCCTGAGTACAGGAGTCTTCCCAAGCATCAACCTGCCACGGCCCACTGAGGCTGCAGGTACCTGTCACCCAGTCCCCCTTTCTCTTTCTCTCTCACACGTACCCTGCTCTCCCTCCCCACCCCTACTCTGTTCCCTACTCTAGGAACCAGGGGAGCTGTTCCCCTCCTCCCTGGTGACTCCACGCCACAGAGAAGTCCAGTTAGGGACACTCTTTCCTGTTCCCCAAGGCCCTGCCACTCTATCAACGCACCATAAGGCAGGGAAAAGACCAGATGTGAGGTCAGAAGACCAAAGGTGGAGTCCCTGCTCCTCTATTAACTGGCTCTGTGAGAGGGTAAGTGCCTGGCCATGCTAACTTTCCTGTTTTCATCTGTAAAATGGGATGGGCTCCCTCATTCTGCTCAGTGTCGAAGAGGCTGAGGACAAGGGTGTCCCAGCTTCTAGTCATGTTCCCCACAGCCAGGCCAGGACAGCCCTCCAGGGCTTCTCCTGCCCCCTGCAGGAGAAGGCTGACCTCACTGGACTTCCCCTTGCATCCCTTACCTGGCATTTGAAATTTTTCAGGTACTCGGCTCCCACCTGGTCTTCCCTCTCAAAGCCAGGAGCCTTCTTATAGCTGCCAGGGGCAAGGCCAGACTCCCCAGGGAAGACAATGCCTTCCAGGCTTGGGGGCTTCCTGATGGAGCCCGGGGGGGAGCCACAGAGGTTAGATGGGCTGCCTAGGCTGCTGTTTCTACAGAGGAGCTGCAGAGAAGAGAGGGAGTAGCTTGGTGGGCAAAATGTGGGCTAGGCCATGGCCCATCCTCCGTCCCCTCCACAGAGGGAGCGTCTTCAGCAAGGGGCTTGGCTCTATTTGCATCTGCGTGGGCAGCACTACCACGCAGGGCAGTTTTCATGAGGAAGTTAAGGAGGGACTGTGACCAAAGGCTTCTGTCCCTTCTACCCACTCTCTCCAGGCTGACCAGCACAGGCTCTGGGGGCCCCACCCACCAGGAGATTTTGACAGAAAGACTGTGGGGCAGAAAGGGCAGAGCTCCTTGGCCTGAGGCAAAATACCAGGGCCCCCTCCTCCAAGCACAGGCTGAGAGGGCACTGGGAGCATTAGAGGCAGGTGTTGACTCCTGGCTAGGCATGGTGCCCACCCGCTCCCTGGATAGGCACGTACAGCGCTGAGGTCAGGGGCATGCGGGCTGGAGGGGCTCACGGGCACCGAGTCTCCGGCAGCAGATGGCATGTACAAGACAGGACCTGGCTGAGTGGGGCTGGACACAGTTGAGGAAGGTTGCAGGTCGTCACTGAGGGGTGGCTCTGCAAGAGACAGGGTCAGGCTGTAGGCAGGCTCCTTGCCTACTCTGTACCTCCAAACCACACACATCGGGGTCTTTTCCAAAGGAGACCAGGCACCCCCTATATGTAAATAAGGCTCCTCCCTTATTTCTATCAATGTTATGTACTGTGTGCTTACTTTGTGCCACAGCATTAACTGTGAATCTTCACAATGACTAGAAGATACAAATAAGATCAGGGTCTCCATTTCACAGATACAGAAACTGAGGCTCAGAGAAGTTAATCTCCCTAGGTGACAGAGCTAGGAAACAGAAGAGTTGGGATTTGTACCTTGACCTGTACTACTCCAAAGCCTGAGCCACTAATTACTTCTCTGTGTGGCCTCAGTCGGTGGTCCCAGTTGCCCATGGCTAGCGACGACCTCTGTGCCAAGAACACTCCCCTTCCTAGGGCCCTCAGCTTATTTTTGACTCTAATTCCAGAGATAAGCCCTGAGCCTGAGAAGACGCTGGTAAGGACAACCGGAGCAGTGGATTCTAGTTGACAAGGGTTTCGACTTGAGCCCCATCTCTAAGACGGGTGGTGGTGGTCGAGAGCGCGATGTGAGGGCCGAGAGCCTGGCTGTCCAGTAGCTGTGAGCCACAAGCGGCTAGCCAGCACTCACGACGGGGCTGGTCTGAACTGAAATGTGTTGCAGTTCTCAATTACACAACAGATTTCAAAGACTTAGTTTGGACACACACACAAAAAGTAAAATACCTTGATGTTTTACACTAATTTTTTTTGAAATGATATTTTATATTGGGTTAAGTAAAAGGATGTTAAAATTAATTTAACCTGTTTCTTTTGCCTTTTTTTAAAAAAATATAGTTACTAGAAGATCTAAGATGACACAAGAAGGGCTGCATTATATTTTGATTGGACAGCCCTGCTCTCAGCAGGACAGAGTGCCATGTTCAGTTAGGGACATCTGCCATGGAAGGGGCATGGGGTGGCTGCTGAGATCTGCCTAGTTGGCTCTGGAAGGGTGCCTCATCCTGCCTGTGACTGTGAGTGCCTGACCAGGGACCTGGTCCTGCTCTGTCTCACGACCTTGGAAACTCCAGGGCTTTAAGGCCAGTTCCTTAAAGGGTATGTGCGTGGGGGGGTACTGAACCTCCAGTGAGGACAGAGCCCATTGCTGGCTGGCAAATGAGAGGCCACTCCTCTGACTGAGCCTGAGGAGAGGGTGAGGGGAGGAGAGGGTAGAGAGAGGAAAGGGAACAGCATACGTTCTACGTGGGCAAAGGCGCAGAAAGGTCCTCGGGGACAGCTGCCCGACTGCTGCATGTCGTTGCACTTGGTGGATTTATAGATCTGGAGGGCAGAGCAGAGGCACATCAGGCTGAGGCAGAGAGGGACAGACAGGCATGGGTGCCTTCAAGATGGGAGGGTTAGCTTCGTAATCTCCTTTCTCGGCCCCAATCCATGCCACTTCCCTAACTCTCTCCCTACTGAGTTCTTATTCAAACTCCTGAAGCAGGTATGACCATCCCCATGCTAAGGACACCCCCCGCTTCTTGGGTCACAGGTTCAACCAGCCCCGCTTTGGCCCTCACAAAGGGATCTTCATGCTGCTTCTCCACTCAGGGTCTTGGCCAGGGCTGTGACCTGTGAATGTCTCTCTGGGCATTAAGGGAGCCAAGATCAGAGGCAGCATCCCTCAACCACCCTGGGTTAGGATCTACGTTTAACTTTCCACCTGGCTGTCTGCAACCCATACAAGGTGGCCTCTGTCCATAGGTCTATCTCCGGATGTTCCAGCCTCCATGAACCCATAGGCAGGGACAGCCTGTGCCTCTATGTACCCTATACCAGATCCTGGCACACCGATGTGGCCCAAGGCTACACCATGGGGCCAGTGAGCTGGGTTGCTGGTACTGTAAGCTCTGATCTCAAACAAAACAGCTGGAAGGGGCTTTCTTATTAAAACTGATGTCATTGGATTCTAAACACCATGAGTGATACCAAGTCCAGAATGGCCAGGTAACTAAGCCCAGTCCATGCCCTCCTTGTCAGGAGGCCACGGGGTGAGAGGAAGAAACAAAATTGGGAGCAAGGGGGCTGCTCGGTGACTGTGGGCTCAAGACAAGGCAAGTTACCCAGTTAAGGTACAGGGCTCCTCAAGTACTGCCTAGGGAGGCCTGGATAGTATCAGTGTGAGTTCCACCCACATCTGCCCAGACCCTCTTTTCCTTTTTCCTGGTTTCCCAAAGAGGGTATGTTAAGCCACCCACAGCCATCAAAGGGCCTGGCCCCTGCTCCAAGGCATACCTCCGGGTGGAACTGCTGCTCCGTGCGGGTGTGGCAGTACTGGCAGGCATCTCCATTGTCACACTTGCCGGGGTCTCCCCACTCATCCCCGTGTTTCACGTTTGGACATGGAGATGACCTGGTCCAATGAGATGGTGGGGTCAGAGGGATGTGAGAGAGGGAGACACTGGGATCTGGGGAATGCCAACTAGAGGCCTGTTAAAGGCTCCTCTCTGGTCTCCCTGCTTCACAGGGCTAGGCTCACAAAGACAAAAGAGGAGCTATAGAGTGAGAACTTTCCTGGGGCCAGAAGCCAGGCTCTGCTTCTCTGGAGGAGTATGGCTATATCGGCAAAAATAACACTGTTTGGTCCCCTTCCGCCGGGTCCTCGTACCAAGTACTCTGCAGCCCCAGGAGAGCCAGGCTATAGCCAGAACCATACTTTCCAGACCATAGCTTAGCCCGAGCAGTCACCCCTCAGAATCAGGACTGGAGGAGCCTTAGAGATCGTCTGATCCAAGAACCTCATTTCATGGCAGAAGAGGATCCCAGCAGACTCTCCATCATTCAGTTGTCCTGACTATTCCCTCCCCTTGTACCTGGGCCCTTCAATCCTGTAATCCCTAGAGCTGGCCTCCCTGCCTCACTGGGAACATACTGGAAGCAGCCCCCGCCATGATCCCTTCCCTGCCACCCCTCCCTCCCATGGCTGGCCTGCTTGGGCCAAAGGACCTGTATTTGTGTTTCCGGGGGCTCCGCCGCCGGTCCTTGCTGTTGTGGTAGTAGGGACAGGCATAACCCTGGCGGCACAACCGCGGGGGCTTCTTGCACGGCTCCGTCTTATAGTTCCCCAGCACATAGGCAGTTTCTACACAGGGAGCCAGAGGCAGGGGTCAGGCAGATGTGGCAGAAGGGGAAGAAGCAGCCACGTGGGAAGGGGTCCAGGAGCTCAGGCCACCTCCTCATGTGCCAACGCCAAGACTGAGACCCAGGAGAGAGGTAAGAACCATCCCCTACTGGAGATACAGCTCCCAGGGTAAAAAAGGGCAATCTCAGGAGGGTCAAGAACACATGTATATGTGTATGTAAATATTCCTAAGTACGTACATAGGAAAGTCCCCTGAAGAATTCGGGGAGCGCCTGGAGTGATGGGAATAGGCAAGGTATATCTGGGGAAACTCCCCAGAAGTGCCCCCAAATGACCGGACTGTGGCTGGATAGAAGATGGGATGAAAGGGCGGTGGTGGGCCAAATCCTTAGGGCAACTATGGGCAGGAGAAGAGAGAGGACAGACATCTGGCAGGAGGAGGCATGGCCACTTGTGGGACTACCTTTACCTTGCCACCGAGGCTCCTCACTGAGGATTTTTTCTATCATGGCATGGCTCGCAGCCCCAGCAGTCTGGCCCTCTATGCTGCCCTCTACTGTGGTCTGGCCGTTCTGCAAGGCCTCCATGGCCTGGAGCTCTCTGGGAGGAAAGGAGAGCAGGGACGAGGCATGAGGGGAGAAGCAGAGTGCCAGCCCTGCACTCCATTCGTGGGACTCACCGGGTCAGCAGCCAGGCCCCCAGCTATCAGCCCAGCATGGCATCCAGCCCACCTGATGTCGTAGACAGGGGAGCGGAGGTCATGGGGCCCGTGGGCGAAAGCGCAGTGCAGGCCGTTTTTGGTGCAGTTGCCTTTTGAGTCCGTCTCGTGGATACAGATTCCAGTTTTGTAGTAGCGCAGGTGGTACCTGCGCTCAGTGTCCCCTGTGGTCCTGTGCAGGAATGGGCACCTGAAACATCGGGGGGTTCGGGGGGGGAGGCTCACTCACCTTTGCCCCTATGGCCTGGGAAGTCAGGCCTCGCCCTTCCCTACCCTCCCTGTCGTAGGCTCTCCCCAGGAACCCAGGTGGCGCATGGAGAGTGGGTCGAGGAGGCCAGCAGCAAGGAGCTCTGCTAACATAACAGAGCCACCGTCCAACCACCTGGCGGGCGCTGTAGCCCTCAGGGCCCAGAATTCCCACTTCAGCCTGCTCAGCCCATCCTCTCAAAGGCTCCTTGGTCAGGGCCCTGAGCTGACTTGCATGAAGCTCCAGAGAGGGGCACACTCCTGGGGGACAGCAAGTGCTGGCTGGATCCGCAGAGGTCCAGAGAAACGGCCTGCTCACAGCACGCGCACACCCTCTCCTGCCCCAGTGCTATATTAGACTGGGGCCCAAAAGGGGGAACAAGACTTGGATCTCTGGGAGAAGACGTGCAGGGGCGGTTCAGTGATTTGTACCCAGACCCCCAACAGTGCTTCCCGTTACTGCCTCTACAAGGTTCAAACAAGCAGGATCAACAAGCGTTCCCTCTCAGTGATGTACTCAGGTCTGCCTTTTCTACACTTCTGCTTGGCAGAAGAAAAGTCTGTATAGGGTTTCCAAAAAGCAGGTAAAGAAAAAGGGGCCTCCCCAGAGGACGGCAGGGTCTGAGCCCAGGTCCAGGCCACAGGAAGGTGCGCCAGGATGCAGCCGTCTCCCCAGAAGCCGCCCAATGGCTGGCTTCTCAGACTTGCCTGGCCTATTCTGAGGGTATCTGACCCAGGAAATGTGAGGCTCCTCTGAGGGCAGGCTGGGGAGGCGGGGGGCACTTACTCGTCGCCCTCCGGGCAGAGGCCCGTAGCCTCGTCGTATTTGGTGCAGTAGACGTCGGGGCTGTAGTTGAAGGTGCCGTCCCGACGGCGGATGGACCGGCGACGTCGCTGGTTCACGAAGTGCCAGTGGAAGCAGGTGTAGGGCCGGTGCTGAGTGCATTTGTGTTGCACAAAGAGTGGACACTGCTCCGTGCGGAACTCCTTCAGGTACCTGCAGGGAGAGCCCCCACGCAGGGCGGGCCAGGAGCAGAGACTTAAGCCCCCTGCTTCCCAGCGATCAGTTAGCCACCAAGTCCTCTGAGGGCCCTACTCGGGGGTGCTAATTCTGTTAGGACACCAGCAGAGGTCCAGAGCTAAGGATGGACCTTAGTGTCCAGATCCCATCCAGAACCCAGGTCCCAAGGCAGCCTGAAGAGCAGGAATCACAGACCACAAGGGCCCTCAGCGGTCAGCCATCTGCCGTGGTCGCCAGCAGAGGGCTGAATCGACAGCTTAGTTCTCTGAGGTTTCCCAGACCGAACCACTGATCACAGGCAAAGGGCTGAAACAAGAACATGAGGAGCCTCTCCCAAACTTCCTGCAGGGTCCACTGTGCCCAGGCCTGCCTGCCAACCCCTGGAGGTCTCACCTGTCCCAGGAGCGGTGCTGGGGCTCCAGGCTGGGGGCTGGGGAGGGTGATGCTTTGCAGCTGAAAGCCCGAGTCACAGAGGCTTCCCTCTAACCACCTACTGAGTCAGGAAATTCCTGTCCTGCCTGCCTACTTTCCCTCAGAGACCCTTCCTAGCACCACACGGGTGTCTGGGAAGAAGCTCCTTTTTACAGAAGCATCTGAAGAGACCCCCCCCCCCGCCCCTGTCAGCCTTGCCTGGCCCCCATACGGTCATAATTGAGTACCTGCAGCAGCTAGTGCTGTTTACATCCTAACCTGGGGATTTCGGGACCCTGTCCTTTGGACCTCCTGCTCTGCTTTTCATGTAGTGGCCAAGACACCCCAAAACATCACTGTCCCATGCACCACCCAGTGGAGGGCCCCGGACCCACTTACCCCCTTACAGAACATGCCATCCATCTGTGCTTTGCTCACTCTACGTATCCAGGTGAAGGATTTCTTAGGCTTGGGGGAGCGGGGGAACGCGCCGGAGGCAGACAGTGTAGTTCTCTTTATTCATTCCCTCAAGCCCTAACAATGCAGGCAATAAATGACTTGATAAGGGGCATTTGATGCCAGTGAGGAGATGTTCCAGAAGGTATAGAAGATTGTGTGCAAAAGAGGGCATGGAGGGAACAACCACCTGACCTGAAGCAACTGTCCAGGCCTGGAGCAGCACCAGAAGCTAGAGGGGCTAGAAGGCAGGGACAAAGGGGAGAGGCTGCGGCTGTGTCTTTGGCTCATGCCAGGACACCTGAGGCCTTGTTGGTCTGGGCATATGGAAGGTGTAGGGACAGGCAGGTTGAAGGCTGAGATTTTCCCGCTGGGTTTACTTTAATGCTAATAAAATGTGCTAAAAAACCCAGTCAGCCTTGAGGTGTGAAATGTCCAGGTGTATATACTGGGCCAGGGGAGGCTGGAATTGGGTACTCTCTGAGGGACACAAACAAGGGCTTAAGGGACAGTAAACATTCTGAAAAGAGTCTGCTGTTCGTTTGGCACGTATCTAATGAGCATCCACTGGGTACAGGCATACTGGTAGGCAGTGGAGACACTAGTGAAGACCCAGGTCCTGGTCAGCCCATACTCTCATGGAGAGACATACAAGTAACAGGCAGAATCAATCAAGTGTGGAGAAGGTTATGAGGGAGGTTTGCTGAGGGTTCTTTGCTGGCCCAGAGCACGGGGTCCAGGCTGGGACAGAGGAAGGGAAATGGGGAGGTGCTGATGGATGAAGAATGTGGGCAGGGTGTTGTAGGCAAAGGGCTTAGTATGAGCTCAGAAAGAGTATGTCTGGGTCCAGGAGCTCCATGCATGTTTGTGGCATGTGAGTAGCTGGGACTACTGGAAAGGGAGAGGAGGAGAAGGTGAGGAGGAGGAGGTGTAGGAGGAGCCAAACTGCAGGCACATCATCTCTGGGCCCCGGGTACATTCTGAGACACCAAGCAGAAACCTGGAAGTCTCCGGAGGGCCTGATATTCTCCTGTCCCTTCTGACATTGGAACACAAGGTCTTTCTTCCTGCCTGGTTAGACAGAAAGCTGTACCTCATGCTGCACACATGTCCCAAACCCTGGCACTGAGTTGGGACACCCATCCTCCAAACGACTAGACTGATCTCCTCCTGGACAGCACATACTCTATCTGACTCTGGACCCACTAGGAGACTAACTCAGGAGGTAACAGATGGAAAATGGGAGAAGAGGAAGCAGAATGCAGGGCCAGGAGCAGAGAAGAATGAAGGTGGTTAGGAGTGTCAGATTAAACAAGACACCCACTTAAATTGCAATTTCAGAGAAACCAAATATTTCACAGGGCACAGTTATACTAAAAATGTATCCATTATCTGAAATTCCAATCTAACTAACATCCCGTATTTTTATTTGCTTAATCTGGCAACACTGAGTGGCCCCTGTCTGCTTCATATCAGTGCCTAGTGAAAAACTAGGGAGGCAGCCAGCGGAAGAACTCTAAAGATGTGGTAACCCTGACCCTGGGCATAGTCTGACCTCTTTGAGAAGAGAGTCCTGGTGAGACTGCTTGCTTGGGGCAGCCATGTCCACAGTGTCACACGCAGATGCCAGGGATGCCACAGAGGACAGATATGGAAGCAACAAATAACCTCACCTTAAGTCATAGGCCAGGGACTTGGTACCTCTCCCCTGTCCACAGCACTCATTATTCTTCAGAGAGCCCAAATTTAATTCTCACTTTTTTAAAAGCCTTCAGTTTCCCCCAGCAGCCCTGGATCAACACCAACTATTCAGCATCACATTCCAAGCCCTATACATCTGGCCCAATATTTTTTTTCCGGCCGTATTTCCCTTGATTACTCTCCATTTCAGCTGCTAAAACTAGAGTCCTTTGGTGTCTTGCAAATAGATCTTTAACTTTCCTGCCTTTGTTCCTGTCCCCTTCCTTACCTGTAGAAATCTTTCAAGGCTGAATTCAATGGTAAGAAACCTGATGCCACCACCTCCATGACCCCCTCCTTGACTTCCACCTATCCTCCCCTTTCTGCCCGTTATCCCAGCTAAGTTTTGGCAACATTTTCTCTAGACATTTTTGTAGCCTTTATCCTGTACTGCATATTAATGATCTGTACATTTTTCTCTACTACTAGATTATAAAATCCTTGACAGCAAGTGAAAACGGAGTAGTTTGCTGAATACAAGAAATGAAGTCACAGAAAGGGAAAGCCCACAAAACAATGGCAGCAGCTTTGATGCCACCAGCAGGCAGAGCATTGAGAGCTGAAAGCCTAATCCTACCCCCTTGTGAAAAGTACCACACGCAGGAAACCTGTAACTCAGCACACAGGGCAAAGTTTCCTGCAGAAAAGCCCCTCAGGAGAAGGGGCTCAGTGACCAATTTATGAAGGCAGAGAGCTCACTTTCAACCAACTACAAACGGAGAAGAGAAAATTTTAACCTTTTGCTAAAGTCATTAATGGAACTGTATTATCTGCTACCTAGGAACTAAAACGTTTGGGCAGAACTTCCCACTCTCCCTCTCCCACTCTAACCCTGTGCCAACCGGCAATGCAGTACCCAGAAAGCAAGGAGAAAACCACTTAGAAATCACTTTTCTATTTTCATGGATTAAAATGAAACACATTTTCAGTGGAAATGCACAACTGTTGCTGTTAAGCTCCAGTCCATCTCTTCATCTTAAAGGTTTGAAAGTATAAATCTAAGAAACTAAGTTGACACTTACTCTTTAATTCAACCAGTTCTCAAGAAGCCCAAGAAGTCCTAGGGTCTAACCAAGGAAGGAAAACACACCAACTACTCACTCCCCTCCATCCAAACTCTGGGGAGGGCACAAGGCCCACAAGACTCAATCCTTCACACTCCCACCTCTCAGGAAGACCTGCACTCAAGGGTAAAAGCAGTAACAGACTAGTTTCGGACTGCAAGACCTCAGTGAGCTACTACTGACAGAATGAGTCCAGAAACCATGCAGGCCTTGGGGAAGTAAGAGGTCTGAGAGAAAGTCATGTCTTCAGCCAGCAGAAGGGATGAACAAAGCTTGGAGGGACACACGACTGGTCAGAGCTTCACCTTTACTAAGCAGTGCCTTCCCGTTTCCCCCACTGGGAACTGAGTTTAAATAAAAGCTATCTTTCACTCCTTTTCAGGACATCACATTAATTTTCCTAGTTATGGTTTATTTATAAGTATAAAAAATTATGAAAGTCACATGCCCACTTACAAAAAATTGGGGAAATGGAGAAAAGGGCAAAATTGCCCTTACATGAGTAAAACTGTTAGCCTTTTGGTAATAAATTTTCTCAGTAGTTTTACAGATTTAATCATAATGTATCTATCATACTGTTAAACTGCTTTACCCAACAATCAACTCTTCTCTCTAAAAGCTTTTATTAAAAAATTGTTTTTGCTTTTAATTATTTTTTAATGTCTATTCATCTTTGAGAGAGCATGAGTGGGAGAGGGGCAGAGAGCGAGGAAGGCAGAGGATCTGAAGTGGGCTCCATGCTGATAGCAGCAACCCTGATATGGGTTGAACTCACAAACCATGAGACCATGAACTGAGCTGAAGTCAGACGCTCAACTGACTGAGCCATCCAAGGCATCCCAATTTTTATTTTTTAAGAAGGCTCCACGCTCAGCACAGAGCCCAATGCAGGGCTTGAATTCATGACCCTGAGATCATGACCTGAGCTGAGATCAAGAGTTAGATGTTCAACCAACTGAGACATCCAGGCTCTAAAAACTTTTAAAATCAAATATGTGCGTCCACTTTTTTTAAAAAAATCAAATACTGGGGCACATGGGTGGCTCATTCGGTTAAGCGTCTGACTTTGCCTCAGGTCATGATCTCGATTCACGAATTTGAGCCCCACATCAAGCTCTGTGCTGACAGCTCAGAGCCTGGAGCCTGCTTCAGATTCTGTGTCTCCCCCTCTCTATGCTGCTCCCCAGCTTGTGCTCGGTCTCTCCCAAATATAAACAAACATTAAAAACAAAAACAAAATCAAATACTTTCAAGAATTACTGGATTATTTTTATTTTCCAAAATTCTAAGTAACAGGCTATTGGAAATCTAAATTTAATCACTTGCTCCACTGATAAGTGTTAGCATATGAAGAATTAACAAGAAGTTCAGTTAAGTTATATCACTCCAAAGGAGGTGATAAATCAAGTGCTAAACTGCTACCAGTTCAATTTCCAACGAAACTTTAAATCCTACACCAAGTTTTCTTACTTAATAGGTTTATCAATTTGGGTGTTTCACTCTCCAGGGGAAAAGTGTGAGAATAAACAACCTAAATACACAGAAAAGTATCAGAGGTGAAAGACAATATAAGTTTAGAGGCAATGGGGAGAAAGGAGCTGGTGTTCTAAATCTAGTTCCCCACTGCTTCTAGAACAGTGTGTTGCATGGTCTCTCTGACTCTACCTGCCTACTGCCACAACCTGCTCCCTTTCCCAACACCGGACTCTAGAGCAGGGTCAATAAATTTCTTCTGTAAAGGACCAGACAGTAAGGGTTTTAGATTCTGAAGGCCAAGAGGCCAAATTGGGAGTATTATACACTAACGTAACAAGAGAGAAAGCAAACTTCCACATTTTTTTATTGATGAAATTCAAAATATAATAACTGGCTACAATAGAGGTCTACTAATGAGATCAGATTTTGGAGGTGGGTGGAACATTTGTTAAGCATCCCTCTCATCAAATTGGTTGTAAATGTTCCTCTGCTAACGCAGATTCTGTAATAAGATTTTATATATTTCATCTTTGAAAATGTCTCTTCACATAGATAGGTTCTGCCAAATGCTGTTATCATTCCATGAGTGTTTTTTCCCCCCACAAGCATGATTTTAATTGAGCATATTCTTCTCTTAGAAGATATTTATAGTATTTCGGAGTCTTGATATTTGCCTTTTAATCGCTTCTGGATGAAGGTTTGGTGTAAACTCCTTAGTTGCACAGGTAAATGGATTTTGAAATATGAAACTTCTGTTGCGTTCACATCAAGCTGCCAAATCACCATGAGAACTGTAGTTTTTCGTTAGAAATCATCTCCACAGAAACTTTGTGTAGAAACGGAGATCTTGCCTTTGTTTCAACTTTTGACACCACACAGGAAGTATATAAAGTAGCCGGACTGGACTCAAACATGAGTTGTTGAAATGACTGTATTGCAATTTAAGGTTTGCAAATAACCTTTTGCCCTGTAATTTTAGGCTGAATTCATAAAGAAACCTTAACAAGTCCGCAGGAAAAGCCAATCTCCAAAGCTAGACAGTGTTCAATGGTGGTTAAGAAGGATTCTTCTCATTCAGAAACATTTTGAGGTCAGCCCTGAACTCATAAAATTATAAGAAAACTTCACCACTGCTAGGCCGTCAAACTATTGTGTGGTAGGGCGTCAGAATATTCAGCTTCTTTTTCTTAACAGAAATTCATGGAATTGATCATGATGAAGTCTACAAGAGGGAGTGAAGTTCACTGCTGATTCTAATGGTTCAATAACACATGATAGATTCAAATATTTTTCTGCAAAGTACCTGCTGATGAATAATACAACGAATAACCACAGGCTTTAAACATAATTTCATAAGCTTTGCAAATCTGTCCAGTGAAATCTTTCTCTGCTCCACACATATTCTTACCATCATCAGTTGTAACAGATATTAGCAGATCATACTTCAGGTTGTCCTGAGTTTAACTTTTCTGAAAATATTCTCAGCGGTCACGGTTTTAAACAGACCATTCACTAATGGTAATTCTTCAGTCACTTCAAATGAGGGATTGACTCCACACAGAAACCAGCTAAACAGGAACAGGAGGGTCTGTGGACTCATCAAGAGCCAAGGAGACCAAGTGGAATCACCTGCCTTGTTTCCTGACTGCTGACACTGCTCCCAAGGACTTCAGCACTTTGAGAAATTATTCTTGCCCGAAAGGCTAACACTTTTAAATAAGTTTGTTTTCTCTAGACACATTTCTTCAGCTGCTGCAATCAAACACAATTTAATTAGTTCAATATTGGTAAGTGGCTTTCCTTGGTTAGCTAATAAATAAGCCACTTGGGAAACTTACTTTAGTTGCAGCCTCATTTTAATTTTTGTGAAGAAATGCTGCTGTGATGAAACAGTCCCTTTAAAATTTCCTTTTTTAAAATGTTTATTTTTGAGTGAGAGAGACAGAGAGTGAGCAGGGGAGGGGCAGAGAGAGAGAGACACACACAGAAGTCAAAGCAGGCTCCAGGATCTGAGCTGTCAGCACAGAGCCCAACGTGGGGCTCAAACCCACAAACTATGAGATCATGGCCTGAGCTGAAGCTGGACGCTTAACTGACTGAGCCACCCAGGTGCCTCAGTCCCTTAAAAATGTCTATTGTTTCTTGGCCTTTTGGTTAAGATCAAAATTTCTAACTTTTCTGACCATTGCCTTTCTATGAGTTGGGGCTATTTTAACAACTAGTCTGGTAATGTTGATCCTTTCTGCTGATCCTTTCAGCAGAGTTCTCTTTTTTCTTTTTTCCTTTTTTTTTTTTAAAGTAATCTCTATACCCAACATGGGGCTTGAACTCACAACCTGGAGATCAAAGAGGTACATGCTCCACTGATTCAGCCAGCCAGGCACCCCAGCACAGCTTTTATTAAAGACAGCTTTGCCACCTAGTTTGATAACAAAATAATTCACACTCCACTGGCACATGCCCTAAGGACACAACATTTAAAATCCATTTTTCCCTTCCTCTCTTGTTCTGACATGATTGGTAGGCACTGGTAATAAAGAATAAATAAAACAACTTGATATGCTGATACACCCAGTACTGGAAACACTGTCAAGTTATAACTGTGTCATCACAATTTGTAGTACACGGAACAGGAATGCCAAGCAAGAAGGGCACCACATACGGTCTCGGACACACTGCTGACCCCTGCAGTTACAGTGTAAGAGCCGCCATAAACAATATGTAAACCAATGAGGAGAGGGTTCCATTAAAGCTTTATGGACACTGAAATTTCGATTTCATACACTTTTCATGTGTCATGAAATATTCTTTTTCAACCATTAAAAATGTAAAACACATTCTTAGCTCCCAGACCATACAAAGGCAGGTGGCAGGCTGAATTTGGCAAACGAGCCGTAGTT
The DNA here is from genome assembly GCA_017311185.1 of Proteles cristata cristata. Lineage (NCBI taxonomy): Eukaryota > Metazoa > Chordata > Mammalia > Carnivora > Hyaenidae > Proteles > Proteles cristata. The sequence goes on from JAESUZ010004822.1 coordinate 708,804, forward strand.
TGCCAACCTGTGCTCTGAGGAGCCGCCATTCCCCAATACACCATAACCCTCCCCTCCCATCTCTATACTGCTGTCATCTTGCTCCTGGTGTCTGGATCACCTTGGATTCTACTCCACATGAGGGTTCCTGCCCCTGCCCACGGGTGTTAATCACCTTCCTTCCATATTTCCACTGCAAAGCATGAATACAGCCCATATATAGCCCCCACCATAGTTATGTGTAGCCACGTCTGTTCATCTCTGCACCTCTGCAGACTGGCTCATAGCAGGCGTTCCAGATAGGTCTGTCCAAGAAAAAGCCAAGCTGTAAAGCATCACAAACGGTACAAGCCTGGACCATAGCAGCTATACACTAACCCAACAAAACCGAGAAGCATTTCCAATCTCTGATTTACGTGCGTCTCCTGGCAATTAAAGAACCAGTAACTTCTTTAGCTACCTTCCCCACCATGTCTGTACAGTCTTGTTCCTCACCCTAAATACTGAGTCTTAATTTTTTTTTTTCCATCTTTGGAAGGGGGTCCAGGCAGAGAGGGAGACACAGAATCCAAAGCAGGCTTCAGGCTCTGGGCCATCAGCACAGAGCCCAACGCGGGGCTCAAACCCACAAACTGTGAGATCATGACCTGAGCCAAAGTCCAACGTCTAACCGACTGAACCCCCCAGGCGCCCCTAAACACTAATTTTGAGATCAGCCTCATCTGCAGACTAGAAAAGCAACCAGCGGGATGGTTTGCCCTGTAATTCCTAGGAATGTGTGGAGATCACTAGAGATGCATTAAATCCTTTCTTTGTTTCCTCCCCAGACTAAGGGATAGTATGATGACCATTTGGCAATAACTGGATACTTAACTAAAGATTAAGAAAAATAATAGAAGTAGGTCACCAGACTTTAACAGGGGGAAAAAAAACTAAAAGGAAAAATACATCCTGTATTATTGATTTTTAAGGGTTACCTGGACTCTTCTTTATTGAATTGTGATTACTTTTAGAATAAAAAAAAAAATGCTGTTGGAAATGAAACCCACAATAGTAATGACAACTTGACAGAGAATCTATCCTGACCCAAAATTAAATGAAAGATGCTGCTAATAAGCCAAAAGAGCTCCAGGGGCGGCTGGGTGGCCCAGTCGGTTAAGCCTCTGACTTTGGCCCAGGTCATGATCTCACGGTTAGTAGGTTTGAGCCCCACATCAGGCTCTGTGCTGGCAGCTAGCTCAGAGCCTGGAGCCTGCTTCTGATTCTGTGTCTCCCTCTCTCTGACCCTCCCCTGCTCATGCTGTCTCTCTTTCTCTCTTTCAGAAATAAATAAAGCATTTAAAAAAAAAAAAAAAAGAGTTCCTTTAAGTTAAAAGTGAACTGTGGTAAATATTTTTGCAAAGTAAATCACTATTTGAATGTCATCCAGTTTATGATGTGCAGAACCTGATTTGGAAACACATGCAAAGTGGTTAGATTTGAGTAAAATGGCAAATAAGATAGTGACAGCCTCTGAAGAAGCAATAGAGGAGATGGTGTGGCAAAACCAGATTTGCTAAAGACTGGATGAATCTCAATATGCACAGTGAACAACAATATGTGAGCCAAAAAATAGGGGCAACAAACAGAAGACTGAGCCAACAGAAGAAACTCCAGATACCCTCACTTACATCCCCAACCTGGAGGGCCATGAGGAAGCACCTGGTCATGGAGAGCCCACTACTCTCCTGGCCAGTCAGATCACTGTTCAGAAGCCTCAAATGGGGAATGTGATAGGCCCACATTTCTAATAAGCCACAGATATTCATCTTTATTACAGCTAGTCTCCTAAACATGGAATTTCATCTTTTTCAAGCACTGTATAAGCTTTACCATAGAAACAGAATCTTAAAAAGAAAAAGAGAGAGAGAGAGAGAGAGAGAGAGAGAGAGAGAGACTATCGGAGAACAGGACCATTTTGCAAGTAAGCTCTACGCCCAATGTAGGTCTCAAACTCAGAACCCTGAGATCAAGAGTCACATGCTCTACTGACTGTGCCAGCCAGGCACCCCATTCTTCAATATTCTTTACTGAAATCTAGCCACAAAGTGACAGGATTCTGCAACTAACAAAGCAAAGAGAAAAGAAAAAATCCCGTCATTGTCAAACAGTACACTGCAAAGCCTCAAATGATACTTATCTGTAATCTCGCTTCCATATTAACCCTACCCATACATGACTCCTAAAAATATTTATAGAGATCACAGACCATGGCTTATCAGAATTCTTCATTTTTTAAGTTTGAGAATAAAATACTTAACTCCAAGTAGAATACTTTAAGAGTTGATAGGCAGATTAAGAATCCTAAACTACTATCCAAAAATGTACATACACACAATCATATATATATGTATATATATATATACACATACACACAAAAAAAAAATCTTTGCTAATTTTTGAAGAGCTTAAGATAAATTACTAGAGGGGCACCTGGGAGACCAACTTCAGCTCAGGTCATGAACTCATATCATAGTTTGTGGGTTCAAGCCCCGCGTCGGGCTCTATGCTGACAGCTCAGAGCCTGGAGCCTGCTTCGGATTCTGTGTCTCCCTCTCTCTCTGATCCTCCCCTGCTCTCACTGTGTCTCTCAAAAATATACAAACATTAAAAAAAATTTTTTTTTAAAGATAAATTACTAGTAGTTCTAGATTGAGTGTTTATAAGGATAAACAGATTCTGTTCTGACACCAAACATAACCCAGAAACCATACAAACCATGTAACAAGAACCACAGCAGTGGAAGCTGCCCAGAAAATGGCTTTTTAAAAAACAAGACCAAATAAAGTTAAAACTTGGTTGGCAAATATTTGGACAATTCTGAAAAAGCACTATGCAGCTATAGAGATTTGGTGTCCAAGTCTGAAATGATCCTGGTTTAAAACATTATTCAGGCAAATAAAGTAAATGTTTATTGAATTTGAGTGTATCTGAACTTCTAAGGTAGGCTTTTTATTCTATACCTGGTTTTTAGCCAGAGTAGATACAGTAGGACCTTAGAGCCAGTATGAACCTCCTAGATACAACAGAACTATCCTAACATACAGATACACAGGAACCCACCCACAGTACATGGGCTACAGGCATGGAAGCAAGCAAAGGCTTTGAAGTGGGGGAACCATTCACAGGTAAATAGCTGCAGCCCATTCTTCACTGGGAAAGGCATGACATCGGTGAGCCATCCTGGTCCCAAGAACTAAACAAGAACCAAGAATGATACGTTAGCGTGCAACCAGTCCTACATGCTCCTGTTTCCTTTTACAAAAGCCCCCTTGGCCGAAACATTTCGGAACTGGTAAAAAACTGAGGAGAAAGAGTTCATGGAAGGTTCACTCAGATCACTGATTTTGTAGAATGTATGTGAGGAGTACTGAAAACCCTGGACCATTCTTCCCTAAGTTAGAGAACACTGTGACTTGATTCAAAGTTTTCCTGTACACAGCCGGCCTAAAAAAACCTCCAATTTGATGAATGTTCTAGTATAAATGTTTGAATTGATGTGTTATTCTGTACACTTCTGTGAAACAAAGTCTTTGGCCCTGTAAGAGCACATCTGTTTACTTTAAAACACAAATCCATCAGGTAAAATACAGGTAGCCTGACGAAGGCTACACAAAGAATGGTAATTAAAGTAAAATTTGAAGGGCATCTGAGTGGCCCAGTCGGTTGAGCAGCCGACTTCAGCTCAGGTCATGATCTCACAGTTCGTGGATTCGAGCCCCGCGTCAGGCTCTGTGCTGAATGCTTGCTCAGAGCCTGGAGGTTGGAGCCTGTTTAGGGTTCTGTTCTCCTCTCTCTACCCCTCCCCCACTCACGCTCTGTCTGTCTCTCAAAAATAAATGAATGTAAAAAAAAATTGTTTTAAATAAAGTAAAATCTGAATGGATATGGAGGAAAGGAATATACTCTGAAGACAACAATGACCCACATGTGACCTAGGAACTGAAAATTCTACTTTAAAAAAAATTTTTTTTAATGTTTATTTTCGAGAGAGAGACAGAGCTTGAGCAAGGGAGAAGCAGACAGAAAGGGCGACACAGAATGCGAAGCAGGCTCCAGGCTCTGAGCTGTCAGCACAGAGCCTGCTGTAGGGCTCAAACTTACAAACTGTGAGATCATGACGAGAGTCAAAGTTGGACACTTAACTGACTGAGCCACCCAGCTGCTCTCTGAAGAATCTACTTCACTGCAGATGTAGCTAAAGAAGGCATTTGGTTAAGGCTATTGAAGGAGGTAGCAAGGAAACTGAAAGCAGTAACTTGGCCTTGTTCAAATATTGATAAGAATGGTACATATACTGTGCTAAATGCCATGCACTATTTTAAGCACTTTACATATATTAACTCAGACCTCATTAACTCCAGCTGGCAGGTACCACTGGTATCCTCAGGAAACTGACATACAAAGAAGAACTCCCTTGCCCAAGGTCCCACGGCTAGTAACTGGCAGAGCTGACCTTCAACCTCAGTCTTGCCCTGGAGTCAGTACTCTTTTTTTTTTAACTGTTTATTATTTTTTAAAAATAGTTTATTGTTAAGTTGGTTTCCATATAACACCCAGTGCTCATCCCCACAAGTGCCCTCCTCCATGACCATTACCCCCCTTCCTCTCACCCCCCTGGAGTCAGTACTCTTAAACACCATGCTGGTAACTATGTTTTTCTTACTTGAGCTAAAAGAAAAAACAAGACTAACAGCAAACACGCATAAATGGACTCTCCAGAATCCGTTCAAAATATATTAGGGAGATTTTGACAGGTCGTGATTACAATAACCACAAAATAAGTCACTAAAAATCAAAATCGGGGCACCTGGGTGATTCAATCAGTTACATGTCCGTCTTCAGCTCAGGTCATGATCCCACAGTAGTGGGTTTGAGTCCTGTGTCTATCCTGACAGCTCAGAGCTTGGAGCCTGCTCTGGGTTCTGTGTCTCCCTCTCTCTCTGCCTCTCCCCCCCTGCCTGCACTCTGTCTCTCTGTTTCTCAAAAATAAGCACTGAAAAAAATTTATATAAGAATCAAAAAACAAAAACGTTAACTTTAACATGCTCTAGTAGATATTTAATATTTATTTTATGTCTTCATTATGAAGTGCCTTTTTAATTTTTTTAAAGTTTATTTATTGGGGTGCCTGGGTGGCTCAATCAGTTAAGCATCCAACTTGAGTTCAAGTCATGATCTCGCAGTTTGTCGGTTCAAGCCTCACATCTGGTCCTTTCCTGACAACTCAGCCTGGAACCTGCTTGGGATTCTGTTTCTCCTTCTCTGCCCTTCCCCTACTCATACTCTGCCTCTCAAAAAAAATAAACATTAAAAAATATTTTTAAATAATAAAATCTTATTTATATTTCGAGAGAGAGCAGGTGCACACGAGTGGGGGAGGGGCAGAGAGTGGGGGATATAGAAGGAATCCCAAGTAGGCTCCACACCAACAGCACAGAGCCCAATGGGGGGCTCAAACCCATGAACCGTGAGATCATGACCTGAGCTAAAGTTGGATGCTAAACCAACTGAGACATCCAGGTGCCCCCATTATAAAGTACTCTTAGTTCAGTAATAAAATTTAAGCTTTGGATTCTTTTTAGATAAGAAAATACAGGTATGGTTTTCTAATTTATGTCATATTTGAAAAGACTGATTTGCACAAATCCTAATATGGCAAGCTACCAAATACCTGGTACCTCTAAGCAGTGAAAGTTACATCAAAAAGAAATAGTAATGTTCTTACCAGAACAATAAAAAAAAACTTACCTACAGAAACTACTATTTAAAACTTTTAAGTCATAAAACACAAGGCCAAAAGTTTTTGTCACCTCTTCTTTCTTAAGTGTAACTACCTCTCCTCAATGGGGGTAGTTTTGGGAGCAGGCCAAAATTTCAGAGGAAGGTGGAACATGGGCCTTTTTCCTCCTCATCAGAAGTCATTTTGTTAGGACTTAGGGTGGCCATACAATGTTTCAAATACTAGGAGGAAACAAATGGGTTGACTTAAGAACACAAAAAGCCAACAGTGATAAAAAGATTAAGGAAAGGGAAGAAACATTTCAATAAGCTCAGATAGGACATGATGATACTGTCACAGGCCTGAGTATCTTCTTTATCGCCTAAATAAATTGAGCCCCCAACAGGAAAAAGGTCACCTCACAGAGAACGCTATGAGATTTTTAAGTCGCTAGACTCCTTTCCATCTTCTCCTCCTCATCAGCTCTTGATACTGCTGTCAAATTCTACACACTGGCAAAGAAAAAAGGGATGAAAGTTGAGGGATTGTATAGAGAAATAATAAAAATTTGAGATTATTTGAACTAAAATATTACAGCTATTGATATAACTTAAAATGCCAAAAATACATGGCCTGTCCTTAAAGAAAGGTCTATGCGAACATTCAACCAACCATAAACTACCTGGGAATGGAATTCATTCCTTTTCAGAAGAGCAACCTCTTCTACCCACCGCCCACACCAGGAAGCACAGTTCATTTTTACAAAGACACTGGGGAAAACATGCTTGCTCCTTATAATGGCTGTCAATTCAGAGTCAATTTGAAGTACAACTGCCAACAACTAGGAGTCTCAAACTTGCTGGGTATTCGCTTCTCCACAAACTTAGACCATGGGGGCACTCACCCAGAATGGATACACAGGGACTAAGCCATTGAGAAGGCTGGAAAAAGGGCACCAAGGAGCTTTTCACGAACTGCAGGCTTTCCCATACCAAATGATGCTGGCAAGCCCTGATAGGCCATATGAGCCTAATAGATTCTTATGCCCTGATTTGTCTTTAACCTTTTTAAAAAAATTAATTGAGATATAACTTACACAACAAAAAAATTCACCATTTTAAAGTGTATGTCTCAGCAAATTTTAGTATATTCACCATAATGCAGAACTACCCCCACTATCTAATTCCAGAACATTTCTATCACCCCCAAAATAAACCCCATACCTATCATCGTATGCACTGAATTTACCCAACTTTCTCCGCAGATATTTCTGTGGCCCATGCAGGTAATTTAAGATGGCTGGCTGGGGTGAATTTACACAGTATCTATGTGATAAGAAAACAAAAAGACTACTGAACCCAAATTCTTGGCATTTTTAGCAATTAGACTAACGTAATTTTTATATATTGTCTAAGAACGGCAGAGAAACTTACATTCAACATCCATCTTCACATAACACATTAGTGTGCCCCAAATTCATCCAAGATGTTAAAAGAAGGGAAGACAATCTACTAGGATTAGCCATAACTGTCCATAGCTGCAATTTCAAAATATAGAAGATGCAAATGTGGGAAAACCTCCTTTAGTATCAAGCATAGCTAGATTAAAACAAAACAAAACAACAACAACAAAACGGAAAAACTTAATCATTAAGTAAATACTGCCCCATTTGGGAAAATAATCCCTACACCAGTCCAGTATTTAAAATAATGTAGCTTTAAATGCAACCTTACTTTTTATCATTCCTGTGACCTAGAGCCTCTCCTAATGAGAAAAATAACCTTTAGGCAAAAGTTTGGCAAGAAAGCCTGCAGATGTGTGGTGCTCAGGTGCTGCAGGTTCTTATTACCTAAGTGAGCTCATGGCTTCTAAGACACACAGGAAGGAGACCTCACCTTCAGGCATCAGGGTGTTGAAAGCGGGAGGAAGTAGGTCCACGAGGGTGTCTTGCTTTTGTGCACTTATCTGGGGTGCTATTTCCAGAGAAGGAGCTCCTTTATAGAGTGTGCCCAAGATGGATTTCTCTAAGTTGCTCTCAGAGTTGTCCAGCTGCCCTCACCAATAAGTCAGTCTTTGTAGGTTGATAGAAACCACCAGTCAAAGCAGATGCAAATGGATTGTGGGGAAGCCTTCTTTAGTATCTAACATAGCTGGATTAAAACAAAAAAACTTAACCATTAAGCAAATCTTCACTTTAATCATTACTTTAGATCATAGCAAATATCAACTAGGTGCTATGCTTGACTCTACCCTTAGCATGGGCACTTAATTCTTAATGGGGATCTCGTGGGCTCGATTGATGGCCATAACGAGCTCTTAAGTTTTGTCCTGTAAGAAATTACTTCTACTTGAATAGCAAGTAAACAAGATACAGAAATATTTATTGGTAATGTAACTCATGCTTGCTGAGGTTGCTTAGCAACCCTTCCAGTGATTTCTGTTGCACAACAAGTTGTACTCTAGTAATGTATTCACAATTTTATTGCAATTTGCAATTATGATTTAAATACATTTTCATTTCCTGGGTTTTCCAAAACACAGTCAGATGCAATCAAGTGAAGTCACGACATTTACACAATGTATAAAGTAACAAATTTGCCTCAAAATAGTTATCTATGGAAATACTGCTACCTTATCTGTTTAAAGATGCCCAGGGAACAGTCCTAAGTTAAAATGACACTTGGCTTGATGAGGTCATAAAGCATTTCTCTTCTGTCTACCTAGAAGAAATTACCCAGTGGCCAGAATCTCCAAGAAACCTTCACACTGAACTAGAATTTCATTTTCCTTTATCCCAAAGGTATTAAGAAGCCTGAGAATCCACTGCAGGAGAAGGAATCCAAAAATGATATAATGTCTTTAAGGCTTACATCCTCTTATAGGGACAGAATACTGAGTCAGAAACCTGGTTATTTTGGAAGGCAGGTTTTTTGGTGACCTTTCAACTACACACTCTTCTATTCCCAACTATAATAATTTAATAATTGTTATACAGTAAAAAGTCCAAAGTTAGCTGAACTGTAGGTGCATTTTGGAATTGAATTGCTCTAAAATGTCCCATTCTTAAATAGGCTTTTATAAAATTCTTCTAATACAATATACAAGATAGATTTGTTCTGAAAACAGCTGGATTAAATTCAGTCTTTGTCAAATAAAAGACAAATTACCTAGCAAGATGTCACGTGGTTCTTCTTTGGAAGAGGACTAATACGTGCACATTATCCTTTTACTGCATGCTTAGCAAATGCTTGAAGCTGTACAAGAGAGTTAACTAATATAGGCATTTTCTAAAGGGTAGGATTCCTCAAGTCTAGCACAAGTGCCTACTACACCAATTTGCTGAAAGGATTATTTCAAAGTTTTCCTTAAAGCAAGATTATTAACAAGTTTAGAAGGAAAAACAACAAAATAATTATTCTTCAAACTATGTCACCAAGACAGTTGAAACTCTAGGACTTTGTAGGGCAAGAACAAGCCTACAGAAAGGCAATATTTGTTTCTGGTGAATTCAACGGTGTTTGCCAAGATTGTCTACCATTATAATGAGTGGCACTCAATCCCTAAAAATTTTTAAAGTTTATGTATTTTTAAGCAATCTCCACACCCAATGTGGGGCTCGAACTCAAGACCTTGAGATCAAGAGTCACATGCTCTTCTGACTGAGCCGGCCAGGTGTTCCAAGTGGCAAGCAATTTTAACACAAATTTCTTCCAGATTATTGCATATCACATAATCTCAAATAACATCAGATTTAATTTACATCCCAGTAAGTTTTAAAAAGTAAAAAAAAAAAATTAACAGGTAAAAAGAAATACATTTAAAGAACAAAGGGTTTATATCTGTATCCCACAAATGGGTCATGCAATATATAAGGCCATATTCAGATTGGTATAAATTCAGGAAACTCATGCTTACGAGGAAGAATTTTTAAAAACGCTGGCCAGCTCAAATTTTTAAAGCAAATATTAAAATAAAAATTTTCTTATATTCTAACCCCCGGGGATAATAAATGGGTTCACCTTAAAAATAAAAAAAAAAAAATCAGTGCTATTAAGTGTACAGGCGTCAAGCTCCCTGCTCCTCAGACCTAGCATGACAACGGAATGAAGTTTTCCAAATCATCACAGCTTCTGAACGCCCATAAATCTCCCAAGGAAGACAACGGAGGTCTGCCTCGGATTCTTGGTGATGAAAACATAAACATACACGCAAACGAAGAGTCAACGTGAAATAAAAGATGGGAACACCTACAACCTCCGAGCCACCCAATCAGACTTGGGCGTTTGTTTCATCTACTTCGGTTGATTACTTAGCCACCTCAAAAGCCAAGACCGGGGATTCCTCTGCGCTTGCCCGACAAGGAATGCAAAGACAGATTTTAAACAAATGAGCGTCTATCGGACAAGAACTCAGGTGTTAACGTTTCCACAGATGTTACCTTGTTTCATCTGTCGACTCAAAATAAGAAAGCCCTTCTCGTATGGATTCCCCAGTATAGACAGTGACAACATACAGGGGTTGCTGCGGCGTTACACAAGGTATTATACGTATTTTACTGAAAAATATGATCCGGGCAACCACAGATTATAAATACGCTCCAGTTTATGTGAAACCCGCAGATTCTCAAGTCAAAACTATACTGCTGCCTGACCACACCACTCAACCTGATGAGTGTTCTCCGAGGTAGGATCGGGTCACCAGAACCAATGGAAAGATGGCCGGAAGAACTCCAGTGAGAAAGGAGCAGCAAAAGCAATGGCCACAAGAGAAAAGTAACAGTTAACGTGGGTCGGACTGCAGCCAAGAAAAAGCTTCCACTTCTTTCAACCAATAGCAGGGAGTATCACGAAGAAACCAATACGCTTCCTAAAACCGAGGTCCCCCAATCCCAGAACACCTTCCCAATGGGGCTTACTTCTGTGAGTGACAAACGGGAGCTCCTCCTGTCTAGTTTTAATTCTTTCTACTCCAATGGGGGCTTCCTGCGCTCGGCTCACCAGGCGGCGTTACTGTGTGGCTTTTAAGGGGTTTTCGGGCCCCCAGGTTCCAAATCGCCAGCCAGCCTCAGGCCCACCTGGGGATCCTGCTAAACGGCCTCAGCACCTGGGAGCACAGGCGGACGGGAGGCAAAGCGCACCGGGGAAATCGGAAACCAACATTTTGCGGATCGGGAAGACCCGCCTCTGTACCCCTTTCTCCCGAGGCAGCTAGCGCTAGGGGGTCGTTGAACGTGCCTTGAAAAGGACATAAAAAGGAGACGGGGACCTCCGCTCAGACACCAGCGGGTTCCCGGGGGGTTCCATCTCGCTGGACTCCTGCGGTGGGAGCTGAGGACACGCTCCGACCCCCGTGGGCCCCCGTAGCCCCGGACTCGGGCCGAATCGGCTGTCCCCGCGAGTTCCGGCAAAGAAGGGCCTTCGTACACGACACACAGGCTTCGGGGACACAAAAGGCCTCCGGGGCAGAGCGCGGGGCGCCTGACAGGACCTCGGGCCGACCGTCATGCACCGCGGCCCTCGGGCTGGCCCCCAGGGCACGCGTCCTGGCCCTGTCCCGGGCTTCTTATCACCCCGCGAGTGCCTGAGACTGTGGTTTTACGGTCTAAGGAACGGTTAGGCCTCAAAGGCCTGGCCTGAGACGTGTGCTCTCTGCAGCCCGCGCTCCCGCCTTCCCCACTCGGCGGCGCGGACCGAGCTTCCCGCCCCACGGCCCGACCAGGGGTTGGTGGCAGTTAGAGGCGGTTGGGACCGGCCCCAGCAGGTTGGAACCGGTCTGGGCCGGGCCGGAGGAGGAAGGGGGGAGGGAGAGGCCGCCTCGCGCTCTCCCTGCGCGCGTGACTCACGCTGGCCGCTGACGTCAGGCGTGCGCGCGCGGCGGGGGGGGCTCTACGTACGTGTAGTGCTGCGGTTTCTCGGGCTGTGCCTGCAGCACCTGAGCGGTAGCGGCCGGGGGCGCCGAGGAAGCTGCGGAGCCGCCGGGCCCGGGGCCCTTCGACATGGTCCTGTCTTCCTGCCTCTTCGCCGCTCCCCTTTTATTATTCAGTCTGCGCGGTCCGCGCCGAGGACCTAGTGCGCCTGCGCCACGCCACGAGAACGTGAAGACCCCCCGCACGACAGCAAGGGTTGCTGGGAGTTGTGGTCCTCGGTTTGGCTGGAATTTTACCGTCGGCAGAGGGTTGCTGCCAAAGGAATGGACCACAATACCCAGGGATCTTTGCAGACGGTGTCCCGGATGCTGAGGGCCCGCCACGACTTGTGGGGATTGCAGTCCCGTCCCGTTTCTCGTTTTCACCAGTGCGTTTCCAGGTTCGCAGGCGAGATTTCCTTGAAATTGGAGCCCCTGAAGGAGAAGGACCTCAGAGCTAGAGAGGCCCTACCGACTTCTGTAAAACAGTCCCAGTATAATTTCATCGTCCACAGTGTAAGAACTACTCGCCACCGGATTTAGTAGGGCTTGGTCTCAGTTCTGATGCCAGTCCCAGCAGTGCTTTAAGGAACTTGTTCGTTTTTAGCTCTGGGCCTTTGTGCTGCAGGCACCTATAGTACTCCCCCAACATCCTCATTCCTGAGGCCAGGCCAGCTGGGGAGGCATGAAGGAAAGTCTGCCAATTAGAAGTCAGCCTGAGAAATCTTTGTTAAAGTAGAACTACACGACACCATATTCCCGCGTCTTTGCAGACGCGCTCCGTAAACTTTTCCCCTCGCCCTGAAACCTGCAGTTCCGCGACATGGGTCCCTTGTCAACTCGACACCTGGCCTGACCAACTTGTTTCCAGTACATGAGGAGCCAAAGACGAACATAATCTCCATCTAGAATAGTCTGTTACACTGGCAAGTTGCAGGGGTGTTAAGAAGCGTCACGGTGTCCAGAGGCAGAACTTGGGTTTGCGTAGGGGGTGCTGCAATTAATAATCCACTACGGTTTTGTGCTCGGGTCGGCAGGCTGTGTTTTTCGTCCCTGTTTCCCGCTAGTCCGGCTAAGTTCACCATGTTAGATTTCGTAAGATAAGCCAATTCCTCTGACCTAGGAGTTCTGGGAGCTTTACAAAGTTCTTCATGGATATGTGGACACTTGTCATTTAACTTTGTTTTCCAGGGGCACCTGAGTGGCTCAGGCGGTTAAGCATCCGACTCCAGCTCAGGTCATAATCTCTCAGCTCCTGAGTTCCAGCCCTGCATTGTCGAGCTCTGTGCTGACAGCTCAGAGCCTGGAGCCTGCTTCGGATTCTGTTCTCCCTCCTGTCTCTGCCCCTCCCCAGCTCGTGTGCGATCTCTCTCTCTCTCTCTCTCTCTCTCTCTCAATATTAACTTTGTTTTCCATATTGAGTCTATTTAAATCCATTGTTTTTAAGACCGATTTATATACGATTAGATAGGATTTTGTTAACTAATGATTGTCACTTTATTTTTTTTAATGTTTTATTTATTTCTAGGAGAGAGAGCGAGCGAGCGAGCGAGCGAGCGTGAGCAGGGGAGGGTCAGAGAGAGAGGGAGTCACAGACTGAAACAGGCTCCAGGCTCTGAGCTGGCAGTCGGCACAGAGCCCGACGCGGAGCTCGAACCCACGAACCGCGAGATCATGACCTAAGCGAAAGTCGGACGCTCAACCGACTAAGCCACCCAGGCGCCCCTGATTGTCACTTTAAAGGAAAGCATTCCCAGTAACGTTGGGAGTGAGGGAGGGCGGGGTGAACGGAAAATTGTTAATGCCTAAGAATGACAAATACTGGGGCGCCTGGGTGGCTCAGTCGGTTAAGTGTTCAACTTTGACTCAGTTCATGATCTCACTGTTCGTGGGTTCGAGCCCCGCATCGAGCTCTGTGCTGACAGCTCAGAGCCTGGAGCCTGCTTCCTATTCTGTGTCTCCCTCTCTCTGTTCCTCCCCCCTCTCATGCTCTGACGCTCTCAAAAAAAAAAAAAAAAAATGACAAATACTTACTTTATTTAGTTCCAAATAACCTCACATAAGAAGCCTACAAAGTTTAGGGGCGCCTGGGTGGCTTAGTCGGTTAAGCGTCCGACTTTCGCTTAGGTCATGATCTCGCGGTTCGTGGGTTCGAGCCCCGCGTCGGGCTCTGTGCGGACTGCCAGCTCGGAGCCTGGAGCCTGTTTCAGTCTGTGACTCCCTCTCTCTCTGACCCTCCCCTGTTCACGCTGTCTGTCTTTCTCTCTCCTAGAAATAAATAAAACATTAAAAAAAAAAAAAAAAGCCTACAAAGTTGAGAAACTGGTATTTCCCAAACAGGCCAAATCAATTGTTTAACCACTAGGGGCGTGTGAAGAAAAATTTCAAAAGGACAAATAAAAGTTGTAGTGTATTGATTTAACCCTGTTATTAAATCCAAGAACTTGGTTTGTATGTTATTCCCAAAATTCCCGAGTGTGGTTTGAATGAAGAAATACAGCTCCACAGTACGAGGCTTTCAGTAAGCGTAGACCATAAGCTTCAGAATGAGTGTGTACTGGTGAAATTGGGGGATGATCTCATCCAAAGTGCTTAATTTACAAAAAAGGAAACCGAAACTTAGAGAATTTGCGCAGAGTCACTCAGCAAGCCCATGGCAGAACAAGAACTAAGTAGCCTACATGCTGCATCACTTCTACACTGTTTTGATTGTATAAACATTTTCCGTTCTTCTTCATTTCCTGTGTCGCCTTCCCTCCCCCTCACCAATTTAGGAAAAAGAGAAATTTGCATGACTGCTGGGAGTAAGAAAGACAAACTATTTCCACCAATCATCCTTTAAATGGATGAATGTAAATCTAACCCAGCCTCTCCTGGAGCAATCTTAGTTCCCTTCTAGTAATGAACAAAACCGCAAAAACAAAACTGGAGTGTCTGTCAGGATTCTGGATCTTCTAGAAAATTCTTGGAACACAAAAGGATGGTTAACTTGGGAGCCGATTTCTTCTCCAGTACTTCTGGGCAGTCAAAAAAAGTTCACCCCCTCAGGGTGTTTTTTTGGTTACATCTCAGAACATTTGACAGCTTTCTAAGTGGGCTCTACCCAGTGGCTTGATTCTTGGCTTTACACAGGTTCTGAGGACAGGGCAAGAGCCTCCATCTTGGTTTCTCAGCATCACGTGAATGAAACAGAAAGCTCTATTTTCCCCCTACTGTAAATTTTGGGTAGAATGCAGAAATTAAACTGGACTAAATTATCACATAAAAGTTTAGGTATGTGATAATTAAAGACAAATTGCACCTGTTAAGATTGATTGAGAGGGCTGAAATGAGAGGAATTTGATACCAGAGATTGGGTCAAAGACATTTTTGCCATAGCTGATTTTTCAAATTGTGCATTTTCCCCCTCACTGTTGACACTGAGAGCAGACCTTCGATGTCACAAGTAAATTTTTGAGGTATTTGTCTTTATGTACAATAATTATCTGAGTTAAAATATATACATACTTGTTTTTTTAACTTTGTATTTTGATAATTTAAAAGTATTCAGGGGCGCCTACCTGGCTCAGTCTGTGGAACATTTGACTTTTGTCTTGATCCCAGGGAGAGTGAATTTGAGCCTCACGTTGGGTGTAGAGATTACTGAAAAATAAAATCTTTGAAAATACGTAAATAAAATATTCAGTGGGAAAAAAAATTCCGTGAAGCCAGAGTAGGAACTATGCAGTAAAATGCCCAAAGCTGTATTTCAATTTTCTGAGTTTGTTTGGCTGGTCTTAACCTTAAGCCTGCTTTGATATTTTATATACCTGTGTCTTCAAGAGAACTGAATTATTACAAAACATCAAAGACATTTATTTAGGCAAAGAGAGATTACCATTTTTATACATTTGTCATGTTTCTTAGAAGTTATCTATCTACAAGAATATACCATTAAACGCACATATTTAATTTAGTTTTCTTTATTTTTTATGGACATGCAAATGCTGTCCTAGGACTATTCCCATTCTGGCTGTAGTCATTTCATTCAGTTGAATTACATAATTCAAAAACATGTTGCTTAGTAGGTTGCTTCTCACTTAAGCATTTTGAAATTACAATATAATGTAATTTGTGGTCTGAGAACATACAGAACAGTAAGTATAAAATCACTTACTGACATTTTTTTCTCTGTATCTACTATTTACTGCTACCTACACCACCCAACAAAATTACTGCCTTTTGATTGAAATGTATATGTGTGATGTCTAAAATACTTGGTGATACGATTTGCTGAATTCTAATTCTTTTACACTGTGTACATAACTATCAAAATGTGAAAGTAAATAATTACAGGGAACACATTTTATTTTACTATGGAAAATATTTACAAAAACTTCCTTAAAGTAACTTCTACATTTTATTCGCGAGATACAGCTGTGGTTAGGCTCCTGCCCATCCGTCCCCTTAAGTCCTGATAGAGACCAATGCAATTCATTTGCATTGACTTTCTATTGTAGAGCTTTGGAACCAAGGGAAGGATCCAAACATAGCTTCATTTTATCCAATCAGAAGAGCCGCTTCGTGCTAACCTCTGATTCGTCCATTCCTCTTTGCATTCATCCAATCATCAGGCCACTTTAACAGCCAATCAGAGGCCTAAGTACCCACCAATCCGGGAGCGGGGCCGAAGCACGGCCTTTGTGTCGGGGATGTCAGCGCGTCGGCGAAAGCTCCCGCCAATAGAAAAAGTCGTTGGTGTATGCAAATGAGGTCCCTATGACGCAGAGACGCAGCGTGAAGCGTGGGTATAAGAACGGAGGCCAAGGGGGGGTTTGGAGCACAGAGCGGTTTGGTGGTTCGTTGGAGGGTCTTCTTTTCTTTGCTCGGCGACTGCGGCTCTTCATTGGGCAGCAGGAGCGGCGCGGCGATCGAAGAAGCGGCCTAAGACTTCGTCCCTGGGTAAGTGTTGTCGGATTTACTTGTCGTCCGAGGCCCCGTCGGCCGTTGATGCCGCGGGCCGCAGCCGTTGGGAGCGGAGCGCTGGCCGGTGCGGGCCACCCGGGCCGCTGGTGTCGGGTGTGGGGCCAGGAGGTTTTTCCCTTGGGGCTTCGTTCCGGAACCGCGTCTCCGCCTCTTTCCCGGTGGTGATTCAGAGGTCCCGATGCCGGGTTCCGGGCAAGCGGGGCCTCCGCCCGTCGAGGAGGGGAAGTGACTCCTCCCCGCGCTCCCCCTCCCGGGGGAGGCCGCCGCCGCTCCTCGCAGCCTGAGTCATTAGGGGAGGGGGAGGAGGCGGCGGTGGCGGCCCCGGGCCATCTGCCGCGGCGCAGAGGCGGGAGGGCAGGGGCTCTGAGCCCGTCCCGCCCTCCGCCCCCGGGAGGCTAGCGCCGCGGCCCGGAGTCACGGGTGTCTTCTTTAGGTAAAAGAAAATGGCCCGAACCAAGCAGACTGCTCGTAAATCTACGGGTGGGAAAGCGCCCCGCAAGCAGCTGGCCACTAAAGCCGCCAGGAAAAGCGCTCCCTCTACCGGCGGGGTGAAAAAACCTCATCGCTACAGGTAGGCGAGGCGCAAGGAAAACAATGACCGGGGGGGCGCGCGGCCCCGAGCGGGAGCGCTGTCGGTTCCCGGGGGTCCGCTGACACTCTCCTGCCCGCTGCAGGCCCGGGACCGTTGCCCTTCGAGAGATCCGTCGTTACCAGAAATCGACTGAGCTGCTGATCCGGAAGCTGCCTTTCCAGCGGCTCGTGAGGGAGATCGCCCAGGATTTCAAAACTGATCTGAGGTTTCAGAGTGCCGCCATTGGCGCGCTGCAGGTAAGCCGAGCGCGGCTGGAGCAGGGTCGGAGGGCTTCGTGGCCTCTCGTCCTCGGAGAGAGTTTAATGGTGTGGCTCTTGTCCTCCACAGGAGGCCAGTGAAGCGTACCTGGTGGGTTTATTTGAAGATACTAATCTGTGTGCCATCCACGCTAAGAGAGTCACCATCATGCCCAAAGACATCCAGTTGGCTCGCCGGATACGGGGAGAGAGAGCTTAAGTGAAGGCCGTTTTTATGGTGTTTTGTAGTAAATTCTGTAAAATACTTTGGTTTAATTTGTGACTTTTTTTGTAAGAAATTGTTTATAATATGTTGCATTTGTACTTAAGTCATTCCATCTTTCACTCAGGATGAATGCGAAAAGTGACTGTTCACAGACCTCAGTGATGTGAGCACTGTTGCTCAGGAGTGACAAGTTGCTAATATGCAGAAGGGATGGGTGATATTTCTTGCTTCTCATGATGCATGTTTCTGTATGTTAATGACTTGTTGGGTAGCTATTAAGGTACTAGAATTGATAAATGTGTACAGGGTCCTTTTGCAATAAAACTGGTTATGACTTGATCCAAGTGTTTAACAATTGGGGCTGTTAAGTCTGACCATACATCACTGTGATAGAATGTGGGCTTTTTCAAGGGTGAAGATACAAGTCTTAACCACAGTGTAACTTACAGTTTCCTTAAAAAAAAAAAAAAAAGTAAAAACTGGCAGCTATAGAATACACTATGTGCATTTATAATAGCTATTTTATATATTGTAGTGTCAACATTTTTAAATTAAATGTTTTACATTCACATGTGGTGGGGAGTCTTGTCATTAAGGTGTGTGTAATTTAAAGTCCAGTTGGTTTTCTCCTGACTAGACTGCACTTGTTTTCATGAGAGTAAACTGCTTTGCAAATTATACCTTGCATAAGTCCTCATTCTACCACATGTTAACTAACCCTCTAGCTGATTAATGCAAACACTAAGGGGGGGGGTTTATTTATAAGGGCTCTAGAATATAATACAAGTTATTCACACCAGCATCATCTGTTACTAATCTATACTAGTTAGTGCAGCTTTTCTTTGTGTTGTGGTTGGTCTCATAACTAGGTTGAGTTTCTCTCTACGAAGAGGAAACCATGCTGAAGTTCTTTTCCTCGTGGAGTTTGTATTATAATAACCCTTAGAGTAAACTTGCTGTGGGAGAGGGGCACACAACTCCAGCTTCTTGAACCTCTGCTAGTTAAGGTGTGTTGGTTAGGTTACATCTGATACATGGTCCTGGGAAAATCCCTTTCTAGAGATGGCCGCCTAAGTGGTTTTAAAAATTAACCTTCTATTGAAGTCTTTAGGTCAATTATGTATGTTGACTAAATTTACAAATAAACTTGTTTACTCAACTAAGTGTCAAAAACCTACATTGAATATACAAAGAAATATATCCATAATCTAGGTTCTTTGTATCCTGAAGTTTGAGCTTGGTTTGTATCTTGTTTTGCTTGGTAGAGAAAGGAACCGATTGTATGCAGAAATCATTAGAACTTCTTTATAGAGGTTATTTTAGCACAAGTACACCTTGGTCTAAGCCACTTTTTCAGTGTGAAGCTAGTTTAATTGACCAGTGGATGGTCCACTGTATGCCTATTAGTATCTAGATCTAGTCCGCAAGACCATGGGCACAAGAGTCACTGGTCATGAGACCAGCATTGTGTGTATTTGACTAGTAGCTATAGAAAGATAGTTGTGCCCTGATAAAGTAGCTTTTTTAAGTTTGGGTTCATTTGAAATTCAAGGGGCTTAGGAAGAGAGGCAAGGTAGGATATATAGGCTCGATTCTTAGCTTAAGGAGTCTTCTGAGACCCTGAAGGTGGAAAAGTGGAGTCCAATAAGGGTTCTGGAACAGTGACTTCCCAATTCTGATCATCTCCTAGTGTTTTTGAAGGACACTGCAATCTTGGATGTGGGGCTGTGCTGTGGGGCGTCTGAGTACTAGACCTCACCCTGGTGCGGTCCGTTTGTTTACCAGTCGTGATAATCCAAGCGGGGTGTAACTTGAACCTTCTCCCCCAGTACAACTTTCTTACATCCTCACGTAGAGGTTTGTGGGTTTTATTGGGCAGCTTGGAATCTGCTGCTTTAAATAGTGCAGCTTGTGCTTCCACACTGCATGAGCATACTTAACCCAGAAGGCAAAAATATCTTTTGGTTCTAGGAAGCTGCCCACACAGGATAACCCTGGGTTTAGATGATGGAAAAGAATCTGTAAGGAGAAAAGCAAAAGCTGGAGCTGATGGAGGTATCCTGTGCCCTTGATGGATGAGACAAAAATAAAAGTTTTTTTTTGAAGTTGAGACTATCTCATCTTGTTAATGGTCTTCATTTGAATTGACAAAACCTATTTCACAAATGGAACTTTTTGTGGGTAAATGGCTGGAAAGTTGCCTCCTGACTTACCTGGGGGTGGAGGGGAGTACTTTGAGAAAGGACAGGCAGACCTCTGTTTTGAAAGGTGTCACAATTTGCTTAAGACTGCCAATTTATGCTTGTTGAGCCTGTGTATTGGTGCATTTCTTGATTAGGCCTGGCCAGTCTGGCTATCAGGAGATTTTGAACCGAGCTATTTATTGCCCTTGTCCTGAAGCCCTTAGTCTGGCCAAAGCCAGGTCTACCCTGGTGAGGTAGCCGCCATTGCTCTTTCTGTGCCCACTTCTCTCTCCCCCTTTTCCCCTGCTAGGTTAATAGGAACTGTGGACCTGTGGGCTCGTGTTTCTGAGTCTGGCATAATCCCTGCTTCATCCCTAATCCGGTATGTGTGTAAAACCAGATGATTTAGACAACACCTAGAAATTACATCCTATTGGCAAAATTTAAGGTGGTAGGAAAACAGGCATGCACTTCAAACCTGGCTTATGGTTTCTTCATTTGCTTTTTGAGAGTGTGCAAGTGGCTGAGGGACAGAGAGGAGGAGAGGGAATCTCAACCAGGCTCTGTACTGTTAGCCAACGGAATCCCACCCTCGACTGTGAGATCGTGACCTGAGCCAAAATCAAGCTGGATGGATGTTCAAGTCACTGTGCCACCCAGGCACCCCCAAACCCGGCTTATTTATGGACATTGCCCTTCTACGAATAGCTAACTGGGTCTTCATCACACCTCATTCAGCCAGAAGGAAGAACAGATCTGGGAGAGGCCAGCAATGGCCACCCCATACCCCTTGCCAGGCCTTCCCCAGCCAGGGAGGCTCAGAGTGTAGGGAAACCAGCTCTGAGCTGACTGGCTGGACTGGAAATTTACTCTCTTCCACTCCGTTCTTTTCCTCAGTCATTCCTCTGCTTTCTCCCCTGGGGCTGCCCCTGGCTGGCTCCTTGCAAGCACAGCCTCTTGCCCGGTGTTGGGCATTGGGGCTGGGGCCTGTGCAGCGGGTGGGAAGCAGGCCCCCTTCTGGATCACTTTCAGGTAAGGTAGCAGAGGGTAGACAGTCCGGTCTGCCAATGGGTCAGCAAGAAACTCAGGCTCGCCCTCCAGTTCGCACAGGACGGGCCCAGCCTGTGCTTGGGAGCAACAGCAGAGGAGGCCGGAGAGCAGAACGTCAGGCCCCTGGCACCCCCGGCCTGCCACGGCTTCAGAAGGGTGAGGTGTGGTTTTCACCCGTTTCACCACACCCGTCTGTGGCTGTCGTCTCACTGGAGGTGCCGTGGTCCCCTGGGCATGAGAACCTTGAGCCCCCACCCTGAGCCTCTGGTCCCCACCCCTGCCTCCCCGTCCCTTGGGTCGAGTTGGGAGCACTTCATCGTCCCCTCACTGTGGTGATCACAGCCTGCTTCCCTCAGCCGACCCCAGACACTGTTAGAAGAACACAGGGGAGCTGGCTGGGCCGTGCCTGGGCCCCACGGCCTCTTCCCCCCTCAGTCCAATGGTGGTCCCACCTGCCCCCTGCGGACATCCTCATGGGTGGCTGGCTGGCTGGGCGTGATTTTGGTCAGCAACTTTAGCGCAAACAGCTGGCCTAGCTGCCTTCCTGAGGCCAAGGCCAGGGGAAGGAAGGGCGGGCCAGGCCCCTGCCCAGGCTGCTAACCCAAGTCCCGCAGCACCCCCAGGGAGAAGGCTAAAAAATGCCCCCTTGGGCCAGATGGCTGGCCTTCTGGCTCCCTGACCCCTTGGTCAGCACATGTGGCGAAATGAGTGAGGTTGTAGATTGAGGTGGATGCAGTGGGCACAGCTCAGAGTGTATACAGCAGAGGGCTGTGCTGCGAGGTGGAGGCGGAGCCTGGTGTCCTCCCCGCCGGGCTGCCTGCTCTGGGTGGCTTTGTTCATTGCCCCTGGCAGTGAGGGATCCCACCCGGATACCACCATTGTAACCAGCAGAATCCTGGGACTTATGCGTGATGTGCCCCCTGCCTGAGCATCATGGCCGCTGTCTGGCAGGGGCCAGGCCTGTGGGTCAGGCACACCCAGGAGAAGCACGTAGCTTTCTGCCTCCAGCAGAGGACCCTCCTCCACCTCCACGGAGGAAGCTCAAGAGTTCTGCAGTCACTCTCACTACCAGGGAAGCAAGGGGAGGGGGCTTTGGGGAGGCTGTGGCCCCTTGGAGGGGCTGTAAGGCCGCACGTGACTTGGAAAGGAAGGGTGCCCAGGGACTGGTTGTCTCCAGCAGCTGCTGCCAACCCTAGTTCAGGAATATAGACAGTGGAATGGAGGGTGGGCAGTGCCCAGTGCGAGGTGCTAGAAGGGATGGCTGTGGGGCATCTGGATGGCTCAGTTCATTAAGCAGTGGTCTGCGGC
Source organism: Proteles cristata cristata (assembly GCA_017311185.1). NCBI lineage: Eukaryota > Metazoa > Chordata > Mammalia > Carnivora > Hyaenidae > Proteles > Proteles cristata. Next base: position 731,008 of record JAESUZ010004822.1, read on the forward strand.
TCAGGTCATGATCTCACAGTTTGTGAGTTCAAGGCCCGTTCCAGGCTCTATGCGGACAGCCTTGGATCCTGTTTCCCTCTCTCTTTGCCCCTCCCCCACTCACCCTTTTGGTCCCTCTCAACAATAAACATTAAAAAAATAAAAAAGGCACCTGGGTGGCACAGTCAGTTAAGCATCAGATTCTTTTTGTTTATTTTTGAGACAGAGAAACAGAGCATGAGTGGGGGAAGGGCAGAGAGAGGAAGAGAGAATTGGAAGCAGGCTCCAGGCTCTGAGGTCTTAGCACAGAGCCCGACGCAGGGCTCCGAACCCACGAACCGTGAGATCATGACCGGAGCCGAAGTTGGACGCATAACCAGCTGAGCCACCCAAGCGCCCCAAGCATCAGATTCTCTATCTTGGCTCAGGCCATGATCTCAACTGTTCATGAGTTCAAGCCCCTACGCTGATAGTGCAGAGCCTGCTTGGGATTCTGTCTCTCTCTCTCTCTGACCCTTCTCCGCTTGTGCTCTCTCTCTCTGTCTCCAACTTAAAAATTTAAAAAAAAAAAATTAAAATTATAAGAGGGGAACCTGTGTGGCTCACTTGGTTAAGCGTCCGAGTTTGGCTCAGGTTATGATCTCACGGTTCATGGGTTCGAGCCCTGCATGGGGCTCTGTGCTGACAGCTAGCTCAGAGCCTGGAGCCTGCTTCAGATTTTGTGTCTCCCTCTCGCTCTGACCCTCCCCTGCTCACGCTGTCTCTCTCTCTCAGAAATAAAACATTAGAAAAATTAAAAAAATAAGAGAGAGAGAGAGACGCCTGGTGCCTTAAACTGTCCCCTGCATCTTGTGACTCTGGATTTCTCCCTGGCCCTTGGCACGATGGCCATCAGCCTAGAGGGCAGGAATTTCAGGGACATGGAGGCGGTGCCAAATAAAGATAAGGCCTAGAGCTGGCCCCTCTTAGCAGGAGCATCTGAGGCCAGGGAGGGACACGAAGCTCCTGGTGCTCTGAAGGAAAGGCCTGAGACTTGCTTGCATTTGGAGTTGTGCCTGGCACACAGCAGAAGCTCCAGACGTGTGAGCTGACCAGCTGGGATGGCCTTGGCGTCCCCACAGCACCGCTGGCTGGATCTGCTGCTGGCATGGGTGACAAAGAATCAGCCCAAGTCCTGAGAGCTTTGGTTACTGGCCTGGCTTCCAAACTGGGAGTGTTCCATGTAGAAACTGGGGCTCCCGTGGTCAGGAGAGCAGCCACCCCTCCGTCCCTTATTAGCATCTGAGCTTTGTGTTGTCTTCACACTCCAGTTAGCAGAAGCTATCGCAGGTCAGGATGCTGGTGGGGACAGGGTGGTGACTGAGAACACAGGCTCAGGATCAGATAGGTTCAAGGCCCAGCTCTCCCATTTGGATGAGTTCCCGAGCCCATCTGCGCCTCCCTAGCTGTAAAACGGGAATAAAAACAGTTATCTAATAGGCTTGAAAGGATTTAATGACATAATCTGTGCAAAGCCTGGTGACTAAAAATATGTGACAACAGAAGTAAAGGGCACTGACCAATCCGAACACAGACGGTAGTAAACAACCAGTGCTGCCCTGTGGGCTGAGTACAGCCCTGATATCAGGGCTTACCACAAGCTCGATATTAGTATTATCGATATCACAGAAGCTGCTCTTATTAATATTACAGCAGGGCAAAGGGGGTCCAAATCAAAAGATAAGTTAGCCATCTGGGAACAACCACAAAGAGAAACTCCCAGAATGAGTGAGAGGGTGGCCATCTGCTGAGAGCAAACATTTTCAGAGAAGGGATCTGTAGATATTAGCATGAGGGGTGGACCCAAATCCCATCAGGGTCCTGGCTGTGACTGCAGAGAAGTCAGAGCTGCGGCTAGCTGGAGACCTCGATTGCCTGAAGAAAAACCAAGTCTAATTTTCTTTTTTAAACATTAACTTTGGGGGCACCTGGGTGGCTCGGTCGGTTGAGCGTCTGACTTTGGCTCAAGTCATAATCTCACGGTTTTTGGGTTCGAGCCCCGCGTCGGGCTCTGTGCGGATAGCTCGGAGCCTGCTTCAGATTTTGTTTCTCCCTCTCTCTGCCCCTGGTTGGCTTGTGTTCTTTCTCTGTCTTTCAAAAATAAATAAATGTATACTTTTTAAAGTTTGTTTGTTTTTGAGAGAGAGAGACACACACACACAGAGCATGAGCATGGGAAGGGGCAGAGAGAGAGAGAGAGAGAGAGAGAGAGTTCGAATCAGGCTCTAGGCTCTGAGCTGTCAGCACAGAGCCCGATGCGGGGCTCGAACCCACAAACCGTGAGATCGTGACCTGAGCTGAAGTCGGAAGCTCAACCGACAGAGCCACCCAGGCCCCCTGAAAAACGAAGTCTAGCAGGAAGTACCCAAAGGCAAAGAGCCCGGGGAAAGACACAGACTCTGGTAGGGAAGAGCCGCCTCTAGAGTGCCTGTCTTCAGTCAGGAGCCAGGTGTCACTATGGCCTGGACAAATGTGTGTGTCAGCGGCTTCTACACCTGCCGCAGCCACTGGGTATCTGGCTGGCACTGAGGTATTTCCATCACTGCAGTGGGTATCGCTGGCAATTCTGTCATGATACCTCAGTCCCATGTGACAGCTGGCTCTGGCTGTGCTGATACTAGTGAGAGTTTCGGCCAGTAGAGCAGAGGACAGACCATTAGAGTGCCCCTCCCCCTATCCCCACAATCCTGTGACATCTGGCCAGGAAAGTGGGAGGGAGGGTCAAAGGTCAGACGCAGACTTCTCCAGAACAGATTTCAGTGTAACCTGCTAGATGAGATTCAAAAACACATCTTCTAAATAAATCAATATTTCAGAGTTCCTCAGGGAACAAACAGGAGCGCTTGCCCTTAGATCAAATCCAGGTTCTCGAAGAACAATTGAAACAATACGAAGGACGAATATAGGGCAAATGGATGTGTTTTCAATCAAAATGAAACAATGGAAATAAAAACAAGGGTGTAGACCTGGCAGGCACTGGAATCTCCTCTCTCTCCTTATTTAGAAAGCTCTTTTCTCCTCCGACAGAGCACTTAGCCAGAGGGGGCCGGATTGTGTCTGCCTCCCACCCAGAGCATGAGAGCCTGTTTTATCTGGCCAATTGCACAAGGGAGAATAAACCCATGTGTGCTGAATTAATGGCTGACTGATAATAACAGCAAATATTTATCCTGTGCTTACAAGGGCCAGGTGCTAGGCTGGGCACTTTATGAAGATGATCTCAGTCAGTTCCTTTTATAACAGTTTATTGGGAGGAATCGCTAGCCCCATTGTACAGATGAGAAACTGAGGCTCAGGTGGGTAGAGCATCACAGAGAAGGGGCTGCCTCGTCCCACACTTTGAGAGTGGTGCGTTGTTGAGAGGCATGGTTTATGGGTTTAATCCCATTTCAACCAGCCCCAAAGGCCACTCATTGCCTTGTGTTTTGTTTTGCCTGCACTAAAAAATGCTTTACTGAGGAGTGCTCAAAGGGAGCTGGCCCTCAGTTGGAATCTGGGATCCTTTTATTTCCCAAGGTTTTTTTTTTTTTTTTTTTGGAGAGCGAGCGAGCATGAGCAGGGGAGAGACAGAAACTTCAGCAGGCTCCATGCATGGAGCCTACTTCTTTATTTAAGCAATTATTTAATTATTTATTTGAATAATCTTTATGCCCAACATAGGCTCAATCCTATGACCCTGGGATCACGACCTGAGCCTAAATAAAGACACGCTCAATTGACTGAGCCACCTGGGTGCCCCTCAAGGTTTTTTTTTTTTTTTTTTTTTTATAGCTTTTAGTGAGGGGAGCCTGGCTGGCTCAGTCAGAACACTCGACTCTTGGTCTCAGGATCCTGAGTTTGAGCCCCATATTGGGTGTAGAGTTACTTAAATAAATAAACTTAGGGGTGCCTGGGTGGCTCAGTGGGTTAAGCGTCTGACTTCAACTTAGGTCACGATCTCACAGTTCATTAGTTCGAGCCCTGCAACGGGCTCTTTGCTGACAGCTCAGAGCCTGGAACCTGCTTTGGATTCTGTGTTTCCCTCTCTCTGCTCCTCCCCTGCTCAGGCTCTGCCTCTCTCTCTCTCAAAAATAAACATTAAAAAAATAAACTTAAACCCAGCTTTAGTGAGATATATTACACATATCATGTAATTCACCAATTCAAAGTATAAAATTCAGTGGTTTTAGGATATTTGAAGATATGAGCAACCATGACCCCGGGCAATTTTAGAACACTTTCCTCACCACAAAGAGAAATCAATACCCTTGGTTATCGTTATCACTCTCTATCCCCTCCATTTCCCTCAGCCCTAAGCAACGGTGAATCTCCTAGTTCTGTCCCTGCAGATTTACCTATTCTGAACACGTTGGGTATATTGAATCATAGAATTTGCGGTCTTCTGGGACAAGTTTCCTTCATTTACCATGTGTTCAAGGCTCAACCACGTAGTTTCATACCATGCATCAGCCCTTCACTCTTTTTATTATGCCTGAATAAAATTGTTATGGGCGTGGGGCGCCTGGGTGGCTTAGTCGGTTAAGCGTCCGACTTTCGCTTGGGTCATGATCTCACGGTTCGTGGGTTCAAGCCCCGCGTCGGGCTCTGTGCTGACTGCCAGCTCAGAGCCTGGAGCCTGTTTCAGTCTGTGACTCCCTCTCTCTCTGACCCTCCCCTGCTCGTGCTGTCTCTCTCTCTCTCCCTAGAAATAAAGCATTAAAAAATTTAAAAAAAAATTGTTATGGACGTGCCATGTTCCCTTTGTCCATTTATCCTTTTGGGTTAACTTTTTTTTTTTTTAGTTTATTTATTTTAATAATCTCTACACCCAATGTGAGGCTTGCACTCATGACCCCGAGATCAAGAATTACATGCTTCTCCAACTGAGCCAGCCAGGTAACAACACCTTTTGGCTAATGTTGTTACCGCCTTTTGGCTAATGTGAATAGTGCTACCATGAATATTAATGTAGAAGTTTTGTGTGGACCTATGTTTTTTTTTTTAAATGTTTACTTATTTTTGAAAGAGATGGGGGGAGGGGAAAGGATCTGAAGCGGGCTCTACGCTGAAAGCCTTGAGCCCAATGTGGGGCTGGAACCCACGAACCAAGAGATCATGACCTGAACCGAAGTCCAGAAGCTCAACTGACCGAGCCACCCAGGCCCTCCTGGACCTACATTTTCTTTTTTTTATTTTATTTTTTTAAATATTTTTTATTTATTTCTAGGAGAGAGAGAGAGAGACAGCGTGAGCAGGGGAGGGTCAGAGAGAGAGGGAGTCACAGGCTGAAAAAGGCTCCAGGCTCTGAGCTGGCAGTCAGCACAGAGCCCGACGCGGGGCTCGAACCCACGAACCGCGAGATCATGACCCAAGCGAAAGTCGGACGCTTAACCGACTAAGCCACCCAGGCGCCCCCTGGACCTACATTTTCAACTCTCTTGCATATATACTTAGGAGTGACATTCCTGGGTCACATGTTAACTCTTCCAGGGCATTTGGTGGAAATGCTTAACTGTTTTACATTCCCAGCAGAGACTGAGAGTTCTGATTTCCCCATATCCTCAGCAACATTTGCTATTGTCTTTCATTTTAGCCATAGTAATGGGGGTGAAATGGTACCTCATTGTGCTTTTGGTTTGCATTTCCTTAATGCTAATGATGTTGAGCACCTTTTCTTGTGCTTATTGGCCATTTGCAATCTTGGGGGGGAAATGTCAGTTCAAGTGTCTTGCCTATTTTAAAGGTATTTGTCTTTTTTGAGTTGTAAGAGTTCTTTATGTATTCTTGATACAAGGCCTTGAAATAATAGGATTTGCAAATATTTTTCTCTCATTCTATGGGGTGTCTTTTTACTTGCTTGATTGTGTCCTGTGTCCTTTGATGCACAAGATATTTTATTTTAATGAAGTACAACTTAATCTATTTTCCTTTTATTTCTTGTGCTTTTGGTATCATATCAAAAAAGCCTCCGCCTAAGCCAAGGTCACAAAGATTTACCCCTATGTTTATTTCTAGAAGTTTTCAGAGCTGCATTTGAAAATTTTTATTACAAAAAAATTTTTTTTAATTATATTTTAAAGAGAGAGCGGGCAAACGGGGGAGGGGGCAGAGGGAGAGAGACAATGTTATGCAGGCTCCGTGCTGAGCATGGAGGCTCCATCCCACGACCCTGGAATCAAAACCTGAGTAGGGGCGCCTGGGTGGCTTAGTCGGTTAAGCGTCCGACTTTCGCTTAGGTCATGATCTCACGGTTTGTGGGTTCGAGCCCCGCGTCGGGCTCTGTGCTGACTGCCAGCTCAGAGCCTGGAGCCTGTTTCAGAGTCTGAGTCTCCACCTCTCTCTGACCCCTGCTCACGCTCTCTCTCCCTAGAAATAAATAAAAATATTAAAAAAAAAAAAAAAAACCTGAGTGGAAATCAAGAGTTTGAGGCTCAATTGACTGAGCCACCCAGGTGCCCCCAGAGCTGCATTTTTTAAAAAACTGAAGTGTAAATAGGCGTTGAATTAGTTTCAGGTGTACAGCATAATGATTCAATAGTTCTATACATTACTCTGGGCTCATCATGAGTACCAGAGATGCACCTCATTTTTTTATTTTTTATTTTTTAATGTTTTATTTACTTTTGAGAGAGAGAGAGGCAGCAGGAGCAAGGAAGGGGCAGAGAGAGAGGGAGACACAGAATCTGAAACAGGCTCCAGGCTCTGAGCTGTCAGCACAGAGCCCTCCCTACACGGGGCTTGAACCCACCAACCGTGAGATCATGCCCTGAGCGGAAGTCGGATGCTTAACCAACTGAGCCATCCAGACGCCCTCAGAGATGTATTTTAAATACAGTACTCCGCTCTCTGGGCACTCCCCACCCCCCAGCAGAGCCCAAGGTCTATCCCGGCCACAACTCTCCACAAAGCCCCCACCCTAGTCCCAAACAGGCTGCTTACATTTCAGCATTTCTGCTTCACGGTTTCATATAGATGCAAATGCGGACAGGCGTCCAGGCAGGGACAGCTTGAAGGTTCAGGAAGCAGGCTGGTGAAAGAGGCGGTGAGTGTCACACGCTGGGTCCAAGGCTCAGGCCTGAGGAAGCACCTGCTGGGGCCAACAGCCCCACCTGCCTCGGCAGCTGCGGTAGGTCCTTCCAGGGGAGGCCGGGCCCACCGCCGTCCACTGCCACCTTCAGCTTTAGCAGTTATGACAGCGGGGCCACTACAGAAAAGGAGCCTGTAGAAAGCGACTCCCTGGTCACCACCAAACTTGGCTTTCCTCACCTCAATTTACGCATCGTGCCAGGCCACCCTCTCCGAGACCCAAAATCAGGATCTGATGACCTCGCACAGCGGCAGGACCCTAGGACCTGGGAGAGCCCTTTGGGGAAATTCAGGTCCCCGGGATGCCACTCTGCCGCTCTGGCTGTGGGTGAATGGCCCGGCCGCTGTTGGCAGCACAGCAAGGGGCACCAGGGCCAGGGAAGGGCTGCTCAGACCTTCCAGTCCAGCCCATACCAGTCGAGCGGGCACCCGCCGGTCTTTTCCAGGGTCCGCCGCCTTCCGCGGTGGGGGTGTGGGGGGAGATCCCAGCCCGAGCGCCCAGCAGGTGGCCCGGGCCGCGCTGCGCCGCGGGGCGGGCCCGGCGCGGCGGGGGCGGGAGGAGGCCCGCGGTGGGGGCGGGGGGCGCGTGCAGGAATGCGCGCCGCCCCCGCGCGGCCCCGCCCCGGGCATCCCGCGCCGACCTGGCCTCGCTGCAGGGTGAGCATCATGGCCGCTTGGAGACAGCCCCAGGCCGGGGAGCTGCTGGCCCAGGCCCGCAGAGCGTTCCGGGAGGAGTTCGGGGCCGAGCCCGAGCTGGCGGTGTCGGCGCCGGGCCGCGTCAACCTGATCGGGGAGCACACGGACTACAACCAGGGCCTGGTGCTGCCCATGGTGAGGGGCCGGGCGGGGAGCCTCGAGCCTCCCCAGCGGCAGGGCAGGCCTTTGGCGCGTGGGGAGGTGCCTAGTCCCTGCGTGGGTGTCGGGCGGCCGCGCCGAACTTGGGCCGTCCTGCCCGGGGTTGGGGGGACGAGCACGTGGGAGAGACCCGGGGACGGGGTATTTCCCGCGTTGGAAGGGAGGAAGCGGGGGATCCGCGAGGAAGTAGGCTAGGAGGGGGGTGTGCCGGCGCCTCTTCACTCAAGCCCGCCCTCTGTGGACGTGATCCTCCCCATCACCCTGGGAGCCGCCTCAACTTGTGCGGCTCCAGTGTGGCTTGCGGGATGGGTGCGCTTTGGGCTTTGGCCTCTGGGGGCCCCAACCGCAGACCTGGGGGAACTAGCCCCAGAGCTCCTGGCCCAACCCGTTCAGGAAGAAACTGAGCCCAGAGAGGGCTAGTGATTTGCTTAGGGTCACACAGCTGGTTCTTGGTGGGGCTAGAGTCAGGCCTCTCAGCTCTCAGCCTGGGGCTCTTTCCGCCTGGCGCAGCTTGGCAAGTGAGTGGGTCTCGCCCACCGGAGACCACCCCAACATGGGAAGGCATCAGTTGGAGCTCCTCTGATTTTCTTACCCTGCTAGGTGCCCCACAGCTGGGAGCCCACGTTCAGGGCAGAGTCCAAGTCCACACTTGTGCAGCACAGGCCCCGCCCTCGAGGACCCAAGGGCAGGACCCAAGCCCCCAGGGCCAGCTCAGCACTCAGGTTCTTCCCTGAGACACCGTCCTCTCCCCTCACCCCCCCCCCACCCCCCCAAATTCCTTTCTTGTTGAGCCTCAAAAGGAATCTGCCTGGAACTTTTTATTCCTCAGAACTTTAGTATCAGAAAAGCCTCATCCGTGGGTGGGCTGGCAGAAGCGTTACATGCTCCCTGTCTCTCCTGCCAGGCGCTGGAGCTTGTGACTGTGCTGGTGGGCAGCCCCCGGGCAGACGGCCTGGTCTCCCTCCTGACCACCTCCGAAGATGCTGATGAACCCCGGCGGCTCCAGTTTCCGCTGCCCACAGCCCAGCGGTCATTGGAACCCGGGACCCCCCGCTGGGCCAACTATGTCAAGGGAGTGATTCAGCACTACCCAGGTAAGGGGACTAGGTCTGAGTCAAGTTCATGATAAGACTAGGATCACCACCTGTCCGCTGCAAAGTTCCTTAGCCGATCAAATCCACCATGGGGGTAACATACAGGGGGAGGGTACCCCTGTTTTACAGATGAGGAAACTGATACCCTGAGAGGTTCCGGAACTTGTCCTGAGCTGCCCGTTATATGATTAGCAGAGCCAGGATTCAAACCCCTAGCCTGTTGGCCTCCAGAGCCCTAAACCAGGAGGAGAGTTGGGAAGACTGTGTCCCAGGAACCTCAGGGTAGGAGGATGGAGACACAGCCCTGGGAGCAGCTATCAGGCAGTTGCCTCCCTTCGTAACAAAATACATGTTCTTGGTGGGCCCATCGTCCCAGAGGAACCATCTTACCGTCACCCATTCTTTCCAGCTTCTCCCCTCCCTGGCTTCAGTGCGGTGGTGGTCAGCTCAGTGCCCTTGGGGGGCGGGCTGTCCAGCTCGGCGTCCCTGGAAGTGGCCACGTACACCTTCCTGCAGCAGCTCTGCCCAGGTACTTTCTAGACCCCAGCACTCCCTCCCTGAGGTTTCCTTGTGGTCAGAGATTCTTCCTCTACTGTGGCTTCGGGAGGAGGGAGGGGAATCTCTCTGGAGTGTGGCTGGACCTCCCACTGCTCCCACACGCCCCCACCCCCACCCCGGGCCCCAGCCACCTCACCACCCCCTGTGCCGCAGACTCGGGGTCCATAGCTGCCCGGGCTCAGGTGTGTCAGCGGGCCGAGCACAGCTTCGCAGGGGTGCCCTGTGGCATCATGGACCAGCTCATCGCACTGCTGGGGCAGAAAGGCCACGCGCTGCTCATTGACTGCAGGTCAGGGGCTCCCCTTGTACCCTCCCGCCTCATCACGAGGAGTTTCTGGGTGGAGCGTGCCCACCGCCCGGTGTGGAAAGCAGACACTTGGGCTTGTCATCTCCCCACTCTAACTCCACGCCAGGTCCCTGGAGACAAGCCTGGTGCCGCTGTCAGAGCCCAGGCTGGCCGTACTCATCACCAATTCCAACGTCCGCCACTCACTGGGCTCCAGTGAGTACCCTCTGCGGCGGCGCCAGTGTGAAGAAGTGGCCCGGGCGCTGGGCAAGGAGAGCCTTCGAGAGGTGCAGCTGGAGGAGCTGGAGGGTGAGAGCTGGCTGGGCATCTTGTGGGGCGGCCAGGCCCTTGGTGTGCCCTTAATCATCCTGTGTATCCCGTCCTCTACAGGGGCCTCTGCTATGCTCTGCCCACTCTCCCTAATCCTGCACACCTAGGGCTCCAACCTCAGCAGGCTGCTTGAAATCTTAACGTTGTTCTTTCTTATAGGAGGATTATGCTTTCTCTGTGGAAAATGTAGGAAAACACACAGGAAAATAGTGAGCTAGAGGGCCGCCACCCAGAAATAGCAGCCACTGCTAAAACCTCCAGTTTTTTCCTACATACGCATTTACAAAGTGTAGTACAGGCAATATTGGCACTTGCTTTCTCTTTTACTAACATCTCAGACCTCTTTCCTGTGCCATTAGAGGCACATCGTCAGCAAGGCTTCTAAACTGCAGCATTGAGGTATATCATAACTTAATCATTTTCTGATAACCACATGTGACGCGGTGGTGAGAGTTTTCATACACGAGTCTCTCTCTTCTTAGTATTAGATTCTTAGGAGTAAGATTGCAGAGGCAAAAGATGCACATATTTTAAAGGTTCCTGATACGTACTGCCAGGAAGGTAGGATATGTAATAGTTTGAGGGTCAGATAAGTACGACCTCACTCTGTCATACTGTGTGGATCAGATACTCTCATTACTCTCATCGTCTTAGATGAGGAATCTACAGTAAGTGGCTGTGCTGAGACTTGAACCAGGCATATTAGCCACCTATAACTCATACTCGCAGTCATGGGGCCAGGCTGCTGGCCTTGGGAGTTGTGCCCTCCCTGGCAGTGTGTGGGTCCCCATTTGGGGGACACTGGCCGGCTCTGTGGGACCGGCTTGACCTTCTCCTTGGTGAACTGTCACGTTCATTCCTGCCCCGACTCCTCTGTGCAGGTGACCTTAGCGGAGGTGTTCACGCTTGAGCACTTTGGCCGTCCCTCCTCTCCACTGTATCCCTTCCCCACCACTGCTGGGGGTTGGATGGGTGGGGTCTCCCCCACCTCGGGGACAGAGCTGCCCTCTGCCTTCTCCAGAGTCCTGTACTGAAGCCCTGCTTTCCCTCCTTCCTGTCCTCTGCCTGGCTCCTCCCCTTCTGCTTAGAAACGTGGTTGGTTTTCTTCCCTTCTAAAATTGAGTCATTTTCCTGTGCCCATCTTGGGAGAACTAATGCTTATGACCCCATTTTCTTATCTCCATTCATTTCTCGGTCCTCTTAGTCGGCCTGCCCTTTGACCCTGCCACTGGACACAGCAGCGCTCCTGGGCTCCCCCCCACACATACCCGTGGCTTGCATTCCCTCCCCCTCAGCGGCCAGCGGCTCTCTCACAGTCGTTTGCCTGTGCGCGCCTGTCCCTGGCTTTGTCCTCAGTGCACAGGACCAGCCACCATGGCTCCGCTGAGGACTCAGACACGAGCCTGCAGCCCCTTGCTTTCCCAGCTGGCTCCCCCCATTTCCACCTGCAGTCCTGGAGCCTGGACCCCAAAGAGAACTCATCTTCCCTTGTCCCCTATAGGCTTCTCCTGCTGAGCTCCCCTTATCTGTGATTTCCTCACCCTTGTCACTCCTGGTTGAAACCTCAGTTCCCTGTGTCCTCACTATCCCCCCCTCTTGTCTCCAATCTCTGTCTCCCCTCCATTCCTCCTTCCCCTGCAGCATGCCCGTCACTGGTTTCTGCCCGGGTAACAGCTGCTATCTGGGTTGCTGTCCGCCTCCCAGCTCGGGCCCTCTGCCCAGGGCAGTCACTTTGGTCCACAAGAGCTCAGCCCCAGCCCTGCCCTGCTCCAAACCCTGTGTGGCATCCAGAATGAAGGAGCAGAGCCCCCCGGTACCCTGGGCTGCCACTCCCAACTCGGGTTGCTCTCCCCACCTGAGCGTTAGCCAGCAGGACAGCCTCTTCCTGGCGGGCCTGTGCCCTGCCTTTTGATCTTTGCCTGGGCTGTACCCCAACTCTGGAGCCCCAGCCCTTGGAGCCTCCCTTGATGCTTCAGTGTAAACGGCGGCAGGATTTCTTCTCTCTCTTGTGCTGCCGTGGACCCCTGAAGGCAGGACTGTGTCCCCCTCACCTTGGAAGCACCGAGTGTGGGGCCGCCCCTGTTTACTGAGCACCCACTGTGCACCCGGCACTCTGCTGGCATGGGGGCTCTACACGTGTCTGCTCCCTCCGTGACTAGGGGTCTCATTGTATAGTGGAGAGAAGGCTCCAAACCTTAGTCACCAATGCAAAGTTCTGCTTATAGCTTTGTCAGAACCCAGTCTACGACTGGAGGCTCCTCCTCCCCACCCCTTCCACTTGCTTCCCACTCCAAGGCCACCACCCCGGTGACCCCACCCCTCCATCTGCAGGGGCCCAGAGGTGGTGGGTGGCAGGTCTGACCCCTTTCCCTTCCCAGCTGGCAGAGAGCTGGTGAGCAAGGAGGGTTTCCGGCGGGCACGACATGTCGTGGGTGAGATCCGGCGCACGGCCCAGGCAGCAGCTGCCCTGAGCCGCGGAGACTACAGAGCTTTCGGCCGCCTCATGGTAGAGAGTCACCACTCGCTCAGGTGAGGACCCCTGGGTGCCTGTATCTCCCAGGCAAGGGCTGTCCCCAGGGCAGGGTGGGGACCAGGCCTAGGCCCACCCTCTCCTGTATCCTCTGCAGGGACGACTATGAGGTGAGCTGTCCAGAGCTAGACCAGCTCGTGGAGGCTGCGCTGTCGGCACCTGGGGTTTACGGCAGCCGCATGACCGGTGGTGGCTTCGGTGGCTGCACCGTGACCCTGCTGGAGGCCGCCTCTGTTCCGCAGGCCATGCAGCACATACAGGTGGGTGGGTGCCAGTGCCTGGGGGCGGGAGGGATGGAGAAAGGGGTTCCCAGGGCCCTGCCGCGCTTAGACCCCACCTGCCTCTCCCACAGGAGGAGTATAGTGGTACCGCCACCTTCTACCTCTCTCAGGCGGCCGATGGTGCCAAGGTGCTGCACTGAGGCGTTCCCCGGGATGGCACCCGGTGGGCATCGGGCCTGCCAGGCAGCACGTCACCAAGCTCCAGGCCTCTGGTGCCTCCTGCCCTCCGCATCTGGGTGCTCAATAAACTTGTGCCTCCCACCGCAATAACCCGCCTGCCTCTAGAGGTTGGCGTGTGCTTGGGGGTCAGAGAAGCAGGGTTCAGAGCCGCTCCCCGGCTCTGCGCAGCCCTCCCCGGAAGAACAGACAGGGCCGAGCCGAGCGGCAACATAATCATTTATTAAGTGCAGAGCAAAGCTGGGTCCTCATCGTCTAGTCTTAGCTCTTTGGTTACATACAAACAGGTTTGGGCCTGGGGTGAGGGAGTAGCGGCCCAAAGGGCCATCTGAGACCTCTGCTCCCTTCCTGCCTCCAGAGGACGCCTGCCCTTCTGCTCTATAGTCAGTTGTGCTGGCCCTGTGACCAGCATGGGCATGTGCTGGAGCTTTGAGGGGTCCAAAGATGGAGTAGCTGAGGCAGAGCCAGGGAGAAGAGACAGGGTGGGGGTCCAGGTTCCAGGCACTGTCGGGTGGGGGTTGGGGCGGGGGGGGGGGCTCAGGTCTGGAAGAACTGTTGGTCCACCTGGGTACTGAGGGTTCCACTGGTGGTCAGTGTCCGGCTCACAAACTCCTGGGTCACATGTCGGGTGAGGGAGCCACTTGCTTCCAGACGTTGGGACCCCAGGGTCAGTCCATCTGCGGGGGAAAGAGCACTGAAGGACCCTGCCTGGGGCCCTGTCTCTCCTGCTCTGTTAGCCCTGTGCGCCCCCAGGAGAACCAGGACCCCTTGCCCAGCAGCTCACCCAGGAAGAAAGGCTCCGTTGTGCTGGTGTGGGTGGTGGTGATGCTGCTATACTCGCCCGGCAGTTGGTGCTGTAAGAGCCCAGGGTGGCTGCCCAGTTGTGGGAAAGGGCCTGGCATGGGCAGATGAGCCAATCAGGGATGGTGCCAGGGGATGATATGGCCAGAGAAGGGGTAGGGGTGAAGAATGGGCAAGCCACCCTACCTCCGTCTTGGGACTCGATGGTGATGATACCCTCACGCTCTGGCCCATAGCCTTGGGTAGTCTTGGCCTGCACCTTGAACTTGTAGGGCACGTTCTCACTGAGGCCCGGCACTGTTAGCCGGCTCTCAGGGCTGTCGCCATCCACCAGGAACGTGGTGGCTGGCTCTGGGTGGGGGAGATGCCTTTAGCGTCTGTGGCTCCCTCTCCACCCCTCCCCTGGCCACCCCTGATGTGGGGGCGGGCAGCACCTCCTCCGTGGGCCATCTCACAGGTCACCAGGTAGCCGAGGATGTCCCCATCGGGCCTGCGTGGCCGCTCCCAGCTCAACTGCAGCGAGTCTGGGCTCAGGGCAGTAAACACCAGTGGGCCCGGGGCGCTGGGTGTGCTCAAAGTGAAGGTGGAGCCTGGGAGCAGGAGAGCAAGAGCGTCAGTGTGTGGGTGACTCGGGGACATCATGGGGGCAGCCAAGGAGGGAGGGGTCAACTCACCTGGCAGGGGGCAGAGTGGGCTCTGGGGGTGCACCTGTGACTCGATGGTGATGACACCCTCGCGCTCTGGGCCCCAGCCTTCCTGGCTCTGGGCCCGCACACGGAACACATAGGAATGGTTGGGCAGAAGGTCTTCCACCACCACCGAAGTCTGGCTGGGGCTGGGGATGTGGAGCCGATGCAGCTCCCCTGGGGAGGGCAGACAGCCAGACGGTGTCATTCCTAGTTCTGGCCTGATCCCACCCCTTCCCTAGGCTGCCACTGATCATCACTCACCCAGGATCAGCTGTGGTTTGGGTACCGGTGGGGATCAGCCTGGTATGGTGTGGCTGGTTGTTTAGGTTGTACACTACACAAGGATGCGTGGAGCCTAAAATCCCACCTACGTTCTGTCTGTTTATGGGCCCAGGTCACACTGCTGGGAGTTTGTCTTTACAGGGTAGCCCTGCTTCCCAGTTCCCACAAATGCATCTCGCAGACCCATCCCCCTGCATCAGTGAAGCCTTGTTAGGCAAAGCCTGGCAGAGGGACCGACCTGGAGAGGGGCCCAGGGAGCTGGATGAGAACTCAGAGGAGAGGAGGCAGTGACGGGCAGTGAGGAACATGGAAGTGAGACCCTCTCAGGAAGTCTGGTGGGGATCATTGGTGTTGAAGGGACTTGGGGGGATTCCTGTGCGGCCCCGGGTGCCCCGGCCCTGCAAGCCCGCCGCCCGCCAGCAGCGGCGCCTCACCGCCATTCAGCAGCTGGTACTCCACACTGTAGCCCTGCAGCGCCTGCTCACACTGCGGCTCCTGCCAGCTCACTTTCAGGGACGTGGGCCCCAGGGCTGAGAACACCAGACGAGTGGGGGTGTTGGGCACACCTGCAGCCAAGCGCGAGCCTGAAGACCGGAGGCCACAGTCAGTGTGTGGCAGGAACCCTCTCTCTGACCTCCCGCAGCTGTCCC